>CM029644.1:1720095-2320095 GCA_017311315.1 Dendrocalamus latiflorus
CGCTCACCGCCTCCTCTCCCCATCTGTCATCGCTGCCTCCTCACCTCCACCTCCTGCAACCATCGCATCCTTCTCTTCCCCGAACACTCGTGCCGCACCTCCTCCTCCTCCTCCTCGTTGCTGCCACCAATTTCTTCTCCACGCGGCAACGTCTGGTCGCAATCCCCAACTTCCCCTAGTAGCACTGCATCTCCCCGTTACCGCCTCCCTAATGCATTCGCCCACCACCTCCCCAATGCATTCGCCCACCGCCTCCTCTCCCCATCTGCCTGCTGTCGCCTCCCCACCTCCACCTCCCGCAACCGCCGCCTCCTTCTCTCCCCCGAACCCTCGTGCCGTGCTTCCTCCTCCTCTTCGGCGCCGCCACCAATTCCATCTCCCAATCCCCCCCAACTAGCGGCACAACGCTTGGTGACAGCGGTTGGTGGATCGAAAAGAAGGACGCTCGGCGACAACGGCTAGTGGATCAGAGAGAAGGGCGCTCAACGATGATGGCGATGGCTTCCTTTTCCTACGCCTGCCCATGTGGCTCTCCCCCCGCCGCCACAGAGGTCGAGGGCCGTGGTCGAAATCAGGGACGTAGTCAAAGTCGACACCGTGGTCGAAGTTGGGGCTGTGGTCGAAGAGGGCCATGGTCGATGTTGAAGGGTCGTGGTCGAAATCGGGGCCGTAGTCAAAGTCGACACCGTGGTCGAAGTTGGGGCTGTGGTCGAAGAGGGCCATGGTCGATGTCGAAGGGCTGTGGTCGAAGTCGGAGCCAAGCAAGTCGGCGGGTTGAGCAATCTGGCGCCGGTAGTTGGGCAACAGGGCACAAGCGCACCGGAGACCTACCAACGTACGAACACCATCGATATTTGACTGCTCCCAACCTACAATCACACATGATGGTCGACGGTTTTTAACTTACGACTACAAGGTGTGATCGATAGCTTCTGATTTACGACCATAAGCACTGGTTTATGTGTTCCGACTTACGACCATGAGGTGTGGTCGATGTCTTCCGACTTACGACCACAAGCGTTGGTCGATGTGTTTCGACTTATGACCACGAGGTGTCCTCGATGGCTTCCAACTTACGACCACAAATGATGGTCGTCGGCTTCCGACGTACGACCACAAGCCATTGTCGAAGGCTCCCGATTTAGGACCACGATCGATCATCTACCGCTGCCAACTTATGATCATCAGCGATGGTTGACCGCTCCCGACCTACGATCACGCGTGATGGTCGACGACTTGTGACTTACGACGACGAGGTGTGCTCGAGGGCTCCTGGCATATGACCACGGTGTGTGGTCGATGTCTTCCGACTTATGACCACGAGGTGTGGTCGACGGCTTCTGACTTACTTGACGAATTTAAAAACTTTTAGAACATGTTTGTATATATATTCTAAAAACTTTTATCACCCGTGAGTTTTAAAATTTGTAGTATAATAAATTTTAAAAATCTGTAGCAACGCACAGATATTCAACTAGTTATGAAAAGAAGATACAATAATGCATTTGAACAAAGAGGGACATAGAAATTGTACATTGGTTAAAAAAAAGTGCACCCAACGCGTTACATGATCCATACCACCGAACAAGTTGGCCTATAGAGGATAAAGGAAAATAAAACATCATAAATGGAACACTGCTTGTAGTAACTTTTGTTTTGGAGCGCAGAAATGTACTGTAAACCTGTCCTTGGTTTCTGGCATTTCGGTGAGCAGCTTCCGCAGAACAAGGACTGCCAGGCCGGGTGCAGACTGCCAAATCATTTTATACGCCGTCAGCTCGGGTTGACAGATGAAACGATCGATTGTGTTTGTGAGTTGCATCTCCTCAATTTGGCACAGGCTACCATTTATACGTTCCTCTCGTCCTCCAATTCTCTCGATCGCAAAACTTTTCTGCGGACAGTTGCACGAGTAACAATGAGGCGCGATGGCAGCGCACAACTCCAGAGGTTCAGCTGAGCTTTGCATGTTGTACTCAAACGCTGGAATATGGCAATTGAAACACATAAAAGTAACTTCTGTTGGAAATTTGGATGTCATGGTGTTGTTAGCACAAGGCCCGTGCCCATCTGCTCCGCAACATAATGGATCTGGACGCAAACATGCAGCTGTAAAGTTGTCCAACAATCGTGTCCTAACAGCCGAACGGGAAACGCGTTGTGTAGGTAGCTGAGCGAGTTCTCCAACTGCAACCTCAGCAAAAGGCTTGAATACAGGTCCAAGTGACTGCAAGCATTTAGCGGTAATCCCAACTACGTCCGTGCTTTCTGAGAGTCGTAGCAGCAACACTAGATAAATTTTTTTCTTTGGCGTCATGCGATCTTCGCTAAGAAACAACATCCATGCCTCTACACCACGCTCTTCAGACCATACGGGCGCTATCAAAAGACGATTGGTTCGGCTTCCTCGTACCTGTTTATACCAGAGAGTTTTGCCTTCAAGAAGAAGCCTGATGAGAGGGCTGAAAAACCTGTAGTGCGCAAGTGAACAGCCAGTCTCCACGTCTCTTACAAACTTGCCGGCCTTATCAGCGAACCATTCGAATCTTCCAACATCGGAGCAGTTCAACTCATCTTTCTTCAAGCTACCCAAAGATAGAATGAACGATTTGATATAATGGATACTTTTACGGAAAGGGGAGGAGTGTGTTACCCCTTGCTCAACCTTTTCGTCTTCCAGTACCCGCAGCTTAATTACATCTATGTAGCACATCTCCGCACTCCTCGTAGGCGCGCTTGACCATCCTTCTTTGCCGCAGCAACGACACGTCGATGATGGGCAGCTTTCTGGATCTCTCAAGCGCAAACTCCAATTCGGTGTGCGCCATCTCCAGCCTCTCCATGTTGTGCCTCTTGGACGCCGCCGCCTCGCGGTTGCTGAGCACGAAAGAGACGGCTCTACTCACGGTCTCCTGAGCAACAGCCGATCCCACCGCGTCCGCCATGAGGACAACAATCGCTCCGACTCTGGTAGTGAAATTAAACAAGATCCATTTAGTTTGAAGCATGCCACATCAAGACCGAGACAAATTAATCTGAGTAAGCTTACTGCTAGCTGGTATCAGCTCATGGTAGATATAGTAATATTATTATATCTCACCTTCCTCTAATCGCTTGCTTCTGGTGCCAAGCACTCGAAGTGTGTCGCAAGCAAAAGCTGGTGAAACGAAATGGACGAGTATATACACTACAATGCAACGCTAGTCGCTAGCTTGTAGGAATAAACTGATCTAGTTACGAGCAGTGCAGCTGAAACTCTGATGAGTTTGTGAAGATGTAATAGTAGTAGGCCGTGAAAAGGAGGACAATAATAGAGGGAGGTGGGAAACAGCGAAGAAGGAACGTCGAGACCTTGTTGAGAGGTCGTTCTCGAAACAGCTCCGAAAGGTGGTGAGAACGTTCCTTCAATTTCACCCTTTGAAACCTGGTAGCATCACCCTTTGAAATTATTCGCATCAAAATGGACAAGTGGTGAAACAGTTATCACGTATATATAGATATTTTGGAGAAGAGCCTACACCAAGGAACGTCGAGACCTTGAGAGGTCGTTCTCGAAAAAAGAAAAGACTGAGAAGTGGCCGTAGTTAGCAAGTCGAGGACTAGTAGTAATTTGATTTTAGTGAGGATATCCATAGTGTATATAACTCAAGGGGTCTTAATGTGAGTCTCATCTAAATCTTAAGACCGACGCTTTAATGTATATAAGGGCATCCATAGTGTATATAACCCAAGGGGCCTTAAGGTGGGTCCCATCTAAACCTTAAGGCCGACGCTTTAATGTATATAACCCAAGGGGCCTTAAGATGGTCCCACTCGGCAGATAAAGAAAAATTGTATTTTAATGCTTGTGGCCAGGTTTTTAGCTTGAGGACCAGCCTCAAGCCTTTTTTGCTTATAGCCTGCTTAAGGTCACCCCTGTAATGTATAAGGTTGACCTTAAGGTGGCTTAAGATCATCTATTTTCATACACTACAGATGCCCTAACCTAAGGGGTCTTAAGATGGTCCCACTTGGCAGATAAAAAAATTTGTATTTTAATGCTTGTGACCAGGTCTTTAGCTTGAGGACTAGCCTCAAGCTTTTTTTGCTTATAGCCTGCTTAAGGTCACCCCTGTAATGTATAAGGTTAACCTTAAGGTGGTTTAAGACCCTCTATTTTCATACACTACAGATGCCCTGAAGGGTGCTGTAGATGCACACTGTTCTAAAGCACTGCATTTGGCAGCCGTACGTCAGAAGTTTTGTCCAGATCTTTACGAGTGCGGTCGATTTCAGCCGGCTGAACGGTTTGAGTTTCTGTCTTATTTAAATCATAAGTTATTTAAATCATAAGCTATTTTTTTCTTTTTCCGTTATTTATTTGTATTGTCCGTGATGATATAATGATTTTTTATTTTTTAACTAAAATCTGCAAACCACATATTAAAGCTTAATCCAAAACTTAATTGGAGCAGTCCCTTATTTGCCAAAACTGTTGAGCTACCTCAAGAAAGTATTTTCTCTGATCGGATCTCAAGCTCCACCGATATGTTATTTGGTTTGGACCTAGATCCAAATCCTCTAGGATTTGTTTGTTCTGGATCTAGCGCTACACAGTTTGCCTTTGGATGATTCTTGGCCATTGGATTGGAAAAAGGACGTGTAGATCTAACAATACACCGCCATCACTACAGTGCAAAACAACGAATTAACTAAAGTGTTTTCTGCCACAGTAATGGACGATATTCGCTACAATGATTTGCGGTCCGGATCCACATCTTCTACACCATGCAAGAACACAGAATTATGAACAGGTTATATGGACATCAAAGACATCAATTTGAGTTATTGAGTTACATTGTCAAAAACTAGCTATTTGATTTCCATACAAATTCCAAAGTAAATCCCTAAAAAAATAAAATATATCTATTATATACTAAAACTTGAACACATGAGTTTTACGTTTACTAAAAAGGAGAAATAAACTAGAAATAATAAAAAAATATGTTTCTAGATTTAGTGGACCTTGCCAGTAAATGATCATCAATGGATGTCATGAATAAAACAAGAAATCTTATAAAACAAGATTACCTATTATAGACTCTAAATAAACCCAATAAATAAAAAGAATTCTAGATGACCCACACTAAAATTCACATATGAGAGGAAAAGAAAGATATTGACATGCAAAATAAATAAGTAAAAGCTATGCATAAGAAAAATAAGAAAAAAGTGGCACTCGGCAAGAAAAAAACGAAGAAATAAAAAACAAGATCTATTCTACAAGCACACTTACCAACAATGTGTGTTCCACAACTTGATTTTTTTCTAGAATCGCCATCGATGTGGTAGATTCTAATCAAGTTGAACTATATCAATCATTAGGGTTATCTATCATATAATAAAAACATAGGATGGTTGATTACATCAACTAACTGAAAAGGGGAAAATTGTAGAAATTATCCCACAAATAAAAAGAAGCTTCTTGCCTTTAATTTGGTGTACCCTAATTATGTGTAGCAAGATATAACCAATGGATGTTACCTAATAAATGAGAATAATTGCTAGAAATTATAAAAAAATTATCTAACTCTTAATTAGGTGGACCTTCTTATGATTAACAAATCATAACCAATAATTTTTTTCTTGATCTATGAAAGTACGCACGAAATTGATTTACACCATGATTTGCATGCATGTATAGTTGGAGATCGGAACTCTTGTATGAAATTAAGACGTGGGATATTAGAGATAGAATTGAACTTAAGCGATCCACACACAGGAAAAAACTTACCTATAATATCTATTTTAATTTGCATTCTTTTAATTGTATTAATATGGATACAACTATTGTCTCTATTATTGGAGATGCTAATTAAAAATTATAAAAAAACAAATATTTCCTCCCAAAAATATAATCTATATCCTTTGTTTTAACATATACTACTATACACTACTACAAAAGAGGCTATACTGGACGGCTTCATCACAGACGGTTTATAGTAGCAATCGTTTGTGATATTTTTACAGACGATTATTAACATGAACCGTCTGCGATAATTGAGACATCACAGACGGTTCGTGTTAATAACCGTCTGTGAACTTTCACAGATGGTTCTTATCACGAACCGTCTGTGATAAGTGAACTCCAGTGTATCCGGTTCAATGAATTTGATACACTAGTTTTTGTCGCTTCATAGAACTTTGTTTAGGCCCATAACTCATTGCAGTTAGTTTTTTCTTAGAAGAGATATGGCGTCCACACAGTCGTCGTCTAAAAATTTTTACTATTACTGTCATTTGTCAATCTTGTGTTCTGTCTCAATAGTTGGCTAATAGAAGAGAGATAGCGTCCACACAATCTTGTGCTCGAGAGCCGTCTGTAATAACCACCTATTATCACTGACGCATAAACACAGACAGTTCAGAAACCATATGTGATGACGGTTCCGAACCATCTGTGATAACACTGTCTGTAGTAGTGATATATTAATATCATAAATGAAACCAACTATACAAATATGGAAATTAAATCGAATTGATAACGCTCTAAAATTCTATTATTTTAATTCTTTCGTATGATTCATCACATATATGTCGTTAAAACAATTAAATATGCTCTAAGAATGATGTCCGCGCAGGTGCGCAGGCCACAATGCTAGTTGCAAGAAAGGGTGAACATTTCTCATATGCTAACTTTTTGCAATTAAGAAGCTCCAAACACATATATCAGTTAAGCTTTTCTTTGTGAAGCGTATGAAATGCGCATAAGGTGGCCTAACGCACTTCATCATTCATATAAGATGGGAATTTAGAATGTTACAACATGCTACAATTGAACAAAGAGCTAAAAGTGAATAGATTATTTTTGACACGATAAACAATGGACTGAAAATCAATACGTTATATATCTTAGCGCCTGCATCCCTACACATGCCCCATCATTTTTTACTATCTTGGCACAACCACAACCCATCAAAGTGCAATTTGCAACTGAGGTCTACCCTTTCAACATCTAACATACTAGTCACATAGGCGCGGCGCACGCCGCGCTAGCTACCGTGTGGACCAAAGTAAAAGATGCGATAATCCGCAGGGAGTTTCAAAAAAAACAAGGACAAATGCGTAATTTCGGAAAAATCAAAGGGTTTTTTTGTAAAAAATCGAGGACCTGTAAGGGCTTGTACGTAAGTAAATAAGGACCTATACGTAATTTCGGGAACCCGCGGGGCACCATCTAAAAATTTTTTGTAAGAAAAAACTTGCAGGGACCTATTCGCGAGGAAAAAGGACATTTACGTAATTTCAAAAAAATATGAGGGAAGTGGCTCGGCCGGCCGTACGCAAATTTGGGCGACACGCGCCGGCCGGCCGAGTGCTGGGGCGTGACGTGGCCTCGCGAGGAGGCCGGGACTCCGCGGGGTATTGGGGGGTTTTGATGCAAATCATTTTGGGCATCGAAAAGAAGGATATGAACTATATAAAGAAAGAAAGATACTAACACCACTTTAACCGATGTACGCAACCTTGGACAAAACGCCAAATAAATAACTACAAGCACACCGGGCACAAAAAAAAGGGCAAGTAAAGGAGCATCAGCACTGGAAATCAATCAAAGCATAGGAAGCATCAGGATGTATTATGGATGAATGACAATGGGCAATGGCAGTGGCCGGGAGTGTCATTTGATGTTTTCTTTTTGACGGAAGAGAAAGTTATCCAAATACCTTCTATTCAAAAAAAAAAGTTACCCAAACTCCCAAACTCCAAGATCTATAGGCGAAAGTGAAAGTTATTCCAAAATAGCCTCTAAGAGCAAGTTTAATAAAAGAGGTGGCTGCCACCTCTAAGACTAGCTAAATAAGTAAAAAGAGTACAAGTGACTCATGGTGGAGGTAACTAATACAATAAGTTGAGTAGAGGTTACCTCTACTAAAGCACTCAAACATTTAATACAAGTGGCTCATGGTGGAGGTAGCTAATACAATAAGTTGAGTTGAGTAGAGGAACTAGCATCGCCTCTAGAGTGTCATTTGATGTTTTCTTTTTGACGGAAGAGAAAGTTATCCAAATACCTTCTATTCAAAAAAAAAGTTACCCAAACTCCCAAACTCCAAGATCTATAGGCGAAAGTGAAAGTTATTCCAAAATAGCCTCTAAGAGCAAGTTTAATAAAAGAGGTGGCTGCCACCTCTAAGACTAGCTAAATAAGTAAAAAGAGTACAAGTGACTCATGGTGGAGGTAACTAATACAATAAGTTGAGTAGAGGTTACCTCTACTAAAGCACTCAAACATTTAATACAAGTGGCTCATGGTGGAGGTAGCTAATACAATAAGTTGAGTTGAGTAGAGGAACTAGCATCGCCTCTAAGCTGCATGTAACTCCTCGTATGATGTGCTAGAGGTCACCTCTTGCATGAGGGGCAGCTTGCCTCTCTCTCCTCTTTTCTCTCTCTCTTCCACTTAGGATTGTGCTGATGTGGATTTCGCTAGAGACGACCTAGTCAGTATTATTGTACTTGCTCTAACTGGCACCTTCCGAAATCATCACTCTAGCATTTTATTAGGCGTAATTAGAACTCTTTAACCAAAATTCTATTAACACCAAAATCTTTAACCAAGAATTTTGACATTCCTTTTATTTCTACTAGCATGTCAATAAAAAATTAATCCCAAACTCATCTGCCCATAAATAAAGTGGAAGCGTTTTGACATGCTCCTAGAACACTTCCCAAACGGATTGCACGTGCTACCAAGTCATTTATTTCCTCCGTCTTTAGCCGCAACAACAGTGAGTCGAGCAGATCCATCGTTCGAAGATTTGAGTGGTTTGCAGATGGTGCTAGCGAGTTTCTGAGATTCGTAGAGCTTGGTGGCACACCACGTCGTCACATGCCCTTCGACCCTCTTATCAGGCACCTTCTTGCCGGCAAAAAGCTTCAGCACGAAATCGTTCGGGAAAACCAACGCAGATCTTTACTATTGGCGCCCTTTAGTACTGCAGGGCATGGAATACAGGCTAGGCTGATCTTTTACTGTATAAGGATATATTTACCATAAGGCTGTTGCCTTCTCTATAGTCTACAGGGGTATATATAGTGTTTACAAAAAAACTTCTGGTGGGAGTAGAACTCCGTATTGGAAATGAAAATAAATCGAATAGAATTCAGATCACACTTTTAACACTTCTGAATCCTGATATAATTCAGCTCATTTCACCAGCAGGGTTAGCGCTCTGCGCATGCTGTTGTCTCTGAACTTTATCGATCTCCCTTTACTCCGTTCTGCACACATGCAAGTTTATATTTTGGTCCCCTATGTTAGGTTTGATTTGACACAAACCAAACTCGGGCTAGTGCTGATGTGTCTTCCTATGCTGAATCAGAAAACACTAGGAAAATTAGCGAGGCAACTCAGCGCATATCATCATGTGAACTTGCCCTTCTTTGTCAAGTCCATTCCACTCCCTTTAGCCCTTTAGTCGTCATGTGAGAGAGACATTTTACTTCATGTGAGTTGGGAAATTATATGGGAACCCTCGGAGAGGTTCCGAGAGTACTTCAAGCGCTTCACTAAGGTCCGCTACCAGGTCAAGGACGTTAACGAAACAACCATCATCAACGCAGCAATACAAGGCCTCTGCCTGGGGCCGTTGGCCGAGTACAATGCGCGCAAGCCAATCAAGACGGTCGCGAAGCTCTTTGATAAGATGGAAGAGTATGCGAGGGTGGAGGAGGACGCGTGGCGGTGCAAAGGTGATGACTCCGACACTAATCAAGCGGAGGACTCGTCGAAGAACGAAGACTCATCGAAGAGGGAGGACTCCTCGAAGGGCAAGCACAAGCAAGAGTCGTCAAAGGATGCCCCCGAGCGCAAGGATGCCAAGCACAAGCAGGACTCGCTAGGTGTGAAGCAGGACTCGTCGAGTGACAAGCCCAGGCCCAAGCGAAATCAGCGTAGATCCCAAAGGGCCCGCTACGTCCTCGACATCGAAGGCGGCTCTGAGGACACCGCCCCCGCCTTTCGCGGACGAGACCGCAGAGGCCGGGGGTGGGGACACGGCCGGGGCCGTGATGATAGACCCCGTGCAGAGTAGGAGAACCAGGACTACGGCATGTGATGCGAGGTGCATGGCCGTGGTGACCATTTCACGCGAGCATGCATGGCCATTGCGGCACTGCGTCAGAGCACCGCCAGGGATAGAGCCCTGGAAGCGGCGCCTCCTGTCGTGGCCCACGTGCAGCAGCCTCAAGAGGGTCCCCTGCGGATTCAAGCTCACGTGCAGCAGCCACAAGAAGGCCCCCTACGAATTCAGGCACTGGAGGGGGCCAAGCGTCGGATCATAAACGTCATCTCTAGGGGCTCTTCGCTGGAGTTCTCCTCGGCGTGGCAGCAAAAGACCTATGCATGGAGGCTACACCATGTGGCAGCGTACCCGACGCAAGCACCGCCAGGGTGGGTGCAGCATGAAATCACCTTCACGCCTGCTGACGCCGGTGGAATTCCCCCCATCAAGATCCCCTGGTCATCCAGGCCGCCATCACAGGCTGCGATGTCACATGCGTCCTGGTTGACGGAGGAAGCTCCGCGGACATTCTGTTCACGGCGGCCTTCGACCAAATGGGGATCCCCCGGAGTCGCTTGAGCCCCTCGGGAATCCCACTACAGGGATTCGGGGGTCAGCCGCTGAAGGCGTTGGGCCAGATACGCCTCCAAGTCTCCTTTGGCCAGGGCGACAACGCGAGGAGCGAAGATGTCACTTTCGACGTCGTCGACATCCCGTACCCATACAATGCCATATTGGGGTGCCCAACCCTCAACTCCTTCGGGGCGGTCCCGCACCATGGCTTCCTATGCATGAAGCTCCCGGGCCCGCAAGGCATCATCACCACCTTCGGCGATCAGGACCTCGCTCGGCGCATAGAGCTTGGTGCTCGGGGCCCGCACCACAAGGTGCATATCCTCACCGACAATCCAAAGGCGGACACGCCCTCCGCCCCGGGATGGACGCCTAAGCCCTGGCCAGAGGGTGGAGTCAAGAGGGTACCCCTGCATGTTGACAGACACTATGTGTCCATCGGCGAAGTCCTCCCTCCCGAAGTTGAACAAGATCTACTTCGGGTGCTTCGAGACAACGCGGACGTCTTCGTGTGGTCCCCGAAAGACATTAAGGGCATGGACCGCACCCTCATTGAACAAAAGTTAGCGGTCCACCCCGACGCTAAGCCGGTCAAGCAGAGGCTACGACGCATGTCAATCGACCGGCAGCATGCGGCGAAGGTAGAGGTAGCAAAGCTTCTCCAGGCCGGAGTCATCCACGAGGTCCAGCACCCGAACTGGCTTACCAACCCGGTGCTAGTGAAAAAGGCTAGTGGCGCTTGGCGTATGTGCATTGACTTCACCACCCTTAACAAGGCATGTCCGAAAGATGACTATCCCTTGCCGCGCATAGATCAGCTGGTGGATGACACGGCGGGGTGCGAGCTCATGAGCTTTCTGGATGCTGAGAGACCATGTGGTCGTGACTCCATGAGAGTGATGAGTAATTGACAAGGATTTAGGTCAGTCGAGTTTGGTTTGAGTGGTTCGGAGTCGAGTCGTTGCGTGGCGCAATCGGGCTCGGTCGGACTTTGGTCAAACCTGATCATTTGGGCTTAGGATGCATATTCTAATGTTTTGACAGGTTTTGGACTTCGGCATGGTAAGTGATGCTGTTTACGCTTTCATGTATCGAGCGGTGCTATTTGACGTGGTTTCTTGTCTGTGTGACTGCAGGATGTCGAAGCGGAGTCGTGGTGAGACACAAGGTGACCGGACTAGACGCAGGTGGCGTTGAGGTCAGAACGGTTGGATGTGTCGAAGACGGCGGAGATTCGATGTGGTTGCGAGTCGTGGGCGACAAGGAGCGCGGAAGCTTCCCGGAAGGTGCAGGAGGGGCGAATCGGGAAATTCGCAAGGCTGCACAAGCGGGAGCGGGCTCCGTTGGACGTAGCGGGCGTAACGGGGCGGAGACCCGTTAGCCAAGCGCTATAAAAGGAGAGGAGGGGCTGCATGCCCTCCTTGAGCACTTGTAGGATTAGGGTTTAGAGTCAAAAGAAGCTTTGGTGGCTTGCTTTGGCTTTAGGCTTTAGTTGTTGAGAGTTGGTAGAGGAGGCAGAGGTGTGCTCCCTGCTTGTCCCCTACGATGTGTTCTAGATAGAACAGTGTGTGTTCTTCCTCCCTTATGTGTTCTTGAGTTGTGTTCTTGAGTAGAGAGGGAGAGGATGGATTGAGAGCTTGTAATCTTTCCTTTTGTATCAAGTCGGGGTATCGGGACTCCTCTGTATTCATTGTGATCCAAGAAATGAAAATCTGAAGTTTGGTTCCTCTGTTCGTAGCTTCTGTTCTTCGTTCTTCATTTCTGTGATTTCTTGATTTTCGTGGTTCTGAGTTCTTGCTTGTTGGAGAGTGCCAAAATGGGTTGCTATGACATGGGTGATGCTCAAAAGCCATTTGGCTAGTTAATCCCAAGAGCAAACCGAGTTTGATCCTTAGATTTCATTTTTGGCTTGCTCTGTTCTTGTTCTTCGTTTCTAGGTTTTGATCCAGATTTTGATTCCCTTGTTGAGATGGCTTGAAATTTGGTATGAAGAGTCCAGAGGCTATTAATTAGCTACCCTCAAAATTTCATAGCCAAAGGATCAACGGTTGGGGAGTAATTTGGTTTTTGGCTCGGTTCTTGCAAGATTTCAGATTTTTACCCAAATCTGAAATTCTTGTTTCTTGGAGGGGTTTTCTTGAAATTGGTTCTTGGCTTATTCTTCTGGGAGTGTTCCCTAGCTATCCTCAAAGTTTCCCAAGCCAAGAATCCAAGTATCATTGCGAATCTCTCATTTTTCAGAAAATCCCGTTTGCTGTTTTTCTCGAGAGGTACTACCGCTCCTGGAAAGGTACTACCGCTCAGCGGTACTACCGCTCGGATCAGCGGTACTATCGCTCCTGTTTGGACCAGTCCGATCGGCGATGAAACGTTCGGACGGTCCGAACGTCTCCGGCAAGAGGTACTACCGCTCGGCATAGCGGTACTACCGCTCAGCGGTACTACCGCTCGGATCAGCGGTACTACCGCTTGCAGTCAGACTTTCTCTGATTTTATTTTTCTTGACTGCTTCTTTTTGGATCTGGTTTTTCCTTGTTGCCTTGTCTTCCAGTAGTGCATATCTTCTATCTTCATAGCTTCCATAGTTATTGGAGAAGAAGCAAAAGTGTGGGCACTTGAGGGGCGAAGTTAATTTTAGAAAGCGCCATTCACCCCCCCTCTGTCGCCATTTCGGTCCTTCAATTGGTATCAGAGCCGGTTAGCTCTAATTCATAGATCTTAACCAGTCTCAAGAGCCATGGCGACGGACAAGTACTCCACCAAGCCACCCGTTTTCGATGGCATGGACTACCCCTTCTGGAAGAGCCGAATGGAGACATACATCCAGGCTCAGGGGTACGCTATCTAGCGGAAGGTGAAAGTACGGTTTGTTGTTCCTGCCGATGAGGACATCAATGTCGGGAACATGACTGATGTCGAGGCGAGTGCTAAGGCAAGAAACATCATAATCCAGGGCTTGAGTAGAAGCGAATTCGATCGCATCTCTCACCTGCCGTCCGCCTACGATATCTGGGTGACCCTCGACGCATACCATGAGGGTACCACCCAGATCAAGACGGTACGGCAGGACCAGTTCAAGCGAGAATATAACAAATTCGAGATGCTTGCTGGTGAGTCCCTAGATGAGTGCTTCGCTCGCTTCCACAAGATCTTGAGCAACCTCCGAGCGGTCGGTCTCACATACCCCGACTCGGACAACGCTCGTCAGATGCTTGCGGCACTCGATCTGCGTGTGTGGGAGATGAAAGTGACCACCATCAAAGACACGGCAGACCTCTCGACCTTGACTCTTGACGCGCTGTACTCGCGCCTCAAGACTCACGAGATTGACGTTGTCTCTCGTAGGTCGAAGTCACAGTCGATGGCTTTGGTCACTGATCCCAGTTCGACTTCCGGTCTCTCTTCTGATTCTCCGTGTGCTTTCTCCCTGGCTGCTCTCTGTGACATAACTGATGATCAGTTAGAGCAGCTTGCGGATGAGCAACTGGCCCTCCTTGCTCGAAGATTCTCCCATGCTTACAAGGGGAGGAGGGACAGAAAGAGAGGTGGACTCGTGATCTATTACGAGTGTGGTGGCCCCAACCACATTCGGGCAAACTGCCCTAAGCTGGAGAAGGGCAAGAACGACTTCGGTGGTTCAAGCAAGATCGACTACACCGACAAAAACCGCAACAAGAAGCCTCCAGCTCAGACGCCGGGAAAGAAGAAGTTCCGCAGTGACAATGGCACGGAGTTCAAGAATTCCTACTTTGAGAGTTTCTGTGGTGAGACAGGTGTAGAGCACCAGTTCTCTTCTCCATACGTCCCTCAACAGAATGGCGTTGTGGAGAGGAAGAACCGTACCTTGGTCGAGATGGCCAGGACGATGCTTGATGAGTACTCTACACCGCGGAAGTTTTGGGCTGAGGCTATAGCCACCGCGTGCCATGTCTCAAATCGAGTTTTTCTTCGGGCACACTTGCATCGTACTTCTTATGAGCTGAGATATGGGCGAAAGCCTAGCGTCTCTCATTTTCGTGTGTTTGGTTGCAAGTGTTTTGTTTTGAAGTCCGGGAACCTAGATAAGTTCGAGTCACGTTCTTGTGATGGAATCTTTCTAGGTTACTCGCCTTCTTCGCGGGCTTATAGAGTCTGGAACTGCGAGTCTAGCAAAATGGTAGAGACCTGTGAAGTGACCTTCGATGAGGCCAGTCCGGGGACTAGGCCTGATATCTCAGGTTCTTTAGAGCAGTCCGAGACCATCTTTGTGGATGATGAGGATGATGGAGACGACGGTTGTCTACCTGATCCTGTCCCTCATCCACCCCTTGAGGTGCCGTCCTCAACCGCACCTCGAGGCGATCAGCCCATGCCTTCTGCTTCTTCTGGAGCGGGTGGCTCTGTTCCTACCTCGTCAGCTCACGGGTAGAGGCCACCTCTTCATCTCATCCAGGACCTCCTAGACACATTCAAAAAGACCATCCTTCAGAGCAGATCATTGGAGACCTGTTCGAGCGTGTTACCCGCTCAAAATCTGGCTTATCTCAATTCTGTCTCTATTCTGCTTTCATTGCCTCCTTTGAGCCCAAAGATGTTTCTCATGCTTTATCTGATGAGTCTTGGGTCAATGCCATGCATGAGGAGCTAGAAAATTTCGAAAGGAACAAGGTCTGGTCGCTTGTCGAGCCTCCACGAGGTCACAATATTATTGGAACTAAGTGGGTGTTCAAGAACAAGCAGAGCGATGATGGAGTGGTTATTCGAAACAAGGCTAGACTAGTTGCTCAGGGGTTCAGGTTGAAGGTCTAGATTTTGAGGAGACCTTTGCCCCTGTAGCTAGACTTGAAGCCATTAGAATCCTGCTTGCCTTTGCAGCTTCTAAGGGATTCAAGCTCTACCAGATGGACGTCAAGAGTGCCTTTCTCAATGGCCTTATTGAGGAAGAGGTCTACGTCCGACAACCTCCTGGTTTCGAAAACCCCAAATATCCAAACCATGTCTTCAAGCTTTCTAAAGCGTTGTATGGACTTAAGCAGGCCCCCAGGGCTTGGTATGAGAGGCTTAAGTCCTACTTGTTAAGTCATGGTTTTGATATGGGTAAAGTTGATAAGACCTTGTTCATCCGCCGGCATGGCAATGACCTTCTGCTCGTCCAAATCTATGTCGATGACATTATCTTTGGCGGCTCTTCTCATACTCTGGTTTCTCAATTCTCGGATGTCATGAGCACCGAGTTTGAAATGAGTATGATGGGTGAGTTGACCTTCTTCCTTGGCTTCCAAATTAAGCAGACTCGGGAGGGTACATTTCTTCATCAAGGAAAGTACACTCGTGACCTCCTGAAGCGCTTCGATATGAGTGATGGTAAGCCGGTGTCAACTCCGATGGCTTCTACAGCCTATCTTGACCCAGATGAGGATGGCGAGCCAGTTGATCAGAAAGAGTTCAGAAGTATGATCGGCTCCCTTCTTTACCTCACTGCCTCGAGACCAGACATACATTTCTCCGTGTGTCTGTGTGCTCGTTTTCAGGCTTCTCCTCGCATATCTCACCACCAGGCGGTGAAGCGCATCTTCCGGTACCTTCGAGCTACCATTGACTATGGTATCTGGTACTCTTCCTCATCCTGTCTTTCCTTGAGAGCCTTTTCGGATGCAGACTTTGCTGGCTGTAGGATAGATAGGAAGAGCACTTCCGGAACCTGCCAATTCATTGGCACTTCTCTCGTTTCCTGGTCTTCGAGGAAGCAGTCCGGTGTTGCACAGTCCACTGCAGAGGCCGAGTACGTAGCTGCAGCCAGTTGCTGTAGCCAGGTACTTTGGATGGTTTCGACCCTACGGGACTTTGGGTTAGCCTTAGACAGTGTTCCACTCTTTTGTGATAACACTTCCGCGATTAACATCGCTAAGAACCCAGTGCAGCACTCTCGGACCAAGCATATCGATATCCGCTTTCACTTCCTTAGAGACCATGTAGAGAAGGGTGACATCGTGCTCCATTTTGTGGAGAGTGACCACCAGTTGGCAGATATCTTCACCAAGCCTTTGGACAGTTCGAGGTTTTCAGCTCTGCGGGGAGAGCTTGGGGTGGTTTGTCCTTATGGACTGATGTGAGGGGGAGCTTATGCTTTACTGCTTTACTATTTTGATTATGCTTCTATCTCATTTCTGTTGCATTGCACTTGTGGGTGCATTGGGTTTAGTCCTTCCAGCATAGGTTAGAGTGGTCTTCTCGTCTAGCTGTTTAGACTCCTTGCTCTTATCTTTGTGACCTAGGATTCTTGCTCTGTTAGCCGCTTCTCTTCTCTCACTAGGTTGAGCCCACTCACTGCTTTCTGGTTCTAGCAAGGGCCGGGCCGCCCTTGGGTAGACAGGGTACGTGTTTGCTCCCTAGTGAGGTAGATTACCGGTCTAATAGTCCTAGTGTCATATGGGGTAGATAAGAGTCAGTCTAAGCCATAATTGCCTCTATATCTTATCTATGCTTTAAGGACTGCCTGTTTGCTGTTTTCCTTCCCAGCTTCTCGATTTATTGCTTTAGTTCAGGGGGAGTTCAATTGGGAGCTTCTGGAGCTTAATTGTGACATAACTCAACTTGAACTAAGAGTTGCATCTAATATTGAGGGGGAGCTGGTCTTTCTTACATTTTCAGCATTCTAGCATTATAATCAAACTGCATTGAGCCTTGATTATTATCCTGTTATGACATGCTACAATGCTTTTACACCTTGCCATGACTTGTGCTTAGCTTGCTAAATTTATCATGACTTCATATGTGTAGACTAGCTTTTGTCATGATAAGTTAATTAAACTTGCTCAACTTAAATTAAAACTTGTCATGCTAGCATTTGAGTTTAGTCTTTCTTGAGCTATCCCTTTATGGTCCATGCCATGTCAAATAGGCTGAGTAGAGCGTTGAATCTATATTGAGCCTTAGATTGAGCTGTTTTAATCTCTTGATGATGCATAAGTTAGTACAACTTGTTAAAATGCAAAAAGATCTCTTTTGTGCGAAAAAACTGACTTCACCAATTCCTCCCTATGAGACGGCTTGTCATTGCACTTGACATGAACTTAGGGGAAGTTTTGGATGACCTAGACTATCTTCTTAAGCTTCTCGCTTGGAGTAGTCGCATAAGGCTTGAGGTCTAGCACATGATAAAACAAAAATCTGGTTGTCAACAACCTTGAATTTCAAAAGAAAATATATCATTTGTGCTTCATTTGCTTAATCTACAAAAAGATCCAAGTACTTAACCAATGTTTCAATCTTGAGCTCATAACACTCTATTCGGACTCAATATTAGCTTTCTTGTTGCGCTTAGCTTATTGACATGGCCTGCATCATCCTTGGATATCTCTAGTTAGACTTTGCTCATTGATGACTTGACTTGCTCACTAAATGCATTACATTTCAGATTGTCATCTATGTGCTCTAGCTGGCTTATATATATGCTGTCATGATCTAGATAGCGTTTTATTGAGTTATGGCTTGGTGTATTACATTATGGTCAATATGGATAATTCTCATGGCTCTAAATGCTTAATAAACAAACTTCAGTCATATTCATCCATTGAATTGTCATATTCTCTCTATTGCATCTTGATGTGTTTATTGCCAAAAGGGGGAGAATAGAGAAGAAAAAGTCTGTTGGGAACAGTTTAGAGCTCTGGAGATCAATTTGCTCTTTCAGTTGTTGCTCTAGTGTTCCTTCTGTCGACATGGTCATTAGCTTCATTTCATTCTTTGGACCATGTTGGATTCTTCAAACTCAAACTCTTCTTAAAGCTTTTTCTGAGTTTGTCAATATTCTCATCAAGGGGGAGATTGAGAGACCATGTGGTCGTGACTCCATGAGAGTGATGAGTAATTGACAAGGATTTAGGTCAGTCGAGTTTGGTTTGAGTGGTTCGGAGTCGAGTCGTTGCGTGGCGCAATCGGGCTCGGTCGGACTTTGGTCAAACCTGGTCATTTGGGCTTAGGATGCATATTCTAATGTTTTGACAGGTTTTGGACTTCGGCATAGTAAGTGATGTTGTTTACGCTTTCATGTATCGAGCGGTGCTATTTGACGTGGTTTCTTGTCTGTGTGACTGCAGGATGTCGAAGCGGAGTCGTGGTGAGACACAAGGTGACCGGACTAGACGCAGGTGGCGTTGAGGTCAGAACGGTTGGATGTGTCGAAGACGGCGGAGATTCGATGTGGTTGCGAGTCGTGGGCGACAAGGAGCGCGGAAGCTTCCCGGAAGGTGCAGGAGGGGCGAATCGGGAAATTCGCAAGGCTGCACAAGCGGGAGCGGGCTCCGTTGGACGTAGCGGGCGTAACGGGGCGGAGACCCGTTAGCCAAGCGCTATAAAAGGAGAGGAGGGGCTGCATGCCCTCCTTGAGCACTTGTAGGATTAGGGTTTAGAGTCAAAAGAAGCTTTGGTGGCTTGCTTTGGCTTTAGGCTTTAGTTGTTGAGAGTTGGTAGAGGAGGCAGAGGTGTGCTCCCTGCTTGTCCCCTACGATGTGTTCTAGATAGAACAGTGTGTGTTCTTCCTCCCTTATGTGTTCTTGAGTTGTGTTCTTGAGTAGAGAGGGAGAGGATGGATTGAGAGCTTGTAATCTTTCCTTTTGTATCAAGTCGGGGTATCGGGACTCCTCTGTATTCATTGTGATCCAAGAAATGAAAATCTGAAGTTTGGTTCCTCTGTTCGTAGCTTCTGTTCTTCGTTCTTCATTTCTGTGATTTCTTGATTTTCGTGGTTCTGAGTTCTTGCTTGTTGGAGAGTGCCAAAATGGGTTG
This sequence comes from Dendrocalamus latiflorus, assembly GCA_017311315.1. Lineage (NCBI taxonomy): Eukaryota > Viridiplantae > Streptophyta > Magnoliopsida > Poales > Poaceae > Dendrocalamus > Dendrocalamus latiflorus. The sequence goes on from CM029644.1 coordinate 1,739,481, forward strand.
CTATGACATGGGTGATGCTCAAAAGCCATTTGGCTAGTTAATCCCAAGAGCAAACCGAGTTTGATCCTTAGATTTCATTTTTGGCTTGCTCTGTTCTTGTTCTTCGTTTCTAGGTTTTGATCCAGATTTTGATTCCCTTGTTGAGATGGCTTGAAATTTGGTATGAAGAGTCCAGAGGCTATTAATTAGCTACCCTCAAAATTTCATAGCCAAAGGATCAACGGTTGGGGAGTAATTTGGTTTTTGGCTCGGTTCTTGCAAGATTTCAGATTTTTACCCAAATCTGAAATTCTTGTTTCTTGGAGGGGTTTTCTTGAAATTGGTTCTTGGCTTATTCTTCTGGGAGTGTTCCCTAGCTATCCTCAAAGTTTCCCAAGCCAAGAATCCAAGTATCATTGCGAATCTCTCATTTTTCAGAAAATCCCGTTTGCTGTTTTTCTCGAGAGGTACTACCGCTCCTGGAGAGGTACTACCGCTCAGCGGTACTACCGCTCGGATCAGCGGTACTACCGCTCCTGTTTGGACCAGTCCGATCGGCGATGAAACGTTCGGACGGTCCGAACGTCTCCGGCAAGAGGTACTACCGCTCGGCATAGCGGTACTACCGCTCGGCGGTACTACCGCTTGCAGTCAGACTTTCTCTGATTTTATTTTTCTTGACTGCTTCTTTTTGGATCTGGTTTTTCCTTGTTGCCTTGTCTTCCAGTAGTGCATATCTTCTATCTTCATAGCTTCCATAGCTGTTGGAGAAGAAGCAAAAGTGTGGGCACTTGAGGGGCGAAGTTAATTTTAGAAAGCGCCATTCACCCCCCCCTCTGTCGCCATTTCGGTCCTTCAGATGCATACTCTGGCTACCACCAGATCTACATGGCCAAGGACGACGAGGACAAGACCAGCTTCATCACGCCGGTAGGGACATACTGCTTTATCAGGATGACCTTCGACCTAAAGAATGTGGGGGCAACATTTACCAACCTCGTCACGCTGGGGCTGGCCTCCCAGCTCGGGAGGAATGTGGAGGCGTACATCGACGATGTGATCATCAAAACCAGGCAGCTTGCCTCCCATGGTTAGGATCTCCAAGAGACCTTCGACAACCTCAGGAGAGCTGGCATCAAGTTCAACCCAGACAAGTGCGTCTTCGGCATGCAAGCGGGGAAGCTCCTGGGCTTCCTCGTGTCCGGACGCGGCATCCAGGTGAAACTCGACAAAGTCGACACGATCCTCGCCATGGAGCCGCCCAAAACGACGAGGGAGGTCCAGAGGCTTACTGGACGCATGGACGCACTAAGCTGCTTCTTATCCAGGGCAGCAGAGCGGGGCCTGCCATTCTTCAAGACCCTTCACAGCTGCAATGGGTTCCACTGGGATGATGACTGCGCGAGGGCTTTCGACGATCTCAAGAAGCACCTCGCAAGCCTTCCCACATTGGTCGCCCCGGCACCAGAGGCTCCCCTCCTGCTCTACCTCACCGCTACAGTAATAGCGGTCAGCGCCGTCCTTATCGTCAAGGAGGGCGCCCTTTAGCGGCCCATGTACTCCGTCTCCGAGGCCCTCCAGGGTGCTAAGACGCAGTATACGGAGCTTGAGAAGCTGGCTTATGTGCTAGTCATGGCCTCGAGGAAGCTCCAACATTATTTCCTTACCCATCCCATCATTGTGCCATCCTCATTCCCTTTGGCGGAGATGCTGCACAATAAGGAGTCCACGGGGCGTATTGGCAAGTGGGCGGTCGAGCTCGCACCATTCTCCTTGACGTATGCCTCATGAACGGCAATCAAATCTCAAGTCCTCGCGGACTTCCTCGCGGAGTGGACTCCATTAGCTCACCAAGTGCAGCAACAAGAGGACCCAGTGTGGATGCTCAACACCGACGGGGCTTACGGCGCCCCGGGCGTTGGGGTCGGCGCAGTGGTCACTACACCGGAGGGTCACCGCCTGATGTACTCAGCGTGCCTTGGATTCCCGGCCACCAACAATATGGTCGAGTACGAGGCGCTACTCTTCGGCCTCGTGAAGCTTAAAGCTCTTGACGCGCGAAGGGTCTTGTTCGCACCGACTCATGTCTGGTAGCAGGCCATGTCGACAAATCCTACCAAGCGAGGGACCCCAAGCAGGCTAAGTACCTGGCGGCGGTGAGAGCAAAGGAGCGCCACTTCCTGGGAGTCACGGTCAAGGCCATCCCTCGCACGGACAACGAACAAGTCGACGCCCTTGCAAAGGCCGCCAGCCAACAGCTCCCCCTCCTCGAGGGAGCATTTTATGAGGTCTTGCCCGCGACAGCCATCGCTCAAGACAACCGTGATGCGGCTCTCGTCCATCAAATTGCCCAACGGGGCGACTGGCGGGAGCCTATTTACGGTTTCTTGCAAGGCATAGCCAAATCGGACGACCCCCTCGAGCGTGACATCTACAGCACCGTGCCAGATCCTTCCAGGTACTGGACGGTGTCCTTTACAAGAAGGGAGTATGTGCCTCACTTCTGCGATGTCTCTCACGTGACGAAGGAAAGCACCTCCTCGCGGAAATTCATGCTGGGCTGTGCGGCTCGCACATTGCGCCGAGGTCTCTGGTTGGCAAGGCATTCAGGCAAGGCTTCTACTGGCCAACCACCGTTCCTGATGCGCAAGACCTCGTGCGTCGGTGCCAAGACTGCCAATGATTGGGCGGGTCATCCGCAGACCTCCGACGAGCTTGCAGACCCATCCCTCTAGTGTGGCCGTTAGCACGGTGGGGCATGACATCGTTGGGCCACTTCTGCGGGCCCCGGGAGACCTTCGGTTCGTTGTAGTTGCCTTGGAGTATTTCTCTAGGTGACCTGAAGCCGTCGCTCTGGCTAGTATAACCTCCACAGCCAAGCAGCGCTTCCTTTGGCAGAATATCATATGTCGCTTCGGACTGCCTAGGGAGCTCACCGCGGACAATGGCTTGCAATTCGACTCTGCTCCATTCAAGGAGTTCTGCGACAGCATGGGCATCATGCTCCGATTCGCTTCGGTCGGGCACCCACAGTCCAACGAAGCCGTCGAGCGGGCGAATGGCGCCATCTCCGCCGGAGTCAAGAAGCGCCTCGTCGGGCTGCCAAAGGGCAAGTGGCCAGACGAGCTCCACAGCGTACTCTGGTCTCTTCGCATGACGGTGACACGTCCGACGGGGTTCACACCGTTCAAACTTCTCTTCGGTGATGAGGCAATGACGCCCGAAGAAATTAAGGCTGGCTCGGGGAGGGTCCTCGTCTAGGCGCCGGCGAAAGAGCGCCAGTTGTCCCTCGATCTTCTTGACGGAGATTGGGTGAGCGCAACCCAGCACGTCGCGAAGTACGCGTGCCAAATGGCACGCGCGCGCAACCACACCGTATACTCACGAGAATTCCAGCTGGGAGATGTCATCCTCAAAATGGCGCTTCATGCGGAGATGGTCGGCAAGATGGAGTCCACGTGGGAGGGCCCCTACATCGTCGCTGCAGCTTTGCAGCGTGGAGCTTATCGCCTCGCAACACTGGAAGGACAGACTCTTCACCACACATGGAATGCAGACATGCTACAGCGATATTATGTATAAGGCCGAAGGGAGGCCCGCAGCAAGGTCAGCACCTTGCCTTTTGTAAATCGCTCGCCCGCGCAAATGGGAGATCAATAAAGTCCATCGTTTGCAAAACTTGTCTCATTCTGTGTAAAGACGCGTGGAGGCCCGCCTTCGCGTGCACTCTACGGAGTATAAATAAGACGCACGGCCTCCACGCGCACTCTATGGAATATAAATAAGACACGTGGAGAGACGCCTCCGCGTGTACTCTACGGAGTATAAATAAAACGTGCGGCCTCCGCGTGCACTCTATGGAGTATAAATAAGATGCGCAGAGGCAAGCCTCCACGCGCACTTTACAAAGTATAAATAAGACGTGCGGTCTTCACGCGCACTCTACGGAGTATAAATAAGACGCACAGTCTCCGCGCGCACTCTATGGAATACAAATAAGACGCACGATCCGCGCGCACTCTACGGAGTATAAATAAGACGCGCAGCCTCCGCCGCACTCTACGGAGTATAAATAAGACGCGCGGCCTCCGCGTGCACTCTTCGTGAGCATAAATAAGACGTGTGGACTCCACGTACACTCTGCGGAGTATAAACAATACATGCCAGCTCCGCTCCCGCCACTTCGAAGGGTAGGGGATGGAGCGCTCGAGCGTCTACTTCGGCTAGGTGCCAGCTCCGCTGCCACCACTTCGAAGGGTAGGGGACAGAGCGCTCGAGCGTCTACTTCGGCTAGACGCCAGCTCTGTTGTCACCACTTCGAAGGGTAGGGGATGGAGCGCTTGAGCGTCTACTTCGGCTAGGCTCTAGCTCCGCTGCCACCACTTCAAAGGGTAGGGGATAGAGCGCTCGAGCGTCTACTTTGGCTAGGCGCCAGCTCCGCTGCTGCCACTTCAAAGGTTAGGGGACGGAGCACTCGAGCGTCTACTTTGGCTAGGCGCCAGCTTTGCTGCCACCACTTTGAAGGGTAGCGGACGGAGCGCTCGAGGGTCTGCTTCAGCTAGGCGCCAGCCCCGCTACCACCACTTTGAAAGGTAGGGGACGGAGTGCTCGAGCATCTACTTCGGCTAGGCGCCATCTCCGCTGCCACCACCTCGAAGGGTAGGGCACGGAGCGCTCGGGCGTCTACAGAGCACTAAGTCCTACGAGTTGGTCAGAGGCAGGCGTGATCATGAAGAGCGACAGGGACACGTACTTCAACCAAAGTCTTTATTGCATTCATAAAAAAATGATTACAGAGATTCGGCAATTACGTTTGCGAAGAGCTAATGTTTACAAGTGCCTTCGGGTGCCTAAGGTCGCTACTCGTCCGGCTCTACCTTAATATACTTCCGCATCAAAGTATCACCCGCTGATGTCCGAGTCGCCCAGAAGTTCCGGGCGTCTTCCGCCCACGCCAAACGCCGAAGACGTCGTCAAAGCATGCGGTCTGGAAGTAGTAATCGACCCTTATCAAGTATCTGCCCGGAGCAAAAATAGCACGCGTCATCAGAACACTTTATTCAATTTCACTTTATTCATACAAAGGGGCGGGGCCATTGCCGAAGCCGCTCATGCCCCCACTAGATCCAGGGCGATGTGCTCGGCAGCCACCTCCACGACGCCTGCCTGAGCCTTATGCCGCCCATCTACGAGGTGACCATGATGCAGGTCCACCTCAGCGCCTACGTCGGCTCTATGTGCATGCTCTGCCACCTCGCTCACCTTGGGTGATTTGCACCACCAGCTGCTGGTTCCCGATCTCAACCCCGATGGCGGCTCTGACAGGCACGGCGCTGAGGACAAGCATGGGGCGTCACGGTGTGTCCTCGAGGAGCCCAACCTCCCTATCGAGGCCTTCCAACCTCAGCAGTGCACAGATAGCAACGCTGGTGAGGCGGTCCAGGAGCTTATGGCCGAACATCAGCTGTGTGCTGCCCTTTTACAATATTACTCCTTTAGAGATTCTATTGTTAGTAGTGTAGATGTTAATATAACTAAATTCTAACTAATCTGAATTATTTAATCGTAAAGATTGAACGGTTCATATTCATTTTAAGGTATTATAAAGAAGCTAAAAAACCCTGATGGAAGAAAACGCGACGCGACGCGGCGCGGCGCGGCGCGGCGAGGCAGAAGCCGTCGTCTCCAGAACTCCGATTGGATAGGCTAAAACCCGCAAACATGTCCCCTGATTCCCACCCACCAGATGCATTTCCGGACTCTGACCACCACGCCGTGCCATGGAGCACCGACCACACCACATCATAAATGCATCTTGGTGTCCCCTCGGAGACCAAGTGCAAGGTCATCCCTTCAATTCCTTTGCATCCCACACCCACCTTCTTCCTCCCTCCGTCGCCGAGCGCGCGCGATGTTGAGCCTGATCAGCGGCGTCTGGTCGTCGGAGCTGGCCGAGTGGATCCGGCGGAACAACAAGTTCCTTCAAGCCTTCGACTCGGTCGCCTAAGGCAACCGAGCGCTGCCACCCCGTCATGGGCCATCAAACAGCGACGGTGACAATCGCATCATGTCGCCGGCGGCAGAGGGGAGGCCATCGGACTCGGAGGCCGGTGGTGGCTCTGGCTCCCCGGATCTAAACGCCGAGACGGCTGTGTCCATCCTTGTCGACTCGGCCACTAGCTTGATCATCTTCACCATCTAATTTTCTTCAAGTACAGTATATATTTACACATGTTTTATGTATGCATCGCTACTATACAGCGAACGAGATGTACACATGCATGCATGAGATATTTGGGACACGAGTACGATTTAACAGGCTCCTCCTCTGATCGAGTGATTGGCATGCTTCGGCTCCTCCTCCTCCTCTACTACTATGTTGAAGCCTTGTTGCGTTGACTTTGATAGAGATACACATTGGTCTCTGTCCAATCCATCACCAGCAATTAATTTCCATAGCTGATTTTGGCAACAATCAGCAACAACAGTGTACTATTGAGATTTTCTTCAAATATTTTTGTTGTATACATTGATTAAAATTATTGCATACATTATTTAAGAATGTTGCATCAAAATGAATGATGAAAATACTCTCATCGTTCTTTCTTTTGTTGTATACATAGCCAAAAAATATTTCATACGTAGCGGAGAAATATTGCAACGAAACGTACATGGGAGTAGTCTCATCATTCTCTTTTTTTGTTTATATATAGTTAAGAAATGTTACATATATAACCAAGAAATATTGCAACCGTCTGATTTTATCTGTTTCTCCGTAGGTATGACCAGTAGCATTTCCCAAAAAAATAGGGAACCTGAACCACAGCGACACAGCTCAAGTAGAGATCGTGGAGTAAAGCTTCCATAATAAAAAAAATGAAAACCCAAATGGTAGAGTTTGGGCCAAGAAAGCCCACATGTACGCTAGACAAGCCCAAATCGGCCCAAATCCTACTCCCACTCTGCTTGATACAAGCGATTCCCCGTATGGATGGACTGTGTGAAGGAAAAAAAAAACTTCTAGTTAGTTCGGTCCTCTTTTGGATTTGCTGTTGCTTTCATGTGTATTTTGGGAGATGAGTTTACTAGGGTTTATGAGGTTCTTACCAATTGTGGTGTTTAGGTTTCTTGCGTTTAGTGGCGAGCGCGATGGAGGGGGTTGGTGTTTTGAGGTTAGTGAGATTTCTATTTGCCTAGTGTTAGTCCATAACAATAATTGGGACTTACCATACTTTGTTATGATTTCTGAACTGCGATGATAATCAAATCAAAGTGCAATTTCTTCAGAGATAGGTGTTACCCTGTTTGAGAGATATGTATATGTGCCAATGGCTAGTTGTAAATATTAGAAGGTACTTCCACGCTTTTCTCAAAGTGATTTGCACAACTTTTGAAATAGAACTAAATGATAGATAGTGATTACTTACCTCTTTATGTGCTTTGAGATTAGTACCATTCTTGTTAGAGTGGAAAACAAGGAAGCACTTTAAATATTTCATCGCAATACAGTTTATTTATGTGCTACTTCAAAACTGTACTTCATAATCTGTACAAGCACTAGTGAGTTGTTATGAAAGTAAATCAACAGTGAACATAGTTAGGACCTTGTATTACCGGCACTGTTGATGGATTCAGTGTAGCAATCAGTTTTGAATGTGATGTTCTATATCTGTTTACATTACCTCTCATAGGCCTTACGCTATAACATTAACCCCTTTGTTGCCTATGACAAATTTACCCCTTTGTGTTGTCAAATGTTTACGAATTACATGAGCCCTTGACTCTTCCAAAGCTCTTAACTTGTAGTAGCTTAAATTTGTGGTAAGTTTATTAAGCGTTACAGTTCCTGGTGGCTGATGTGTGCTTTTCCAAAAGTCTTCTTTTTTTCCTTTAATGATCAATCCAAGCCTGCTTGTTTTTCAGTTCCCTGCAATTATAAGTGATTGTTGCCACCCATCTCTTGTGCCGCAGCTGTATTCGCATCTTGGCCATTATTATGATCGACAGCTTGAAAACAAGTGTGGTAATCTAATCTGTGTTGAGCAATGAATTTACATGTTACACGGTTCTGGGGAAGTTAACTACAACGAGAGCAGCGTATGCAAACCATTCGTTGCCTGATGAAATGAGTAGCCATAAGCACTTAGCTTGATGCCAGAGCCAGGTGTAACTGCAGACTAGCGTCAACTGGACAAATGGTTAATTATTCTGAGCTGGATTAGCAGTAAGGCTATTGTGTGCCACTTGATTAATGTTTATATCATGCATCTACTGCATGTATGCATTTGGCATGGTCTGACTTGTGTTAACCAGAAGAAGAGTGTCTCCAAGCATTATACTTGAACATTCTAAGGTAAAACGACGAGTATTAAAGGCTAAACAAGCTAGATGCTGGAAAAAGGGGTTAAACAAGCTAAGCAATTATTTGGAAACCAGGCTGACCACTAGCAAATCATGAAACCATAACATCTTAGAAGTTTTATAATAGGGAATGACCAGCGTCCGGACGTACAATCCAAACGTTAGCTTTGTACCTTTAGTTTGCCATTGGATAACATATGCTTCAATCTCCACTATCCGATTCTCTTCCCGTGTGCAAACAAAACACCCATTTTCCCGTTTCTTCCTCCTGTGCTCGCCTATGGGCCATGGGGCATTGTTATTTTATTTCAGCCAAAAGCTTTAGATCCTGCTCGGTTGAACTGAAAAGCTGTGACTTATAACTGAAAATGCACTATAGCTGGTTGAAATTTTACTGTAACTAAAGGTGGCTTATTTAGCGTAATTAAATTTAAAAAAATTAAAAATAGAAAAAATATGTTAGTTTCAATCAAAAGCTATAAGTTTCAGTCAAAAGTCATCATGATTTTCTTCGCCTTTAGATTATATGTTACGCGTGCCAGGCTTTCTTGTTGTTTTCTTTATGTTTCTTCTTAATTAAGTATTTTTGTTCTCCCTAAAAAAAAGTACTCTTCTTCACTTCTATCTCCGTATTTCTGGTGGTGGATAAGTTAAAGTTTGGCTCATTTCATTTCTTTATCGGTCTGTCAAGCACAATGGTGCTATAACTAGATTTTGGTTTAAGCTTCTGATTATGACTTTTGTCTTTTTGTTGAAACTACATTGTAACAGCTAGTAGTTTTTTCTGAGAAAAAATGAGAAAAAATATTGAAAAAATATTGTTATATCATCATGAACAATGCAAAAGAATAATAGAAAAAAAAGAAAAAACCAAAAAGCCTAAATAATCTGAAATTAGAAGCGGATACGTTCCAAATGATTTCTGGCTTAAATAAGCCAAAAGCTCAAAAAAGTTAGAAACTGAAATCGTTTGGAGCAAGACTGACGCTAAGCCCCTTTTGACTTCCTTATCTTTTCTCCTTCCAAAGTCCTGAATGGCGTTATCCATCCTCTTCCATTATACTATCACCACGTTGTGTTCAAAAGTGTTGTGGCTTTTGCTTGAAATGGTACGGTATTGGCTGCTAATTTTTTTGTGACGTATTTAATTAAAGAAAAATAAAGAAAAAAAATAAAAACTACCATTATATTTCCATAAATAATGCAAAGGGAAAAGAAAAAAGTGTTAAGAAACTAACGTGTTTCAAACGGGTTGTGGCTTTTGGAAGCTAAAAGCCATCGTTGTTTAAAACAGGGCTTTAATTTGCTACTTTCTGTTTAATTACTATTGTGAATTGTAGTTATTTATAGATGTTACTCAGGAAGCCGAATCAAATTGTTTATTTTCTTTATTTTAATTTTGAATTTCTCTTAATTTGGATTATACTTGATATGGATTATTTTTTTAATATGAACTGTTATAACTTAATTGGGTCCACCCAATTAAAGACTACATGTTTTGTTTTTTATAAGAATTTTTAACATATTTTTTTAGCAACTCTAAAATGTATATCATCGACTTTTAGTACATATAATAATAGATTTGCAGTGCCAAGTCTCACTGCTTGGGTTCAACGAGAGAGGACAATCGCTGAAGGCAAAATTTCTGTTAAAGATTTTCTACATTTGAAAGTTGACCTCGTCTTTACGCCCCATGGCTCCTCAGAAGACCTGCTGCCAGCAGTCGAGAGTTCTGTGATAGAGGTGATGAATGGTGGGGAGCAACATTGCTTGCGTACAAACATTACCTTGGAACAACCGGAAGAGATCACGCTACCAAAGGCGATGGATTGCTCTCGTCATAATACCAAAGCTACAGTGTATCAGATTCTTTGAAATCTGTCTAAACATGGCAGTATGGCACTGTATGCCTTCGAGTTAAGAAGGCAACCATGAAGATGCCGAGCACACGGAGAACCATTCGGGGAGCTAGGAAAGGGAAGCTGTTGCAACAACAGGACCAGTAGCTGGAGATTCGAACAGATGCGCCTGTTCGGCTGCAGGGCTCGATTAGACTGGATTCAGAAAGAAAAGGAAGCACAGTTAGCACCACCACCAGTACACCTGAAATTCTATATCATGTGTAGGGATGATTGGGGAAATAGGGAGAAATGAACTGCCAAACATAAAATGCATATATATTCTCAGAGCTCAGAGCTAGAATTTGGGCGGAACGCTGTCGGGACCTCGGATTTCCGAACCCGGACCCTTTGTGTAATGCTGCACTAGTCCCAGATCAAAACTAGTGCACACAGTTAAACAGAAATGAATACATCACCAGCATCGTGTTATTACAATAATTGAGAGTACTGACCGAAATGTCTCATTATTACAATTGAGGTTTCATGACCTCGCACACATGAAAATAAAGCGGAAGCAGAAGATAAACTCGATGACGACCCATCAATACGCCACAGGCAATTGACTGGGGAAGCGCGACCTAATCCTCCGGGAAAAAGCCATCACAGCCGCAAGCGAAGCAGTAGTCGTAGTCACCTTCTTGAGCTTCGTTTTCCTCTGAGCATTGTTTTTGAGTGCGCCATGTGAGTACATAAAGTACTCCGCAAGTCTTGGGAAAAATGCAATAGATGCAAGGCTTGATAAAGGAAGGCTATATGGTTCTTTTGCACAAAGCAATATTTTAAATTCAATTACTACTAAATATTTTCGAAGGCATCAATTTAACAAAGTATTTGTTTTAACAGAACTATTATTAATTCTCTAGTGAAGGTTCCATCTACCAACACTAGTTTAATCAATCATAACTGATCAAGTTTAAAACTGCGGGTTCCATCCACCCTCTCTGGCTCCAACTGTCAGGATACCCTTCCAAGAGTTCCCTCCACTCTCGGAATACAAAACTTTGTTTTTTTAAAACTAAAACTAGAAATCTACCATGTGAATGCATTCCTTGCCCGCCCTTGACCGTGGGCACGGCTATTCGAATAGTTTTACACTCTGCAGAGGTTGTACAACTTTACCCACAAGAGATAAATTATCCTAAAAGTCAACACGCTTCCTTTGGCATGAGACCCAGATAAAATATCACAAAGCCTTTACCTTACTCTAATCTAGCTAGATACCACCCGCTGAGGTTTCACCGTAGGTAGGCTAACTGCCCGAACCGAAGCCCCCTCTTGCGCCATATGAGTACAGTAAATCCCTGTCCCTCACTGTGAATAACCAGTCCATCTCTGGCACCCACTTTCCACTGGTGGCACCTAAACTAGACTTTCATAAGTTAGTCAGCTAGGTCGTACCCATATAGACTTGTGGTTGTACGGTTAATGCTCAGTCTGGACAAACACAAGCATCGGTCCTTAATTGACTAGAGTGGAACATACACTTAACAAGATCCCGTGCTAACTGCACCAAGCCAAACCAGCCATCCACCCTAATCTAAATCATCTTTCACATTTTATTTTATTTTAAAAAGAACAGTGGCAACTCCATTCACCACTAAATTCATAAACACCAGGTATTACAATAAATCATAATTTCCCATTTTCAATATTTCAAAAGTATTATTTAGCATGACTAAGCATTAAACTACCCATCTACTATTCACAAGTCATGTTAATAATCTCATTATTGAGACAAAGGAAGTTCTAGGGTGACAAAGGTACATGTCATTCAACTCCAATTGAGGGCATAACAAAATTGGATTAGCTACTACCTTAATATTTGAACTAAGGTTTTATGTAAATAGCAATGCACATAATTTAAAATAATTAAAATATTTCAAAATCATAGGTTCAAGATGATCAAAGGAGACTTGCCTTCTTGCAGGTTCTCTGGGTCTTCTTGCTGTTGGGTGGAGTGATCGTCGACAACGTTGGAATCTACGCGAGAAAAGACGAAACAAACAAAGCAAATAATTACAAATAAAATCCAAAAAATTCAACAGAGGCCATATTTGGATAGATCATGATTTTAGATGAATTTAGAAATTTGAATGGCTGAATTTGGAGTTAAAATGAGAAAGTTATGCTCATTTGAAAATCTCAGTTTGAATAAATCCAGAAATTTAGAAATTTCTGACAGGTGGGGCCCACTGGAATATTTAAATTTTAATCTTTTATTTTTAATCCGAGAGTATGACAGGTGGGACCCACTGAACAGTAAACCCTCTGGCGGTCGCTGACATGTGGGACCCCTCTGTCAGTGACCACATCCGCTTTGGTCACTGACAGGTGGGACCCGCTGGGATCTGGACCCACTTGTCAGAGGCTGATGCAGACGGGTGGGACCCAGGCGGCAGTGGCCAGCGCAGACCGACGGCCGCTGACGGGTGGGGCCCATCTGTCAGTCGCAGAAAAACGAAGAAAAACTCGACCTCAGCGTGCGGAGCCGGAGGCTCGTACGCGCGCCGAGGGAGCCAAGGGGGAAACGGGAGTGCGCTGATAACCAGTCGGGCGGGGGAGGCTTTGCCTACCCATATAGGGCAGCAAATTCTTTTGAGGTACCTGCCGGAGGGAAAACCAGGGAAGGTGGCCGGAGGCAGGGGTGCCGGCGGCGAGGGGTGGCCGGAGAGGTTCTGGTGACGCCCGAAATGCGTTCCCGGTGCGAAGGGGGTCCGGTTGGAGGGGTCAGCGAGGCTCGGGGACGAACGGAGGTGGCCAGCGACGAGGAAAGGCGACGGCGCGGTTCGGGTCTTCTGGTGCGACGGTGTTCTGGCGACGGGGAGGGCGGCCGAGGTGTCGGGGGAGTTCGCCTGGTGTCGGACCCAGATTTTCTAATCCGAATCCTCTGTGATTACTTTGCACTATTCCCTGGATCAGTAGATAGTGCTCACAGGTACATGACTGAATCATCTCATACATGGCGCATAACAGATTAATATTACCGGAGTGAACAATACCACATGGGTTTCAGAGTACATAAGGGCCCTCAGGCCAAATATTACAAAAGGGTGCAGCGGAAACACAAAAGCGAGAGGGTGGATCTTTCCACAGGCAAGGACTGGAGTAACCCCAAGTGGAGCCGATATTAGTTAAGGCCTAACTAATATTGGTACCACCCTAAAGTTAACACAAGACGGCTGGCCTAAGAAAGAGGTACTGCTATATCGCTCTATCTAATGCCCATCGTCTTCTCTTACTCCATGCTCCTGGTCCTCGTGGAAGGCATACTGATTGGTTCCCTCATATTCTAAAGGGGGGAAAACGAGTATGAGCACACACAACCGTGCTCAGCGAGCCAACACACAGAATGCATATAATTAAGATGCAAGGCTTATCAAGGATGGCTCGGGCTCATTTATTTGCACAAGGCGTTTCTTGTAAATACCATAGCTATAAAATCTCTTATGACCTAGCATTTTTCACAATGTACATCCTTGAGTTTGACGTCTATGCAATATTTGTAGTAGTGATTGGTTCTATCCACCAATTGCATGGTCCCATCCACCAATGCTATATGTTTACCAGGAGGTTACACCCACCTCACTTAGTACCACTGGAGTTCATCCCTCCAGGAAAAGCCAAAACTGAAGTCCATCCCTTCAATTCTGTTTCTCTCCCATCCCAAGTCAATGTATTTTAGAAATAGAACTAACTCTAGGAGTTTCTCCATGTCCGCCCTTCACCGTGGGCACGGCTATTCGAATAGTTTATTCTCTGCAGAGACTGTACACTTTACCCACAAGAGACAATCAACTCGATGGGCCTACGTGATTCCTTAGTCACATAGATCGAGAGATCATCACGAGGCCTTTACAATACCTCGCCCAATAGTTATCTCACCCACAGGGCTACCTACACCCCATAGGTCCCATAAGTTGTGCGGGATGATATACCCCTCCCTAGCGCAGTCGGACTCCGCTCTCCGCAACGCTAGCTAGGACAATCTTCACCCTCCACTCGGTGTCCCATTCAGGATGGATCTTCACTATCCACCTGCACCAGTCTTCCGTGGGATAACTAAAGAGGTCTGGTAAATTATTCAGCCAAGCCTACACTTTGCCAGCATGTGGTTGTACTGTTTATACAAGGAGATCATCGCAGGATTAAGTCCTTAACCTGTCTGGACGGTGCATACCACAAACCCATAGTCAGGTTCTATCCACACTGACTTGTGTTACATCCACACCCACCATTCTTATCATCCGTCCAGATCCACCAAGCAAGTTTTAGTTTGGAGAAGTACAAGATAAGCCATACCAAATTACCAGTCATTTACATCCAATGACTGTCCCATATTCAAATTTGTGTTTGTATGAATGAGGGTCAGGGCATCGAGTGCCCTGTCATAACTTGACTAGCATAGCAGTTATATTTGGACTTAAATCTAAATGTATATGTTTATAGTACTAGGGCGACAAACATGTGGGTTCATCAATTATCAAGGGTGGAGTAGCTGTATATCGCTATTAAGACCAATTGGGCAATAACTACTCCTAAGGGTAACATAGATTTGCACATATAATAACACATGCAATTTGAATATTTAAAACAACATAATTTGAATAAAACTGGGAGCAAAATGATCAAAGTATTGACTCGCCTGGTTCCTGAGAGTAGTGCTCTTGTTGCTCAAGTTGAGGGGTGTAGTTGGGGTCAACGGCGTCCTCGTATCCTAATCGGAGAAAGCGCCAAAAAGCGAACAACACAAAAGGGGGCAAGTAAATACCTCGAATAAAATTCAAATGAACTCAAAATTGAACAACAATAGAACCAAATGAAATATCTTGAATTTAGAAAAATTTAGAAACAAGTTTCACTAAATTTTTAGCTACGGTGAGAGAGAACGAGCTAAAAGAAGTTTGAAGCCTCTGAAAATCCTGGAAAAAGAAAAGAGAGAGAGAAATCACTCACTGACAGAAGGGTCCCGCAGAGTTTTTATTTTTCTTAAATTATTTCTTTAACCGAAAAGGATTCAGTCACTAACATATGGGACCCATGCACAGGAGCCGACCCACCTGTCAGTGCCATTAGTGTTAACCAACTTGGTCCCACCGGTCAGTGGTTAAATCCGAGTTTAACCTCAGTCATTAGTGTTTTAATCGTACGGTTAGCGTTTAAACCGCGCGGGAACAGTGCCCTCCCCGTTGGCCGACGGTGGCGACGCTCGCCGGCAGTGAGGGAATGCACGGCGGCTCGAGCGCTTTAGCGAAACGGGTTCCCCTGCGTCGTGCGCACCACTGGAAGGAGCGGCGCAGCCCAATTTGGCCTGGCGGCGGCTGGTGGCGGGACACGGCGGGGCGGAGCAGGGGAGAGGGGCCCACGGCGAGTAAGGTGACTGTGGTTCAATTAAAAGAGGGGGAAGCTTCTAGAAGGTGGTACAAGCTCACCGAAGGTGGTCTCTGGGCGAGGGGAGGTCGGAGGCGAGCTGGCGTCTGCGGGGTCGAGGCGGTGGCGATGGTACTCGGTGCCGGAGAAGACGAAGCCGCGATTCCCAAATTGAGCGCCGGGGTCGGACTTAGGGGCGCGGGGTGCTCGATCCCGGAGGAATTGGGCGGAGGTGGTCGGGTTCGGCGACGAGGCTAGGCGCCGGTGGCGGGGAAGACACGGTGCTCCGGCGGCCTGCAAGGTGAGGGGGACCGATTAGAGGCGGCCAGGGCATGAGGGAAGAAAAGGGGAGCTCGGGGAGGGAGACTCTGCCGGAGGGGGATCGCCGAAGGGCGCTAGGCGACGGTGGTGGCCGGAGGGAGCTCGACGGTGGCGAGAATTTGAGCGGGAGGGGGAGGTTCGCTGGGAGAGACTCGGCTACGGTGTTTATAGCACCGTTCGGACCTGGGGGCGTTGGCTGGAGTGAATGCGCCCTTTACTCCCGCGCGCAGGCACTCGAGTGCGGCGAGCATGGGCGGAGGGAGGCCGGCGCAGGGCTACGGCGAGGGGCAGCCGTAGGGACATCACTGCGACGAGACGCGCGAGAGGAGGGCCGAATCGCGGGGCAGCCGAGACGGATTGCGTGCGTGGGCTCCCGAGGTCGGCGATGGGACGGCAAGGGGACACGGCGGGGCAGCGGAGCCGAGAGCGGCGCTAGGGCATTGATGCCCGAGTAAAGAGGGGGCTGGTGCAGAGTAATGGCGATCAGGCGGACCGGTTAGAGCGCGGCCACAAGCGGTCCGAGCGGAGGCGGGGCG
Source organism: Dendrocalamus latiflorus (assembly GCA_017311315.1). NCBI lineage: Eukaryota > Viridiplantae > Streptophyta > Magnoliopsida > Poales > Poaceae > Dendrocalamus > Dendrocalamus latiflorus. Next base: position 1,755,946 of record CM029644.1, read on the forward strand.
CGCGGGCGGATCGGGTGGAGACGGAGGCATGCCGACGGCGGGGAGGAAGAAAAGGGGAAGAGGGGAAGGGAGAGGCACTGCCGCGTGGGGCCGAGATGCCAGAGAGAGAGGAGACGGCAGCCTGGGCCGCGCGAGGGGAAGGGGCGCCGGGTGGGCCGATCGGGAGAAAGAGGGGAAAAGAGGCCGGGCCTTGGAGGGAAATGAGCCCAAAGAGGAGTTTTCACATTTCCTTGATTTTTCTGATTCCTTTCTATTTTGAGAGGGGAATTGATTTAGGAGGGAATTTTTAACACAATTATACTTTGGCAAAAATTTTAGAATGTCACTGTGAACCTCTGAAATGTTTTTAAGAGAAGATCTTTGAACAAGATTTTAGATGGAGGTTTATTTTAGAAAGTTTTTGAAATTAGGGCAAAATCGCAATTAAGCAAAAATGGGATGTTACACCCGGGCACGGGGGGGTGCTCGGAGTGGCTGTGGCGAGCTCCGGGGAGGTCCGAGGCGACGGGGATTGCTCGCCGGAGGAGGAGGCAGCGGCGGAGCCGAAGGCGCACGGTGCTGGGCGCTCGGGCGGCAGAGAGGGCGATTGGAGGCGGGGAGGTGTGGAGCGAGATGGGGTGGAGCTCGGGGCACCTTTTATAGGGGCGGAGAGGGGGCAGAGGCACGACAATTGCTCACCGAGGTGTCGCCCGGAAAAAGGAAGGGAGCGGGGAGGTTAGGAAAGAGAGGGCGCCGAAGGAAGGGGAGCACGGGAGATCGGGGATTCGGTCGCGGGGCGATCAGGGCTTCCAAAAACCAGAGAGGAGGCGGCGGGAAAGTCCGGATTCGGCTCGGGTACGATCGCCGGCGCAGGAAAGGAAAGGGGAGGAGGGAAAAGGAAGGAGGTGGCTCCGCGGGGACGACGGGTCCGACAGGCGGGTCCCGCGCGCAGTGAGAGGGAGGAGGGAGTGAGCGGGCGGCGCGGATTTCTGCCACGTGACCCAGAGGCGGATCGGGCGGCCAAGAGCGGGGCGAGGCGGGGACGGCCGAGATGAGGCGGCCTGTACACGCGTCGCCCAAAGAGGAGGGGAAGGCGGGATGGTGCGAGCGGCCGGGATGGGCCGAGTGGCGACGTGGACGGATCTGGGCCGTCCACGCGTCGGCTGGAGGGAGGGGAGTTGGATTTTATTTTTTTATAATTTGATTTTGTTTTTCAGAAAAGGCTAGAAAATTATTTAGGCCTCAGAAAAATATGAAAATACCTCCAAAAATTTCAGAAAAATTCACAGAAGCTCCTGGACATATTTTGGACTAAATAAAATTATTTCCAACTATTTTTGGTATTTAATTTTCGTACTTTAAAGTTATTTTTAAATTTTAAAAATAGGTTTTAAACTCCAGAAAATCCAGAAAATCAAATAAAAGCCAAATTAACTTCAAATACTTTGAAATAACTTATTTGAAATTAAATTTTTTTTCCAGAAGGTAAATTTTGGGATGTGACAAACGCTCTAATTATAGACTCAAGAGAAGCAAAGCTACAGCACAAAAGTTGTAGAGTTACATTTCAACAATTTGTGTTTTGTTAGTCTTAGTTAAGAACTAGTTCTACATTAGGAATTTAGCAAGTGTAGCACATAGCTTGTGTTTAGGTTCAAAATTTGTGTTTCATATGGTTATATTTGTTGCTCACCAGCTTATCATATATGCTGGGAATTACATGGTTTCAAGTATCATACGTCAAAATCCAATGTACAACATCGCCCTTTGTATGTGTGTTTATTTCTTATGTTAATTTGAATGTGTAATTATGTACCATGAGCTACTAAAATTGAAGAGAGATTTATAAAATCTCACCACATTTGTCTGTTATTCCATTTATTTATCATTTGTCATTACTTGCATGCAATGCACTTTATTTGACTGGAAATTCTCAATTTGATATCCTCTGTTAGGTTTGAGCTTCATTCGTTAGGATGATTTCAAAAACAAGAAAACACCGCTTGTTGTGAGGGTGCCTAACCCCTCAGGCCTGTGGATTAGATAGTGGGTCTTAGGGTAAATCCAATAGTATAGGGTTACATGTATAATAGAATGTACCGATTTACTCTTATCTTTTGTAATTATTAAAGGGTATGATAGGAATTTCCTATGCTGTCTCATTCATATATATAAACCCCTTAAAACGGTAAAAGATAGGCAGATCCACTTATTTTACTCACAAGCTCTCTCTACCATGGTTGGCTCTCTCTAACTTTCTTAATTCTACATCTCATGAAGAAAGAGTATCTAGTACCCACTGTTGCCACAACACCGCTAATACTGCTAGTGCTATTGCGGCACACTACAACGGTATCCTGCACTAAAAGAGCTATAGAACATAAAAAACAAGTAGTGATGGCGTGCCAAGCCCATACTAGACACAGAAAGCAACAACTAAGCAGACAGGCATGCCATGAAAGTCATTCCAAAGAAAACCCTATGCTTTACTTGGCCCAATTGACTAGTCTCCATTCTCCAAGAGTTTCACCAAGTTATAGAGGACGGATTTTATATCCTTTATCTTAAAAAAAAGAGTTTCACCAAGTGCATATGGTTCATTTGATGGACTCTTCCACAGATGAAGACTTGCTTAGTTCCATATATGTACTGAGTACTGACACGTAGATGAAAGCCTCTCAAGTCGTCTTGTTCTCCCCATGCATTTATTCTATGATGTTCTGATGTCTAGCCACTTGATCACATCGTTCTCCAATTGATTTGTCACGCAACCTATCTCCCCTCTTCCTCTGTTCACCATTTTCACCATAACAGTTCCAAGTAGGGCAGCTAGGGTACCAGTTTCAACCTGTTGGCGTTGGGCAAGGTGAGTATCTATTTTACTAACCTTAACCTCTGCATCTCTTGATCTGTTATGGGCAGTAAACTAGATCTTTTCTTCCCTTTTTCACGAGCAGGGGAATTTGACGGGTGTATCGGCGAGTCCTGATGGCTGAGATGGTTGCCTCTGCGGTCGTGGGTGAGACGCTTAGCAGGATGTCCACCTTCCTCGTCGACAAGCATGACCAGAAATCAAGTGAGAGAGACGAGATGGAGAGGCTGGAGATGGCACACATCAGAATGGAGGCCGTGCTCGAGACGTCCAGCCATTGGACGCCTGTCACAGACATCTCGCTGCTGCGTTGGAAGAACAAGCTGAAGCGTGCTGCCGATGAGTGCAACGCTGTTCTGCACAGATGCAAACGCCGCGCCATGGAAGACCAAGAGATGGAGCAGAAGGTAAGGCAGTGCTCCTTCCCCAAGAGGATTGCTCATGCCACCAAATCGTTCTTCTCCTCTTTTGCCGGTCACAGGAACGATGAGTTGATCAGCAGCTCGACAGTTCGGAGGTTCGAACGGTTCGCAGATGGCGCGGGCGAGTTTCTGAAGTTTATGGAGTTCGGTAGCATACGTCGGATGAATTACATGTTCCTTGATCCTCTTGTTGGGCACCTTCTTGCAGGCAAAGCTCTTCAGTATGAAATGCCTCAAGGAAGCCATTACTACTTGGCGGCACGGCCTATGCGTTTCGCAGAGCGAGGATTGGAGGCCGGGGTGTGGCTTCGCTACCAAGAGCACGAGATGCCCGAGAAGAATTTCACTTTTGGAATTCTCCTACGTGTTTCAGAATTCATGGACCTAACTGGGATTGTGGCCCAGTGCTTGGAGTCGTTTACTCCTCATTTCAAGCCCATCGTTGAAAGAGCGAAGCAGGAGCTGACTCGAATAAACACTCGATGTTTATATTGCTTCCCGTTTGTTGATTCTACCGATCCAGAGTACTGGGAGATTCACTCTTCTGAGACTCACCGGGCTCGCCCAAACCCACTGTGCTGCATAGGACACGAGCACAAAGATTGCAGGAGAAGCACTGACATGCTGAAACCGTCGGGTGCACTTCCAGAGCCAGTGATCAAATTGTTCGTGCAGCGCTATGTCTCGGGTAGTGAGCAGAGCAGGCAGACGCCATCATCATCCGTTCATGGCGGTAGAAATAGTTCTGAAGATTTGAGACCCCTGCAGCTTACAGCCGTCTTCGCGCCACACGCGTCGCCGGAAGAGCTGCCCTCTGGAATTGAGAGCTTTGCAGTTGAGGCCGTCGATGGGAAGGAAGGGCAGGTCGTGCATACAAACGTTGGATTGCACGAACTGGACGAATTGCTGCTGCCGGGTGCAATTAGTCGCCTGAACAGCGAGGCCGCAGAAGGATCGGCGCATGAGGTGTTCTGGAGGTCTGGACATGGCGTCGCCTACCTTTGTGTGGAGAAGGCGGGCACGAAGATGGCAAGGTACAGGCCAACCCAATGGCAGGTTTGAAGCTCAAAGAGCAACAATAGGACTTGGAGGATTTTTTTTTCTCAAAAATAATGTTTAGTATGGTGGTGGTGTAGTTATGCTCTTCTGTTTGGTCAGGATAATAGGTATTTGTGTGTTGAGCTTACTAGCAGATGATAAGAGTAACCGTTTTGTATCTGAAACTCTGGATCATGTGGTAAGGCGTCATCTCAAGTATTATGCTATGGATAGTCAAATCAATGATACTAATGTGCACGATCTCTGCATTACTGTGTTCTTCGATGTAACATCAAGGGCCACTTGGCCGCTTGTCCTTCTTGGCGAGCAGGAGCAGAGGGACAACAGGCACGCTCGCCGCTTGGGTTGCGAACTAGGCGAGGAACAATGTCGTTTTTGCTTGATGCTCCTGCTGATTGATTAGATTGCATGCATTCGTACGATGGATCATACGGTATCTAAATCTAACAGTGGATCGATTGATATTTGAGTAGGAGCACAGATGGGTGTACCCAACATGAGCAGACCAGCCCCTCCCTGGAACTCGAACCTGCGTGGCAAACAGGGCGAATCTATCGTGAATCCTGTGCAAACAGGGAGTGCCTTCGTGAAAGGTGAATTTGAATGGACCTTCCTTTCTCTGAGTTTCTTTATATGGCTCGAGAAAATTCTTGATTATCCCTCTTAGCTACTATCTTTTTTAATACGATATTTAATACGATACTTTACCATATAATTATCTTTCATTTCTCTTCTTCGACGTTGGCCAACTCAATGTTGTTGCTTCATCACTAACTAGGCGACCTCTCATCTTCATTAATGCTGGTATCTGTGTTTTAATCATTGTCTAATGATATAGAGATGCGATGGCATACTCCTCGCTACATGATGATCACATATCGGCCATAGCTCGTCTTCATTGCGAGGCTTCATTTCCTTTCTATCGAGGCTTCCCTATCATCAAGCTTCTTTGGCTATTGACTTCTTCAACAACACCGATGCTCATCACTCATCATTGCGGCCCTTGGCTCCTTCCGCTCTAACTTTTTCTCTTCAATGACTCCTACGAACAGTACAACATTATCCTTGTCGAATGGCTAAGATAAGCAGCACGACATTGTCCTCATCTCCGTTACTGCCACCTCGGCTTTTCACTTCCCTATGGATCAATGTCTTCTTGCAGGATATTTCAATGCGATTGCACTTTTTCATGATCTTCTCTGACACTATTCATGCTATCTTCATTATAACTTTTATTTTTATTCAAAGTTTCAGTTGTTTTTATTGGAGTTCGTATACAAATCAAATTGCTAATATATTTAATTTATTTTGAATTTTAGTTATTTGGATATTTTTGCATTGGAATTCGCATGGAAATCAAATTCTAAATTTTCTTTTATTTTTATTCTGAAATTCATTTATTTTTGGTGGAATTAATGTACAAATTCAATCACTAATTTTTCTTTAATTTTTATTCCTAATCAAAGTTATTTAGGAATTTTACTTTGAAATTTGTATTAAAATCAAATTGCTATTTTATTTTATTTTTAATTCTAGTTATTTTTTTGTTAGAATTCGTATACAAACCCAATTGCTATATTTTAAAATTTTATTCCAAATTATATTTATTTAGGAATTTTACTTAGGTTTGTATAGAAATCAAATTGTAATTTTATATGTTATTTTTGGATTGTACTTGATATTGACTCTTTCTCTTAAGTTAGATCGATATAATATGGACCCACTACAATTGAAGGTATAGATTTTTTTTTTTCTTCCGATTAACATGATAATTTCTAGCCATTGAAAGCAAATATGGTGACTTCTTATGTTTCTTCTTTAATAGTATAATAGATAGATTCCCCTAAATTTTCCTTTTTTCTCAAAAAGTTCCAAGTAATTTTCTTCTTCATTTCACCTGCACGTGACCGTTCCTAATTCGGCTGCGATCATTGTGGCTTCGCTACAGTGCTGGAGGCTTATTTGGCACTATTCATAAGTTTCGTCTTTTTCTGAATTTTTAGCTTTTTGTTGAGCTTTTTTGCTGGTTCTTTTTTTCCCGTATTTGTTTGTATTATACGTAATGGGTTAACATATTTTTTTTATTTTTAAATTTTTTTAAATTTAATTATGCTAAATAAGCCTCTGTCAGCTACAGTGCTTTTTTCAGCCAGCTACAGTGTTTTCAGCCATAAGCCACGAGCTTTTCAGCCGAACCGATCACCCCCTTATGCTATCTCGACGTCGCCTACTTTCGCATTGATCTCTCTTCGTTGCGCTCACCATCTTATTTTTCTTCTTCTTGATTAATTCCACGAAAGCTAGCTTCACCATTTTCTTTCTGTACGTATGGGGCGTACCACGATGGTGTTGCTTGTGACATGGTTCGCCCTGCTGCCACCGAGGAGCAACAAGGAGGAACTAGACCACCAAGGTCTCACGAGAAGCATGCGGTCAAAAGCGGCGACGTCTGCAATGACGACATTAGGACGGGCATGGAGAAGAAGAGGTGGTGGAGCAGAAGCTGAGGAAGAGCAGAGTTGATGGCGACCGGCCGAGCCGACGAGGGCGAGCCTGACCGCTCCTTTTTGCAGAAACATGGTGGCAAGGACCTCCTGAGTCCTGACGCTTGGGGCGGAAAAGATGGCGACTTTTCTGTTTTTTTGGTTTTTTATTTTTTTTCTGTATTCGTTTTGTATTATCTACAATAAGCTAACCTATTTTTCTATTTTTTAAAATTTTCAAATTTAATTACGCCAAATAATCCATTACCAGCTACAATACAATTTTAACCAGTTATACTGTAATTTTAGCCAAAAACTAGCTTATTTCAGCCCAACCAAACGGTTCCAAATGTATCTTGTTATCCCCTTGAAGACCAAGTGCAAGGTCATCCCTTTAATTCATTTGCATCCCACACCCACCTTCTTCCTCCGTAGTTGAGCATGCAATGTCGAACCTGATCGGTGGCACCTGGTCGGCGGATGCACATTGTCAAATGGGGGGGGGGCACAGGTCCACGCGCTAATTTTAATTTTTTGTTGTTTATAGTCTAAGTTTACACACATTCCAAAAACTAGTGTCCCCGCGTTAAGAACTACATCTATCTAAAAGAAAAAAAAGACTTGAATACGTTGACAAACAGGCGGAGAAAAAGAAAAGAAAAACACGCATGATGTTGACAAAGTAAGACAATTCAAAAAATACATGTAAGTTGAAGTTGGCACACACAACATATCAACCGACAGTGAAAAGAGAACAAAATTACAAGTACTATTTGAACCGATCGAACGTATACTATTTGAACCAATCGAACGTAGACCACCAGCCGGTCTAGTACCAAACAAACGCCAACCCAAAGCCTAAGCGTCCAAGCCACTACCAGCTCCAGACCAACCAAGTAGGCAACGCCAGGTCCAAATGACGCCTTACTTACCTTTCTCTATTCCCCACGCACGTACGCAACCTTAGATGAGTTGGTCCTTTCGTCTACAGTGGCGATGGGCCTGGCGTCGGAGCTACCATCGTCCATGAGCACACTGGCTGCTTCTCGCTTGTGCCTACATATGTCGGATTCGGATGGTATGGTTAGATATCTCGTTGTGTTAATCTCATTGCGCGTGCATGCAAATAGAGTAAATCTCGGTGTATGTATCAATGTATGCAGTGTGGCAGACGGTCACAACAATATGTGAGGTCGTCCATTGACTACTCATCGTCTCGTCCTGGCTGACTGGCTCCTTACTTCAAAATTCAATGATCTTCATAACTAACGGAGTAATGATCAGCTGATCAAAATAGTTACTAAATTTTGTAATTTAGATTTTAGGGTTTCAATTCTATGATATTTAAAATATTTGTGAGTTAGGGAGAATGCTCTGTTTCAATTTTTGCAAAAATTGAATTAGAAAATTTTTCAATGTGTTTCAATATCTAATTTAGTGTGTTTCAATAGCTAACTATATTATGTTCTCATAGTCATCCTAGATCATTCGCTAATAGTATGTTTCTTGATTTTAGTATGTTGTCTGACATATAGTTATTTATTAGTAAACTTTGTTATGAAATTAGTTGATATTATAAAATTTAGAATATATTACTATCTACTACCTTATTAATAGATACTAGTTGAATTCCCGTGCGTTGTTACGGATTTTAAAATTTTTCGAACATGTTTGTATGCGTGTTCTAAAATTTGTTTACCACCCATAAGTTTTAGAACTTGTAGTATGATAAAATTTTTAAATCCGTAGCAACGTATGAGCATTCAGCTAGTATTATTACAATAGAATTATGTGGCTAAAGTTGTGCTTTGGAGACCGTATTGATGTCCAAAATAACATATATTTGTGACCGGATGGAGTAGTTAAGTCCATCATTTGCCCTACGTTCAAACAATATATTCTTCAGGAACTAAAATCGATCCCAAACGAAGAGGGCAACCATCAATGACAAACTCACGGATTTGGCAATTGTTTTATGGTGAGCTCCACTATCACAAATCTAGAGCCCTCAAAAGGGTCTATGCAATTCCGCAAATAATGGTTGCTCGGCAAATTTTTGTATGATGGATGGGCAATGGCTTCATGTAGGAATGACATTGCATGTGCACTCTGGCCTTATAATTCTAACATTAAACCACACGCTTGTGGTTTGAATGCTTGCCTAACTCCACGGTCCTCTAATATATTGAATCCACTCGATTATCATTGGACATTCACACTGCACACAAGGCTCAATGTTCAACTTGTGCAACCTAACCTATAGTGTATGTGAAAGGCATATGCATAAACGCCTCCATGTTTTCTGAGTAAGGGCTATGGGACTCTATCCTTCTCCGAATCTTGTGGATCATTTGCAACAACAGAAGCTAACCAAGTTGTGGGGGAAAAAATAGAAGCAAGTCCAGTTTTCTAAAGGTGAAAAGAAAACCTCCTCTTCCCAATATTATGGTTACGAATAGTCGAAAACAAATAGAAACATGCATGCCAAGCAACTTTTCGTTGGCATCAGACCGTACATATCCAACGTCTTACATGTATAAATATACATTAGTCCTCTATTACCCTTTAATTCTCTTATACTTGACAACTATTTTATTACGTTTCTTAGTGTTCTAATTTTATGTTTGAGAAACTATGCGTGGTTGATCAAGTATTTTGGAGGAGTTTTGTAGAATTTTATCACAAAAAGAACTCATCTCCCTAAAAAGCTACGTGTTTGGATTTTACGAATCACTCCTAAAAATCTTACAGAAAATTTCTTTTCCTCCACTCTTTTGAAGAATCCGAATATGAAATCATACCTAGCTAAGTGGGAAAAAATCCTTTTCATTTCAAACAGGCCCCAAAAATGGATGCCTTGTAGGTATAGACACGAGCGATTTGTTAGAACTAATAGCACCTTAACTACTCAATAGACGTTTGAAATATGAGCGCCTGCCCTTCAAAGTGACGATGGCATGCGGCAAGTACAGCGGCAGATGTCCCCCGCGCCATGAAGAAGTTGGCATTGCTAGCCTAAACTCCCTCTGTTAGGCATTGGAGGGGAGGGGGTGGGAGATGGTACATAGAGAGGAGGGGCAGTTAGATGTGAGAGGGAGGGGGAGGGATGTTAGATAGATGGTCAAGATTTCAGTGTTCAGATCGGACGGTTGAGAAGAGAAGAAGGAGAATACACCGACAACCACCACTCATATTTTTAAATAGTAGAGATATTGATGAGTATATGTATAAAGCATGCGACCCTATATCATTTTCATGATAGATCTGCCGGCTGGCCGAGAGGATCCTGCGGAACAGCGAGTTCCTTCAGGCCTTCGACTCGGTCGTCGAAGGCAGCCGAGCGCTGCCATCCCGCCATGGGCCATCAACCAGCGACGGTGCCAATCGCATCATGTCGCCGGCCGCAGAGGGGAGGCTATCGGACTCGGAGGCCGGTCCTCGACTGCTTCGGCCACTAGCTGTCTAGCTTGATCATCTGCACCATCTAATTCTCTTCAAGTACAGTACATATTTACACATGTTAGTTTATGTATGCATAGGTACTACACATCGAACGAGAAGTACACATGCATGCATGAGATATTTGGGACACGAGTATGATTTAATAGGCTCCTTCTCTGGTCGAGTGATTGACATGCTTCGGCTCCTCCTCCTCCTCCTCTGCTACTATGTTGATCACTTGTACGTTGACTTTGATAGAGAGATACACATTGGTCTCTGTCCAATCCATCACCAGCAATTAGTTTCCATAGCTGATTTTGGCAACTTGCGCAGATTGAAAAAATTTCCTCAAAAAAAACGACGACGACACAGCTCAAGTAGAGACACTGGAGTAAAGCTTCCGTAATAAAAATAAAAGCCCAAATGGTAGAGTCTTGGCCCAGAAAGCCCACGTGTACGCTAGACGAGCCCAAATGGGCCCAAAATATCACAGACGCGAAACCCCTTGGCGGCAAGAATCTCGATATACCCCCGAGAATTCGCGCTTCGTCTCCCCCAAAAATTCCCCATTTCCTTTCCCTTCTCCCTCTCCCACTCCACCTGCTGCTTCCGGCGCCGCCGCCCCCCATGGCCTCCTCCTCGGAGAACGTCGAGGCGCCCAGAGACGAGCACCACAATCCTCCGCCGCCGAATCCTAGCGGGGAGGCGGGCGGCGAGGAGGCGGGGGAGGGGGAGGAGGAGAAAACCCTAGAGCGCGCGCAGGAGCTGTTCGACAAGGGGTCCAAGTCCATCGAGGAGGGGGACTTCGTCGACGCCGTCGACTGCCTCAGCCGCGCCCTCGAGATCTGGTTAGGGTTCCTCCCTTCCACCCGCCGCTCCTACTCCCACTCTGCTTGATTCAAGCGATTCCCCGTATGGATGGACTGTGTGAAGAAAAAAAAAACCTCTAGTTAGTTCGGTCCTCTTTTGGATTTTCTGGTGTTTTCATGTGCATTTTGGGAGATGAGTTTACTAGGGTTTATGAGGTTCTTACCAAGTGTGGTGTTTAGGTTTCTTGCGTTTAGTGGCGAGCGCGATGGAGGGGGTTGGTGTTTAGGTTTCTATTCGCCTAGTGTTAGTCGATAGCAATGATGTGTGGACTGCTATGATAATCAAATCAGAGTGCAATTTCTTCAGAGGTAGGTGTTAACCTGTTTGAGAAATATGTATATGTGCCACTGGCTAGTTGTAAATATTTCATCGCAGTACAGTATATTTATGTGCTAATTCAAAATTGTACTTCATAATCTGTACAAGCACTAGTGAGTTATTATGAAAGTAAATCACAAGTGAACATAGTTAGGACCTGGTATTACCGGCGCTGTTGATGGATTCAGTGTAGCAATCAGTTTTGAATGTGATGTTCTATCTCTGTTTACATTACCTCTCATAAGCCTTACGCTATAACATTAACCCCTTTGTTGCCTATGACAAATTTACCCCTTTGTTGTCACCTAGTGTTGCACATTATGGAGAACTTGCCCCAGAGTGTGCTAGCACATACTACAAATATGGATGTGCCTTGCTATACAAAGCTCAGGAGGAGACTGATCCTTTGGGCAATGTTCCCAAGAGTGCACCAAATGAAGAATCAGTGAAGAGTACAAGCAGCAGAGATGATAGTGAAAGCTCAAAGGCCTCTGGTAGCAATGTTGAGGATGCTCCATCTTCTGAGAAAGGTGGTACCGAAGAAGGTATATCGTTATCCCGTTACCCCATACAGTCATATGCACTGAAAGATGTTATTATTCTCTGTATTTATATAGTTGATAACATTCTACTGATTATGACCTTTTCTCTTCCTCTGTTCATACCTGCTAAAGAGTACACGGAACAAACTGCTAATCACTAATGTACTCCTGCCTTTGCTAAGTAATAGTCTTGTTTGGAACTTGGAAGTGTTCGGACTTATCTATTTAGGTCTCATCATCATTCCATATGATACCATTTCATCAACGTAGTCTTGTTAATTGTTCTTAATGTGCAACGAAATTTTGTGCTATAGATATAGATGTTTTTATGACAACAGAAAAAGGTTTTGATTGCTCATACAAAAGCTTGTTTTTGGGCTGGCCCTATTTTGAACGGGTGTCGGGTGCCATATGGCAGCTATTTGCCTTCTAGGTTTGTATTTTTATTTCTGCCATTCTTACTTGTACACTTGGAATGGCAATGCCAGATTATATGGATCTCTGAAGCACTGGCTTCATTTTTGTATCTTGCAACTAGCTAGCTGTCTAACTAGTGTACTTGCATGGGGTAGCTTTTACAAACATACACGGTTCTCCCCCTTTTTTTTTGCAATTATGTGTTATAAAAACTATGCAGTGATGTAAATAATTGTTGTCTCAACATTTCCATCAGAATTCTAACTAATTTTCTTTCGAATGCATCAACTTATTGATCAACGTTCACCTTATACTGATTGAGTCGATCATTTACACATTTATATGCATCGAACTGCTTTCTGTTGCTTGTTGATTGCTTTTTTTTGACGAGTAGTTCAATAGTATAATAATTGATGGTCATGTTCCGTGTCTTTCTGCCATGGTAAATACTGATATAGTCATTGATTAGGGCAAAACTCAAATGGCAAAGATCAGGAGGATGGGGATGGTGACAGTGACAAGGATGACGATGAGATGGGAGGAGATGAAGATGATTCTGATTTGGATCTGGCTTGGAAAATGTTGGATATTGCAAGGGCAATAGTTGAGAAGAGCCCAGACAACACTATGGAGAAAGTAAAAATCTTTTCTGCTCTGGCCGAAGTCTCCATGGAAAGAGGTAGTCTCAGTCAGGGTTCAAAATCCCGGCGGTTACCGGCTAGTTATCGTTTTTACCGGTGGAGACCGGTAACCCAAAAAACCGGCCAGTATAAATATTTTTTTTTTGAATTTTGGCCGGTTTTTCCGATTACCGGTTTCAAAACATCCAGTTACGGGCCGGTTTTTCCGGTTACCGGTTTCAAAACATCTCAAAATTCAAATTTTGATTTTTCAAATTGTGAGCGGTTTTTTACCGGTTTTTCCGGTAACCAGATGGTAACCGTTCGGTTACCGTTACCGGCCACCGGCCGGGATTTCTTCCGGTTCCGGTTTTTTGAAACCTTGGTCTCAGTTACCTTAATTTACTCTCCTGCATTTAATTGGTGAATGGTAATCTTGATGCTCATGGCCCAACATTTCATTTGCAGAGGACATAGACAACTCACTCGGTGACTACTTCAAAGCTTTAGCCATCTTGGAGCATTTGGTGGAACCTGACCATCGTCGAATTGTCGAACTGTATCCTCCTTGTAGTAAACTAGTAATAACAGTGTCAATTGTCTGCCATATAATAGTACAAAGCAGCATATTTGCGGCCCAAGTCTGTGGTGCTTGCATCCTCCTGGAGGTGTATCTCTGGGGTTTTAGGGGCACATTTTAATTAGTTAAACGGGAGACTTAGTTGGCTGGAGGTCTGCTTTTCATGCTATTATATATGCATGATTTCAATTTTTTTATGTTGACTCAAATCTTGCATGGGTACCTTCAGTTACGTAAATGCACATCCTAGTGTACATGTGGGGATGAACTGTGATCACCGTAGAAAAATTCAGATAATGCTGGTATCTTATATATTTCAGTTGTTCTTCCTTTGTTAATTGCCTTAATTCAGTCCTAGAAACTTCCGCATATGTTTGGTCTTTGAGCTGGCGTCCAAAATTGGAGATGCTATCCCATATTGTGCAAAGGCTATTTCATTATGCAAGTCACGTATACAGAGCCTAAAAAATGCCAAGGTTGGGTTGTTGGCTGGCAAAGATGAGAATGCATCTGCTGCTGAAGGAGGTTCAGAAAAATTCGCTCTAGAAGATGAGATAGACTTGCTTACTGGCATATTGACTGAACTTGAGAAGAAGGTAAATAATCTTGGTTTTGTTCATGCGAATGCACTGTTCATGTTGCCAGTTTGTTTTCTTCATGAACCTAGTGCCATACGAGAAATGAAGATGATTTTTGTTGCATTTAAGGAACAATGACATCTCTGAATATGAGATAGACTTGCTTATTGGCATATTATTTGGATTCAGCTTGAAGACCTGGAGCATGCAATGTCAACCCCAAGCTCTGCTATAGATGAGATTATGAAGAGGATTGCCTTAAAGGCTAGTGGTGAGCAGAATGTTGGCAATGATGTGCCAAGAGCTGCATCTTTGACTTCTTCACAGATGGCTGGATCAAGCAACGGCTTTGATTCCTCAACTATGTCCACAGGAGCAACACCTGGAAGTACTGGAAGCACTGTAACCGACCTCAGGGTTGTAGGCAGAGGCATCAAACGAGCTAATATCAAGCCAATCTCAGCTGAACCTTCCCCCAAGAGACTTGCTGAGGATTCACGATCTGTAAAAGGTGATAGCAGCAACTCAGATATTCATTCCACAGCACAAGATGGTGATGATTCTGTATCGAAGTAGAGTCCAATTTCTTTAGCCAACCTCCTGTTAGTAACTTGCCGGAATCTGTTAGCTGCCTATTTGGTCCGGTTTTTCTTAATGTAAACTGCTGCGTGCCCTTTTTATAAGAGCTGTTAAATGTTTAGGAATTACATGAGCCCTTGACTCGTCCAAAGCTCTTAACTTGTAGTAGCTTAAATGTGTGGTAAGTTTATTAAGCGTTACTGTAGGATCGTTGATAATAATTAGAAGGTGGTGAATGATTGCAGCGCACAGCGGAATTTTTTTAAAAAATTTTCTGCCTTTTTAATTGTTTAATCTGCAAAACTAGAAATAACAAAAAATTCTGATTTTACTGTAGCAATTACTATAGCATGGTACTGTAGCAATTACTATAGCATGGTATTGTAGCAAAGTACTGTGTCGGTACTGTAGCAACACTGTAGCAACTAGATAACAAGTTGTAACATGCACGTTTTTTGTTCAATCTTCTAATCAATTTTTAATTAAAACTAATTCATGTATGTAAGCAACAAAAATACCTAGATATAGATCAATGCATGAAGAATTTATAGGAATCAGAAAACCAAGAAAAAAGATAATATATGCGAATTAAAAAACTCACAAACTTTATTCGAAAAACATGAGAACTGTTCATCCATCAGATCATCTCGTGCACAAGCATGCAGCCGCCGTAACCCCTTTTTTTGTTCGCTCCAATACAGCACCGCCGCACGCCTTTTTTCCTCATGCGTACCGTGCCGTCCCAAAACGCGTACTCTTTTTTCCTAATGCACTCCCAACCGGCGGTTATATATATATAGAGAGAGAGAGAGAGAGGAAAAATACTTTTTACTCCCGGGTGTAATTACACCTACCTCTAATATACCACCTAAACAAACTTGAAATACTCCTTTATCACTTTAGGTACACTCATATACTAATTATAAGATATTCTAATGTGAATCACACGAAAAAATTGCAAGGGAGTCCATAGTTTTTAGCGTATTTTGTAAATACCTTTATATACGTACATAAAAAGGAGTATGTTAAAAAATGTACATACCACCTATATAGTCTTAAATACTCGTATACTACATGTACATACTCCTCGTTACGCGAGATACTCCCTACATTGTGAGGTACGACATAGGGTGTAATTACACCCGGGAGTAGAAAAGAGGCTTCATATATATATATATATATATAACCCCCTAAAACACCTCTTCAAACTCTACTTAAAATCCTAATCCAACTCCAACTAAGCCTTAAAATCCTAATCATAATCCAATTCCAACTAGGCATAGGCCTTTTTACCTCAACTAGACTTTTGGCCCACTAATTTTCAAGGGACCCGAAACCCTTCCTAACATGGGTTTTTCACACTCGCGACTTTTCTAACGTGTCACGTATCGAAGCCTCCAGGACCGCACCTCCCGTAGCTTCTCCATGTATCATCCACCTTTGATCTCCATGCGCCCCAAGCATGAGCCCGATCATCTCGTGACCTCCGTCTGAACCTCGGATCTCCCCATCCTAGTTCTGGTCCACCTCGTCACCGACCACGATCGCCTCCATGCTCAACCTGCACATGCAAAGACCAAAGAACATTTTTCCGGCACAAGTTCGTCTTAACTTGACCAACATCAGTCCGTGCACGCACCACACACCTCACATAATATCGTTAAACAAAATCACCAAATATTTATCATAACAAATTAATCATTGTCAATTATTCATCACCAAAATATCCTAGACTTAACCACATGGTCTAACAAGTTACAGTTCCTGGTGGCTGATGTGTGCTTTTCCAAATGTCTTCGTTTTTTTTCCTTCAACGATCAATCCAAGCCTGCTTTTTTTTCAGTCCCCTGCAATTATAAGTGATTGTTGCCACCCATCTCTTGTGCCGCAGCTGTATTTGCATCTTGATCATCATTACAATCGACAGCTTGAAAACAAGTGTGGTAATCTAATTTGTGTTGAGCAATGCATTTACATGTTACAAGGTTCTGGGGAAGTTAAAACTACAATGAGAGCCGCGTATGCAAACCATTAACTACAACGAGAGCAGCGTATGCAAACCATTCGTTGCCTGATGAAACGAGTAGCCATAAGCACTTAGCTTGATGCCAGGGCCAGGTGTGACGGCAGACTAGCGTCAACTGGACAAATGGTTAATTATTCTGAGCTGGATTAGCAGTAAGGCTATTGTGTGCCACTTGATTAATGCTCAAGACATCTGCATTTGGCATGGTCTGACGTGTTAAGCAGAAGAAAAGTGTCTCCAAACATTATACTTGCACGTTCTAAGGTAAAACCACGAGTATTAAATGCTAAACAAGCTAGATTCTGGAAATAGGGGTTAGACAAGCTAAGCAATTCTTTGGAAACCAGGCTGACCACTAGCAAATCATGAAGCCATGACATCTTAGAAGTTTTATAGTAGGGAGCGGCTAGCGTCTAGACGTACGATCCAAGTGCTAACTTTGTATGCCTAGTTTGCCATTAGATCAACATATGTCTCAATCTCCACTATCTGATTCTCTTCCCGTGCGCAAACAAAACACCTATCTTCCCATTTCTTCCTTTTGTGCTCACTTGTGGGCCATGGGGCATCGACTCACCTCACCCCATGAGAATCTTTTGCACCTTGATTTCCATTACGACGATGGTTGATCTAAAGAATCAAGAACCCACAAACAGAATCGTCCATTTGTGCGACATTGTCGGTGATTGTTGCAACAAATATTGTTAAACCGAGAGCCCCTGCAATATCTTGTGAGCACTCAGCACCAAACCATGACAATAGCGCAACAAAAGAAAATAATTATTGCAACAAAAAATTGCTCTTATGTAACAAATCAAGAACATAATCGTAACAAATTCCTCTCATAGCAACATTTGGGAAGCCACATTGCAATTAAAATATTACTCTTCAACATACCCAAAATGCTATGGCAACAAATACCTCTTGCGGCAAACTCTGAGAAACTATATTACAACAAAATTCAATAACTCATACAACAATTGATAAAAGGTGCTAGAACATTTCAAAAAAAATAGTTGCAACAAAAACCTACTGGAGGAGGAGACCATATTTATAGCTGTGATGCCCAAGATCACTGGAGGGGAAGGAGAAGGCTAGCTCAGAGCCTCGTTGCCAACAAGCCAAGGTCAGGCGGGGCCAAGGCCGGCCAGTGGCTCGTAACCGGCCCTCACCAGATCCCTCTCGGCTACAAAGAGTCTTCGAGCATGAGTGATTACAGCCTCCAATGAGGAGCAACTTTGGTGTAATGAGAGAGGCATAAGGAGAGAGGAGCTTAAGCCTCATATGCCATGGCCATGGGAGAAGAGAGAGGATATCACAGAGAAGACAAAAGAGAGTATGTGTATTCTTATTTGCAGGAATAGTTGGAGAGGGGGTGGAGATGGTTAAGAAATAGATATAATAGTGGAGTTGAATATGGTTATATGAGTAAGAATAAGCCACGTCTATGTCCGAAGCGACTGTTCCAGTGGGCGTTGCTGCTCGCCCACTGGACGACAGAAACGACTTTTTTGTCAATACGATGTGTATACAATTATTTTTGTAAATACGATACAAAACAGTGCTAAAAATAGCTTTAACTCGGAAGATTGCACCAATATCTTGGGCCATTGGATAGTGGCTGTAGCTACGGTAGTGTTTGGTTTGGGGTATATCCTGGGATGGGAGGGGACCAACCCATTTTTGGTGGTGTTTGGATTGGGGACTTGGTGGGATGGGTTGGACCCAAAAGAGAATATTCGGTTGAAATCTGGGTTGAGCTGGTACCTCAAAAACGAGCGAATCGAGCCAACCCTTCTTCCCCATCGCGAGCCAACCGGCGCGTCCTCCATCGCCCGCACTCGCTGCCGCTCCCCCATCTCCCCCGTCGCCCGCGCCGCCCCCCATCGCCCGCGCCACCCTGCCGCTCCCCCATCTCCCCCATCGCCCGCGCCGCTCCCCCATCGCCCCCATCGCCCGCGCCGCCCCCCCATCTCCCCCGTCGCCCGCGCCGCCCCCCATCGCCCGCGCCGCCCTGCCGCTCCCCCATCTCCCCCATCGCCCGCGCCGCTCCCCCATCGCCCCCATCGCCCGCGCCGCTCCCCCATCTCCCCGCGCCGCTCCCCCATCTCCCGCGCCGCTCCCCCATCTCCCGCGTCGCTCCCCCGTCTCCCCGCGCCGCTCCCCCATCTCCCGGGTCTGCTCGGGTCTCCGCTCCGGGTCTGCTCGGGTCGCCGTCGTCGTCGTCGTGCTCTGGTCGTCGTCGTCGCCGTGCTCCGGTCATCCTCTCCGGCCTCCGCCCCGGCGCGTCCTCCCCGCCGTTCTCTCCACTGCCGGCTTCCTCTCCGGTGAGTATATGCAGCTATCCCACTCCATTCCTCCATCCAAACAAGAGGTGGGATCACTAGATCCCATTCTATCCCTTCATCCAAACAAAAAAACTGTGGGATTATCCCATCCCACAAACCTGGGATGGAGCTATCCCATCCCACCAAATCCCCAATCCAAACACTACCTACATGTGTAGGAAAACCACTCATTAATTAATTAATTGTAATCGAGTGAACTGGGTTGACCAAACGAGCATGCTTTTGGCCTGGGTTCCTAGCTTAAAAGCCGATTCAAAATTTTATATTTCCTGTCATGTCTATGAGAGTCCTATTACGGATCCTCTGGTCTTCAGCTTGAATGGTCCTGTTTTCACATAATTAGATATTTCTTTGGAGCTCTTCTATTATGGTATGGAAAAATAAAACCTATCACTACCAAAGAACAGGTCAAAAGATTTCAACGCTCTCTAACTACCTATACTACGCCCCCATTGATTGGTTGCTGTCACTAGTTGTTATTTATGTTTTGTAAGACAGCAATAGTAGATAGCAGAGACGATGATACGAATGATATATATGATTTTTAAAATCATCTAGAGAGATCAGATCCTGTTCTTTTCGACTTTAAAAGCTGCTTTCGGCTTTTTTACAATACCTAGCTTTTAAACAGAGTATCTTTTCAAGATATGATCTACTAGTTAGTTGTAGTACATACTGTACTAACTTCATTTATATTAATAAAAACCGCACGTGAGTTTCTATTACTCTATAATCTCTCACACAAACAACCCAAAAACCATAAACCGTAGCCAAAAGAACATGCCCTGGGCCTGTTCTTTTTGGCTGCGGCTTATGGTTTTTGGCTGAAATTTTTGAATTTTGGCTGTTTACGGTACAGATTACGGAGAGACTGATATTCACTTACGATTTTGGCTGGTACAGATGTTAGGATTTTAACGTGTACTACGTTTAACTTGTAGATCCCGTCTTGAGAAAATACTCCGTTTAAAAGTTAGGTACTGTAGCAAAAGCTAAAAGCCAGCTGACTTTTGACTTGCCAAACAGGCCCTATATTTGTTCGCTGCCTGATGGTCCTACCTGGCAGTGACTCTCCTTGAGTTGGTTGAACCCAACCAATTAGCAGCAAGCGGAGAGTCCAACTCCAACCCTTGGTCGCCTTGACATCCACCCACTCGCACGCGTCGCGACCCACTCGCCCCAACGCAAACCCAAACCCAAGCGAAGCAAGCAACACGATGGCGATGCAGCCTTCGCCGCAACGCCGTCGCCTCTCGCCGCCGGCGCTGGTCGACGACATCGTCGCCGAGATCCTCCTCCGCCTCCCGCCGGACGACCCCGCACGCCTCGTCCGCATCTCCCTCGTCTGCAAGCCCTGGCGCCGCCTCCTCACCGACCCCGCCTTCCTCCGCCGCTTCCGCGCGTTCCACCGCACGCCTCCCATGCTGGGATTCTTCTGCAACCTTCACGATCCGGTAGTCGTCTCTCGCTTCCTCCCCACGACAGCATTCCGCCCGCCCAACCCCGACCACCGCGGCTTGTTCGCGCTCGACGCCCGCCACGGCCGCGTCCTCTTCCACGCTCTCCTCTCGGACGGACCCACGGACCTCATCGTCTGGGATCCCATCACCGGCGGCCAGTGGGTAATGGACATGCCGGGGATCTCGATCGGCTGCTCCGAATGGAACGCGGCAGTGATCTGCGCCGCTGGCGGCTGCGACCACCTCGACTGCCACGGCGGCCCCTTCCTCGTGGTATTCGTGTGCAGCGACGACGTGGGGGCCACGTTCGCCCGCGTCTACTCATCGGAGGCTGGTGCTTGGAACGGCAAGACCTCCATCGATGACCGCAATGTCACCGTCGACACGGGTACCAGCCTCGTCGTGGGAAACACACTCTACTTCCCCTGCGAGCCGGGCACCAGAATCCTAGAGTACGACCTGGACAAGCGGGAGATGTCGGTGAGCCACCCGCCGTTCGCGTACAAGCTGGGCGAAGTCCTCATCGCGGAGGAGGGCGGCGGGCTGGGGCTCGCCGGCGTGCGAGGTTCCAACCTCTTCCTGTGGTCGAGGGAGGCCGCCGGTCCCAACGGAGCCATGGCATGGACACAGCACAGGGTCATCGAGCTCGAGCCTCTGCTCCCCGCTCGTGCCCTCTCGACCAGTCCTTTCGTGATTGGCTTCGCGGACGGCGTGGGTGTCATTTTCCTTTGGACAGCTGATGGCATCTTCACGATTGAGCTCAAGGCAGGCCGAGTCAACAAGGTATGCAGGAGGGAAAGAAGCACCGCCCAGAAAGTCGTTCCCTACATGAGCTTCTACACTCCAGGTATTAATCTAAGTAGCCTTGTGCCTCCTATCTTTAACCATGCACAGTTTTTATCTTGGAAGATTTGCGAATAATTAGTCAGGCCGTAAGTAATGGTTCAGTTAGCCACATTGAAGTGTGAATGGTGGTATCTGTGCTCAAGAGCAACGAGTTTGTTAAATTGGAAGATTGCAATCTCATATGCACCGAGCTTGAGTTACTCCTACCTAATTTTGGTTTGGTTCAACTTGGTAATGGCCATTCTTGAATTTGGCTAGATATAACTAGAACTTGCTGATCCACTGTTCTGCTATCTCCTTTGTGTCCAATCTGAAGGACACGTCCCAAACCCGATCTTGTGAATGTTCAAAATTCCATACCTCATAGGTTTGAATGTTGAGCTATAGCATGGTTATGATATTTATCAATTGTATCTTTTCAGATCATGCGACGGGCAGATTGGCACCGCCATGAGGACGCAGTGATGCATCCATTAACACGAACCTGCTGCTGTTGGCTTCTTGCATAGCTGATACTTCAAGTGTTTTGTTTTCAGTTGGACAGTTCAAGTAAAAGAAGAGTAAAGTCGTCATGGTCAATTAGTATGTTTTGTTTCCAGTTGGGCAGTTTAAACAAGAAACGAGTTAAGTAATCATGGTCAATTTAGTAAGTTTTGTTTCCAGTTGGCAAGTTTAAGTAAGAAAAGAGTAAAGACATCATGGTTTATTAGTATTGTCTGTTTCCAGTTGGGAAGTTTAAGTAAGAAAAGAGTAAAGACATCATGGCTTATTAGTATCGTCTCTTCTCGTTGAAATTGTTCGCGACCGTGGCCCCAGATCTATGTGTCATATTTACATTTATGTTTTTTTCTGAGTAAATGCTTATTCCATGCTTGGCAAGCCCACATGGATTTGATATATGAATCTGTCCTGTTTTTTTCCCTTGAAAAATGAACCTGTGTGGTTTAGTTTCGGTTTGATTTCTTGAACGAGATTGTGTGTACATAGTAGTTTCAGCCTATTCATGCATACACTTGGAACTGAAAATATTTGAGATACAGTTCAATTTCAGTACACTAGGTTGCTCATATAGTTCTATAAGATTGTGAGAGTGAACCCTGGACACTTTTTTGCCGGTCAAAGATACTGCATATAATGTATTATGGGACAGCTACTGGGAACCAGGAGTATCTGCATTCTTTATTCCTGAAATATTATTGTTCCTTTTCAACTGTATCCATTCTGCATCCTAGTTGATGGAGCAGCTGCCAATTTACAATGGCCATATGATCAAACCCTGACGAATCGGCTGACTCAGACAGGGAAATTGCGGTGCTTGGAATGGGCATCCACCCGTCGAAGAACGAATGAAAAAGCGCCGAACTGAAGCCTAATGTTTGAAGAAGAAGTAAATAGAGCTTTCAGTCAACTGTACCGATCTTGTTCAAATATTTTCCACGCCACGTTCTACTGAATGCGTGTGCACTCGAAGGCGTATACTGTTATTGCCAGGTCCTTTTGTCTGAAATTGAGTACATGTAGGAACATAGTAAGTTGGGTGTCGATGACCTTTTCTTCATTCTGTGCAACTGTTCCCATGCATCCTGTTTGCGGTAACCGGGTCAAATTAGCTGAAAACTACTCCAATCATTTAACCTTTCTGTGGTCATTTTGACTGGTAGCTTTGCAGCATGTATTTGGATACTGGAAACGTGCTTGTTAGTCGTACCTTGCTAGGTCTTCAAAGAACAAGATGGATTCTAGTATCGGCTCCAACGCAGAGAAACCGGCGTGGAAAACACCCTGACCCTGCTGCTGCTGCTGCATGGTGAATTGCTGGCCATTTCTAGCCTAGCCTTATTATTATTGGGACACGGCAAATTGGGTAGGCAGTCTCTGCAGCTAAGTGGAGAGATCACCATGGTTCAACATAATAATGCACGCATTCTCGTGCGATCTTTCATATTTACAGGGAAGATTGGATCATATATTCATATATCCTCCTTTTAGTTGGGAAATTGAGGATTTACCCTTCAGATCTTAATGACACGTGAGGTCATCATAAGTCACTGACACGTGGGTCAGAAGGGTAAATCCTCAATTTCCATCTAAATGAAGGGTATATGATCAATTTTTTCTATTTACAGCGGTGCTAGCTTTTTTCCTTAATCCACAGCTTGTCGTCGCCAGCGAGGACTCGCCGGTCTCTGACGTGCCACTTGGCAATGATACATGGATGACCTGACGTCGTCGCCTGAGATCCTTCCTTGTTCACCTCCCGCCGGACGACGACTCAGCCCTGCCTCCGTCATCCGTTTGCGCCGCCGCCTCTTTTCCTAGCTTCTCGTAGTATCGCCGGAAACGAAGGCACACCACACGTAACTTTCCACAATAATACCTGCCTGGCAAATAGACAAATCCATCATGCTCAGCCTGCTGCTGTTGGCATCTTCATCTTCAAGGGCTGATGCTATGAAGATGTTTTTTTTTACAACTGTGTTTCATTTTTATCATTCGGCTTGTTTGAGTGACAGTTTCAATTCATGCTTGACATAGCCACTTGGAGATGAAGATACGTGGGGGTTTTTTTTTTAATGAATAATGACTGTTGTTATTCAGTTCAAGTTTTGGTTTGACACATGGTTGCCCAAGCAGTAGTTTCAGCCTTTCTGGGCACACTATCGTACCGAAAAGTATGGAATTTAGTTTCAAAATATCAATTTAGCTATTTTTTTAAAATTTAGTCCTGAATATATATTTTTGCAAATCTAGTCCTTCCCGTGAAGTCACCTGCTGAGCTATAGCAGCTCGGCAAGGGGGTAATGTAGCTACAGTGTGCCCAGCTACTATAGCTTAACGGGCGTTCTGCCTCGCACGGTAGGCTCGTGAGAAGAGGCTAGATTTGAGAAAAAAAATTAGGATCAAATTTGAAAAAATTTTGTTAGAGGGATATTTGTATGATAGATCCAAAAATATCGGAGTTATTGTTCAGTTTCAGAACACAAGGTCGCACGTGTAGTCAAGAATATCTTGATTCTTGAACAGACATGGAACTCAAATCTTTAACTAGTAAAACATCGGGAAAATCAGTTGCCCAAATTGACTTAGCTGCATCAAGGAGTTATCCTTTCATATAAAGCTCTTGTCGCCGCAGTAGTCAAGAGCGATCGCTGCACGCTAAACTATACTTATATTAAGGTGCAAACTATAGCTACTCAACCACCTTTTCTACATTAAAGAGAAGTATAAAGTAAAAATATTATAATAACTAAGTGGTTCATACAATTCTTAAAATATGCTTAAATAATTTAGTAATACATATGTAATTTTGCTTTTAAAAAAATAGGTTGTTACAGAATTTCATTTATGATATTTTAATATTATATATTATAAAACAGAAAATACTTACTTTGTTTCTCAATACTTGTCACATATGACCAAAACTTTTTTTCCTACATACTTTTTGACGGAAATAGTTGCATAGCAAACAATAAATATACTATTATATAACATTTTTCATTTATATTATTATCTTTTTTTTATTGCGAGACGGAGAGAGTAGTAGGGAGCAGTCACTGGGCCCCAGTAGAAACTGAGAATGCTTCTTCCTGAAACAATACGGTCCGTTTTTCACATACAGCCATTGATCTAGTTGATGAAGCGCCTGCTAAGCCAATGACGCATCGAGTTGGGTGTTGCAGACGGAGAAACTGACACACTCGTTGAAATGATGCTGAGTTACTGACGAAGAAGAGGACGCAATGTCTCAAGCAGAAGCAGATTTATTTCTGCTTCTCGATTATTTCTGTGCAGCAAGAAGAGAACCAAGCAAAGCATCAGCAGCGAGTTAGTTGCCATCAGTGCAAAGGCCATGTTTGTATTATAAGAACGTCGCTGTGAACGAAATGTTCAGAGCTGGTCGGCGAAGGCCCAGGTTTTGGAGGGTCCTCTCGTGCGTTTACTGCAGAGTCGCCATACAAGGCTTTTGAGTACCAATTCGGTGACTCTGGTTGCAGAAATTTAACGTTTCTATTCTCTGTGTCCCACTGCCCTCAGTGCTAATATTTACAGCTAGATAAAATGCCAGTGTGATTTTTCTGTTTGCTGTTAGTGCAAAGGCTTATGATCGCTGGATATTTGTAGCAGCCAATTAGTTGTTGTAGTCGCAAGCTACCTGTTGCCAGTTATCTGCGAAACTGCCATTAAGTACAAAGGCCATGCTCGTATTATAAGGGCATTACCACTCAGTAGTCACATTCAGCTAGCATTCCATTCCTGTTACAAGGGGCTCTGCTTGTCAAACTACTAACATCTATCTCAAGCCCTCGACCAGTTGCTGCATTCCATTACTATGAAGCTGCAGCTCAGACCTCGTGTGTTCCGTCAGTCATCAGTGCCTCCTCTACAAACAGAAAATCTGTGCACTGACCTCATTCCTGTGACTGTCAAGCAAAGTAACAAACCACTTCACATTTGTGCAACTCCTTCGATCTTGGTCATGCAGGAATGCAATGCACTTCAACGAGATCCTATCATGGCTGCTATGACGGAGCTGCAAATCCAAGACAGCCCTGAGCCCTAGCCGATACTACCGCTCGTTGTTCAGTACTTGCATTACTACAGGCTAGTAGTACGCAGCAGTGATACTGTTAAATAGCGCTGTGCTCAGTTGGACTTATTTTCTGTGGTTTATGGCTGAATTTTTACTGTAGATGGTTAAAATTACACTGTAGTTGATGATGACTTATTTGATATAATTAAATTTTAAAAAATTAAAATAAAAAAAGGTTAGCCCAGCACATATAATACAAACGAATACAAGAAAAAAAAAGGGCAAAAAACTTAAAAATATAAAAAACAGAAAAAGACAAAATTTACAAATAGTAAAAATGTCATGCTGGTTCTTGGAAAGCCTACCCTACAGCCACCGATTTTTCTTTCTGGTAGCTTTCCATCATGTGCAGACCAATGGAACAAGAAATACCGCACGTGGTTTTTTTTTCTTTCCTTGGCTTTATGCAAAGAGATGTGTGGCTAGTGGTAGCATCTAATCGAGTAGCGTTTTTTTCTCTACGGTTTATGATTTTAGTTGTAATTTATCAATTTAAAAAATAGTGAAAGATAAAAGAAGTCTAATCAGCCGGAAAAAATGTGTTTGCACGCATGCATACATTGTAGTACTACTACTATATGCTTGTGCTCTCCTTTTCATTTGATGGGCAGCCTCGGCTTTCCAGGCTGGGGGTAGTGCGGTTCGGTGCCCCTCCTCGACTCGATGCATGCACCCGACCCGACCCGACCCGACTGACAGAAAACCAAAATAATGCTGCGGGTTGCGGTGCACCTGCGCACTGGCACGTACCACCCACTGGGCCCTACTTTTCCCTTGGACTCATCGATCCCTCCAAATCTAAGCAAAGCAAGTCCTGGTTTAGATCATGCTTTTGCTCTACGATTAGTGAGCACCAAATCTTAATCCCAATCTTAATCTGTTTTCTACTTACTTAGGTGGTGCTCATTTGGACTTTTTTCTGCTTATGGCTGAAAAACACTGTAACTGATTGAAAAAACAATGTAGCTGATAGAGGCTTATTTATTATAATTAAATTTAAAAAATTAAAAAATATAAAAAAATATGTTAGCCCATTATATATAATACAAACAAATACGGGAAAAAACCGGCAAAAAAGCTCAATAAGAAGTCAAAAGTTTTAAAAAAAGACAAAATTTATAAATAATAAAAAATAAACTGAAAGCTAAAAATTAAAGTCAAAACGATCACAGCCTCCCAGCGACACTACTTGAGTCCAAGTGCATGCGCGTTGGTTCCTCGGGAATTGTAGTACTTTGGGATGGGGCTAACCTACCCGCGTCGTTAGCTGCACCGGCATTTGTTGGATCAGTAATGCAACTAGCAGCATAGGCGCGGCGACACGCCGCGCCAGCCACCGTGTGCACCGAAGTAAAAGAGGCGATAATTTGTGAGGAGGTTTTTTAAAAAAAATCGAGGGTACATGCGTATTTTCGAAAAAGTTAAAGGGTTTTTTCGTAAAAATTGAGGACCCGCGGGGCGCCATCCTGCAAATTGGAGGGGTTTTTCAGAAAAATCCGCCGTAAAAAAAACCCGCCAGGACCTTTCCGCGAGAAAAAGGACCTGTTCGCGAAGAAAAAGGACCTGTACGTAAATTCCGGAAAACAGGAGGAAAATCCCTCCCCTGGCCGTACAGAATTCCCCCCGCCACGCGGCGGCCAGCGCGCGCGGGCGGGGGACGTGGCCGAGCGGGGGGGCGGGGAATCCCCCCGCTATAATAGGGGGTAGTATTCGATTCCAACCAAAAGAGGAAAAACAAAAGGTGTGCACCAGATTAGGCACTTGCAAAGAGCCAATCAGATCATCAGTGAGGAATGCATAATGAACCAGTTTCACCTACTAATTAGGCAGAGGTTCCTTTAATTGTGCTCTATAATACGCATTGTTTGGTTCCTTATTGGTAGCGAGAAGAATAGGCTTGAATTTCAATACACAATTAGTAGCGAAAGAAATTCAAACGGTATGTTGCATAACATTTACCCGCGACAACGCTATTTTAGTTAATACGAATTCCACCACATAACAATGAGGCTCCTTTTCGAACTTTTATGATCCACTAATACGAACATTTGTAGAAGTCTTTTAATGAATTTTATCTACAATGGATTTTGGTATGTTGGACGCTAAAAGGGGACACCATAGTAGCTAACCAACGTGACTTAAAATACGCAAATTCAACTATCGAAGAGCAAGCCATTGTTGCGCCACCACCTTCATCGTGGAAAGCGAGCCGTATATGACGTTGGTGTACGACGCATATATGACGCTAAAATGGAACATCATGGTGTCCGGGCACCAAACCTCTCTGTCTTTAGATTGTTTTTAGATGTGTGCAAGTGCAATTATATATAATATCAGGATGACAAGTCTTAATTATGAATAGAAAGTCTTAATCATGAATAAAAAGTCTTAATTATAGATGAAAAATCTTAATTATGGAGTCTGGGCACCATAGTGCCCCTGTTATTTATACTATATAGCAATGTACGAACCATAAAAGGAAGCAACATGCACATTCAAAAAATGTCAAACGAACTTTTGTTATTGGAAAGGGTAAATAAATTAAGAGAAGAAGTGTGAATGTCTTTCTTTCGGAGAATTAAATAAGAGCAAATCCACTACTTGCATATTTTATGAAAAGAATTGCTATGGGTTGGATCCTATTTGTACTATGTGTGTGTGTTATATAATTAATTGGATATCATGGTGCTCTAACACTATAATTTAAAATAGGTATTTTTTTATATATATATCACGTGTGAAAAGTTTTGAATTTGTTGAATGTCAAGTTTAATTAGTTTACTAACTAGTTCAAACAAGTTTGAACCAAAATTCAAACTAGATTTGTTTTTTTTATGATAGTTTGTTTGTAAGTATGTATGTATATATATATATATATATATATATATATATATAATGAGTAAAAACAAGCTATAAACAATTATGTGTGTGTGTATATGGACGGACGGCCGGAGATCCCCTGCCCGGCTCCGGTCGACGGACCAAGCGACAGGATCCACCTTTAATACGTACTCTTGACTCCCAGCTAGCCCATGGACGTTCACGCCTTTCACGGAACCTGCGAAATTAACATGTACGCACGTGTGCAGTGCTTGTTTGCATACGAAGATGGCAAGCCTAGCCAAAACACAATGAATCTTAGTTCTGCTTTGAACGTACAATTTTTATAAAAAAAATATTTATAAAAAGGAGTTCGATTTGTATATAAATTAAGAAAAATTCCCGGTCTAGAGAAGATGGACGGGAGCCCGACCAACATTATTGGCTGGGTGCGCGCAGTGGGTGGGACCCAGAGTGGCTCCCACAGAGCGCGAAGCCATGTGAGTCAGGGGGCCCACCGACCCAGCCTGCCTCCTCCCCTACCCACGTGGCGAAATAGAGCCGTGCAGGTGGGCCCGGATGGGCATACACACGGCCACGTAGTACCTCCCGTGTAAATTCTGTTGATTTTGCGTAGAACCCGTGCTGCTACTGTTTGTATTTTTCTATTCATTCATTCGCAAGTCATTTTTTTTTGTTCTGCGGATCTGCAGGGCTCGTACCCACGGCAATTATTGGCACGTGTTTTTAATTCTCATCCACCGCCAGGTCAGGTCCATCGCATGCGTGTGTGGCGCCATCGTCGAGAATTAGGGGTGAAAACGGGTCGGGTTAATCCTGACCGATCTGGCACCGAATCCGATTGGTACCGAATCTGATTGGTACCGAATCCGGAGAAAAAATATGGGTTAGGATATGGTAACAACAATATCCGTCCGAATCCGATACGTCTTCAAGTTTGATTTCGGGTTAGTGCTACTATTTAACGTTTCATTTTCTTTTGCAATGGTAAAATAAAATCTTCCACGTCAGCTATTAAGTAGTAACATCAAGTTCTTGACAGTACGTCCTCCTACTCCATTTGCTGTACTGCATGCATTCCTTACAAACGGGTTAATCCCGACCGATCCGGCACCGAATCCGATTGGTACCGAATCCGGAGAAAAAATATGGGTTAGGATATGGTAACAGCAATATCCGTCCGAATCCGACCCGTTTACACCCCTATCGAGAATGATCCATCCATCCCGCCAGGGCCGGGTCGAGCTGAGTGAGCTTGCTTTGGAGTGGGCTATTACGGGTGGATAGGTAACTACCGCGGTTACACGACACCGCGGACGGTTACTAAGGGTAAAAACGGTGCTGATAATTTATATCTAAGAACTAATCGAAAGTTCATAGAGCAAACATAAAAAGCGATAAATGGACATTTGATACTATCTGTGACTGACTTTAAAAAAAATATGAAATAGTATATCACCTCACATACCAATTAAGATACTATTACATTACATCATCACTAAAGAAAGAAATAAGAAATAAAAACAATAATATAAATCACAAGGAAATTCAAACTTGAATAGTACTTTATTAAAGAACAATAGAAACAAATTTTAAAAATTAATACAATTTTAAATTCATATAGAAATTATAAATTGGATGGAGACAAACAATGAAAAATAGAGAAATAGAAAATAGATACCTCGATAATATAAAGCGCTATGAGTGTGGAGTAGCGATAAATCACCTATGTATAAAACATATCAAAATTAGTGATATAATAAAAAATATGAATGACAATGAAAATTTACATCATATGAACCATACCAGAATTAAGCTAATTTGAATCACGAAACAATAGAAACAAAAGACGATATCCTTTTCCACACTCTATCCAATGTTCTTATTATCTCCATGGTTTGTTTGTTGATGCAAGCAGGGAGCAAGTATTAATTGACTAACATAGATGACTCGAACATCTTCATGCAGTGGGCAATGAACATTTACACTAGCACTCCTCGGCCGCCGCCGTCGCTCTCGCATACACTGATGGTGGCGTCGACGGCAAGGGTGCTTCCTTCCCCTCGCTACAAGCGCTCCACAGCGCCTCCCAGGCCACCGCGACCACTGGTGTCCGAGACCTCACAGTGCAGGTCGACTACCAAGCTAGCAGTTGGAGCTCCGACGATAGCCCCGGCGCCGCCATGGACCACGACATGGTCGCCAGGAGGTCCCCCCACATCGCCCTTGCTAGGACCGGTGGCGGCGGTGGCAACAGGCTGATGAGCTAGAACTTTAGCGTCGCATCGGTGTTGCCAACTGATGAGAGCGGCGGCAGCGGGAGCATTGTGTTGCTGGATGCCGCCGGGGCCGCTATAACACATACGCCGCCCGGGAAGAGAGGAGGCAGTGTGACGCCCGCTGCGACGGGGGGCTCGGTAGCGGTGGCGCCTTCGGGGTACGTGCAGGACAACATTATCGCGGAGCGGTGGCGGAGGGAGAAGATCAACCAGAAGTTCATCGAGCTCTCCATCGCCATCTCCAAACTCAAGAAGGTTCATATATATTTCACTTTCTTTCTTTGATTGATTATCTCTTCTTTAATTTGATGATTTTCACTACTACTCTTCTTCTTCTTCTTTAATTTTATGATTTACATATATTATTTTACTTTCTTTCTTTCTTTGATTGATTGATTAGCTCTTCTTTAATTTTATGATTTTCACTTCTCCTCGTCGTCGTCTTCCTTAATTTCATGCTTGTTGTTAACCTTCTCATCAAGGAGAGATAGCTTCTCTTTTGATTTGTTAATCTCTTTCTTTCTCTCTCTTTATTTTTACTATGTACAAAGTTGCCACCGGGGGAGGTGAGGCCCAAGCCTTACTAAGCCCCCCGATGGCTCGTACCCACGCAATTATTGGCACGTGTTTTTAATTCTCATCGACCGCCAGGTCAGGTCCACCGCGAAGATGCTTGCGTGCGTGGCGCCATCGTCGGGCATGATCCATTCAGCCAGCCAGGCCGGGTCGGGCTGGGCTTGCTTACTTTGGAGTGGGCTGTTACAGGTGACGTGGGTAACCACGGCGGTTGCACCACACCAGTCACACGAAGTAGATAACTTTTGTTTGATGGAAAGTTCGTGGAGCAAATATGGAAAAAAACGAGTATTTAGCACTATACATATTTGACTTTAACTCCAAACGGAATATGAAATAGAATATGAGATGAGTGATACTCGTCCGTATATATCTATATATCATGATGTGAGGAAGCATGTTATCACTTCACTTAGGAACAAAATAACATATATGCAAATTATCACATCTAAATAGATTGGAAATATTGAGTGTTCTTTTTTCGATATATCAGTGGTTAGTCTTTCTGTGTTCACTCTGATGGCACCATACTATTTAATGTTCTATACAAACAAGCGAATAATTTCTACCAAATTGGTTACATGAAGGATTATGAAATGAATACAAATGGAAAAATAGATATTTGATATTATCCATATCTAATTTTAACTTGAAAAAAATACAAAGTAAATAGTATCCGTTCGTATCTGCTTCCATTGGTTAGTACCCGCTCCTGATTTCTCCTCGACGCCGTCTGCCGATTCAGCACGCCCACGTACTCACCACGTACTCCGCGCCGACACACTCCCAGCTGACGGTAGAGCATATCGGCGGGTCCAGGCAGGTACGCTGGCTTGGCCCCCGCGAAACGCCAGCCTGTCATGCTCCGCAACACGACAAATCCAAGCCCCCCTTCCCCTTCTTCTCCACGTCTGCTCTCCCCCCTCCTCTATATAAGGTCTCCCCCGCCGCCTCCATCGCCGTCGCGCTCTCCCCTTCCGTTCCCTCCTTCCCCACAAGCACGCGACACACCGGCAATATCCCAATGGGGCTCTGCTTGTCGAGCGGCGCGGCGGCGGAGGGGTTGGCCGCTACATCCACGACGGCCATGGTGCTGCTGCCCACGGGCGAGCTGCGGGAGTACCCGCGCCCCGCCACGGCGGCGCGGGTGCTCCAGGACTCCTTGCCCGGGGAGGGCGGCTGGCTCCTCTGCGACGCCGACGCGATGGGGTTCGAGGGGCCAGTCGCGGCCATGGGCCACGCCGAGGAGCTCCGCCCGGGAAATCCACTGACATAGCCGTTCTGACCCACCTGCAGAAATCCGGAAGTACCGCACATTGCACTGCGGTAGTCCCGATTTCCCTGATTTTTCAGGATTGTTTATTGCAACGGCTAATTGAGGTTGGTGGGGGTATAAATTCGACCCCACCAGCACAAGGACATGTTGTTGAACCCTCATTGATCATTCTTGAGCATAGAGCAACCTCTCACACCTCTCTTTCACACATTTGCATTCAATTGAGGTAGTTGAGTGAATTCAAGTGCATTGCATCCGTAGATTGATCCATTTGGCACTTGAGCGTGATCAAGCCCTGCGACGATCCATTCTCTTGGAGTTTGCCGACTTCTAGACGGCTTGGCGGGAAATTCGGTGATCTTCTCAAGAAGATTGTGAGAAGACCCGAGACGGTTGTGAAGGCTTGGAGCTCGCCTACCCGGAGCGGGAAAGTGCTACTGATAGTGATCGAGGTGCTTAGGCTCAATTCGTGGAGCCGGTCCGATTCGTTCGGGCTTACCTCAACGTGGACTAGGGGAGACCGGCAAGTCTCCGATCACCACGGTAAAAAGTAATCGTGTTCATTGTGGTTTGCTCTCTTGTGCATTATTCTCTTCCAAGCAATTTACTTAAATAGAATCATTTGATTGCTTGTGTAATTAGAGTAGCCTACCTTGTTCTAGCTAGAAGTATATTTGCTCTTAGGATAATTCTCTTTGTACTAGTGATCACTTGAGCCATATCATCTTGATTAGTTGTTGCCTTGCTAACTTGGTTTAGACAATTTGTTAAATTGTAATTGTTAGCCTAAATTAGAAGAAAAATTTTAAACCGCCTATTCACTCCCCCTCTAGTCGGCCTCCTTGATCTTACATCCGCCCCCGCTGCGGGTCGGCCGCCTCCACCGCCACCATGCACCGCTTCGTCCGAGCCCTCCGCCCCCTCCAAACCCTAGCCCTAGCCCCCACCCCGACTCCTCTCTGCGTCCTCTCCACCGCCTCCTCGTCCTCCTCTACTGCGTCCGCCTCCTCTGACTCACCCGCCGCCGCCCCCGACACCAACTTCGATAGCGCAAACTTTGCCCTGCCTCCTTTACCGCTTCGGCAATCTCCACTCTGCGTGATCTGATCCCCACCCCCAAACCCTAGCTATCTCGGCTCGCCCGGTCCTCACGTGAGCTATGAGCCAGGTGATGTGGTCCTGCTCTCTGTTTTTTATAGTCAATTCTTGTTGTGATTAACTCAATGCTACTAGATTGATGTGATCCTGCTCTGTGCTTTTTATCGTTCATTCATGCTGAGATCAACTCAGTGATGCTAGATGCTGATGTGATCCTGCTTTTATGCTATTTATCTTCTATTCAAGCTGTGATTAACTTAGTGATGTTGAATTTAATAGTCATTAAAATGAAATTTCTGTAATCCCGTTGATGTGAAATCATACCATGTAGTATTAAACGGATTGTCTCTGTATGGCCTTGCCATCTTGGTGTGGTTGGTGTAACTGTTTTGAAACTCACGGGTGGTAAAAATTTTTAAAACATGCATACAAATATGTTCTAAATTTTTTTAAATCCGTAGCAACACACGGGCATTCAGCTAGTATGTATATATATATATATGTATATATATATATATGTATATATATATATGTATATGTATATATATATGTATATATATATGTATGTATATATGTATATATATATGTATGTATATATGTATATATATATATATGTATATATATATATATATATGTATATGTATATATATGTATATATATATATATATATATATATATATATATATATATATATATATATATATATATATATATATATATATATATATATATATATATATATATATAACGGACGGCCGGAGATCCCTGCCCGGCTCCGGTCGTCGGACCAAGCGACAGGATCCACCTGCACCACGCACCCTTGACTTCCAGCTAGCCCATGGAATATTTGATCCGTCTGAGGCATAGAAATTTTATACAAATATTTATAAAGAAAGTCCAATTTCTATGTAAATTAAGAACAATTCCCGGTCTAGAGAAGAATTCGAGCCCGACCAACATTATTGGCTGGGTGCGCGCAGTGGGTGGGACCCAGAGTGGCTCCCGCTGAGCAAGAAGCCATGTGAGCAAGGGGCCCACCGACCCAGCCTGCCTCCTTGCCCCACCCACGTGGCGAAATAGAGCCGAGCTGGTGGGCCCGGATGCGCATGCACCCGGCCACGAACGTACCTCCCGTGTAATCTTGTTCACAAGCCAATTTTGCGTAGAACCCGTACCGCTATTTTTGCAATTTTCTATTCATTTCACAAGTCATTTTTTTTTGGGTTGATAAGGGTGATTTGGTTGTCCTGCAGGTCTGCAGGGCTCGTACCCTCGGCAATTATTGGCACGTGTTTTTAATTCTCATCGACCGCCAGGTCAGGTCCACCGCGAAGATGCATGCGTGCGTGGCGCCTTCGTCGAGCATGATCCATCCAGCCAGCCAGGCCGGGTCGGGCTGGGCTTGCTTACTTTGGAGTGGGCTGTTACGGGTGGCGTGGGTAACCACGGCGGTTGCACCACACCGGTCACACGACGTAGATAACCTTTGTTTGATGGAAAGTTCGCGAAGTAAATATGAAAAATAAATAAATAAGTATTTAGTATTATACATATTTGACTCTAACTCTAAAAGGAATATAGAATAGAATATGAGATGAGTGATACTCGTTCGTATATATATCTATATATCATGATGTGAGGAAGCATGCTATCACTTCACTTAGAATATGAGATGATATATGCAAATTATCACATCTACATAGACTAGAAATACTGAGTGTTCTTTTTTCGATATCTCAGTAGTTAGTCTTACTGTGTTCACTCTGCACCCTATTGTTTAATGTTCTGTGCAAATAAGCGAATAATTTCTACCAAGCTGATTATCTGGAGGATTATGAAATGAATACGAATGGAGAAATAGATATTAGGTATTATCCATCTCCGTATCTGCTTCGCTTGGTTACTACCCGGTGGTGATTTCTCCTCGACGCCGTCTGCCGATTCAGCACGCCCACGTATTCACCACGTACTCCGCGCCGACACACTCCCAGCTGACGGTAGAGCATATCGGCGGGTCCAGGCAGGTACGCTGGCTTGGCCCCCGCGAAACGCCAGCCTGTCATGCTCCGCAACACGACAAATCCAACCCCCCTTCCCCTTCTCCACGTCTGCTCTCCCCCTCCTCTATAAAAGGCCTCCCCCCGCCGCCTCCATCGCCGTCGCGTTCTCTCCTTCCGTTCCCTCCTTCCCCACAAGCACGCGACACACCGGCAATATCCCAATGGGGCTCTGCTTGTCGAGCGGCGCGGCGGCGGAGGGGTTGGCCGCTACATCCACGACGGCCATGGTGCTGCTGCCCACGGGCGAGCTGCGGGAGTACCCGCGCCCCGCCACGGCGGCGCGGGTGCTCCAGGACTCCGTGCCCGGGGAGGGCGGCTGGCTCCTCTGCGACGCCGACGCGATGGGGTTCGAGGGGCCAGTCGCGGCCATGGGCCACGCCGAGGAGCTCCGCCCGGGGCAGATCTACTTCGTGCTCCCCGCCGAGGTCTGCCGGCATGGACTCCGCCGCGAGGAGGTCGCCGCGCTCGCCGTCAAGGCCTCCGCGGCCATCGGCAAGGCCGCGGGTGCGAACACCACCAACTCCGTCGGCGGCCGCCGGAGGCGTGGCGCGGTGGCCCCGCTCGTATTCGCCCCGCCGGCGGAGAAGTCCGTTGTCTACAAGGCCACGCCGGCGGCGCGCGGCCGCGCCAAGGGTGGGATGAGGAGGCAGCAGCCGCGGTTCGCGCCGGATTTGAGCGCCATTCCCGAATGCGACATGAGTGAGTGAGCGAATGGCGTGCGCGGAATCGATCGAGGCAAAACAAAACTGAGGAATTCCTAATCCCAAAACAAATTGCCAACTTCGAATCTGGAGGAATTCCGAATCAGATGGAAGGAGGACGCGAGTGGCGGTCGAAAGGACGGCGAATCGAGGGCGCTTTCCCTGAGCAGATCGAGATCATCAGTTGAGGAGACGTGGTTGACGAGGATATTATTAGCATTTGCAATTTGTCGAAATTTTGGTCGTGTTACTTGAGTTGGTGTTTTGAAAATGAGAGGATGGAGAATAGAAATTCTCCGGTTCCTGATTTTGCCCAAACAATTGTCCACGTATCCGTCTTCGTTCGTCCTACAAATTTGAAACTCACAATTCGTTTCAGTTTACTGAATCTAGTCTGCAGACTTGCAGATCACTGTGGTTGGCATACTTTGATACCTTGCCAAGTTGCCATGCATGTCACTGTGGTGTACTATTTCATTTATTTGAGTTACACACACAATGCTTCGAGCCAAATAATGCTCCAACTGAAATGGCTAGTATAAAGGCAAAGAATAAACATAGAATGGAGCATAGTTGATCTGGTGCATGATAAGCGTGCCATAATTGTACGGGTCTGTTCTTTTTGGCTGCGGCTTATAACTTTTAGTCTGTTTGTGTGAAAGATTACAGGGTAACTGAAACTCACGTGTGATTTTTGCCGATATAAATGAAGTCGGTACAATATGTATTACAATTAACTAGTAAACCCTATCTTGAAAAGACACTTCGTTTAAAGAGTTAGTTACTATAGAAAAGCCAAAAGCTGAAATCAAAAGCTGAAAAAGAACATGCCCTACAACTCCACTTTTCCATCTATCAAGTTTAAATTGTATACAAGAGTGTGCTCCGATAGAAATTGTATAAGACTTGCGACGGATTATCTCCAGCCTCCATCCTTTTAGACGTGAGCTTTGGTTCTGCTTATTTCGGTTTGAGTTTCTGACCTATTTTTTTAATATAAATTTATCTTTTTATGGTTTTTTTGCTGGTTCTTCTTTCCGTATTGTTTGCACTACCCGTGATGGCCTAACATGTTTTTTTATTTTAAATGTTTTTAAATTTAGTTACGCCAAATAACCTATCATTAGTTACAGTGTAGTTTCAATTAATTACAATATAATTTTAGCCATAAATTAGTTCATTTTAGTCCAACCGAGCAGCATCAAAAGTGGGCGGTGTGCAGTAATCGAGGAAAGGAAAGCTCTTCGAGCTTTCTAGAGAGCGGGGGAGTGAGTGTCAGATGGATTCGTCGTGCTCAGCTACGGCGATAGCTACGTTGTGCTTTGGGCGGTGGGTGGGAAGGAAATGCCTTTTCGTGTTGCACCTGAACAGTGCAGCAGAGTTTATTACTGGGAGCATCTTGTGCAAACGGACGGTGTGCAGTCCAGTCCAGCTGCTGCTTAGTTGCTTACGGGAGAAGGGAAGGAGAGGGAGAGCTTCGCGACGGCTCGCGGGTCGCTGTTGCTAGTGTGCTTCCAAAGAAGAATGGCATAGCTTTTGGCGTTTCAAGGTCAACTTGGCCATGCAATCGCCAGCTTCATCCAATTCAACCAAGGCGCCCATGCTGTGCTACGAGTT
Source organism: Dendrocalamus latiflorus (assembly GCA_017311315.1). Classification (NCBI taxonomy): domain Eukaryota; kingdom Viridiplantae; phylum Streptophyta; class Magnoliopsida; order Poales; family Poaceae; genus Dendrocalamus; species Dendrocalamus latiflorus. The sequence continues at coordinate 1,794,425 of CM029644.1, forward strand.
TAGGCTGCGGCGAACGGACGATCTCACTTGGCCTGCGTCTTCACCTGCTCGCAGGCAACTGCAGAGCATCCATCCCATCGTCCATGGTAGCCTCAGAACAAACGCAGTAGGTCGACCTCTCCCTTCCGATGCAGCGCAGGGGAATCACAGTTCAAATGTTAGATGCATTCGGTAGCTATAGGACCATCAGTACATGCATGCTTATGTGCGGCGCTAGCACACACTTTATTAATTAGACTATTATAGCTTCCTATTTGATGATGAGTTTATAATTTTCCAGATAAGAGCGCTAGATAAAAATAAGCTGCCATGTGATGTGCGCAAGCCTGCAGTGCCATGTAAATTGATCGTGAGGAATCCAGCTTGCCATCAGTACCGAGCCCAAGTCATCAGTCCATCGCCCATCAAACTCCTGACAACCAGACTAGCGGCTGTCCAAAACTAAGCCTCGGAAAACTCTGCCGTGTTTGATGGATTCCAAGCATCAAGCTGCCTGCTGCTGCATCAACAGGCTGAAGAAGAACAAGAAGGAAAAAAGAAACAACTGCTGCTGTGCACAGCCAGCACGCGTTCCTGCTGCACGCAACTCAATTGGTCGCACACAGTTGCTCTTCATTCATACGGCTAGTCTACCAAGAAGAAGACAGCAAGAAAAATTCCTCGACAGAATCGTTTCTCGCTTCAAAGACACCAGTATCTGGTGCATTGTCTCTTGTATCAGCTGCCCGGCAGCATGTGCTGGATTGAGATTCTTGCTATACAGTTGCAAGCCGGCCGGCCCTTTGCTGTTGCCGAATGACAAACCAATGCCTTCAGGTGCTAATATAAGTCGTATACAATACTTGGAACATAAACCCATTGATTTGTGCCTTCACCAATCGACAACAAATTGAAGGCCTTAAGAGAGCATGGACAGAGGACAAGACCCAAAAGTGACCAACATATGAAATGGAATTATCGACACAGTAGCGGTATTAATTGAGCAGCACACTCATGGAGTTCACCATAACGATAACGAACAAGAAATGAGTAATTCAACAGCGGCATAATATACAAGCTTGACCATTTCGATGAGCATGCTCAAGACTAAGTGCGGAAAGAAAGATCCAAGCAGCACATTTTACAAAAAAAAAACTCCTTAGTCATATATAGTTCCTACATAACCTCACGGACAAGCTCGATCCTAACGTTCACAGACGCCGATTTCAACTTCAACCTAAGCCATAGCTTGCATTTGGAGAGGCAAGGTTGGTGTCAAAAGGTATCTCAACTCTTTCCTTCACAACACAGTGAGCCCTGCCTTCTTCGAGTACCATTACATTCCCAGGAGGGCGTTGGAGAGTAGCCTGCTCTTTCTGCACTGGTGGCGTCTTTTACCGAACAACCCTGCGATTTCCAATTTGATGTCACTCCTCTTTGTAACGCCCTAGGGTCCGAACCGGCTCAGATCTAACCACATTCTGGATAAGATCACGCACACGTAGCAACCCGCTTGCACTTTCGTCATCGCTTCACGCAAAGCGGTTAACCGGGGTGCTACCATTGAAACTTCTAGGCTTATATGTAAGTGCTTCTCAAGATAAGCTAACAAGGTGGGACTAACCCATAAATTCATGTACACACACATGGGTTAACATGGCTCGTAATTAGCAGCCTTCAGGAGAGATATGTCACCTACAACCATGACTGCTGTTTTAATTCCTCCGCGTGAATTACGGATCGACGTGCTATTATTTCTGTTTTCCAGCCCATTTGTTCTTGTACCGTCTTGAGTCATGCCATCAGAATCCAATCCGTTGTGCAAGCACTTGGACTCGTAGTTTGGAGGATACAGATCAATAGATCATCAAGCACTTGGACTCGTAGTTTGGAGGACTCGTGTGTAAGGGGTAGGATGAGACCATCATCATGTTCAATTTTCTCACCAGCAAAGGCAGCAGCAGCCTCATGGTCTCATGGATTTCCTCGCAGTCCTCCTGTCCCTTGTATTCTTTGAGCTTGCTAAGTAGGAATCTTCGACTACGATCGATCTGGCTCAAGATGGTTTCTTGTTCATATCTTCGTCGGTGTTGCCGTGTTGGAGGTCTTGGAAGTGGCATTAAGGTGTAAGGTAACTGTAGCAATTGTTAGTTTTTTCTGAATCAGAAAATAAAAAAATTTATAAAAGACCACTATATTTTTTAAAACAATACAAAAATAAGAGAAAGAAAGAAAAATAAAAAAGGCTAAAAAAGTAAAAAAAAACCTAAATTATTTAGAGGGAGACCTTAATAATTTGTGAAAAGATAAATATGTATAACAATGGTATAAACTATGTGGTTGAAGAATAGAGATAATGTAGGACCGAAATGGCGACAGAGGGGGGTGAATGTCGCTCGCTTCAAAATCGCCCCCGGGAAAACAAACACTGATTTTTCAAAAAGATGCAAAACAAAGCACCTCACAGAAAATTAAAATTAATTTTGCTGAAGTTTGGAACGCATGCGACACTGAAAAATTCAGCATAAATCAGAGACCAGCCAGTAAAAAATTCAACTGAAAATATCATTGTTTGAATCGCATGCAAAATTGTCAAAGACAGCAAAAAGAAAAAAAATAAAAAGGCACTAACTGGAGGTTCACGTTGCAGGAGAGAGCTTCAAAGACATTGCTGAAATCTGCATGTTGGCCGAAAGTACTAGACTTCAGAAGAAGGCCGAAAAGACAAGGAATTCAAGGATTCTTGTTTCTCTTCTCTGGACAGGGATACTAGAAATGTAAACTAAATATCCTCTTTGTCTCAGAAACAGGAAGAGAGAACAAAAAAATTAATTCGGCTGAGAAGAGAGCAAATTAGGCACAAAGCAGAGAATAAGCTGAGAGAAGCACTAAGATTCAGACAAGGCTTGATCCAAAGAAATCTAAGAAAAAGAGATGCTCTCCTCAAACCAAAAGACTAAGAACTTGTCTCAAATAGCCCAGGGACTTTTGAATTGCAAAAAATTCAACCAAACAACAAGGATTTCAGAATTTTTCCAAAACTGAAACTTTTCAGAGAGAGGCACAAAAACCTAAATTACTCCCCAACCTTTGATCCTTTGGCTATGAAACTTTGAGGATATGTTAGCAATAGCCATGGGATAATCCAGATCAAATTTCATGTCATTTCTCCAAGGGAATCAAGATTTCACCAAAAACCCTAGAAGAGAAAATACATGAACAGAGGAGCTCAAGAACTCAAATCTGAAATTAAACTCAGTTTGCTCTTAGATTGACTAGCCAAATGGCTTTTGAGCATCTCCCATGTCATAGCAACCCATTTTGGCACTCCCAAGCAACAAACAACAAGAAAACGAAAATATCACAAATCCACCAAAAAGAGCATCGAAGGAACAGAGGCAAGAACAGAGAGAAACTTCAGATTTTCCATTGCCAATCACAAGCGAAATACAAAGAGATACGTCCCCATACGCATGGACATTCAAACAAGGAAGATTACAAGTTCATCTCTCCAATCTCTCTCTCTCAATCCTCAAGATCACCAAGAACCTCACATATTTCTTAGGAGGAATACACAGGAAGGAGAGACTCTCATGGAAAACATCGAAGGGGACAGAGGGAGCACACTCTGCCTCTCCACCCACTCTCAACTACTAAAGCCTAAAGCCAAAACAACCTCTAAAGCATATTTTGACTAAAGGAAACCCTAAAAACCCTTGAAGTGCTCAAGTGGGCATGCAGCCCCTCCACTCCTTTATATAGCCTTGGTTAACGGGTCTCCGCCCCGTTACGCCCGCTAAATCCAACGGAGCCCGCTCCCGCTTGTGCAGCCTTGCGAATTTCCCGATTCGCCCCTCCTGCACCTTCTGGGAAGCTTCCGCGCTCCTTGTCTCGCACGCCTCGCAACCACCTCGAGTCCACGTCGTCTTCGACACATTCTGACCGTTCTGACCTCAGCGCCACCTGCGCCTAGTCCGGTCCACCGTGTCTCACCACGACTCCGCCCGATGTCCTGCAGCCACACAGACAAGAAACATATCAAATAGCACCGCTCGATACATGAAAGCATAAATACCATCATACTTACCATAACGAGATCCAAACCTGTCGAATCATCAGAATATGCAACCTATTCCCATACGACCAAGTTTGACCATAAGTCCGACCGAGCCCGTTGCACCACACAACGTCAAGGTCCAAACCACCCAAACCAAACTCGACTTAGCTAAACCTATGTCAATTACTCATCATACACATGAGATGACCTCCACATGGTCTCTCAGATAATATTTTAAATTCAGACGTTCACAGCTAACGAACAACTATACAAGTACATGGGGTAGTACAATACCGAAAAAGAGTCATGCAGGTGGGCCCGGGTGGGTCGGGGCGCATGCACACGGCGTACCTCCCATGTTTGTCGTTCACGAGATTTTGGCTGAATTAGCTGTTTTCGGGATGTTTTTGCAAAAATGGCACACGCCGTATGAAAATTACAGAATTAACATTTTCACTATATGTTCACTGTGTAGAGTCAATATGGGGGCGACACACGGAGGTACCATATGGTCACTGTGCGGTGCGCCCTCTTCTATACTCTCACACCCACACGACCATCGTGCGGTGGCCAATTAGGTATATTAACTAGTGTTAATTAATTTGTAATTAGCGAATTTATTTAGGTATACTACTTATAGAAATTTTTAAATATAGTAAATAAGCTAAAAAACTTATGAAATTTTTTATGGAGTCTTTCGACATAGTGTACTTGATTGTGTAACTTTTCATAATTTTATCTATTCTAAATTTTACTAAAAAGTCCATTCAAATATAATGTTTGTAAGAATTTTTTAATATAGAAAATGCCTATTGCAAGTACCATTAGACAAAAGGCCAAAAGTGTTTAAGGCATTCTTAAAAAAATCATAATTTTTTGAAGCTTATTTCAAGTATATTGTTTGTAATAATTCTGGTCTATGACTTTGACTATCGATTTTTGGCTGAAATTGCACTATAGCGGTTGTTAGTATTTTTAGTTATTTAATTAAAAAATAAGAAAAAAAATTAGAAAACTCATTATATCTTCACGAATAATGTAAAAAAGGAAAAAAAATAAAACAGTAAAAAAGCAAAAAAACTAAAATTAGGAGCCAGCATGCTAAGTGGCTTCTATCCTAAATAAGTCAAAGCAAAAATATAATACAAACTCAAGCCATTTAGAGCAATGTTTTTTTTTTGGGGTTTGAGAGGGGTGATGTCGTTGTTCTGCAGATCCGCAGCCTGTCATGCTCCCCTCCCCAAGCAACACGACAAAGCCACCCTTCCCCTTCTCCACATCTGCTCGGCTGCTCCCCCCTCCTCTATATAAGGCCGCCACCGTCGCCATCTCACTCTCCCCTTCCGTTCCGTTCCTTCCTGCCCCCCGAGCACGCGACACGCCGGCAACAACGAAAACTCAAATCGAGCAACCGTGACATAGCAAGCAATATCCCAATGGGGCTCTGCTTGTCGAGCGGCGCGGCGGCGGAGGCGATGGCCGCTACATCCACGACGGCCATGGTGCTGCTGCCCACGGGGGAGCTGCGGGAGTACCCGCGCCCCGCCACGGCGGCGCGGGTGCTCCAGGATGGACTCCGCCGCGAGGAGGTCGCCGTCAAGGCCGCGGGGGCAAACACCACCAACTCCGGCGGCGGCCGCCGGAGGCGTGGCGTGGTGGCCCCGCTCGTATTCGCCCCGCCGGAGGAGAAGTCCGTTGTCTACAAGGCCACGCCGGCGGCGCGCGGCGGCGCCAAGGGTGGGATGAGGAGGCAGCAGCCGCGGTTCGCGCCGGATTTGAGCGCCATTCCCGAATGCGACAAGAGTGAGAGCACTATGGTTTCAGTTTACTGAACCTAGTCTGCAGACTTGCAGATCACTGTGGTCGGCATACCTTGATACCGTCCGTGCCATGCATGTCACTGTGGTTGGTGTACTATTTCATTTATTTGAGTTACACATACAATGCTTCGTGCCAAGTAATGCTCCATCAGAAATGGCTAGTGTAAAGGCAGAAAAATAAACATAGAATGGAGCACAGTTGATCTGGCGCATGATAAGCCTGCTGTAACAAACCACCTTTTGGTGGAATTATATATGAGTGTACAATTCTACTGTCCACTTACTAGGGTTCAAATCGTATACATAAGTGCTCTTTAGTAAAAAATTTATGAGGTTTACGGCGTATTACTCACTTGGCGTGCGCCTTCACTTGCTCGCAGGCAACTGCAGAGCATCCGTCCCATCGTCCATGGTAGCCTCAGAACAAACGCAGTAGCTCAACCTCTCCCTTCCGATGCAGCGCGGGGGAATTACAGTACAAATGTTAGATGCATTTCAGCATTTGGTAGATAGGACCATCAGTACATACATGCTTATGTGAGGCGCTAACACACACTTCATTAATTAATTAGACCCCGCTCATTTCGGTTTCAGTTTCTAACTTCTAACTTATTTTTCACTATTCATAAATTTTGTTTTTTGAACTTTAGCTTTTTTTTAACTTTTTTGTCGGTTCTTTTTTTGGTATTTATTTGCGTTGTGCATTATACGCTAACAGATTTTTTATTTTTAAATTTGTTAAATTTAATTACGCCAAATAAACCATTTCAACAATAAACTACTATTTTTCGGTTTTTCAGATCAACCGAACGGGGCCTAAGAGCTTCCTATTTGATTATGAGTTTATCTAGCTAAAATAAAGCAAGCTTGCAGTGCCATGTCAATGCATTATGACGAACCAGCTTGCCATCAGTACCGAATCCAAGTCATCAGTCCATATCGCATCAATCTCCTGACAACCAGACTAGCGGCTGTCCAAAACTGAAGCCTCCGAAAACTCTTATCGTGTTTGATGGATTCCAAGCATCAAGCTGCGTGCTGCTGCATCTACAGGCTGAAGAAAATAAGAAAAGAAAAATAAACAACTGCTGCTGTGCAGCCAGCACGCAGGGTCGCACACAGTTGCTCTTCATTCATACGGCTAGTCTACCAAGAAGAAGACAGCAAGAAAATTTCCTCGACAGAATCGTTTCTCGCTTCGAAGACACCAGTATCTGGTGCATTGTCTCTTGTTTCAGCAGCCGGGCAGCCTGTGCTGGATTGAGATTCTTGCTATACAGTTGCAAGCCGGCCGGCCCTTTGCTGTTGCCGAATGACAAACCAATGCCTTCAGGTGTTAATATAAGTTGTATACAATACTTGGAGCATAAACCCGTTAATTTGTGCCTTCACCAATCGGCAACAAATTGAAGACCTTAAGAGAGAGCATGGACAGAGGACAAGACCCAAAAGTGACCAACAAATGAAATGGAATTATCGATACAGCAGCGGTATTAGTTGAGCAGCACACTCATGCAGCTCACCATAACGATAACGAACAAGAAAGGAGTAATTTAACAGCGGCATAATATACAAGCTTGAACATTTCAATGAGCATGATCAAGACTAAGTGCGGAAAGAAAGATCCAAGCAGCACATTTTACAAAAAAAAACTCCTTAGTCATATATAGTTCCTACAGAACCTCACGGACAAGCTCGATCCTAACATTCACAGAAGCCGATTTCAACTTCAACCTAAGCCATAGCTTGCATTTGGAGAGGCAAAGTTGGTGTCAAAAGGTATTTCAACTCTTTCCTTCACAACACAGTGAGCCCTGCCATCTTCGAGTACCAGTACTTTCCCAGGAGGGCATTGGAGAGTGGCCTGCTCCTTTCCACTGGTTGCGTCTTTACCCAACAACCCTGCGATTTCCAATTTGATGCCACTCCTCCCTATCGTGGGCTCGTAACCAGCAACCTTCATGATAGATATGGCACCTACAACCATGACTGCTGTTTTAGCCATCCATCCAATGAAAGATTTAATTCCTCCATGTGAATTACGGCTTGATGTGCTATTATTTCTGTTTTCCAGCCCATTCGTTCTTGTAACGTCCTGAGTCATGCCATCAGAATCCATTCCGTTGTGCAAGCACTTAGACTTGGACTCATAGTTTGGAGGATACAGATCATCAAGCACAAACGAATTGGTCACATGGCTTGAGTAAGGGGGTAGGATGAGACCATCATCATGTTCAATTTTCTCACCAGCAAAGGCAGCAGCCTCATGGATTACCTCGCAGTCCTCCTGTCCCTTGTATTCTTTGAGTTTGTTAAGTAGGAATCTTCGACTACGATCAATCTGGCTCAAGATGGTTTCTCGTTCATATCTTTGTTGGTGTTGGAGGTCCTGGCAGTAGCATTAAGGTGTAAGGCATTTAATTTGTGAAAAGTGAAATATATATAACAATGATATAAACTAACATAGGAAACAGTTTAGTCCTAAGTCCTAACAATTTAATGTGGTTGAAGAGTAGAGAGCATATCTCAGACGGTAACAGGTAATGAACAAATACAAGCACATGGGGTAGTACAGTACCAAAATATCGCAAGAAAGCTCATATGGCCAGTACGCCTATTGGTATCCAGAGGTAAAACTCACTTGGTGAGATAAGCAGCATTGAAACAATTACAATGGAAGCTGTTCCAGTTTGTTAAGCTCGCAATAGTAGTTGATGCCTTTGATGTCTTTCCATCATACATATTCTTTTTTTAGATAAAATTCCATCATGCATATTATCATCTTAAAGTATCCATCTTGTGCAGTGAGCAAAACTCAGCTGAATTCTACAGTTTATGTACAATCAAAAGTGGGAATCTTCATCTCAGCAGCTTATCACAACTCTTAGCAGAAGCACCGTTCTATGCTAGCCGGAGTAAAATCGTAGGTGAAAAAAAAACGCCAGCTTGTGCAAATTGGGAAGCACTGAAATTTCTCATAAGCTAAGGGACAATAATTCTGTTCACTTTGTACACCTTAAAAGGTCACTCCAGTAATACCCTGCACCTATTCTTCGCCCCTTTTCATCCATCATTGCATCTGTACCAATATCTGTAGCAAAAACTAGTGAACCGGCATCCAGATGGAACTAAGAAAATCTATTTTACAATCTCCCTATGGTGTGTATTGCATATCTATCTATCTTTTCCACTCTCTGTAACATTAAGTTATGCGATCCTAGATTTATCTATATACTATCGATTAATACAGAAGAAATGGGAAAAGAAAAGAAGGTACTACCAAATTAACCACAACTTACCATATAAACCATCACTCGTAGTACATGCAGGGACAGATCCAAATACCCACAACTTTACTATTACCAATATACCATTCCCAGAAGGCCAGGACAGCATTAAATACAGTGAGATGAGAGTCCCAAGAACCGGACCTGCAGGGAGGCGAGCTGCCGCTCGAGCGACTCGAGCGCGTCGTTGATGCCGACCAGGCTCTCCACTTCCTCCTCCTCCTCCTCGCCGACATCTTCCTCCTCCCCGGCGCCCAGCCGCTTCACCGCCGCCTGGGCGACGCTATGCGGCGGCGGCCGGGCTCCTGCCGCGGCGAGGCAGGCGGAAATCTTGGAGCGGATGTCGGAGGCGCGGGCGAGGACGAGGCCTATCTCCTCCCCGTCCATGGCAGCCGCCGCCGCTGCCGCCGCCTGCGTATCCAAAGCAAAGCTGTTGGCTTTTTCCCTTCTCTCTGGCCTGCAGGTGGGGCCTGACGCGATCCCAGCCGTCTGATCTGCAGTGTTCAATCCAAGAGGGCTGGGCTTGCCCACGTACAAAAGTTAGGGTGGGCTATTGGGCTGGGCCGTCTCATACACGCATATTTCATTTGTGTTCTACTGCTTTGGTTTCAACATGGATGTTGCACATGGTATTATTATCTTATTATATATCTATTTATCTCTTTATCTATTATTATCTTATTAAAGCAAAGTAAAAAAGCCACATAAATCAGTGGTAAAAGAAAAGGATCTGCACATTTGATTTTATTGTAATAGATTCAGATTATAACGATTTAGATTTATTGTATGAATCCTAGATTTATAGTGTCAAGTGGATTTTAGGATTGCTAAATAGATACGCATATGTCAGATGATTTTTAGGACGCCTAAACAGATATACGCAACGAGGTATAATGCAAACATAAGAGTTCTGTTAGAATCGGACTCCTAGCTAGACTACATGTATATATCGTGGGATAAGTGTGTATGTGGGTGGTAAATTTGATACCCTGTGTATCTATATAAATAAAAATAACAGATAATATTTAAGACATCTTATTTGTTTTGAGATAAGAAAATTCCACAATAATCTTAAAAATAAAAAATCCTAAAAATCTAACATTAATCGAAAGAAAAGAGATGGATTTCCATCACTTTTTTGGTGGAGGCTTGTAGTGTAGATTAATCATATATAAATATTAGAGTTATATAACAAATACAATTGTATTTCAATTATATGAAGTAGAGTTGTATATCAAAGACAACTGTATTATATTATTTAGCTGCGCAGTTGCACAGATAAATATGCTAGTTTCATTAAAAGCAGAAAGCTATATATAAAATTACGAGTAGAAAGCTATATAAGAAATTAGGAGTGATCTACGTATTTTATCATCGTAGAAATTTATATAATAAATTATGAGTGGTATAGGTATCACGAAAGGCAGAATATCAAGTGTAACCCATCTTTATTCTTTACAGTGATTTGAGGCACCAAATCAACATAAAAAGATCTGAAAAAAAAATGTGATGATGTGCTTCTCAATTTTCTCTACTCATGTGTAAAATTTCAAGTTCGCATTCAATCCGTGTGAAGAGTAATAAAAGTTAGAAAATTTTGCTGTCATGATATCAAGCTAATGTTTTTGGCTTGAAGTATCAGAGCAACTCCAGCAGGGCCCCTAATTGAGCTCTCATTCTACTTTTGGGGGCCGAGGGGCAAAAAACTCACTCCAGCAGGGCCCCTACTTGAGCCCTCATTCTACTTTTGGGGGCCGTGGGATAAGTGTGTATGTGGGATATAAATAAAAATAACAGATGATATTTAAGACATCTCATTCGTTATGAGATAAGAAAATCCCACAATAATCTTAAAAATAAAAAATCCTAAAAATCTTACATTAATCGAAAGAAAAGAGATGGATTTCTGTCACTTTTGTTTTTTTGGGGAGGGGGGAGGGGCTGATTATAACAGTGTAGATTAATTATATATAAATATTAGAGTTATATAATAAATATAATTGTATTTCAATTATATGAAGTAGAGTTGTATATCAAAGACAACTGTATTATATTATCTAGCTCTGCAGTTGCGCGGATAAATATGCTAGTTTCATTAAAAGCAGAAAGCTATATATAAAATTAAGAGTAGAAAGCTATATAAGAAATTAGGAGTGGTCTACATATTTTATCATCGTAGAAATTTATATAATAAATTATGAGTGGTATAGGTATCACGAAAGGAAGAATATCATGTGTAAGCCATCTTTAGGGTGAAATCGATGCAACAATAGTCATTTGAGGCACCAAATCAACATAAAAAGATCTGAAAAAAATGTGATGGTGTGCTTCTCAATTTTCTCTACTCATGTGTAAAATGTCAAGTTCGCATTCAATCAGTGTGAAGAGTAATAAAAGTGAAAATTTTGCTGTGATGATATCAAGCCAATGTTTTTGGCTTGTAGTATCAAATAAGCACATTGGTCGTACAAGATCATGCTTGATTTTAGTCCCATAATTCCAATGTACTCCCTTGATTTCTCTTGAATTAATACACAGAAAAATATTTAGATTTGTCATATGAATATTATATATATCGGTAGCTTTGTCATCAAAATTAATTCTATATCATTATATTTTTTTAAATAATTTCATCATATATGACTGAAAAAGAATGATAAAATATGTGTATTGGAAACCATATAAAAAAGAAAGTAAAAGAGAATGGATCGGAGGGCGTACTTAGTAAGAAGATTAGCAAATAATGAAATTTATCCGTGCAAATGCATGGACAACTCAGCTCGTTTGCATGTAATCTGCAGCAGAAGCCGCACTGACAGCATGTTTCTTAATCTTTCATCTTAAAAATCAAGGGAACCGGAAATCAAACTCGCGAAATTTGTCTCATTTTTGTCTATTTGCTCTCATTATCTACAAAGAAAAAAAATCTCTTTACAGCGCACAGATTACACACTGCACAGCTCCTCTCACACACTGACACAAAACAACCCTGCCTAGATACTAAATGGTATAATAATCCTAGAACCAAATCTATGAACACATCAACTAATCTCACTCACTCATTCAACTTGTTCACAGCCCAGTTCAGTGCAGTTAAGCAATGCAGGTCAGTGATGGAGTCAGCTCAGTTGAGGTGAGGGAACGCGAGGTCCCTGGCGAGCAGGTACCGGAAGCTCTGCTTGTACGGCACCCACTCGACGACCTTGCTCGGCCTGCCCCCCTGCAGCCGGCACCTCTGCACCGCCGCCCTCAGGCTCTCCGGCAAGCACCGCTGCACCGCGTCCACGAGCCGCTCCGGCGAGAGCTTCACGTCCCTGGCGTACGCCTCCACCAGCTTCGGCAGCAGAACCCTGTGCTCCTTCCACACGCCCACCGTCGCGCGGATGTACTCCTCCTTGGCCGCCTCCAGCTGCTGGAACAGCCGCTTCGGCGTGTACACCCTCACCTGCAGAAAGAAACGAAGGGATCGGCAATGATGTGTCTAGTACACTTTGATGGACAAAGTGCAGTGCAGTGCAGCAACATTTCATCCATGGTACATACTCCATTGTCCATACCGAGAGGGAAAAAAAGGAGATACTTGTCAAGTTTCTTTCATCATTGTGCCATGTCAGGGTGTTTGTAGCTTTGTCACTTTCAGAAACATTCCTACTACTCTATTAGGATCGTGTTTATGTTTTAGAGTTCCCAAATCACATTAGCAGGTACAATGTATAGCTTGACCTGCTCGTGGTTTATCTTTCAGATGGTGTTCTTACCGCGGGATCGGAATGGCTTCCTGAACAAAGCGCAAAGCGCAAAAGAGGCTCTGATTGATGAATGGCAAAGGCTTGCCATTCGCTCCCCGCTTTGCTCGCTTTGCTTTTGATCCTTGGGTGGAGCAAAGTCCTCAGCCACTGCTTGCGTTAAAAGAATCAAACAGGTAAAACTTGCTGTCTAGACATCTAATCAAGTATGTAGGAACATTGTACTCTCTTCACTAGGTTCTTGACCAAATGATGTAGCCATATACATACCTGTCCGGGACAGTGAGTGCTGCATCCTAGAACCAACCCCTGGATGACTGCTGCATTGATGGTGCGCCCGGCAATCTTGCATTCAGCCTGGGGAAAACATTCTGTCAGTGTCGTATCTCAAGAAATATTTTATCTTCTTCGAGACGGTTTTAACGAGTCTACAGAGAGTGAGGCTCCACTTTACCTTGACAAGTAGTGATGTCTTCTTCAGATGGTTCTGTGGGATGCCATACTTCAGGTAAGCCTGCATATGGAAGTTACTAAGTTAGTGCTACGGATCATCCAGGGAAATGAGCAGACAGAACAGTAATTAGTAACTACTAGTAGAGAGTTCTAATGGGGGAAGCATTACATGCATCAACAATGCATTGTGTATGTTGATCCAGAAAGCGAGCTTCTCTTCGTTCGTCATCCTCCTGAGATCGACGGTCTCTAACCGATAAAGAATTAACCTGAAAAACCAACTCATGAATGTACAGAACTACAGATATCACTGCGCTGAACAGAACAATAGAACATTTTTCATCCACTTGAGTCATAAAACTGTAAGAACTCACTTGTAAGTTTGGAGCAAATCTTCGACTTCTCTTAGCCTTCGACCTTCACGGGAAATTGATGGAACCTCGACCATCGTGTTGTACGGTCCACTGAATTCCTTCAACCCCTCGACATGGAACGGGTTGATCAACCGGGAGTCTAGAGTTGCTTCTCTCCTGCAATTGGGACTCCACATGTCCCCAAGATACTGTGGGGAAACCACACTCGTTGAGGAGAATGATGATGTTGGTGACGATGATGCGCGATGGTGAACTAGAGGTGGATCTGCAAGCTTGCAGTATACCCCTGCCATGCACCTGACCATCTCTTCAGAAAGGTTGTTGGGAGTTTCAGGGATGTGATCAGCTACATTAGTCCCCAGGTAGTCAGCTAAGCTTACCACTCCGGATGTAGCAGTCTCTCCTTCCTGTTCACGATCATAACAAATGAACTTAGAATCTTACATCTGTTTGTAAAGATAGTACGTAGAAACAAGCTACATTACAACAACAACAAAAGTAAGATAATTTAAATTTACACATGTTCAAGTTCAACATATGTTTCTGCATGCTATTTTGTCATGCTTCTGATCGATACTCTAGTACACTTTCTTAACAACTACAGCATGTTATAGGTTTCTGTAATAGCAAACTGAATTAATTTAAGACAATCTTGAACTGGCAAATCTTTAAAGATCAAACAGTCACCTCCAAGAATGAGAAAGGTTGAGAATGGCACGAGCGAAGAGCCCTCGCAAGGCTCTCCTCTGAGGGAGATATCCTAGACGAACACACTCCGCGAAACGACAACGCAGACTGACTGCGAAGACCATGATCAGAATCCATGGTCTTCCTAGGGCATGTCGACGGAGAGCAATCTTCCACTGTGCCATTCCTCCTCTTACTAAGCGGAGGGCAGCTGTAATGGAGCGTTGCATCACCCCCTCTGCTGATGGGAGCCTTCGCCTTCGGTGTTTCTTCGATCAGCGCAGACCGTGAGCTCACCGACAGCTTTGGCGCCTCCCGGTGAACATCTGAAGATGGCAGTGTCGGTGCTTGCTCAAATGTTTTCCTGTAGAGTGTTAGGAGGTACTGCTCCAAGTGCTTGATCTCTAGCTCCAATGTGGCAACCTCCCTTATCAGTTGATTAGCGGGCTGAAACATCAGTATGACCTGATGAACATACTGTTCACGAATGGACCAAATTAAACGAAAGATATTCAGGTAAAGGTGGCACCTTCAGCATTGGGCTCTCATTCGAGACAGTAACTGGAGCCGGATTAGGCCCCAATGCTTTCTCCAGCGCGCCGCGCACCACCTGCTGATCCTTGAGGTGACTCTCCAGCTGCAGAATCTGCTTCAGAGCATCACATTAGAGCAAAATGCTGGGAATTCAACATCCAAAGATGGCAAGTTATCACAATCTTTGTAATATTTAGGCTTTGATTCTTCTGTGAGCTAAGTACAGGTCAACCCCAAAAAAAAGTACTAGATGGAGCTGTTCTAAATACGAGTACAAGAATAATGAGCTCAATGAAGAACAGATAATTTCCAGTACTTGCCTCTTTTCTCAAGGAGTTTTGCGCCTCACTCCTGGGCCGAATTCCCTTCTTGGTTTCACTCTGCAGATGAGAGTTTGAGTTTCTACCATGCTGGAAGAAACAACAGTAAACCACAGAAATTACTCAAAGTTACAGAAAAAATCAGTGCCTTAGGGAATCTTATACAGAAGAGCACAAGGAAAAAAAACTTACCAACTTAGGTTGATTACATGCTTTCTGCGAAGAACACAGTGCATATTTGGCATTTTCACCCTCCAAATCACTGCCATTCCACAAACCATAAAATTTCCCCATGAGCATTTCGCAGTACCAACATGTCAATTTGCAGAAGCAAAGCTCATATATCCAACCTCTTAGAACGCTTGTGCCTTGCGGAGGTATTGGAGGGCTTGATTGGTTTGGAAAAGGATTTGTGCCCTTTCTTCTCCAGTGTCTCCATCTCTGTTCTTCACACACTTTTTGAAAACCAAACCACAGAGCTAAGAAACAAGTGAACAAGAACCAAGCTTGTGGGGAAGAGAAACATGCACAGAAGAATAAAAAAGAACTTACACAATTAGCTGGTGCTCAGAACTGAGAGCTCAAGCAGAAAAGAAGGCGAGAGAGGGAGGTAGAGAGAGAGAGAGAGAGCTCCCAATGATGCAAGTGAGCAGAATGGTGCCTTCAGAAATCAGAAGACAGAAGCCACACTAGACTCCCAAGAGGCCTTGCACTGTACATAGCCACCAGTGCCATCTACCACCACCACCAACTCCTCAGGTCAAAGAGCCAAGTGGACAATTTGCAAAGAGAAAGGCCTCTTTAACTGCATCTTCGACTGCAGCCACCATTGGCTTGTTAGAGTGCGCGCGCCTGCAAAAAGGCATTGACCGTGACACCTCAGAAGAAACGCCACACACAGCTTTTGCCTTGCTTCAATTCCTTGTAGTGAGTACACAAGTATACTACTGTAGATGATACATTAACTACTGCACCTTTTTGCCTAGGTCAGAACATTTTAGTCCTGCCAAGCCCTAGTTTTTGTTTCACAGCTATGGAAAACTAGGGAAAGTGCAAACTTTTTAAACCTGTGCTTAGTTATTTGTGTGTTATTAATTTTTATCTCTACCCTGTCGTGGATATAATAGTAGTTTCAGGTACTGGGAGCCTGAGACAGGCAAGAAAATTGTAACAATAGATTAATGGAAGATCATTGTCTCCTCCTCCTAATAGAGCCATGGCTTCCTGACAAATGCCAACGCAAACGTTAGGATTAGTCCGCTCCCTACCATACTAATCTGCAAGGTTTCAACTGTATAATAGTGTGTAGGACTAAATGGGCACATGAAGCAATGAAAAATAAGGCAAGGCATTCATTAAGTAGTATATTAGAATCATGTCTTTGCTTAATCCTGGTAGTCCTGGTACACAGTTTCACTGGTGGGTTTCCAGATGTGACAGCAAGAAGAACTCATTTAAAATCCCTGTACTATTTTCTTTCCCTTTCACATGGAAATCTTTGTGACATTGATGGACAAGTGAACAAGAGGATATGAATGCAGGAGATATGCTACGTCATTTTTATAAAAACTCACAATGATACATATCTTTGACTCTGGCATTTAACGAGTAGCCACCAGTAAGCACCATAACTTCAGAATTTTGCTTATTTGCTCAGTGGAATATCTTCACATGAAGATTGAGAGAAATAAATGGGTGGATGTTAATATTTGAATTTAAAACTATACATCATGTTGCCTTTTATTTTTTTTAAAAAAATATGTATCCCCAAGGCACTGCTCCAATATAAGAGCAGTTTATTGGTGAAAGCCTCCATCTAGAACCGCTAAAAAAAATATCCCAAAATATGAAAATGGTAGACCCTACACTATACGAGCGAACCAGTCATTAAAGACAAAACCGTGTTTTGTCCTAAGAATGTTTAAATCTTCTTCAGGTGCATAAATCTAAAAGAATGGAAGAAAAAGTGTAGGGGTGGCCTCAAAAGAGATGAAAGTGGGGATAAAAGGAGGCTGTGGCTGTGCCCCAAGGAAAACAAACCTTGCTCTGTTGGGTGCTTCCTCTTGTTTTGGACTAAAAAACCACTTAGTACTCACTACTCACTGCTACTACTGTTCTCTCCTCTTCTCAAAAGAAAGCCCCAATGCAACCAAGTACTTGTCCTCTGCCATGAGGGAGCTTCTTGCTTGTCACTTGTCACAAGAATAATTCTTGCTGTGGAATGTTGTCTCTGCCTGTCTCATTTGGATTAGGGGTGGGGCTCTTTGCATTTCAGGCACGCATGGGTGAGGGGATAGGATCATAGGATAGGTAGGCTTAGAGAAAGTGAGGCGGCAAAAGGAGGGGGGAAGAAAAGAAGGAGCAAATCTAGTTAAGCAAATTTGGCTATGTGCCGCTTGGTCTAGCATGATCATACTAAGTTTAGCCTATCAATTCTGATTCGACATGTTTGACTGCATAGGAGTATATTAACTAATCATCTCAGCCAATTTATAACCCAAACATGTTGATCGCATACAAAAATTCACATGATCTATGTTGAGTTTGTGTCCTGTTAAGATTTGCCATATCTAATTTTCAACGAATATTCAAAAGCCCCGAGGATCATAATGCAATTTTTAATGGAGATATGGAATTGTGGATCCATGCTTTTCCAAATTAAAAAAGGAATATGGAAAATATTAAAATACGACCAAATCAACAGAATAGAACAACAATTCGAGTTACCATTCATGTTCCTGGTTTATGTCCATTAGCATCACAGTGTCCTTTAATCGTCCCAATGATTACAAGATGATGCAAAAAAAATTATTTGCCCAACAACTACAGGAAGATAACAAGATGGACAGACAGGAAGACAGCCGGACACACTCGCAGTCTGATGAGGCTTGGAATCTGAATAATTATAAATTTTCCATTGTCAAGTCTCACATGGATCTTCTTCAGACCTGAGGTTTGATATCTAATTAAGTTGAAGGGTTAACTATGACTCTGATTCTTAAACTTGCGGTCAGATGCTACGCAGTCCTTAATTTTGCAGGAAACTCAACGATTAGCTTGAGTTCAAGGACTGAAAAAGAACCATTAATCTGAAATCTAGCCGAAAAAGTATTACAAGTTTAAAGGACTAACCCAGATTTAACCAATCAGTGTTCAAGCACTGCAGTGTTACTTAACTTAAAGAGATTCATCTGTGCACACCACGCTTGATACAGCTTGATCTTATCTAATAAATGTACCTAGCTACTTCCAAGCGTGCAATTTTTAGTCTCTCCAAGGTCTTCCCCCTAGGTTATTGCACCGTTTTCTTCTTGTTTATCTGAAGGTCAAAAGACAGGGCAATCCAGTGTCTTCTACCGAAGTCCACACTGGTTCTGCATCATCAAGTTGCTAATAACCTCCAATTAATTACAGTTCCAACTCTTATTATACCAGCTACACTCTATAGACAAATGAAAAGGAGAGGTCTTTTGAACTAGCTTTTCTCCACTTTGCATTGGTAGTTGTTGTGCATGGCCAGCTTTAGTCATTAGCGAAGCTAGTAGTAGTCCACTAATTGGACATAATTTACATAATAGCAATAAATTTATAAATACGTACAACAAAAAAGACGTGTGGTCTTGGGTTCTATCCCAGCCATTCAAGGGGAAAATCACCCTAATATTAAGGAAAAAACTTTTCGTACTGAATCTTACCCTTGATCTATGCATAAACCATGCAAAAGGAAAAAAAATAAAAAAAATCTGCAGGCTTGAAGGGCCTCGGTCAAAACCATTTCAATTACCAATACACTCAACACCACCGCTCCTACTTAGCCTAAGTGAATGTGATTAGCGGTAAGTAGGTCACGAACAAAATAAGCGTCTCACCGGGAATCGTGCGCCTCTGTGTGCATGAATGCACGTAAAAGCAGAAAAAGGTGAATGATACGTGCGCCCAAACTTTTGTTGTGCACACACACTGGGGGAAAAAAGATAGACGAAATTCACTTTACTCTCTAAATTTATGTCCAAAGTCTGCATAACGGCATGTTTTTTTGGCTGAGCCTTATGGTTTTTAGCCGTGACTTGTGACTTTTTAGATTATTCGTGTAAGAGATTACAGAGTAATGAAAACCCACATGTAGTTTTTGCCGATATAAATGAAGTCGGTACAATATGTACCATAATTAATTAGTAGAACCCATCTTGAAAAGGCACTTCGTTTAAAAGCTAGTTACTGTTGAGAAGTCAAAAGCAGAAGTCAAAAGCTGAAAAAGAACATGGCTAACATCTTCAAATACCTAAATACAAAATCCTCCACTGTACACCCCTCGGCTATTGAAATCAAAGCAAATCGTAACCTAGCCTTAAACCACTCCAGTTTTTTATGGCGTCTACATATCAATGGATAAGCTTGTTTTTATGATATGGCAACCACTCAGCAAACAAAACAAAAAAATATATTTATGAGACCCACATGTCATCCTCTCATCTTCTTTCTTCTTCCTCCCCCTCTCATCCATCTCTCTCGCTTTCGGCTCTTTTGAGGTGTTAGCTGCATCGCTACCACTGGTGGAGGCAAAGGAGAGGCAGGAGGGGCGTGGCCGGTGCGGTCGATGATTTCGATGATGCGACGAAACCTAGAGACGACCTGGTCAACAATCTCACCAAGCGGCGGGGGGCGGTCGGCATGAGGGGAGAGCGAGGAGACAAGGAGCTCGAGGCTGCGGAGACCTGCAATGACGGCCTCCTTGAACCTGAGCTGCTGCTCCTTGGCGGTGGTTTGATTGGGAGGTGGCACCGGCGAGGTGAGATGGGCGATAGGCGGTCGGCGAGGGGGGAGACCGAGGAGATGAGGAGCTTGAGGGTGCGGGGCCCTACGACGGCGGGCTCCTGAAAAGCGAGCTACTCCTCCTTGGCGGTGGTTTGATTGGGCGCCGGCACCGGCGAGGTGAGATAGGCGATGGTCGGACGGTGAGGGAGAAAGCGAGGAGATAAGGAGCTTGAGGCTATGGAGCCCAGCGGTGGCGGTGCTAGTGAGATTTGGCTCGGCCCTTGCCGGTGCTAGATTGGAGAAGAGGGAGAGGAGAGGGAGAGAAGAGAGATGGGTGAGAGGGAAAGAAGAAAGGGGATGAGAGGATGACATGTAGTCTCATAAATATTTTTTTGTTTTGTTTACAAGTGGTTGCCATATCATTAAAACGAGTTTGTGTCAAAAACAATTGATATGTAGGCTCAACGTCATCTAATACCAGGGTGATTTAGAGCGATTGGGTGATTTGCTCTGGTTTTGATAGTCGAGGGGTGTAAAGTGAACGGTTTCATAGTTGAGAGTGTTATTCAGACTTTGGGTATAAGTTGAGAGTGTAAAGTGATCTCCTTCCAAAAACACCAAGGGGAAAAAAATCAAAGCAAAGGCCCATGCAACAAAAGCCAAAAGGGATCAGGACGCTATAAAGGGAGAAAAGAAAAAAGGTTTCAATTCAACACACTACACTACACACACGGCAGACAGAAAAGAAAATTTTGCAAAAAGGCAAAAAGAAGAAACAATGCGAGTGGGGAAAAAGCCACATTTTTCAATCATCTTTTCACCAAAAGATGAGACATGCTTCAATATTAGCAGGCGAGGGTTGCATGCAGCGATTTTAAAACTTCGATTGTCAGGGCGGTGCATGCATTGCATGCCCACCAGGAAAAATCGATGCATGATATATATGAGACCAAATGTGCATGGGTTAAATACGAGAAAAGTGGATTTATAATTAACTCTGTGTGAAATTAGCTAGGATGATTTGTTGAAAATTTGAATGAAAATCGGCAACCGTTCAGTAGCCACCTAATTTAACTTTCCTTGCTACACTCCAACTGGTCGGTGTATGAAACTGTCCGCGGTCGATCTCAACCGTCCAACTTTGATTACAATCTGCATGTAGAAGCACTACTCTTGCTTACAGTCTTGTCGGTCAGTTGTGTTGCAAGTTACAGTATGGTCGGTGAGATAACTGCCTGAAGAGTCAAAAGATAGGGTCGTGTCACTGCTCATCACCGTTGCTTTTTTCTTCTTTCTTTCTCTCTAAAGTGCAGGTGCTTGGAAATGGGCTGTGCAAAGTACTAATCCTGCGGCCATCTTGGGCTCTTTCTGTAAAAAAAAAGGGTTTTTGTTAAACGTCATTCAGATGTTTTCTTTCTAACTGTCATCCAGATTTAGGACCATTGAATTAGAGATCCAATAGCTATGAATTCTCCCCCTCCCTTTGAATTCTACCCCCTCCTATTTGAAAAAAATCTACCCCTTTAAAAACAAGGGACCCTTTGATCTCTAATCCAAAGGTCATAAATTTGAATGATAATTCGAAAGAAAACATCCGGGTGATACCTATACACTTCAAAAAAAAACTTAATATGATCTCTTGTTATGTGGTCATGCATGATCAGCTTGGATTGTGGGTGCATTAAAATTCTCAGAAATACAGTACAACTAGCCGGGTGGGCGCGCATTTGCGGAGCTAGTCTTAAAATTTTTCGATAGCATGATTTTGTTTATTTATATGATGGGATTTTTCTTTTGCAATTTCTAAAGTTATGGTTAATTATTTTTAAATGATGGATTTCATGTGGTTGCTTTAGTACATGATTTAGCGAAAATTTCGAGTGACATGGCCAATCAACTCATGGATGTGAGAAAACTTGTATTATTTTGTTTTGAAAATATAGAATTTACGGTTTCAATTTTGGGAGTGTCTATACAATATTCGACTATTTTTTAGGATAAAAACAGTCAGATTTTGAGCCGTTAGATGGAGATCCAACGCCCTAAATCATTTTTTTTGAGGGGGTCATTTTTTTTGGAGGGGGGCTTGTATGGGTGGATTCGTTGGATGGAGATCTAACGTCTCAAATCAATCTGACTGTTTTTTTAATGTTGTATAGACATTCCTTTCAATTATTTGAGACCCGTTACAATGCAAATAATGGATTACATTTCGCTCTGGATCAAATGTAAGCACCACGAACTACGTCCACAGCAATAAATTGATCGATTACTTGAATCAAATGATCTTCTTCTTCTTCTGATGATGATGAGAGATGCTATTCTTCCTGACAAGGACATCCTCTTTTGGCTTCTGTATTTCACAGGCGAAGTGGTACTCGTAGCACGGCGGCACGTGAGATTTCCATCCCAGAAGCTCAAACCTGCCGCGAGGAGGCACTGCACTTCCAAAAAGGAGCTCTCGGAACGACCTTATCTTGCAGGGACGGCGAGCAGCTTGGCCTTCTTCTTGACGACCCAAACCCGTCCGAGAATAGCTCGACACCAAGCAATCTTCACCGGTGTTGGCCGCCATTCGGCGAACATATATGAACCGGTCATTCTTCCAGAGATCGATCGGGTGCTCACCAAACAGGAGCAGATGCTTCTGTATGCGTTCTCTCATGAATCTGTTAGAAATTAATCTTGTTGTTTAGATGTTTAATTTATGGTCATTTGGTTTCTGAGTAGTAGGGCCAGAGGCATGCTTGTTCATGGCATGGCCTAAGTCATTAGAGAGTCTGCATGGGTTCACGTAGCTGCATGGTACTGTATACGGATACGTATTGGCACTGTTCACGCATACGTATACGTGCGCCGCGCGCGGGAATAGCTTGATAACGAGCCTAAGTTTGTGGGCACATTGGCGGCGGCGAGAGGAACGGCACGTCGTGCTTGTGGCGCAAAGAATGGGCGTCGGGAGCTTGCATGCATCCATTCAGTTACACTACTAGAAAACAGATCATTCCTCACGGTTCAAAACCGTCAGGAAAATACAAAAAACCGTCAGGTTAAATATCCCTGACGGGTTCCCGTCAGGCAAAACCCCTCAGGGCTGGCTAATCAGGGAAATTTTATTTGGCTGACGGGAACCCGTCAGGAATATTTAACCTGACGGTACAATTCCCGTGAGGAAAAATAAATTTTACTCACGAGCGAAATGTTACCCGTGAGAAAAATGCATTTTACTCACGGGCGAAATGTTACCCGTGAGAAAAATGCATTTTACTCACGGGCACGGTCACCGTCAGGAAAATTAATCAGACCCGGGGAAAAAAATTCCTGACGGTTTGACCGTCAGGAAAATGTATTTCATTGACGGTTTGAACCGTGAGCAAAATTGATTTCGTATAGCAGAAAATTTTGCATTCTAGTTATAACATATTTTTTTCAGCCATAATGAATTAGCATTTACAAGATAAGCATTAATAACTTACAAGATAAGCATTGATATCTAAATATTACACATCCGTGCATCATATAATCAAATTAATTACAACACCATCCTTGCATCAATCAAGAAACATAATTGAACAAACATATAAAAAATTCAATTTTCATAAACAATCCATAGATTAATTCATACACAAGCATCCAGGAATAAGGCTTTTACAATTAGAGAATCCAGGAATTAACAATCTTAAGGATGTGCTACACTTCAGACACATCTAATGTTCACCCCCCACATACTTTTTATCATCCGGCCACCATACTTTGATCTTTGCACCAACTAGGCTACCATCCAGGCCTTTGTTTTTCCTTGAACGAGGAGTCTATCAAAAGCATATAAACTTAAAAATCAGGTCAAATTACTATAACAGAAAATACATATAAAGTAAATCACATGCTAACTCTGGAGCAGTCAGAAAAATAAGGAAAGCAGGAATGATGATAACACATTTGTACTGATCAACAATACATGATCCAATTATGGAAAACATGGATATACAAAAACAAAAAAAAACTTGTCTGGTATCATCATGAAGATTCTCGAGTGCGACTCAACCAAGCATCTTCAAGTACAACCATAAGCTTTTACAACCATTGTATTACATTAAGAGATTTTGATTCTAAATAACCTGAATAAGCTAGGAATTCTATGAAGGTTGTTCCCTAGGGTACACCCAAGAGATCTATTCAAATTCTCTACAAGACAGGCAGATGTACTTAACAGGTGTTCACTAGGCACATTACATTGAGCTTTTAGCTGCACAAAGTTAAGGAAAACAAGAGTTTACTTATGGTACACTTTTATGAGTAAGTAATCAAATGAAAGACAATTTACATCCATAATCAAGATAAAAATAAGAAATTAATGAATTCTTATAAGGAATTGAGAAACCGAGAATACCTTAATATTGATGTAGCGACGGCTGCTAGAACACCGACGGCTGCTCGAACATGAAGATGGCCACGTAGAAGAATCACCTTGGCATTTAACAAGTAAATATTACAAGCATACAATTTAATTTATTGCTAAAGTGTTTATCATGCAGCCATACAAATGGAATTCAACTCCACCTTCCTCTAAACCCCATCCATTTTTCGTGACCAGTAATTCAGCATAAAGCCCAAGACAGCTACTCCGACTATCTTTGTTTTGTTCTACGACTACAGACCATCAAGTCCATTTTTCTTAACTTTCTGAGGCCTGAACCACACAACACCAGATGTGCTAACAGAGAATGATCGAGTGATATCTACTTAATTGCTAGCTATAGTACACATAAAGCTGACTTAACATCATGTTTACTCCAACCGAAATGACATCCTCAACAAGCATGATACAACAGAATGACAGAAATTCACATTCTCAATTCTGAACTACCTAAAGCAATAAACAAGTCCAGGAAACTTGATATACATAAATGAGATCCTTAACAAGCATGATGCAACTGTCCCGAAATTCTAGTATCACAACTCCTTGTCGAAATTCCCAGTTTTCACATGTATCCATTCATTAATTTAGACAACAGCAACAGCTAGACAGTACCCCACACACCATCGGCAATGACCCTTTCTTGGCGTCTGTCCCGAACCTACTCTTCTCCTCCCAAAACTTGGCCTCCTGCATGCAAGCGAATTAGTTCTTTGCACAACTTGCAGTTGGGGACGAATCCAATCGAGAGAAAAAAGCGGATCGGATGAGGGTGTGCTTCCGCCGCCGCGGGGGGGGGGGGGGGGGGGGGGGGGGCGGTCTGGCCGGCGAGGGGAGCTCAGGCGGCCGCCCGGAGCTGGGGTGTCGGGGCGGCGGGGCAGACCTGGGGAGCCGGGGTGGCGGGGCGAAGCTGGGGAGGCGGGGCGAAGCTGGGGAGGCGAGGCGGCGGGGCGGAGCTGGGGAGGCGAGGCGGCGGGGCGGACCTGGGGAGGAGGGGCGGCGAGGCTGACCTGGGGAGGCGGGCGGAGCTGGGGAGGCGAGGCGGCGGGGCGGAGCTGGGCCGTCAGGGCGGAGCTGGGGAGGAGGGGCGGCGAGGCTGACCTGGGGAGGCGGGGCGAAGCTGGGGAGGCGAGGCGGCGGGGCGGAGCTGGGCCGTCGGGGCGGACCTGGGGAGGCGGGGCGGAGCTGGGGCGGCGGGGCGAGGGGATGGGGCGGATCGGAGAAGGTGGGCGAGGGGATGGGGCGGAGGAGGCGGGCGAGGGGATGGGGCCGGCGGATCGGAGGAGGCGGGCAAGGGGATGGATCGGAGGAGGCGGGCGAGCGGATGGGGCCGGCGGATCGGAGGAGGCGGGCAAGGGGATGGATCGGAGGAGGCGGGCGAGCGGATGGGGCCGGCGGATCGGAGGAGGTGAGCGAGGGGAGGGGGCGGAGGAGGCGGGCGAGCAGATGGGGCCGGCGGATCGGAGGAGGCGGGCGAGCGGATGGGGTGGAGGAGGCGGGCGAGGCGGGCGAGGGGATGCGGCCGGAGGAGGCGGGCGAGCGGATGAGGCGGAGGAGGTGGGCAAGAGGAGGCAGGCAAGGCGGGCGAGCAGATGAGGCGGGCGAGAGGAGGCAGGCGAGGGCGGCGGCTGCGAAAATTGGGGAAAAGGGGAAAAGTTTGGTCCGCCGCGCTGCACGAAATGTTGGCGGGCTGGAAATTATCCTCACGGGTTTTTTTTCAATTATCCTCACGGTTCACTCAATACTGTCACATAAATTGTGTGTTTTCTTGGCGGCTTATGGAGCCCGACAGGAAAATGTATTTTTGTGACGGTGATATGTGGGCGGCGGTGTGACATCGGCCAAAGAGGAAGAGAGCGGCGGCGCCGCCGTAGGTCCCTTCGCCGGTGCGCGCGTTCGCCCGAGGGTGAGCGCGCCGCCGTCGAGTGGTCCTTTGGCGGTGCCCGATCTGGAGCTCGTGCGCGTGGCGACGAGCGGCGGTTCTTCCTGCGTGCCGGCAAGGCGGCGGCGGGGTTTACTTCCCGCACGACCGAGGGGTCTACGGTGCGGGGAAAAACCGGTAGGTCCTCCCCCTTTCCTTTGTCGACGCACCTTGCGTTAGGGTTAGGGTTTGGGATTTCTCAGTTCGGGTGTTCTAGGGTTAGAGTTCCTCTTCCTTCTGATCTCTTTCTTTCTACCCAAAAGAACTAGATCTACTAAAAGGTAGGCTCTGATACCATTGTTGACATTAAACAGGATCACTAGTAATAGATCTGGTAGGGTAGACTTGCTATTCGGTATGAACAAAGTGTAATGCGGGTAGATCTAAAAGAACAGAGAGTAAAGAGAGGAAGCAGGTGGTGTTACCGACCATCCGTGGTCTTGGTTGCGGGTGCAATGGCGTCCGCCATGGAGTCGGTGGTGAAGTCCGGTGGTGGCGCGGCAGTGATGCTTCCCGTCACTGGCTGCGCTCCCTCTCGAGATCGGGTTTAGGGTTTTGTCGGTGGGGAAGTGCGGCTCCGTTCAACCTCGTGAAATGAGCCGGCGGCCCCACCTATATTTATAGCGCAGTGTGACAGGGGCCCACCAACTATTAGGGTTGGGCGCCCCCGATCAGGGCGCGAGCTCAAGGCCCAGATGGCCGTTGGGCCAACTGTGGGTGGAGATCATCCTAACAGGCGGTACAACAGAGGACAGTTCTTCAGAAACACAACGAACTCATCTAAATCAGAAACGATTTTGTTCAGATTGTCGAGCACACGATGTACCTCTCTCATGCTCTGCGTGCCGCCGCCAAGTACCGACAGGTAGAGACGCTTGGCAGGATTGAATCTAGACGGAGCAAAAGAGTGGCTGCTTGCTTCAAGATCTTCTCTTACCTTGCCGTCGAATCTGAGAGCGTCGAGCACGTAGTAACCTCTGTGCATCTCGTCTCTCAGCACCTCGCGCTGCTGGAGCATGGCTCGGTTCATGATGCGCCGCCCCTCGGCCTCCTCGACGGTGACCCGAGCTCGGAGTAGCACCCGTTGCAGGCGCTGCAAGCTCTCCTCCTCCCACGGCGTCGTCGATTGCTTCGAGTACTTGTCGATCAGGCAGGATATGGATCTACCAACAAGCTCACCAGCAACTGCAGACAATAGTATCTCCATATATTAGTTGGGAAACCTGATCTAGCTAGCTCCTCACTGGATGCGAGGATGGGCAAGACAAGTCTAGAGAGTTAGTCAGCTGTTGTGCAATATCAAGACTTGGTTGCCGCCCATTGCACGCTTGTCGACTTGGCAAAGTATACACGGTTGACGAGTAGAATAATTAGTCTCGTAACTATTCCTCCTGTCATAATTATTTGTCGTATACAGTTCTCAGAATATAAGTTTAGCCACTAATTTTTATTATAATACATTTATAAAACTCGATAAAATTATAATATTATGAAAAATACTTTTCAAGATAAATCTACGTACATGATTTTTATATATCTAATCTAAATATTTAAAAAGATATCAATAGCTAAAGTTTAAAGTACTTATTCTAAAACGTCATGTATCTGTGACAAGAGGGGTAGCCTTATTTCAAAAGAATTAGTCTTGTACCTAGTCTTAATTATCTACAGTATATGAACTGAAGTGCTGAATGTTGAATACATTTGTGGACCGTTTGCTCCAAGTTGAAGATACAAGTGGCTAAAGACTAAAAAGCCATTGGAGTCAGGTCAAAACAGAGGAGGGCCATGTCATAGAAGTGGCTAATTTTGGTTGGGCCATCGTTGCTGCTCTGCTTTTGCTGCTCGAGATCCTGTCGAAAGGGCAAAAAATGTTGCTCGAGAGGGCTACCTTTTTGTTTTGACCACTAAAAGATGTAAAGTGGAAGACAAGTTTTGCGTACACTTGTGCAAGTTCCATTGCATGCAACTGCACCTATGCCCACACATCTCTCTCTTATCTTGGCAGTGATGCTTAATTTACTTCAGAATGTCAAACAGGCAGGAATATGGTGTTCCAAGCATTCAAATCAAGTAGATTCCTCGCTTCAAGTTTGTAGCCCCGATGTCAGTAATTAAAGAGGAGTGAATGATTTTTGAAACTTTTTTTTTCTAAAGTATTCAGAATTTTTACTCGAATGACTATGATGGTCATAAACCACAACACAGCTATGCAAACCAAATTTAGAAACGAGCAATAAAATTAGCCTCTTTTACATGCCAGGTCAGACCGCAATTGGTAGGCCGGACCGACCACTTCACACCGGCTAGCCGGTCAGATCGCAGAGGTCTAGGGCCAGTCCAACTGTTCCCTTGTTTCCAAACCTGAACACCACTCGGGATAAAAACTCAAATCTCATCCAAACACTTTCAAATTTTGCATGAGACTTATTCAAAATAATAAGAATCTAAATCAATCACGAATCACAAGGTTTTTTTTGCTCGAGTTCACCAAATTAAAGATAATCGAATTTAGGTCACAAGAACATAAGAACCATAAATCTCAAATTACTTCTTACTCGTGATGATATAAGATATGAAATCTTCCATATCTATTCTCACATATCCTAACAAAGTAATTCAAGCAAGATATTGGGCAAGAACTCTCATAAACCCGAAATCACAAATCAAACTAAAAAACAAGAACATCGAAGCAAGAACACAAACAAAAACACAAACAAGAATATAATTGAAACAAAGCTTTGATCTATTTCAGTGGAGGATAATGTTTACATATTTATAAATGTTTGTAAGGTGTAGCTAAACCACCACCTTTTCCTCTCTCAAGATCTCTCGCACACAAGCATGGAAAAAGACAAGGTAGTAAAGCAAAATTGAACCCTCGAATCCTTGAAGCTACTACCTCCTCCCCTCCCCTCTAAATAACCAGTACACTCTTAATAGGTCCAACCCATTAAACTTACCGGGGAAACCCGTAAACTCCACTAACACGGGGTTTACACACTCATGTACACTTCTCAAAGCGTTTTACAAGATTCAACTCGTTAACTCTTTAGCGATTGATCCACATGACAAATCCATTTCTTCTTGACCTAAATCACTCTTCTTTTGTGCCTCTCCACGCTATGATTTTGATGAAGGCGCCAACTCGGTATTTGGCCGACTACCAAAATACTCTCAACGAAGCTTTCAAGCACTTTCCCTTTACTCTGTTTTTATCTTCACCTTAAAGCATGTCCACATGCTCTAATACACAACCCATAGTATCTAATGACTAGTCATCACGTCTCCATACATTCGGACTCCCTTGAACCATCTCTATGTGCATTAGTTTTGTCACTTAGTGCACCATCTGCACTATCTCGCCTCTTCACGATCCTTGTATTCTCTGTGCTCTCGCTTGAGCCATGTAGTCTCTCCCAGACTTATATGACCGCTCAGACCTCGGCTTCCCCGACTAGTCCTAGCCATTGTCGTCGCCCGCTACGTCCTATAAGCCACCTATACATCCAAAAACCAAACAACCATGTCGAGTATAAATTCCATGCACTTAACTCATGTTAGTTAAAACCATGCATCATACAATGCAACACAAACTCTTATAGCTCCCAAGCCATGAACAGACCTCAAACCATCTTAGCTCAACTCACACTGATATCTGGCCGCAACCACCAGTCTGACTACTCTCTTCACGCCAGTTGGACCGCCCGGTTAGACCACCAACCACTGGCCAATCTAATCGGCCACCCGCTGTGACCGTATTTTCAGTGCCAGCCACACCGGTCAACTCTCTCAGTCCGACCACCAATCATAGCCGGTCCAACCGAACGAGTCCAACTCCAAAAACATACTCTCTGGAAAAAAAGTAATGCCAACTAGAAATCGGTCATACCGCCCCAAACTCCGGTCACACCGGACCACCGTTCATACCGCCATTCACCGGCCGATCTGATCGCTTCCTCTCAGTGGTCCAACTGATCCAACAGTTAGCACTGGCAATAAATCTGAATTTTTGAAACTATTACAAAATTCAAACTCAATTCAACTAAAATATCAATTATTCATCACAAATATATCTTAGACTAGCACATGGTTTTTGAAAAGTTTTACTGTCCGAGTTGAATGAACAGCATGCAGTTTCCGCACAACTCAGATTTGGGCTTTGTCCACTTGCTGAATATATGTCGTCTGCTTGTCTACATGGGCGGATCTGCCATAGGGCATGGGTGTTCAGCCGCGAACACCCAAAAAAATTTATAAAATATCAAGTATATAATATGTATATTAGATGTATATACTATCAGTTATGTTAAAACTATATTTTATGCCTGCAAATAAATTCAGCCCACACTCCCTGTATCTCGCGTGCAGCTCATGTAATACATTAGACCCATTTTTCTTTCTACCTCAGTCCTCCTCGCGTCCAAAGAGGTAAAGATATAAACAAAATTCTAACATTTGTTCTATTTCTCATCTTGTGGCTGACTGTGTGGGAGGTGGCTTTGGCCTTCGAGTGGCGAGCGGGCGGAGGTGCAGGCTAGAGGCGAGTGACGACAATCATGCGTGAGGCAGCGCGTGGTGCAAGGTGAGCGTGTGGTAGCGCGAGCGAGCAGAGAGGTGTCGCGGGCAAGCGGGCAGTGGCACAACGAATAAGAAGGTAGGGAGCGGGCGACAGGAAGGGAGCAGCGTGGTAGCTGAGAGGGAGTGTGGCATTGGGAAGTGAGTAGCACCTCCAACTTATTGTCATCGTCCCCTCTTCAGATCTATGTGTGCTCTACCCCACTCCACTTATTTACTTTCTTGATCTGTTTTGCTCCATGGAAGGTGTTGTAGGGGTGGCCCCCACATAAGCCCAGCCGGCCTGTTAGAAAATTGTAAAGCCCAGAATGGGATATGTATAATGACATAAATGCCCTTAAGAGGGATAATTGGGTGTAAAGACATAATTGTAAAACACCCCCATGTGGATATATATATATATATATATATAAAGCTGTCCTAGGCATAGGGAAGGCCCAAGCATTGCTCACCTAACATCTCCATTATCATACTCTCATCTCACTGTTTGGCCTGTAACCACAACAGTTGGCGCCGTCTGTGGGGAGGACAATAGCAAGCTCCAAGATCTGAAGAAGGATGGCACCAAAGAAGGTTTCATCATCATCGGCGGCAAAGGAGAAGGGGAGTGCGACAGAGGTGCTCGTCAACGCTAGGGCTTCGACATCGCCACTTCCTAGGAGTCACGGTCAAGGCCATCTCTCGCGCGGACAACGAACAAGCCGACGCCCTCGCAAAGGCCACCAGCCAGCAGCTCCCCCTTCCCGAGGGAGCATTTTATGAGGTCTTGCCCGCGGCAACCATCGCTCAAGACAACCGTGATACGGCTCTTGTCCATCAAATTGCCCAGCAGGGCGATTGGCGGGAGCCCATTTACGGTTTCTTACAAGGCATAGCCGAACCAGACAACCCCCTTGAGCTGCGATGTCTACAACACCGCGCCAGATCCTTCCAGGTACTGGAAGATGTCCTTTACAAGAAGGGAGTATATGCCCCACTTCTGCGATGTCTCTCACGTGACGAAGGAAAGCACCTCCTCATGGAAATTCATGCGGGGCTCTGTGGCTCGCACATTGCGCCAAGATCTCTGGTCGGCAAGGCATTCAGGCAAGGATTCTACTGGCCAACCGCCGTTGCTGATGTGCAAGATCTCGTGCGTCGGTGCCAAGGCTGCAAATGGATGGGGCAGGTCATCCGCAGACCTCCGACGAGCTTGTAGTCCATCCCCCCAGTGTGGCCGTTGGCACGGTGAGGCATCGACGTCGTTGGGCCACTTCGGCATGCCCCGAGAGACCTTCGGTTCGTTGTAGTCGCCTTGGAGTATTTCTCCAGGTGGCTCGAAGCCGTCGCTCTGGCTAGGATAACCTCCGCGGCCATGCAGCGCTTCCTTTGGCAGAACATCATATGCCGCTTCGAAGTGCCTAGGGAGCTCACCGTGGACAATGGCCTACAATTCGACTCCGCTCCATTCAAGGAGTTCTGCGGCAGCATGGGCATCACGCTTCGATTCGCTTCGGTCGGACACCACAGTTCAACGGAGCCGTCGAGCGGCGAATGGCGCCATCTCCGCCGGAGTCAAGAAGCGCCTCGTCGAGCTGCCAAAGGGCAAGTGGCCAGATGAGCTCCACAGCGTACTCTGGTCCCTTCGCACGACGGTGACACGTCCGACAGGGTTAACACCGTTCAAACTTCTCTTCGGTGACAAGGCAGTGACGCCCGAGGAAATTAAGGCCGGCTCGAGGAGGGTCCTCGTCCAGGCGCCGACAGAAGAGCACCAGTTGTCCCTCGATCTTCTTGACAGAGATTGGGTGAGCGCCACCCAGCACGTCATGAAGTTGATCGTGCAAAACTGCACACCCGCAAGTGAACGGGCTGCCGCCAATATAGCAGCGAATGTCGTGTTCTCCACAGGGACTAGATTACTGGAGACACAACCCTTAACCAAAGCTAAGTCGCTCGAACAGGGAATTGAAGACTAAATGCAGAACCTATGACAAACTAAAGCTAGAAATCAGATCTGCAAAAGAAGGAAATAAGAGAAAGGAAGAGCCAGGGGAGGAAACTGCGAAATAGGGACTACTGGACTGGACTAACTCTACCGTGAAACAGGAAAGAAGAGACTAAGGAAGAGAAGCAAGAACTACAAGAGGATGAGAGAGGGATGAGGAAAGAAGACTAGAAGATTCTAAGACTAGCAGAATTCAAGAAGCAGTAAGAACGAGGGAAGAGTAGAAAGGAGTGAATAAAGGTAAGAAGACTACAGAAGGAGAGAAGATTGAGAACTGACTAGATGAGAAGAGAATGGCACAGCCTAAGAAAGAAAAGGGAAGAAAGAAGGGTGAAAGAGAAGGCTAAGAACCAGATGGTAGGAAAGAATAGAAGGGGAAAAGACTGAGAACTAGCGCTGCAGAGAGAAAGAAGAGGGACTAAGGATGAAGAGCTTTCTAGGAGAAGAAGAAACTACCGAGAGGAATACAGAGGGGCTAAAGAGATGCTAGCTAGACAGAAGAAAGAGCTAGGAGAAGATGTGATGGGAATCACGGGAAGGGAAGCACAGAGAGCTATCGAGAAAAGAGAGGGCTTGAGAGCGGGGGCAGACGTTAGAAATAGCCAAGATGAAGAAGGGGAGATACTACTACTATACCCAAAGATTCACAGCAAACAAACGAAATACCACAGAAAAGCAACAAACCTAACCATGCATCTAATAAACAAACTAAGCTATTACTGAGAACAAGCAGATTTATCTAAAACTAAAACTAAAAGCAGAAATAATAGAGCCTAAACTAATACTTTTTTTTATATATATCCTTTCTGCTAACAAAACGTAACAGATCAACAATGAACTAAATAAACCCTATCAGAGACATTGGAATCTATCCCAACAGAGAGTAAGCATAAACATGGCATGATATTAGACCTACTAGCAGCAGCAAAAACTGAAGAAGAGCTTCCAGAGCATAAAGCAATAACGTAAATCTACACTAGAGCAATAGCATCAACATCCACATCTCAGATTAACAAGAACATGCATAACCCTTTTAGTATCCAGATCCATGAGAATAACACATGCACACATCACAGAATAAACATGTAAACATCCCAAGCATGCCATCACAGATAGACCATACAAGCATCCCAACGAAAAGCATCACAGTATTAATCAAAAGCTCAGAGACGAGACAACCCAGAATATATGCAGTTCGGCTGTTGAAGAGGATCTGTAGTGGATGCAGGCAGAGGATGAAGCCGTGTAGAAGTTGCGGTACAGATCCAGCCGAAGAAGATGCTGGAGTTGCAGATCTGGTCGTAGGAGAAGAGCAGCAAGCTGGCGGTGTAGATGAAGAAGACGCCCGTAGAGGTTGAAGAAGCACAGATCCAAGCCAACAGCAGCAGATCCACTCGGTAGATGATGTCGAGGTCGCAGATCCGTGTACAGACGGTGTAGAGGAAGCAGATCTCGGAGCTTCACCCGGAGAAGTTTCAGATCTGGCCGAAGATGATGCGGATTTGTCGGAGATGAACCAGATCCGGAGCTAGGGGTTCAGGTCCCACCGTTGGGGGATCAGATCTGGCTGGGAGCAAGGGGGTTTAGTGCGGGAGAGGGCTAGGGTTCTTGGATATGGAAGACGGATGTGTGGCGGCTGGTTCTTGGAGATCTGGTGGTAGTGGTGCGGTTAGGAGGCGGTGGAGTTGTGGCCGGGTGATGGATCTCGGTGATGATGGGTGGCGGCTGGTTGTGGTGAGGGAGATCTGGAGAGGCGGCTGGGTGTTGGTGATGGATGAGGATGAGTGGCGATGGAGAGGAAGGAGTGGAGTGGCTCGGTCGTGAGGAGAGGAGTGGCCTGGTGGAGATGGAGGGCTATGGGAGATGATGGGGAGAGCTCGGTTGTGGTGGAGAGAGTATGGAGGCGGCTGGTTGATGGAGCTATGTTGCGGCTAGGGTTTGATTCGTGGTTACTGCCCCCAGGCACCCCCTTTGCTGCCAGCTTAAATAGTTGCGGCTTGGCTGGGCTTTGAAACCCTAAAGCCCATGGCACATTTGCAATTAGGCCCCTTGCTTTCTCCAATTTTGCAGCTCTAGCTCCTTCCATGGACCAATATTTGTAGATTTTTGCGCCTCGTTCGCGCTGACCTGCAAGATAATCACAAATCCATGTAAACAGTCCAAAGAAGTGGCAAATATACATAAAATCAGTGATACTATGGCTAATTTGAGCTACTAACAACAGGGTTAAGATGTGAAAATTTGCTGTAAATATGATGCACATCATACCCCCAAGCTTAAACATTTGATTGTCCTCAAGCAAATGATATATATGATATCGAACCCAGGGAATCCAGAAAAACATGAAAGGATATAAGATAATGCTTGCAGCTAGTCAAATTGCACTTCATAATTCAAATAAGACTGCCTGAATTGATTTTTACTGGATATTCAGATTTAGAACCAGAATTACAGCAAAGATATCCAAGTGATACTAAAGTTTTTGACCAGATCAAGTTACCCAAAAGTGCCAAATTGCACTAAATGTTTGCATGGATCCCACCAGAATTTAAAAAGTATCAAAACCAGATATCACAGTCAAGAATAAGCATATCCTAGAGTCATATTTAGGCATTTACTATTCTAGATAAAGAGACTAATGCTTGCTTGAAATTTATGAAAAAGTCCACACTTGAGCCATGATACTTTACTTTTGCTGATTTTAAACAAGCTTCAAACACATGGGCACAAGTGCCACTTATTCCAACTCTTGGGCATTCTTGCCACTTATTCAGACATTCAGACTTCAATTGGGCAAAACTGCCACTTATTCAACATTTTTTTTGCATGTGACAAAGTCACTTATTCAACTCACACTTTGCAGCACAAAAAAGAGATAAAGATATTTTCTTTTTAAGCATCATTAACCGGTTTTCATTATCTCTAAGTACCATGTGGCATGGACTTAGGTAAATCAACCAAATTATAGGCTCAAGATAGGACTACCACTTTCACAACCCTTTCATTCAAGCAAAAGTATCTATGTCTAAAATGAAGTATTATGCCCAAGCATGAATCCTAGGATATTGTTATTCTAGAAGTGATAACTAGAATCGATACAATTCGCAAAAGGTTAAGATACATGTGTAACTTGCAATGAATCATAAACTAGAGGATCACAAGATTTCTAAGCCAAAACAAGATTCTATGTATACCAGAATAGGCCATCTGAATGAGAGGGCAGAATTTATACAAATCCCAGATTACTTAAGCAATTTTCAGTGATGATGACTCTGGATTATACCATGACAGTCATACAATACAGCCAATATGTTCATGCAGCAGAATGAACAGCTCATATTACAGATCAGGGAAGGCACATAAATCATCAAACTTTTGGTATGAGAACTGAAAAATATTGTTATATCAACTCCCCAACCATCCACAACAGAGTTCATTAGTATGACAAGAAAAATATGCTAAAGAATCCCTTTTATGCCCTGTTTCAAACAGATTTCAATCAGCAGAATTATATCAGCACACAATAATTATCAGGACAGTCACATATTTCAGCAGTAATCTATCATGAGATTTGTAATGGTCATAATTCATCAACTACACAGCATCAACTTCAGTACCCAAAAGCATTCCTCAACAATAGACAGATCTCTCCCCCAAGCTTGAATTAAGCATACACTAAAAAAAATTAGACATTTAGTGTTGGAAGCAGTTCACCTGGTGCAAAAGCTGAAATAGGCAGTCTCACATCAGTCCTTAAGCTTCCTGCCAGTCTTGATTTATGGTTCTGCAGGTACCTGAAAATGGAAGAAACAAAAAGGAAAAGATAAACCGACACAAAGGTAAAATAACAGAGAAAAACTAAAGTAAAACAGAAAGAATAAACAGCTCAGGTTGCCTCCTGAGAAGCGCTTGTTTTGGGTCTTTAGCTTGACCAACAAATGATAATCAAGTAATCTCAAAAGAAATTGGAGGATCAGGGTCAGATCTGACTTGATCTCCAGCATTGGTTTCCTCATTAAGCTCAGAAATAGGTTCCCCAACATGATAGTGTTTCAATCTTTGCCCATTAACCTTAAAAATGCCCCCAGATTGACTCTCAACCTCAAAAGCTCCACTACTAAGCTCTTTCTTGACTACACAAGGTCCAAACCATCTAGACTTAAATTTCCCAGGGAACAAATGAAATCTTGAGTCAAAAACTAAGACCAGCTGTCCAGGATGGAAGTCACGCCTCAAAATGTGACGATCATGAATCTTTTTAGCTCTCTCTTTATAAATTCTTGAACTTTCATAAGCATCAAGCCTCAACTCATCAAGTTCACACAGCTGCAACTTCCTATGTTTCCCAGCTAGACCCAAGTCCATGTTGAGCTTTCTAATTGCCCAATGTGCCCTATGTTCAAGCTCAACAGGAAGATGACATGCTTTTCCATAAACCAACCTAAATGGGGACATTCCAATAGGAGTTTTGAATGCTGTCCTATAAGCCCATAATGCATCATAGAGCTTAAGAGACTAATCTGTCCTGGATTTGGACACAACCTTTTCAAGAATTTGCTTTATCTCTCTATTGGAAACTTCAACTTGCCCATTAGCTTGAGGATGATAAGGAGTGGTTACCCTATGATTATGGACCCCATATTTGGATAAAAGAGCTTCAAACTGTTTGTGATTAAAGTGAGACCCACCATCACTTATCACAACTCTAGGAATCCCAAACCTAGGAAAGATGACTTGCCTAAACAGCCTACAAATAGATTTTGAATCAGCATGGACTGTGGGTATAGCCTCAACCCATTTGGACACATAATCAACTGCAACCAGAATGTGTTTGTACCCTTGAGAGGAGGGCAATGGTTCTATGTAATCTATTCCCCAAACATCAAAGAGTTCTACCTCAAGAATACCATGCTGAGGCATTTCATGTCGTCTTGACATGTTCCCTGCATGCTGACAGGGATCACAAGACTGAATATATGCATGAATATCCTTGAACATGGTAGGCCAATAAAATCCAGCTTGAAGAACCTTAGCTTGGGTCTTAGCAGTTCCTGCGTGCCCACCAAAAGGTGCAGAATGACAGTGAAAAATCACATTTTTAACCTCCTCATGAGGTAGGCAACGTCTAATAACCCCATCTGTACAATGTCTATACAGATATGGGTCATCCCAAAAGAATTTTCGTGCCTCATGAGTAAACTTCCTACGCTGCTGGTAGGAGAGATCAGGAGGTATAGCATTGCAGACCAAATAGTTCACAATGTCTGCATACCAAGGAGTTTTAGATTGAATAAGAGAAACTTCTAATAGATGGTCTCCAGGAAGAGAGTATTCAATAGGAAGTATAGAAGCTGAATCTGAATGGGACAGTCTAGATAAATGGTCAGCCACTAGGTTCTCAGCCCCCTTTTTATCCCTAATTTCCACATCAAATTCTTGCAGCAACAGAATCCAACGAATGAGACGAGGTTTTGCATCCTTTTTACTCAAAAGATACCTAATGGCTGCATGATCTGTGTACACTATGCATTTTGAGCCAACTAGGTAAGATCTGAATTTGTCAAAGGCAAATACTACAGCTAGCAGTTCTTTTTCAGTGGTTGTGTAATTGATCTGGGTGTCATCTAAAGTCCTGCTAGCATAGTAAATGACATGCAAAGCCTTGTCATGCCGCTGCCCCAAAACAGCCCCCACAGCAAAATCACTAGCATCACACATAAGCTCAAAAGGAAGATCCCAATCAGGAGATTGCACAATGGGTGCAGAAATTAGAGCCTCCTTGATCTTACTAAATGCATCCATGCAAGCCTCATCAAAAACAAAAGGGATATCGCTGCCCAAAAGATGAGTGAGAGGACGGGCAATCTTAGAAAAGTCCTTAATGAATCTGCGGTAAAAACCAGCATGCCCCAAAAAACTGCGAACACCTTTCACATTAACAGGATGGGGTAAGCGCTCAATCACCTCAACTTTAGCTCTATCCACCTCAATCCCTCTAGAAGATACTAAATGACCAAGGACTATCCCCTCTCTAACTAGAAAATGACATTTCTCCCAATTGAGGACCAAATTGGCCTCAAGACAGCGCTGAAGGACAGTTTCAAGGTTGGCCAAACAACTCTCAAAGGTCTGTCCATAAACAGTGAAATCATCCATGAAAACTTCCATGATTTTCTCAATAAGATCAGTGAAAATGGACATGACACAGCGCTGGAAGGTCCCTGGGGCATTACAAAGCCCAAATGGCAGCCTACGGTATGCAAAGGTACCATAGGGGCAGGTGAAAGTGGTCTTTTCCTGATCTGATGGATGTATTGGAATCTGCAGAAAACCTGAATATCCATCCAGATAACAGAAATAAGAATGACGGGCCAGTCTCTCTAGCATTTGGTCAATGAAAGGCAATGGAAAATGGTCCTTGCGTGTGGCTTTGTTGAGTTTTCTATAGTCAGTACACATGCGCCAGCCCGTGGTTGTTCTTGTGGGAATTAGATCACCTTTTTCATTGGCAACCACTGTTATGCCCCCTTTCTTAGGCACAACATGAATGGGACTGACCCACTGACTATCTGAAATAGGATAGATGATGTTAGCACCTAGAAGCTTGAGGATTTCTTTCTTGACAACCTCCTGCATGTGAGGATTAAGCCTACGCTGGTGCTCACGAGTTGGCTTAGCGTCATCCTCAAGGTGAATGCGATGCATGCAGGTGGTTGGATCAATACCCTTCATATCATCAATTGAATATCCAATTACAGCTTGATATTTACGAAGGATATCAAGGAGTTGTTCAGCCTCTAGAGGTGTCAAATGGGCACTCACAATAACAGGACAGGTCTGATCTGGTCCTAAGAATTCATATCTCAGATGATTTGGAAGTGGTTTCAGCTCTACCTTTGGGGCTGTGGACTGCCTAAGGTCTGGGATTTGAGAAGGCTCTACAGGAGCATCAATGACTGCCACATGATGAGTTTCTGCAGCAGTGCACTCATCCTCAATTGATGTCACTCCCTCAACATTTTCATATGTCTCAACAACACATTTATCAACCAAATCAAGTGTGAAACACTGATCTGGACAGTGAGGAAGATGAGTGGGGTGCCTCATATCAAATGCTAGCTTCTCTTGACCAAATTGGAGAGTAAGCTTAGCATCTTTGACATCAATGACAGCACCTGCAGTAGCAAGGAATGGTCTCCCAAGGATGACAGGTTCACTTCTATCCTCCATCTCTAGGACAACAAAGTCTACAGGGAAGGCAAAGGTACCAACTACCACATGAACGTCCACTAAAATACCAGCTGGGTGACGATATGTGCGATCAGCCAACTGCAATTTCATGGCTGTTGGCTGCAGATCGCCCAAAGGGAGCGCGTCACAAACTGATAATGGGAGGACACTAACACTTGAGCCTAAGTCACAAAGAGCTCTAAAGTTCTTGGAGCCTAAATTGCAAGGTATGCAAAAGCTACCAGGGTCATCTAACTTAGGAGGTAGCTTGTTCTGAATGATTGCACTACACTCCTTAGTTAGAGTGACAACCTCAAGCTCATCCATACTCCGCTTCTTGGTAAGCAACTCCTTGAAGAATTTGGCATACATAGGCACATGTAGGACAGCCTCTAGAATGGGAATGGTGATCTGAACATCCTTCATCCTCTCTAGGAATTTAGCAAACTGCTTGTCCTCATTGGATTTTTCTAACCGCTCAGGGAATGGCAATTTGGGTTTTGTGGAGGGGACAGCTGCTGTAGTGGATGATGAGGGAATATCAGATGTTTTGGCTGGTGTTGTGGAGCTGGGTTGGTGTAGATTCTGCTGCTGTGAGTCAGGTTTTCTCTTGCTGTACAGACCTAAAGACAGGGGGCACATACAAGGGTGGTGTAGGAAGAAGTGGTTCAGATGTGGTTTTACCACTCCTAGTAGTGATTGCTTCACAATGGCCACGAGGGTTTGCCTCAGGCTGTGCAGGAAGTCTCCCAGATTGGCTGGATGAAGCCTGTGATGCTTGCAAACTCTCCACACGACTAGCCAAATCAGTCAATTGAGTCTTTGCATCATTGTATTGAGATTCCATCTTTGCTACATGTGATGCAAGGAGCTGTTCTATTCTGGTTAACTGATCTGACTGAGTTGTGGGAAGATTTTGGTTGGGAACATGCATCATTGGCTGCTGGAATGAAGCATGAGAAGGGGCTTGTTGCTGCCTAAAACCTTGAGCTGATGTTCCCACAGGGAAAGATGACACACTAGGGTTGGTATTCTTGTAAGACAGATTTGGATGACGCCACCCTGGGTTGTAGGTTTGAGAATACTGCCCATGTGATTGAGCATAGTTCACTTCAGATGATTCAGCTGTGGAAGTTAAGGGACACTCAGCTGGAGTATGCCCTTGAGATCCACAAATCTGACATCCAGTGGCTATATGGGCTGAAGATGAGGGCATGAGCTGTGCCATTTGACGTGTGAGAACTTGAATCTGAGCTGATAAGGCATCATTAGAGCTCACCTCATAGATACCAGGACGTGGAGGAGCAGAAGCTCTCTCACTGGACCATTGAAAGTGGTGGGAGGACATACTCTCAATCAAGCTGAAAGCTTCATCAAGAGTTTTGTTCATTATGCCTCCTCCTGCTGCAGAATCTACAAAGGCTCTTGTGTGGTGTGTAAGACTTTTATAAAAAATTTGCAGCACCAACCACCTTTCAAGGCCATGGTGAGGACACATCCTAAGCAGGGTTTGATACCTCTGCCAAGCATCATACAAACTCTCACCCTCAGATTGTGAAAATCTAGTAATCTGGTCACGCACTTCTGCTGCCTTGGAGGGAGGAAAATATCTCTCAAAAAAGGCCTGCAGTAGGTGTTCCCATGTGTCCTTAAGGTGCAGGGGCAGAGAATGCAACCAAGTCTTAGCACCATCTCTAAGAGAGAAAGGGAACAATGAGAGTCTAATGGCATCAGTTGTGACTCCATTG
The DNA here is from genome assembly GCA_017311315.1 of Dendrocalamus latiflorus. Taxonomy (NCBI): domain Eukaryota; kingdom Viridiplantae; phylum Streptophyta; class Magnoliopsida; order Poales; family Poaceae; genus Dendrocalamus; species Dendrocalamus latiflorus. The sequence continues at coordinate 1,836,318 of CM029644.1, forward strand.
TACTTCAAAGTGTTGCAATATTCTAAGAAGGTGCGAATGTGTTCATTGGGATCCTCAGTGGGAGAACCTCCAAATCTGGTCTGCTGGACCATGGTAATGAGTGCAGGTTTGAGCTCAAAGTTGTTGGCCTGAATGGCAGGTTGGACAATCCCAGGAGCTATACCTTGGTCTCTAGGAATCCAAAGGTCACGAAGAAGAGGTTGGGGATTCTGATCACCCATTTCTTCTTGATGGGGGAGTTGATTCTCTCTTTTCAGCCTATGAAATGTCCGCTCAATCTCAGGATCAAGAGGAGCCAATGAATGATCTCCGCTCCTGAGCATAAGCTGAGAGTTCAGGTCTAAAAGGAAGGGAAGAAAACTAAAGAATTTACTTAGTCTATGGTCTAGCGCGATCACCAATATCTAGTCCCCGGCAACGGCGCCAATTTCTTGATCGTGCAAAACTGCACACCCGCAAGTGAACGGGCTGCCGCCAATATAGCAGCGAATGTCGTGTTCTCCACAGGGACTAGATTACTGGAGACACAACCCTTAACCAAAGCTAAGTCGCTCGAACAGGGAATTGAAGACTAAATGCAGAACCTATGACAAACTAAAGCTAGAAATCAGATCTGCAAAAGAAGGAAATAAGAGAAAGGAAGAGCCAGGGGAGGAAACTGCGAAATAGGGACTACTGGACTGGACTAACTCTACCGTGAAACAGGAAAGAAGAGACTAAGGAAGAGAAGCAAGAACTACAAGAGGATGAGAGAGGGATGAGGAAAGAAGACTAGAAGATTCTAAGACTAGCAGAATTCAAGAAGCAGTAAGAACGAGGGAAGAGTAGAAAGGAGTGAATAAAGGTAAGAAGACTACAGAAGGAGAGAAGATTGAGAACTGACTAGATGAGAAGAGAATGGCACAGCCTAAGAAAGAAAAGGGAAGAAAGAAGGGTGAAAGAGAAGGCTAAGAACCAGATGGTAGGAAAGAATAGAAGGGGAAAAGACTGAGAACTAGCGCTGCAGAGAGAAAGAAGAGGGACTAAGGATGAAGAGCTTTCTAGGAGAAGAAGAAACTACCGAGAGGAATACAGAGGGGCTAAAGAGATGCTAGCTAGACAGAAGAAAGAGCTAGGAGAAGATGTGATGGGAATCACGGGAAGGGAAGCACAGAGAGCTATCGAGAAAAGAGAGGGCTTGAGAGCGGGGGCAGACGTTAGAAATAGCCAAGATGAAGAAGGGGAGATACTACTACTATACCCAAAGATTCACAGCAAACAAACGAAATACCACAGAAAAGCAACAAACCTAACCATGCATCTAATAAACAAACTAAGCTATTACTGAGAACAAGCAGATTTATCTAAAACTAAAACTAAAAGCAGAAATAATAGAGCCTAAACTAATACTTTTTTTTATATTTATCCTTTCTGCTAACAAAACGTAACAGATCAACAATGAACTAAATAAACCCTATCAGAGACATTGGAATCTATCCCAACAGAGAGTAAGCATAAACATGGCATGATATTAGACCTACTAGCAGCAGCAAAAACTGAAGAAGAGCTTCCAGAGCATAAAGCAATAACGTAAATCTACACTAGAGCAATAGCATCAACATCCACATCTCAGATTAACAAGAACATGCATAACCCTTTTAGTATCCAGATCCATGAGAATAACACATGCACACATCACAGAATAAACATGTAAACATCCCAAGCATGCCATCACAGATAGACCATACAAGCATCCCAACGAAAAGCATCACAGTATTAATCAAAAGCTCAGAGACGAGACAACCCAGAATATATGCAGTTCGGCTGTTGAAGAGGATATGTAGTGGATGCAGGCAGAGGATGAAGCCGTGTAGAAGTTGCGGTACAGATCCAGCCGAAGAAGATGCTGGAGTTGCAGATCTGGTCGTAGGAGAAGAGCAGCAAGCCGGCGGTGTAGATGAAGAAGACGCCCGTAGAGGTTGAAGAAGCACAGATCCAAGCCAACAGCAGCAGATCCACTCGGTAGATGATGTCGAGGTCGCAGATCCGTGTACAGACGGTGTAGAGGAAGCGGATCTCGGAGCTTCACCCGGAGAAGTTTCAGATCTGGCCGAAGATGATGCGGATTTGTCGGAGATGAACCAGATCCGGAGCTAGGGGTTCAGGTCCCACCGTTGGGGGATCAGATCTGGCTGGGAGCAAGGGGGTTTAGTGCGGGAGAGGGCTAGGGTTCTTGGATATGGAAGACGGATGTGTGGCGGCTGGTTCTTGGAGATCTGGTGGTAGTGGTGCGGTTAGGAGGCGGTGGAGTTGTGGCCGAGTGATGGATCTCGGTGATGATGGGTGGCGGCTGGTTGTGGTGAGGGAGATCTGGAGAGGCGGCTGGGTGTTGGTGATGGATGAGGATGAGTGGCGATGGAGAGGAAGGAGTGGAGTGGCTCGGTCGTGAGGAGAGGAGTGGCCTGGTGGAGATGGAGGGCTATGGGAGATGATGGGGAGAGCTCGGTTGTGGTGGAGAGAGTATGGAGGCGGCTGGTTGATGGAGCTATGTTGCGGCTAGGGTTTGATTCGTGGTTACTGCCCCCAGGCACCCCCTTTGCTGCCAGCTTAAATAGTTGCGGCTTGGCTGGGCTTTGAAACCCTAAAGCCCATGGCACATTTGCAATTAGGCCCCTTGCTTTCTCCAATTTTGCAGCTCTAGCTCCTTCCATGGACCAATATTTGTAGATTTTTGCGCCTCGTTCGCGCTGACCTGCAAGATAATCACAAATCCATGTAAACAGTCCAAAGAAGTGGCAAATATACATAAAATCAGTGATACTATGGCTAATTTGAGCTACTAACAACAGGGTTAAGATGTGAAAATTTGCTGTAAATATGATGCACATCAGAAGTACGCGCGCGTGACTGCACCGTATACTCACGAGAGTTCCAGCCGGAAGATCTCGTCCTCAAAATGGCGCTTCATGCGGAGACGGTCAGCAAGCTGGAGTCCAAGTGGGAGGGCCCCTACATCATTGTTGCAGCTTTGCAGCGCGGAGCTTATCGCCTCGCAACACTGGAAGGACAGACTTTTCGCCACACATGGAATGCAGACAGGCTGCGGCGATATTATGTGTAAGGCCGAAGGGAGGCCCGCAGCAAGGTCAGCACCCTGCCTTTTGTAAATCGCTCGTCCGCGCAAATGGGAGATCAATAAAGTCCACCGTTTGCAAAACTTGTCTCATTCTGTGTAAAGACGCGTGGAGGCATATATATATAAAGCTGTCCTGGGCATAGGGAAGGGCCAAACATTGTTCACCTAATATCTCCACTACCATACTCTCACCTCACTGTTTGGCCTGTAACCACAACAGAAGGAATATACAATTTCCTCTTAGATGGTCAGTTTTTGCTGATGGGAAATAGCAAAAAAAAGGCAAAATCAACAAAATATATAACTCTAATTTATCTCTATAATTTGTTGTTTAATTTATATAATTATGCTCGTCTTATGTCACCCATTTTCTTATAAGAAATCATTAATTTCTGTAATTTATGTATTTTTATTATATCTACATATACGTATCGTTGTATTGGTGTTTTGGGGGGAGAGGGGACGGAGCTGCGGTATCCACGTATTCGAGCAACTTAGCTTTGAAATTCAAACACCCATCCTAAAAATTCTGGATCCGCCACTGCTTGCCTAGTCCCCTCGAGAAAGAAGGAAGAAAGAAAGAAAATGTATGCCTAGTCACTGACATTAATGTAGGCTGACGAAGTGACGAACAAACAAAGTAAATGTGAGTGCTTCTTCCAAACCTTTCGACGATATGCATACTGATCGATCAGGCTACAAAGCACGACTTGCCCGTGCCCCTCGTGGCCATGTTATCCCCCAATGGTTTTGCTGCAGATCAAGCATTAGCAGGCATTCATTTCATCTTCACCAAGCTCCCGGCTGCACCCATTGGAGTGAATGCATGCACGCATATGCAGACTAGCTTGAATGCATATCTGGGCACAGGAGATTCAGACAAGCCAATGCAATAACTATACATACATGAATACATACAGTTTAGTCGTACGGTTGCACCCATGCGATCCTGGCGTATGATCAAGCATGGGCACGGATGTCAATGCGATCGATGGGCATTGGTTGGTAGCTTTTCTTGGCGTCGAGCGGCGTTGCAATAGTTCAGTTATCATGGCAGATAGCAGTGTGCAAACTTGTACTAGTAGCTGGCCTATGAGCCATTGAGACTTCTCATGGTACAAACCTGTTCATTCAAGACACAGATATTCAAGATACAGATGAAGATTAAGATTGTTTCCTCCGCGAAAACATCGGTCACTTTGTCAAAAAAAAAAAAGAGCATTGTTTGTCCCCAAAAAAACATCAGTCACAACTTAAAACTGCTACACCAGAATTCAGAAGCAAGATATTACTCACAAGTAGTAGATCATATAAGATTGATTCCTGTAACGAGAAATCAGAGAGCTTGCGCATTTCAAACCATTACAAAACAACCACAATCAACACACCCCGTCAGTTAAAAGCACCACTACACATTTCTCTTCTCTCTTCCTGATGATCTCCTAAGTAACATCAAAACTTACTAACATGCAGGTAACCATTATTAAGTACTTACTACCTTGTAGTCGTAGACAACATCACACACTGTTTTTCTTAGCAGTGTTTGATTCGATCAGCTCCGTCCTGATTGCGATGAACTCGCTTGCTGCTGGGTGTAAGGCCTGATGAAGGTCCTCCTCCACCACACCTCGAACGCCCTCTGAAGATTTGGGCAGCTATCTCCAACCTTCAGGAATCTGCCCAGCCAGGCGAGCAGTATTGTCTGCTGGTCCTCCAATGGCAGCGTCAGAATTGTCTGCCCGATCCCTTCCTCGACGACCTTCCGGTCGAACGACCTGCAGCCATGCTGCAACCAGTTGTAGTCGTCCATGAGAGGCTGCAGCCAGACATCCAGGAGGAGCTGCCTCGTCTCCTTTGACGGGAGCGCCTCGCCTTTCCCAATCGCGACGAAGAGCCTTGCGGTGACGCAGCTGACAAGGTGGCGGTACATCACTGGTACCCTGCAGTGCAGTCCGGCCAGCTCTCCTTGGCTGGCCCATATCACTGCAAGTTCATCAGCAGCATATTTGTCAGCTAGAATCTCAGCTAACCAGAGAAGATTATCAGCCTCCAGAATGATCTGTCGAAAGATCGGTTCTTTATTGTCTGAAGATTGCTCGGCAAACTCTGGATCAGAAGCTTGGCGAAACAAGGTCAGTAAAGATTGCAGGCAATTCCGGCAAGAACTATACAATGTAATGGCACAGGAGTCTGCTGAACCATTGGTCCAGATGTTATTCTCCTTGAAAAGCTTCAAGACCAAAGATTTCATCTCACGCCGCCCTCTATCCTCACTGCTTTTCAGCACCAATTCAATAATATCTGCAAGCGTGTCGTTTGGCGGATTTATTAGCTCAGATGTTACTCTTTTCAATAAGGGGCTAGCTCCATAATTCTCGCTGTGGAGTTGTCGTATGGATGATACCACATTTTCTTCCTCGTCACCAACCCAAGGAACTGCTTCCAGGTAATCTAAGCATGATAGGACACATACTCGGAAACCTAGTGATTCTGCAACCTGTACAGAAAAAATGCATAAATCACACACTGCATAACAGAACAGGTAGAGAAAGAAATCATATTTGCTCTGCAAAGTCGAGTTAATTGGTCCTAAGCAACCACATAGTAAGAGATGGACAAGGTCCAAACAGTCAATGTCGCAAATAATGCACAGAAAAAATAGAGACAAGAGAAACGAATTTTTTACGTGGAAAACCTTTGCGGGAAAAAAACCACAGGCTCTCGAAGGCAAATCACTATAATGAGAAAAGTTTACAATGGAGCGCTTGTTCTTCTTATGGGCTACTGGGGTATATATATAGAGGAATTTTACTATCCTTGAGGGGAAAGAGGTACCAAATTTGAGCCGTTGATCACATTGATCGGACGGCTGAGATTTGGCAGTACCTAGTGGTACCGGACGCGAGGTACCAAGAGGTACCAAATTTTGAGCCGTTGATCACACTGATTGAACGGCTGGATCTAATTTGGTACCTCTTGGTATCTTGTACCTCTTGGTACATCCTCAAGGATAGGAAAACTGCTCATATATATATATATAGTGTGAGGGAAAAGAGTCCCATACAGAGAGAAAACCGAATCAGAATCGGTTGCTACAGATTGACACGTCTGATACAAGCTGTGCATGCACCTGCCATGCCACGTCTGGCATGAGGCGATGAAGTATCCTATATGGACACGGTACGAATTCGGATTAACTTTAACGATCTTCACCTTCAGCCGAATTCCATTGAGTAGTCAAAGAATATGATAGACTCCTCCAATTAAAATTAGCATGAACACCTTGTGCGCTAAAAGTCCATCGGACTAATCTTCAAGTAGAAAGACTGGAACAATCTTGTCAAAACGCTTCTTGCGAAACAAAATTGAGCAAACCAACAACACGTTTGAACACACAGTTATTAACAAAGCAGACGAACAAATCTGGGTCTTCAACAATTCATAACCCCAGCAAAATCTGAATCTGTGCAACTGACCTCCTAAAACAAATGCTCAATCATTAAATGGCATAAGCCAAAACATCACCTATGACGCTAGATAGATAGCGAAGAACTCATATTATGGAATCTGATATGCTCCACCTAGAACACAAAACTCGGCAAGCAACACTCATTGTAAGAGCAACTTTTCAATAAGAAAGACTGGAACAGTCTTATTGCATGTGTAGCCATCACGTACGTCAAACTGCCGACTTCAAAAGTAATTGAATTCTATGACATGGTTGAAACTGCTCCTGTAAAACCATCTAGATGAAAGAACACTTGTGCCGCCAATAGAGAATAAACTGCAGTAGACCCCTCATATCAAGCTGTGACAACTGGAAGACGTTATAGTAAAAATAAAACTCCTTCTTGCACTTAAATCCTTCATCTCAAACTGAAATTGGAGCAAAACCTTCACTTTCAAATAGCAAAAACTCCATAGAGTATTATGCTAGCTGCATCATGGTGTTATCAAACGGTGAAACACCAAATTCAGTTGTTTCCACAACTGATATTTTTTTAAATGTCGTCCGTCAAGCATAGTCCAAATTAACTCATTGTGTTGAAAAACTGAAACTCTACCTTAGACTCTTCATCTGCGGATCTTGCTGCAGTAACCCTTAGAAGACGATGGATCGTTGATAAATCACCAATGATTGGTCCCGCATAAATGCCGTAAATAATAGACACAATGGCTTGAATTGCAATGAACTCCACCTTCAACAAAAAAACATATAGTGCCGACGACACAGCTTCAATGGATATGGTGCGGCATGAGCGATGATATTGGCAGAACCTGACGCTGATAGAGATGCTGAAATCTCATGGTATGCTTGTTGTGTGCACCTTGCAAATTCACCCAAAAAAGACACCAAAGTGTACAGACCGACTTGACTTCACCTTTTCCTCTATCTCGGGTTGCGTGCGCCTTAATCTCTGCTATGCTTTTTCCTGGTTTTGCACCTGATAGCTTTATTGCCGTTGCTTTCTATCGCTTCACGTGTTGCACATCGCGCGCGGAGGGAAAAACAAATGCCTGCTGCCGACTGTCTCCTCTACTGACGCCTGGACTGATGACCAATGCAGCTCCTCGGTTTCTTGCGCTGTCGCTTGCCTGCTCTGTTGCTTTGCATGCGGATTGAGCGAGGTGACCGAGACTGCGTCTCCATGAGAAACCGAGGCAAGCGCTCGGCTTTTATGCGCAGCTGAACTCTGGCTTAGAAACTAAGTCGATGTCGAGTCAAGAGATTGATACGCTTCGGATTCATGTGAAGCTCGAGGAGGCGGAGGTGTCGGTCGGCCCGCCAAGCGAGAGGAAGCCTAACACACGACGGGGAAAGGTTGGCGCAGAAAGCTGGCACGACGGGGAGCTTGACACCGCCAGATCCAGAGGCGGAGACACCGGATTCGAGCGGAAGTGGCGGGATCTGATCAGGATGGTGGCGTCCTGGCGCAGATTGGGCAAGAGTCGGCGCGGATCCGGAGGCCTAGGCGACGGCGACACGAAGGAGGCCTTTTTGGAGGAGGCGGCCAGACGACGACTGAGACAACAGCTCTCTACTCCCGAGCGCGGGCTGGCGCAACGCGGTCAGCCCGACGTGAGAGGAGGCAGCGGACCAGCGAGATCCAGCGGCGGCGGTGGTGCAACCCAAAGAGGTTGCCGCCTTTACGCCGTGCAGGTGCTGCCCCCGGAGAGTCGTCTCCTCCCGGGGGCAGCAGGTAGGATCTTGAACTTTACTCTAATACCACTTGTTGCAAATAATGCACAGAAAAAATAGAGATAAGAGACACGAATTTTTTACGTGGAAAACCCTTGCAGGAAAAAACCACGGGCGCTCGAAGGCAAATCACTATAATAAAAAGAGTTTACAATGGAGCGCTTACTCTTCCTATGGGTTACTGGGGTACATATATATAGTGTGAGGGAAAAAGGCTCCACACAGAGAGGAAACTGAATCAGAGTTGGTTGCTACAGATTGACACCACGTCTAATACAATCTGTGCATGCACCTGTCATGCCACTTCTGGCATGAGGCGATGAAGTGTCCTACATGGATACGGTACGAATTCGAATCAACTTTAACAGTCAAGGTGCAGATCAGTAGACTTTTTCTGCTCTGTGTTCCAAAAGACACATGAATTGCAGTGTACCTGAATTGAGACAGTCCATCAACTGACCACTTTGCTACATGATGTATTAATAAGTTTTAGAACATTCAGTCTTTGTCAGATTCTATTGGTTATGTGATGGTGTCATAGTATTTTCACTACAGAAGATAAAATGCCTTCAATTCAACAGCATGAAATGGAAATTGAAATAGAATCAGCTGCACCTAGCTAATATGGACCCACATTTTTGCTACAATAGAGTTTGAGTATAAAGATGTGTGCATTAGTTAGTACTCCCTCCAGCTAATAAGGACCCACTAATTACTATTATAATATATTTGTAAAACCTAACAAAATTATAATATTATGAAAATATTTTTCGAGATGAATCTATACATATAATTTTCATGTATCTAATCTAAATATTTAAAAGATATCGATAGCCAAAGTTTTCAAAATTTGACTGGACGTACTCCAAAATGACTTGTTTTTGTGAACTGGAGGGAGTACCTTTCAGTTGGTACACCGAGTGCTACTTTTGTAGTTTGGAATCACACCAAATACCTAAGAATACAGCATCTCTAAAAGACTAAGCTGACATAATTATCAAACTAATATCTCGGTGACAAGAGAACATTGCCTACAGATAAACAGCTTCTTTTTAGTAAAGAAAGGCGATGCCAGATTTATTCTAGGTTGTCAGGTGTTTTTTTTAATATAATCCAGACAATCCCAAATATAAATTAGTATGCATAGTAAAAGGGCTCTAGTTGGACGAGTGGTTGATAATATGGCAGTTTAAATTAGCACTTGTTTTTGGTCTAGCCATAGATGCTTTAACATTTGTGCGTATTTCAATTGAAGTAACATAGAACCAATTTGTGTATCATATCAACTACAAGAAATTGGCAAACCAAGGAACTATCAAAGGAGAAACCTTCAAGATTCGGAGAACTCGCGGAACATTTTGCTTGATCAGCCTCTGCTTGACATCCTTGCAGTACATCAACCCAACAGTCTCGACGAAAATCTCCACATCCTCACAATCTGGTATCTCAATGCATGACATTGGAGACTGCCTCGAGAGCTTATCAGCAAAGAAAGTACTATTTTCAGAAAGGATGTTCTTGTGAACAATCATCTTTACAGCGACCCCTTCCCTGCCATACAGTACAACCTTCAAATCACTCACGTGAAGCTGACCAAATCCAACCGATATCTTATGTTGCTTCTGTCGCTTATCGGGTGCTGGTGCTACCTTTGGTGGATCAAGGGCAGCTTCATCTGCTGGAGGGCATGTCTGATCATCTGAATTGGTTCTATACCTAGTAGGGGTCGGATGTGTTCTTTTCTCTGAAGAAATAGTCGGCGCCCTCTGAACCGAGGAAGCCTTTGACAAAGGAGGGGATGCTCTCCCTTTAGTTCTAGCCTGCTGGTTTTGGTTCTTCATCGTCTTCTGGAGCACGGCTTGCGATGGGCAGCACCAGAATCCTTCCGGGGTGACAGCAATGGGGACACTTCTAATCTTTGCCTGCTGACCATCAAGCCTTCCTACCTTGAATTCTGCCATATTTATCTTAAGAAGAAGCTTCTATCTTCAGAGAAGGCTGATTCAAACGGTTTTTTAGCATAAGTACGCCGTCTTCCTTCATCGCTCTTGTGAACAATTATGGATGGCACTCATGCACACACCTGAACAGAGACACAAGAATTGAATTGATGAGTTCAAATTTCAGGCGAATCCACTGAATTAGGACATGCAGTTAATGGAATTCTCAGTAAGAAAACCACAAAACATGATACATTTCAGGTTTTCCCCCCTTTTTCTCTGTAATTTCTGTTCCTAAAAAAATATGGATAATTTCATCTAATTCTCGTCTCCTTCCCATGAAATAGAGCTTGAACATCGAACCCCATCTCATTCCTAAAATTGAGTACAGATTCATCTGAATATTCAAAATAACATTCCTACCTTGGAACCATAATGGAACAAGAATCAATTTACAGCTTTCCTAGCACTCAATTGTACGAATCTCCAACCTATCAGTAAATTGATGAAACGAGCTCACTGTCCGAACCCTAGCAAGCCCCAAAATTCGAAGCAAACCACCAAAATTTCTAAACCCACAAGAACTCTGAAAGAGGGGGCGCAAACAAGAACATGAACCAAGAAGAACACACACCTCAGTACCTCACTCTTCAGTTCCCATCACACACAAAGGTTCAATCTTTCATCAAACTGAGACAAAATTGAACCAAAAGCACCCTAGAATCCTCCCACTCCCACAGTCACAGTCCCACGAGCTCAAGAACTAGCAAAACATTACACAGAGCAAAACTAACAAGCAACAAGGTCCAACAGCGAATAGATACCTCACACCACAGCTGAGCTCTGCCACACCATTCCTCTCCTCTCCCCAGAGTTGGCAAAGGAGAGAAGCAAGAAAAAGGGCACCACAAAGGCAGGCAGCTAAGCTAGCTCCTTTTACTCTTCACCAATACGTAGCGTCCACCCTTTAGCCCTCTACCACACCACACTAGCCATCATAGCATAGCATGGCATGTCACCCTCCTCCTTTCCCTAAAAATCTTCTCTCTTTTTTAAGCTTTCCTTGTGCTTTCACCTCACTCTCTTCTGCTTGTTTCTTTGCCCCATTCCTGGAAGCGAGTGTTTTTATCCCGTTGTGCGTTGCGTGTACTGCTCGCCCCTGTTGCGTGCCAGAGCAGAGTTGAGCTGAGCTGGAAATCTAGCGGCTCCACTCCGACTGTAGCGGCAGCACTGAAGTGTCGCTTTGGGCGTTTTGCTCTTTTGATTCAGATGCCTCGTGCTCGCCTCTGCTCTCCTCTGCTACGGCATTTGTCCTGAGCTAAGATTCTTGTCTCTCCGGCTCTGAATCAACCTGCCATCAGAAAGGTTTTACTGAACCTTTTTACCCGCCGTTGCGGCCCTTTTTTACTCCTATCCTGCAAACTGAGACTGCTGCAGTGTGGACCCCACATGTCAGTGTGAGATTTCTACCGACCACGGACAGCCGGGTGGTGTTACTGTGGTCTGCGTCCAGGGTTGCTCGAATCTGCCGGCGGCTGGCTCTGGATTTTACTACTAACAAAAACCTACGGCGACAACATGGGTACAATGTTCTTACACCTCGGTAATTTAGACCCATTTCGAGCGGGGATCAGCTAGCGATTCTATTGAAATTATATTATTTTTTGCAAGATTTCTATAAAATTCTTACGATCAAAACATATTTTAGGTTGTTTTCTACAGAAAATATGAGTCAGACAAATTTAGTTAGACAGTGCTTTTCGAGAGGTATCCTTTTTTTTCGAAAAGTAGAATGGAAAAAGGGAATGTTGGAGCGTTGCATCATTGAAGCTTGAGAGAGTATGTCTTCAAGGTTGTCTTTGGAAGCTGTGGGCAACCATATCCCACTGGCAGCAACCAAACATTCGCAACAGGAAACCGAGAGGGACAGCAAATAATCCACATGTTCTTCAGATACGTACAAGCATATGCATTTGTAGGCACTCGTTCGCCATCTTCTGGACTTGTACGCTTGAAAGCTCAAGTGATACAAACATGTCGTTCGATTTCAAGATCTATGTTTGTTTTTCTCTTTTGGCTCTCTGGCCATCTTCTCTGATTTGAACGAGTACTCGTGATTGAATCTCTCAAGGTAGAGTTCTTCGATTAGAAACTTGAATAAAATCTATGACTAAAAGTCGATGACATGTTTTTTAGAGTTACTAAGAAAAAAGAGAAGTATACCATAAATTCTCACAAAAAAAGTAAATATCTAGCCCTTAATATGGTAGATCTAAATTATAATAGCTCAGATTAGAAGAAAGAGTTCATATAAGTACAATGAAATCCGGCCCTTAAATGTGGTAGATCCTAATTATAAAGGAACATCTGCCGTTAATCTTGTGATCCTTAAATTTAATTAGGGATGATTTCTTTTAAATAGAACATGTCTTCCCTATCCTTGCAACTGAACTATCCTCTCCACATCTTTCTTCCTCTCCCTTATTACATGGAGGCAAGGACTAGGAGGTGTACGATAATTAACTAAGGACTCTGCTAATTAACTCAACAACAATGTTGTTGTCAGCTGTGTGATCTCAAGCAGAGGCTGTGAACCATGCAATCGAATTGAAGACTCTCACGGTGATCCATCACAAATAATCTAATGCAACGACCTGCTCTTAGAGCCAGAAGCTAGGAGTGCTTCAAGTTAAGCCTTCCACTCCTTGACAAGGAAGACGTCGGCGAGCACCCTCTTCGACTGCAAACATGCTTTCAATATCTCCCAACCCTAAACACATACAATGCTCATAATTTACTCAGTTGTTTGCAACACCTCAAGATAAGTTAGGCATGAAGTAACTTTTGTTGAGGATCTCGCCGACATTTACTACAACCGCATGGATCTGTTCCAGCTTCACCTGGGAGCTGCCGAACTGGCCGAAGAACCTAGCCTAGCGATTACTTTCATGTGCGTGTTCCAACTTCACCTGCCATGGTAGTGCACACTGTGATGCAGTAGCAATGAAATGATGCTCCAGGGAAGAGAAGAGAAGCACGACAATGAGGAATCCCACCCAAAATTGATTATTTTTTAAAAAAGAAGATTGTGAAGAATAATCAACTATCTAACACTAGTATAAGGGCAATCCTCCAACCCTCGACCTTTGCCATATCTAAAAACACTACCACATTAGATTTTGGCTGAGGTAGAGATCGAAAAGAGAAAACGTACATGTCTCATGCACAACATGTTGTCTTCACACCATCCAAGGGAAATATATGTAGTTCGAGCAGGGTTATGTAGACAATTGTCTAGATGTGTGGAGAGCCCTTAATTTGGTGAATCCAAGCTATAACAGCTCAAATTAAAAGAAAGAGTTCATATAAATACAATTCAAACTCAACAACGACCACCACATCGCATAATGCCAAGCGTCGCCTGACCTCTCGCCGTGTCGTAGAGTCACCTAATGTGTCTCAGTTCACCTCTCCCCATAGACCCACCCTTGCTGGCACCGGACATATATCGACATGCGAGACGTGATCCATAGCCTAAGCAGATGAAGACCGTGTGAAACTTCCTGCCGTCGAGCCATGCACGTAAATGAATCCAACTCCTGTACGCATAGATGCAATGAAGATCGAAGCTAAGTGTTATTTCCATCTTCATGCATGATCAAAGGTCCAACATATATGTTTATGTAAGAGGAAATCAACAAGTAAGGAATTAGGGAAGCCACATGCATGTGGAAATTTCTATCTGCATGTATGCATGGTTACTCGAATAAAAAGGAGAAGCCGGTCCTGATTGATCTCCAGCATGTAAACATGGATGGCGATTCTAGGAAAAAAAATCAAAGTTGTGAAGCATACATTGTTGGTGAAAATGCATGTAGAATAAATCTTGTCTAAGAATAATAAAATTAGCAAATTAAAAAAAAGAGTCAAGTATAATCCAAAATAACTAAAATTCAGGGAAGAAAACAAAAACTAGCTATTTGATTTCCATACAAATTTCAAAGTAATTCCCCTAAAATACAAAACATATCTATTATATACTAAAAGTCGATCACATGAGTTTTACATTTGCTAAAATTAGAAATAAGCTCTAAATAATTAAAAAAAAGAAAAAAAATCCATTTCTCAATTTAGTGAACCCTTATTATAGTCAGTAAATGATCATCAGTGGATGTCATAGATAAAATAAGAAATCTTATAAGACAAGATTACCTATTATAGATTCTAGATGAACCTAATAAATAAAAAGAATCGTAGATGACCCGCACTAAAATTCATGTATGAGACGAAAAGAAAGATATTGATGTGTAAAATAAATGAGTAAAAGCCATGCATAAGAAAAAAAAGAAAAAAATGGCACTCGGCAAGAAAAAAGGAGAAATAAAAAAGACAAGATCTATTCTACATGCACACTTACCAGCAATATGTTTTTCACAACTTCGATTTTTTTTCTAGAATTGCCATTTTTTCTAGAATTGCCATCAATATGGTAGATTCTAATTCAAGTTGAACTATAACAACTGTTGAGTGTTATCTATCATACAACAAAAGCATAGGATGGTTGATTATATCAATTGACTGAAAAGAGAAAAATCATAGAAATTCTATAAAAAATAAAAAGAAACATCTTGCCTTTAATTTAGTGTACCCTAATTATATGTAGCGATCCATAATTGATGGGTGTTACCTAATAAATGAGAACAATTGCTAGTAATTCTAAAAAAAGTATCTAACTTTTAATTAGGTGGACCCTTCTTATGATTAACAAATCATAACTAATAATTCTTCTTGATCTATGAAAGTGTGCATGAAATTGATTTACATTGTGATATACATGCATGTATAGTTGGGGAACTCTTGTATGAAATTAAGACGTGAGATGCTAAAGATAGAATTAAACTCAAGCGATCCATGCACAGGAACAAACTTGCCTATAATATCCATTATAATTTATATTCTTTTAATTGTATTAATACAGATACCACTATTGTCTCTATTATTGGAGATGCCGATAAAAAATTATAAAGAATAAGTATTTCCTCCCAAAAATATAATCTATATCCTTTGTTTTTAACATATACTACTATACATTAATATCATAAATGTAAGCAATTATACAAATATGAAAATTAAATCGAATTGATAACACTCTAAATTTCTAATATTTTAGCTCATTTCATGTGATATAAAACCTTTTATTTTTTGGATGTAGTTTCTTTATTATCATCACATATGTGCTACTAAACTAATTAAATATATTCTAAAAATAATTCCTGCGCAGGCTAGCATGCTAGTTTTTGCTAAAATTGAGGCGTTGGGGTGAGATGAGTACAACGCACCGTTTCTTTGGAACTAGATCTAGGACGTGTATACAATTGTAGATTAAGGAAACAAAGCTTGTTATTTTATTTGATCCAACCGACATGTTTGTGTCTTAAGCATAGTTATGCGTAGTATATACCTCAGTTCAAATTAGCGTATCTTTGCCGTCAATACCTACTACGTTTTAGAGGACAGAAAGTAAATCGGGTAAAGCACTTGTGCACTGAAGCCGAAGAAGTAAAGCACAAGACATCGCTTAGTCTTAGTATTTTCTTGCTATTGATTTAAGTCATAAGATTGCTTTGATCATATTTAGGGCATTGTTGGGGGAGTGGCCTTACCTTTACCTATTTGGTTTGTTTGGCCAAGAAACCCATTAAGCAAGTAAAAGAATATTTGTAACCATAGTACTGTGAGCCATAGTGAGAGCATTTTTGTAATCTGGCATTGAGACTATATATATAGTCTTAGGGGAGGAAGGGGACAACTAATTCATTCATTTACCCCACTTTTAGTGTATACAAGGCTTTGGATAGTTCCTAATGGACTCTTCATAGCCCATTGTTTACTGTTTGACTTGTAGCCATAACAGTCATGTACAACATATAACCCTGTCCGGGTGCCCCGCATGACCACTTAGGCTCTGATGCTACTATAGAGGCAAGAGGGTGCTTCGTAGGGTGTCAGATCGGCTTATGCAAGGTGTAGGTGCTTGAAGAGAAAGAGTGTGGTCCTAGTAGAGAAAGAAAGGTAGAGAGTGGAGTTTGGGAGAAGGTAAGGGAAGAGTGTCCATGTGATCAAAAACAAGAGCTTGGTTCCAAAGTGCTTGATCCACCGTTCCTATCTTCGATCTTATGTCTTTGTTTCATACATTAGTTTTAGGTGCAGATTTTTAACTAAATAACTCATCTTTCAGGCTTGCCAGATCTTATGTCTTTGTTTTATATATTAGTCTTAAGTGCAGATTTTTAACTAAATAACTCATCTTTCAGGCTTGCCTGTCTACACAAAAACCATTACCATACTATACTATCTCTAAACAGTACCACTTTTGTTAGACATGAAGATCAGACCACCATTCAAACAGCCCACAGTTCGTGGCCCCTATTCTCCTCTTTTGCCTTTTGGAAAAGTAGATTGACGAGATGGTACCAGAGTAACTTTTCTTTGCTTAGGACATTGGTGATGCAATGTCAACACTTTTTTTGACCAAAAGGACTATCACTGCCTCACGTGGAGGTGACCATTGTTGTCGCCTGCTGATTTTATACAGGACTGAAAGATGATTTGCAGACTCACCAAAAGATAATACGTGCAGCGAAAGTCAGAACCCATACGGTAAGTAGAAGAAATGACAGATGTCAACAGTAAAAGACTGACATTTGGCAGGTGCCTCACAAGCTTGGAAGCTTTGGTGCCTCTTAGCTATAAATGTGTCTAATAAAAATCAGCAACCAAAGGCAACGAAAATCCATTGTCGTCACTCGTCTGGTCCGATTAGCATACCTGGCTTTTACCCCAGGCGACCCGGGTTCTAATCACGGCAATGAAAATACGTTCTGCGCCTTTTCTTTCTGTATTCGTTCGGTCATGCCATGAAGTACGTAGTTTACATTAGCTTTTCTTCTTGGGTTTGGTTCGAAATCACATGCTTTGCAGTCAGCTTCGCAAATCACAATCCAAAAGTCAGGAATGCTATTAGAGCAACTCCAAAAGATTAGCTAAAAGAAATATCTAAATTTAGTGATTTAGCTATTCTCTAAAATGGATCTCACCCAAAAAAAACTAGACTACTCCAACAGGCTATCTAAACTAGAGGGCGCGCGGTGGGTCACGTACGCGCAGGAATAGGGCGCAGCGTGCGGAAAGGAAACGCCGACCGCGCCAAGAGGCTGGATGGCGAGCGAGATAGGCTATCCAAAAATAGAGAGCGAAGGAGGAGGGATGAAGAGCTACTAAATTTGGAGAGTCATTTACAGAGTCTAATAGAGATATTTTTTCTCCCATAATAGCCAAATTTACCTTTAGAAAATGATTTAGCTCTACTCTTGGAGTTGCTCTTACACTTGCAACATTGATACTGCATTGCCAAAACGCATCAATAAGCATATAAAGCGTAGTAATTACTGCACTAACCAAGCATAATGACTAGTAGTAACAGCCAAAGAAAAAAGGGGGATCGAGGTAAATCCTGCGTCCCAGTACGGTACAACACAACGCAGGCATGCTTTAGAGACAAAATGTAGACAAAACAGATGCAAAAGCACGGGTCTTGATGACACCAACGCTCGAGAAAAGTCCGAGCCAGCTTTTCATGGAAGACTTGAGATTGCTCTTCTGGATAGAAATGCATAGTGCTATACACACAAAGCGTGTTCAGTCGTTCACTGTCCACGTATACAGGCGCATAAATAATAAACAAGCTTTTGATCAGGCCTTTTGATCAGGCAGAGATATTATGAATGTATCTCCCTCCCAATTGTTGGACTCACAAAAGCTAATTAAGCGTCCATCCCCACGCTTCCCTGTCGATTACCGGTTGCAAACTCCACAATTCCGCAAGCTATGGTAGCTCCTGGAGTACCCGTGCCACCAGGTGCACGGGCTAGTGCTAAACTGGCTCACTGCGCGAAGCCCATCTCCATGGTGACGGATGAGCAGTATCCAGAACAATGGCGCCTCCGGTGAGGGAGGAGCTATTTTTCTCACTGCCTGCAGCCCTCTTCTCATCTTGTTAGCAGCTCGATGTCGGCTCCGACTCCCGCGATCTTCGAGTCCTTCGAAGCTTTTGCGCTGGTTGCAACGCTCTTCACATCAAGGTCAAGAGCAATGGACTTCACAAGGCCATTCGACATCTGGGGTTAAGCTAGGTTAAGGGCAACGCATGCAAAGAAATGGCATATTTAGAAGCAAAAATGCGAGCTATTGAGAAATCCAGTATAATAAAAAAATATTATTAAACGTCGTGTAATGAAATGTTGAGAAGGATACAAGAGAACCAACTGCAACAAGGGCCCTGTATTTTGAATCAACATCTTGGGTATCATCTTCAGCAATCTGTGGATCCAAATAAGAAATGTAAACATGGGAGGACTGCAAATAGTGCAATGGCTACAGAAGTCAAGAGGGAGGGAAACTCACTTCAAGGGCAGCAGAAAGAATTTGAGCCTGACTTTGTTCATCCTTCGATTCAGTTGAAAGAACAGCGTAGCTGCACAAAAAAAGTGCCAAGTGCACATGCTTATTATTTTCTAACATTATGACCAAGAAAATTGTAATGCATAACTACGTTCAATTCAAGACTTACTTAAGTAAAAGTGTGGCATAGGCCAAGTGTGCATTCTTGCTAAAAGATGGCTTGCAGCTGGACACAGAATCAATAATCTGAAATTAGCAAACAAAAAGAGTCAGTCTTCAAAAACAAAAAATCATACTGAATAACAGGTAATTTGGCACACCAAACTCTACTTGTCATTCTAAACATTTGATTCAAATCTAATTTTGTCATGCAATAATCAACCAATAAAGGAGGCCCTTATATTGATCAATAGATGTTGTGCCAATAATAATAGAATCAAATAAATTAAACCAACGGCTACTTTCATGCAGAACATATAAAGAGGCTGAAACAAAAATGAATGTATGTAGTTTGAGAACTGACCTCAGCACAATGGGTTCTCAACCATTGGTGTAAGCACGAGTTATCAAATAAGTTTGTAATCGTTTTAAGGATTGTAAGCACATTGGCTGGCTGCACAGGTGGTGCTACAGCCTTACGAAATGTCTCCACAAGTACATCTGATAGGTAACATGAGGAAAGGAGATTAGTTCAGTACGAACAAACAACGTTGGATTTCACGTTTTGATAAGAAAAAACACCAGTTAGTGTTAATGATCAAGAGAGGTATGAAGATAATTAGATAATCTGAGCTTGAAGATAACTCAAGACAACAAAGACTGAGAAAAGCATTAGCAGACAGAGAGCATATCCAAACCCTACCATTTCCACTTTCAATGGTCTTGAGAAGTAAAGTAGCTCCGTCAGGATGCAACACAAACATCCTCAGGAAATCAATAACTGCAAGGTAGAGGTGGACAAACTTTTCAGATGAATTGCAAACTATCTCCATTGAGAACAAAATGCAGCATCAAATATCAGAACATAATATACTAGTAGTTGACCCCATGCAGTTGCATGGGCTAGTATATTAAAAAAAATGTTTTACTGTATAAAGCATATGTAATAGAATCTAAAGCGTGTATACAATAGCTCCATATGAGATAAAAGGAACTCTAACATTCCTATCTTTCTCAATAGACGATTTATCATCTTAGTTCGCTGAATTTTATGTGGTTCATTTGACTAAGACTAAAGAGTTAAAAGAAGAGAAATGGTCCTCATTAGTGCGTGTTACAAGGATTGGATTTTGCTTATTTCTAACAGCGACACACTTACAATTTTGCTAACTAATAGACATCCAACTTTAGCTCTTCAATTCAAACTTATGACTGCAAAAACAATTCTGCCACCAACAGATTTTGATGGTTGCAATGCAATCATTATAATTGGAGTTGCAATTGTGACAAAGAATTTCCATTGTTACAATTGGAGCAGCTAGATGGTAGAATTGCAAGTTTGAAAGAGTTTCTAACAATAATGCAATTCCAATAAAAACTGTTACGGCAAGAGTGTTTCCAATAAATTCCTAATTCTATTCTTCTTTTCTCAACCAGCATGAGAATTTCAAGAGAGTCTGCTTTAGTAACCACCCAGTGAAAACAGGTCATGGAGTCAACCATTATGTTGCTTACTGTGTTTATCTGCCCCCAAAGTGAAAAAAAAGGATGTACCTGGAAACATCATTTGCGGAGGCCAAGACTTCAATATTTTCAGCAGCAAAGCCATGTCAGCATCTGCAAGCTTGCTTGTGTGATAAAATGATGTAGCTTTCAATACTTCCACTATAGCAGCTAATCTTGACAGATCTGTCTCAGACAAAGATAATTGTTTTTGTTCCTGAATAGAGAGAAGTTAACGATTAAGCCTCAATAAGACATTAAGGGTCAGTATGGACAGGGTGAAATCCCCTGAAAGTGTGCAAGGAATTGAAACAAATCCCCTTGTGAACTTGTTTGGACAGGACATCCCATGTGGAACTACCAGACTGTCGCTTAGCTGTGGTCATGTCCACAAAAGTTCATTCACAGCATCCATATTTTTATAGCTTTGAGCTAAATGAACCATAGTCAAATGCCAGCACTATTGTTAATTGTCCCCTAAAGATGTTTTTGACCCATCTCATAAAAAGCAGTGTAGTGCACAAGGTGCCAAAATCATAAAAAAAAAATTAGTAATTTAGCTAGCAACATCTAGTTATACTATTCATACTTCATCACATATATACCAAATTAACCTTCCATCCTAATCACACACCCATGCTTCATCTTGAACATATGGCACTAAACTACTAGCTCATGGACATAGTCACATAGATGCATCAAACACATGTATGTGTAATTGTGTACTTGGCATGGTTGGAACAAACTTTGTTCAACTCTGCTGATTTAGGTAATCTGGTAACATGTCTTCCACACTACCTCCAATGAAAGCCATATGTTCCTCCCCATTCCAATCTCTTTCGTCTAATAAGCAGGCCGTATTCCCTCTTTCGAGACATGATTGTCAGCACAGGCTAGGAAAGCAGCTTGAGAAATAAATGGGCCAATTAATGGGTGGGACATGGGGGCTGGTGTGTTGAGGTGATTCATACTCATTGTTGAAAACTAACCTAAGACCAAAAGCATCGTAACTGTTCTAAACTTCGAAGAGCACACAGAATGATGTAACTGAAATTTCTAGATTATGGAAGAAAATATTAAATTATCCAAAGCAACTAAAGCAACCAACAAATAGCATTAGAAATTACCAAGTTAGATGAAAGTGTTGCATTGAATTCTGAAAGTTTCTTTAGGATTCCCTCAAACTGAGCCGTCTCAAATAACAGCATTCCATTCTGCAAACCAAAGAAGCAATTTTTTTTGGTGAAATTGCAGCAGGTCAAAATACAAGACTGACTGCTTCTAGTCAGAATTCAATTCAGCTATTAATCATCAACCAACAATCAATCGCTCTGAGAAACTGTACGTGCATGCATGTGCTTACAAGACCATTGTACATGATGGCAGTTAAATTCAGCATGTTAACATGTCAAGTCATTAGATTACGACAATCAATAGTTCACATATAAATGTAACAATCATGGAAGGTTGGGTGGTACCTTTGGTATGTGTTTGAAAGTTTGTTTCGGAGCACTACCTACAAGTCAAGTATGAAACATTATTTCTCTCTCAAATAAAAAAAAGCATGGAACATTATGTTAGGACTCGGGAGAAGCAAAGAAAGAAAAGGTAACAGAAGCTCTTTCATTTAATACAAGGGAAAAGGAAGCGAAGAATCAGCTAGATCTCTAATATTATGTGCATGAATACATACCATTTGACGAAGACGGTTCCCCAGGTACATATGCATTAGCTGATACATGATCAACTCAAGTGTCAACAGCAGCACCAAAACTGGCAAATATGATAATAGTTTAAACAATTACCAAAAAAGATACAATGTAACGTGCTTACCTCCAGTATAGGGATCTCGAAATGATGGATCTGGAACAAAATTGTTCTGGCCAGAATTCTGCAGTATAAATTCTACCACTTGTTGGCGATATGTCAAAGGAAGATTTTCTTTCAGGAGCCATTTGTCTGCAACTGCATATGGATCATCTGCATGCAAGCATTTATAGGCAGGATTGTAAGAGGTACTTAAAATAATGTCAAAGAGAGACACTCTCTCAAAGTGCATGCACATGCAAGCAGAGAGACTTCACATTGAATGAACACTTAAATGGTGAATTTTTTAGTACTATGCAAATCCTAATACTCGTTAGTTTACTCTAGAACCAACCAATAACAGAGAAAAGCATTAAAAGATAGAAACACATGGTGATAAACCTGATCGATTATAGGGTAGTTTTCGAATAGGTTCTCCATCTCCAATGTCAACGTTAAAAACTGCACAAATTTCAAAAGAGTATAAGCAAACAGAAAAGGTTAACGCTAAAACACATCCAAGAGAAGCCAACTTACCAAAATCATAGCAAACACCATCAAGAACCTGACCTTGTGGAGCATCCCCCGGTCCATCCACCACTTCACCAATCTAACAATTTGGTTGATAACAAGATGGCATCACAGACAAACTCAAAGTAAACAGCTATACAACAAAGCAACAATGCCACTGCCAGGTCAAGCATGGCAAAAATATCCAGAGCATTGCATGAGGTTCCATTCATTGTGCAGTAAATAAGTGTCACCCATCCTATCCTATTCTAGGATTTTATGTACTCCCTCCATTTTAAAAATATAAGACATGTAGTCTTTTCATTTTTGTTTCAAATATAAGGCATGCATACAACTTCAATGTCATTCTCTCTTTTGCCCTCATTTATCTCTCCACTCTCTTCAACATTTATGAGTAAACATTCACACACACTATTCTGATATTCTCTCTTATTCCTAAGTCATTTACACTAGGATCATCATGGTAATTTCCCTCTACCGTTTTCTTGGCTTTATAACCTTCTTAACCCCCACGCGTGACCAAAACACACCTTATAAAGAGAAACACAGAGAGCATGAACTTGGACTGTTACCACTAGAGAGATGGATTAATGCCTCACAGATGCATCAAATTGCACAATAGCATGTATTTATGTTAAATAACTCAATCAACATCAAGCAGCAAAGAACAACAAGACATTAAACTATATCCTCAACTTCACAGATTATACCATGTGATTGAGATAGCAACATAATTACTTAAGGGAAATATAATGGAAAAGTCTAAGGCACATAGGTTCTTACTTTGTCCCAATTTAGCTCTTTTGAATTCCATGAATAAGCAACACCATTATCCCCTTCTCTAACAATTAGTGTCTGACCATTGGAGTTCCCTGCTTAGGAAAAAAAGTTACAAACATTATTACCATACTAGCACCCGAAATTTTCAGTGAAACTTCAGATTGAACACCACAACATCAAAAAATTTATAGAAAATTGTGTTTCACACAGTTGATCAATTTTCTGAATGTTCTCAAAAGCTAGGGGTTATTTTGAAGCACAACACTACATCTAAACGTTAATTTTAATTTTTGAGCTCCATAGCTATGTAATATGTTCACATTATATTTGATAAACAGGCAGCCGGCCTAAAGAATTTACTATTCAAAGTTGGAGCATTATGGAAATATCAACAGCTCAACACTATGCTCATAAATGGATCAGAAAAATGAGATATATTACCTGGAACTTGCAGCGCCTCAACTCCTGGTAGATCCATCAACTTAAGTCCACCAACAGTCTTTCTGTACAAGCAAAATAAAAGGCATACAAATTCTTGCTTAAATTAAAATAGTCAATGTATGAATAACCCCATGATTCCAATTGTTCAAAATTTTTTATCTAAACAGTAAAAGACTACAGTACTTATTAATACATGCAAATTATAATATGATAATACATGCAAATTATAATATGATAACAAGAATGGTCACTTTGAGCAGTAGAAGATGTCTAAAGTTTACTAAAATACGGAAAACTAAGGAAGCAATAGGAGCTAACCTGCTAAGTGTGCACTGAGAAATAAGATCTGTATAAGCTGCAAGTTCCTCATCACTGCACAACCTATTATTGTTGGTTGTCCAAATCCTCACAGTTCCATCAGAACATGCAGTTACAACATCTCCATTTTCCAAGAATTTTGCATCCCATATGCATCCTGGGTGTTCAATGCTTTGAACACAGATACCATCTGCATTATGTTACTTGAAAGTCAGATAACCAATTATATGAAGCACTTAACTGTGTTCTGCTACATACTTTGACAACCAAACCAAAAACTTTTCACCTCCAAGATAATTTCCTTTTGTACAAGAAGTATGAAGCCAAACAAGTACTATCATGGACTAGGACTAATTTCTGTCTGGGGCAAATACTGGACTGGAGCACAGGAAGGGGAGTCTAAGACAGAGATTTAACCACAGTTTTAACATTTATTTAGACAAACCAGTTTGTAGAATGGATTGTACCCCAATGAAATGGTCAGGGTTAAAGAGTTGTTCAGTAAAGAAGATATAAGTATAAACAAATCCTATCCAAAGAAAACATATCACTGCATTTTAACATGAAGTCTGCAAAGCATACACAACAAATCACCTTTCCATATCTTGACAGAGCGATCTTCACTGCCACTAGCAACTAGACCAGATGAATGTGCATCCACAGAATATACAAGTGAAGTGTGTCCAATCATCTCCAACAGGGGCTGGCCGGTTAATGCCCATAACTTGATAGTTCTGGAACCAACCAAAATACCATGTGTGAACATGTAAACAGACAGTAACTGTAAACTAAAAGAATACATTGATGCACATAAATGTAAGAAGATAATACAAAAGGAGTAAGAGGTGAATAAAATTTTCAGTAAATCCAGGGCAGCCTTCTGATGAGAAGTAGGCTTCCGTAGCGTACCAGCAATATCAAAGATCAAACAATAAAGTACAACCGTTTCATTTAACATGTTTTTTTAAAAAAAACTTCTACCGTAATGTTTCCCTCTTTCGCTCAGATATTGCATTTATTTGTAAGTGAAGCTAGTTAAGTAGGTATTTTCACTCACCCATCGTGTGAGGCAGAAAGGATTCCCAACCCTGGCATCTGTGCTAAACATCGGACAGTATCTGCAGTGACATAACATTAGCTCAACTGGTCAAGTATGTGTGGATGAGCTAACAATAACACCTCAAAAACTGATCATACAAAAAAAAATCATATGCTCATATACTGAAAAGGGAGGGTTTAACAATTGACTGATAATTGATAAATGATATTTACTCTCTTTGGGTAAACAAAATACAGAACCTTCTGCATCAATGCAACCAGAATTAATTCTCAAGAGAGATAAATTTGACTTGATTGAAAATGACAAATCCCAGCTATTTGATTGAAAATGACAAATCCCAGCTATCTGGCTGAATGGCATATAATAGATAATAATAAATGAGAAAATGTAAGCTCAAGACACCAGCATAACAGATATTCACAGTTGATCAATGCTAAAGGGAAAAGCACCAATATAAGGTTATGCTCCAGACAATATAACAGAGATTTCTGCAATAGGGATAAAAAAAACCTGCATGTCCTGAGAATGTATGTAGACAAGTCCTTCCTTTCCAAAGCTTAATAGTTGAATCACTAGAACCTATAGAAAAGGGGAAAAGAAAAAATTATTAATCAATCATTTGACAAATTTGGTCATAGATATTCGAGAATTCATCCTGGAAAACTCTGGTATGCATTGAAGACCAGTTTGCCGTTGTTGTGCCCCACTGCACTGTGTTGTGGGATCTAGTTAAGGCAATCTTTACCAATTCTAGTAATTTTGTTCTGCTTTCTCTCTACAATAGAGGTTCCTAATTACTTACTGTATCCAAAATAGAAATGTTTTTCAAAAAGCCACCACAGTGCCAAATGAAGCCTAAGTTGATCAGAAGTTAGAACACTGCTTTCAAAACAATTCTGGTAAGCCACAATTCCCACTCCAAAAGTTCCATACAGAGCTTAAACCAATCAGATTGGATCATTTTATCAAAACGCTAGAAAACAATGAAAAACACTAAATCAGACTAACACATTACAAAGTAGTGCACTAACATAAAAAATAAAATAAGCACAAGAACCAAGTAAAAAATGGAAAATGTGCGAACATAAAAGAAGCCTACCAGTAAAGAGTTCTCCAGAGGGCAGCTTCAGAACAGTTTGCACTGCAACTTTGTGAGCTTCCCAAACCTCCACAGCATTGCCATTTCTCCACCGTCTTAAAGTACTGTATGCACAATACATATGTCAGGGAGGACAACAAGAAGCCAACTACTATAATAGGGAAAGTGATCATTTATTAGGCCATTCTGTCATTGGAACAAACAATTCAAGCATAAAGTAGTTCATAAATGCGTGTGTCAAAAATACCGAGTACCTATAAGCAGCTTTACACTAAAGTAATATTGGCAACATTTCTAACGGAGCCTCAAAGGAAAAGGAAGCAGAAGTAGGAAATGTCCATTGGTGCAAATGAAAGAAAAATAAATGATCCAGAAAGGAAATGGTAATGAAGTTGTACAGATTATTGTTATATCATGTTACAATACGATATTTTCCTTACAACCACCTTGTGAAAAATTCTTTGCGCTTGTTGGCTGAATTAGCACAAGCAAGCAAGCAGGAACATGACGAAGCCATGCAAGCAAGTAGCATAAGAATTACACTTGTCGGAGAACACCTACCAATCCATGGATGAAGAGATGATGTGAGAACACCTACCAATCCATGGATGAAGAGATGATGTCACCGTTGTTGTCTATAGCAAGTCCAGTAATTTGTGAACTGTGCCCCCTCATTGTCTCAACAACTTCTCCTCTATGCAAATCCCAGAGCAAAACAAGTGTATCCATTCCACCAGAAACTATTCCTCCTTCAGGAAACCGATCTGAAGGAGGGATCCAAGCCAACGGGCCCACAAAACTGGAATGCCCTACGAGTGTCTTAGAGAGAACATATTTGTGCTTCTTTTCTGGGTGCTCTGTCCAGAATCTCACAGTTCGGTCTCTTGAGGATGTTGCAATCCCAGCATCACCACAGATACAGATGCCACGAACCTATTGAAGAGTAAACGATGATAAGTCAATCATGAAAGAAGCGTGTAGCAAATGTAAAATTGAGAGGATGTTTCGACAATATGGAAGGGCACGACAAGCAAGATTGAACTTTATCGGGTTGAATAACCGAATGATTGCACAAACCAAGGTTCCAGCAAGTTAAAGTCATGAACAAAGGCATTCTACATTTTGCAAAACCATTGCTGCCTAACATTTTTACATTTTGAGCAAAATAATCAGTTAGTCCCACAGGGATCACAACTACATACAGTTTCACGGATGATCATTACAATATTACATATACATAAGTTTCAAGACTAACACATGTCGTTTTTAGTGTTTTGTGGATAGACATGCATAAAGGGGTGTGCTTTCTAATCAAAACAATAGGGTGTTTGGTGTTTAGATGCTAAATGCCGAAAGTTCAAATATGAACCAGAAGATTTTGAAATCGTTGTCAAACTGACCAGAACAGGACATTCTGGATGGACCTTAAATCAGCACAACAATTGCAACATGATGGAATTGCTGGCGGAGCGGAACACAAGAAATTCTGTTCTGGTTATATATGAAGAGAAAACACACTGAAACCTTGTAACTGATCATCCGTAGATTGACCGATCTAGTAGCAATAACATATCAAACTACAGTGACTAAATTCTCCACTAAACCCCCCAAATTCACTGTAACACATTAAATTAACATGTGAGAGACTAGAGAGAAGAAAAGGTAATCAACATGGAGAGCTCTCACACCAAGCATCCGGACGGAACTAAACTAGGGCCTAGCAATGCACGAGGGCATGGAATCTACAACACCTAGGAAGGCACCGAACCGCGAGAGAGCAAGCTGAGACCACAATCGCAACCAGACTAGATCAAATTACGCAAATTTTCGCGCCCTCTCCCAGCAAACGGTTAAAATTAGCAGATCGGAACAACACCGCGCCCGCCGGAACACGAACCGAGCCCCATCGGAGAGGGTTCGGAGCGGCCGGATCGAAACCGAGGGAGGGATCGCGCAGACTTGCAGGGGAAGCAAAGCGGAGGCGACGACAGACGAAGCAAGCAGTACAAGGGGGGAGGGGAAGGGAGGCTTACGTCATCCTCGTGGGAGCGGAGCTGGGAGCTGAGGTGGTACTCGGCCATGGAGCCGTCGTACGGTGCGCGGCGGAGGCGGCGAGGCGAGAGAGAGATCGGCGAAGGGAGCCGACGAGTCGAGACTGACGATGCGAAGCAAACCCCCCGTTTTTTTTTTCCTGTAGTGTCGTTCTGCTTTTATAGTGAGTGGGCTGCGTGAAGTATTGAAAGGCAGGCCGGATGGGGTGCGGGCTCTTCTGTGGGCCGTTGGGATAGGAGTTTGGTGTTTCTACGGCCGGTGAGGTTGCCTATTTGCCTACTTTACGCCGACCTTGTACCGTTTACGGCTCTCTTCTTACTTTCCGGTTTCTAAAAACTACTTTTAAATTTTTTATAATAACTAGTTTCTAAATAGAATATTTTTTAAAATAAAATTTACAAATTAATTATAGTACACACTATAAGAGCAACTCCAGTAGAGCCCCTACTTGAGCCCTCATCCTACTTTTGAGGGCCGAGGGGCAAAAAACTCACTCCAACAGGGCCCCTACTTGAACCCTCAAAAGTAGAGGGCCCTCAAATCTCCCCCTCGAGCCCTCATTCCTGGGGGTCTGGAGGGAGCCCCTACTTTTGAGGGCTTAAGTAGAGGCCCTGCTGGAGTGAGTTTTTTGTCCCTCGACCCTCAAAAGTAGGATGAGGATGAGGGTGGGTCCTATGTGTCATCCCCTCTAAGAATGAATTTGAGGGTCCTGTTTTGAGGGCTTCTGCTGGAGTGTAGCCCAAAAAACAGAGCCCTCAAAAGTAGGGAGAGCCCTCAAATAAAAAGTAGGGACCCTGTTTTGAGGGCTACTGCTGGAGTTGCTCTAAGGCCAGTCTCAATGGGGGTTTCATGGAGTTTCATGGGCATTAAATATGCTGACATGGCACTGTATTGATGAAGAGAGAGATGATAAAAGTTTCATGGGAGTAGAGAGAGTTTCATGGGGATGAAACTCTTCTGCACTGTTTCCAAAATATGGGTGTGTTGAAAACTGGGACATGAAACCTCCACTGAGACTGACCTAACGACTTCATTTATATCAAGGCTGTCATTCCCAATGGGCGCCGCGTTTGTGAAGTGCTCCACCGGGGACGCGAACACCACCTTCAGCGGCCTCTCCTCCGCCGTCACTGCTATCCATGGCCACCCCGCTGCCTCGGTCGGCCCGTGCACCCAAACCCAATTGCGGTCCATGGGCCAAGAGGGGGAGCTCTTACCCGCCCTCGTGGTCCGTCTTCATGTGTCACCCGACTTGGTTGCCTCTGGTCGAAAAATGCACGCAACCAAGCCATGAGACATGAACCAGTACCAAAATTTCTTATCGCTTCATGCTCTTGCTAGTAGATACAACTACAATGATATTGCCTTCATTTAAAATAAACGATTAGCTTAACACAAGTGTTGGTCCCTTACGAAACAAAGAGGATTTGACACCACGATCGAGCACTTGATCACAAAGACGACGCTCGCCGACAAGCAGTACGCAGATGAACGTGACTATCTTGACCAATTGTGACCGGTTGTCATCTTATCGTTCAATCGAATTCCATTACGCACGCTGCACCTCATTGATGCTAACACACTTGACACCAGCTGTGGTACGGTATTCGTCTAAAAGGTCAAACGAGAACCCATAATACACCTGAGCAACATTGCACGGCATGGGCGGCCATGCCCTCCACAATAGCGCACAGCTCATACATTGCACGGCTGGTGTTTATTTGATGGTTTCTTAGGCCTTCACCTTCAAAGCCTTTTAATTTGGTGCAACTTGTTGCAATCAGGATTGAATCTTTCGGACAAAATTGTGCCGAAACAACGAAATTTCGTTGCTTTCGTTGCCCTCCGAAAGCACAGTAATTTAGACAAATTTTGGCCAAAATTTCTATATTTAAATTTTGTCTAAATTTTATTTGAATTTTGATTAAATTTCATCAAAAAATTTGAAATTTTCGTCCGAAAATTCGGACGAAATGGATGAACTTTCGTTTTTCATTGCTTTCGTTCACTGGCGAATTTTTTTTGAGGATGAAAGATTAAACCCTGGTTGCAATAGCAGCTAGTGTAGTTTATTGTGTTATTGGGTATCTTGATATGTAGGAGGTAGCGTAGTTGAGATTGTTTGGTGTTTTTCTCCTCGGTGTGTCCTTTGGGACATGTGTTGTAGATGTTAAACTCTTTTGGACCGATGATCAGTATTGGTTTTCTCTTTTCTTCTTGATATGAATGACAAAGCTTCAAAAAGTAAGCTGTAATATGTGAAAACAAATCTAACTCTAGGCGATTGGGCCAATATTGAAGCTTGACATAGCCAATAAATAGCATGATGGCATGCATGGCATCTGGACTGTACACTGTCAACACTATGCATTGTTAGGAAGGTCGTTAGTGCATGAGCTGCATACTTTGGATCATGTAATCAGCAGATGGTATACAAATGAAATCTAAGGATCGTTGTACTAACGGGTTACATTAGAAGGGTAGAAACGGTGAAATCCAAGACAAATAATAGTAGATCTCAAGAGGAATCGTATACCCTTGCAAATGACTTCGAAGAATTCCACTCTGTTTACTTTACCTCAAGCAAACAGAAAACCAATAACACACTTCATTCATCAAGAATTTTTTTTACAAACACGCAATAATAATCCCAAACAAATGGTAGAATAACAACAGAGAGGTACAGGAACAATTAAACAACGAAAGTGCAGAGCACAACTGCAAATTTCTGCAGCCTCGAGAGAGAGAGAAGAACACAAAAATGAAATAACCATGGACGCTTAAAACCACACGCTTAGGAAGATACATGCTCTGTACTAATGTTCGTCAAGGCCAAGGCCTATCTGTAGTTTTGCAGTGCAGTGCGAGAATCGATCTCGGGCGCGCGGCTCCACTAAGCCAGAGCCGGGACCCTCGCCCTCCGTCCACCGACCCGGCTGGCGCCGACGGCGCAGCTCCTGCTCCTGGGGAGCACCACCCCGGCGCCAGCGAACTCGCACGGCTGGTCCTCGTCGATCCTCGCCATGGCCACGCTCTGGCTCCTGGGCACGGTCACCGGCTCCGCGGCCGCGGCCGTCCGCCTCTGCGACGCGGCGCGTATGAGCTCGCGCAGGTCGTCGTCGTCGTCGTAGGAGCCGGAGCGGCGCGACGAGGCGAAGCTGTCGGCCCTGGGCAGGGGCGCGGCAGCGAAGGACGGGTAGCCGAAGGCGGCGTCGGCCGGGAGGTGGCCGGCACAGCCGGTGAGGCTCCGCACGTAGAGGTCGCGCGCGCGGCCCAGCGCCCGCCTCGGCGCCCGCCAGAACCAGCTCACCAGCTTGCTGCTGCCCCCTCGGCTCATGCCCGCCAATTAAGCACACGCACACCTTAATCCTTGCTCCCTCTCGCTAATTAGACAACTAATGCTACCTTCTGTTTGCTTTTCTTTTCTTTTGTTTTCGTGTGGGAATTAGCAAGAAGAAGAGATCGATGGGGAGATGCGAGGAGGCTTATATATAGCAGACGGAACGGAAGAGAGAGAGAGAGATCATTGGATCTTTGGTCTTAATTTTTTTTTCCGATTCAAAGATGTATAAATATAAAGGGTTATTTATTCTAGCAATTAGTCCATCTTTGGTCTTAATTTTTTTGTCCAATTCAAAGATGTATAAATATAAAGAGTATTGCTATACAACATTCGACTGCTTTTGATGACAAAAACAGTCAGATTAATCTGGAACGTTAGATCTCTATCCAACGGATCCACCCATACAAGCCCCCCTCCAAAAAAATGACCCCCTAAAAAAATGATCTAGG
Organism: Dendrocalamus latiflorus; assembly: GCA_017311315.1. NCBI lineage: Eukaryota > Viridiplantae > Streptophyta > Magnoliopsida > Poales > Poaceae > Dendrocalamus > Dendrocalamus latiflorus. Next base: position 1,868,574 of record CM029644.1, read on the forward strand.
ACGTTGGATCTCCATCTAACGGCTCAAAATCTGACTATTTTTATCCTAAAAAACAGTCGAATGTTGTATAGACACTCCCAATATAAAAGGGTTATTTATACTAGCAATTAGTCCATCTTTGGTCTTAATTTTTTTTGTCCAATGCAAAGACGTATAAATATAAAGGGTTATTTATACTAGCAATCAGTCCATCTTTGGTCTTAATTTTTTATGTCCAATTCAAAGATGTATAAATATAAAGGGTTATTTATACTAGCAATTAGTCCATCTTTGGTCTTAATTTTTTGTCCAATGCAAAGACGTATAAATATAAAGGGTTATTTATACTAGCAATTAGTCCGTCTTTGGTGTGGTCCCTTCCCTTGCATCGCTCATCCTGTTCCTGTACTAAGGAAGGAGAGTAGTATTAGTGCGATTGGGGCCAACAGGTTGGTGGTAGATAAGGGTTGGGTAGTTCTTAGGTGCAGGGCGGGCCAATTGAATTGACCATGTGGCGCCAGGCCGGAAGAACAGTCTCTCGCCTGTTTTAGTTAGCGTAATAACTGTTTAAGGTCGCCGTCATCCGTAACTGAATCGTCCAGTATAGGGATTTACAATGATTCGTCTCTTAAAATTGTCTCTAAAACTTTCATCTCACATAAAAACAACACTAGAGACAATATCTCCAACAGTAAATCATTATTCTAACTATTTTATACTATGTTTACTATAAATTCTTGCCTCACACCATCTTACTATTTGCGTTGGTTTGCGAGCTCAAGTCATCTCTTGCATAAGAAACAACACATTATCTCTCCTCACCCACTCTCCCCATCATATAGGATTTTATTCATTTAATATAATTAATAGATAGCTGAGATGATACCATTGAAAATGCCCTAAGCAGGTTCAACTTTGTCGTGGTCAAGGCTACGACTTCAACTAGGGATGGTAACAAAGCAGGGAATCGCAAGGGAAGCCTCCACGGCCCCGCCTTGCCCCTCGCTAGCTGGCCCCCTACCCCGCCCCGCTAAGCCTCCTAGGGGGAGATGGTCCCCATCACTGCAGGGACGAGTCCCTGCGTCCCATAAAAAAAGACTAAATTTGTTTTCAAAAATAATAATTTGACTTTATTTATTAATTTATAATTACTTAGGTATATTTTTTTAAAATATAGTTTTAAAATATATATTCTAACATATAAATTTAAGTTTTAATCTAAATATACAAAAAAGATACAATCTCTCATATTAAAAAAACTATAATCTATTATAAAAATATTTATTTTTATTTTTACCTGATCTTTATGAGACTCCACGGGAGGATGATGTGGTTCTCACCCCGTTAGCATTTAGAGATCCCACCCTGCTCCCCCGTGGAAGAGATCATCCCCACCCCCTACAGAGATATTCTTCACAGGCCGCCCCGCCTCCACGGGGAATTGCCTCCCCTAGCTTCAGCTGATCCAAGCTCTCCGATACCCCAATCGGATGGCGACTCAGCTGACCAAGCCATCATCGTATTCATATCACATCTCTCTCTCTCCCTCTCCCCCTCCTAGTGAAGAATGTCATCATCCTTCCAAGCATAGGAAAATTCAGGTTGCAGTGGCATTTTAGTACCAGCCTATCGGGAAGTGAACTGGTTTAATTAGGCGCATGATCATACTTCTCAAGTGACCTTGTACATGGTCTGAACCACGATATGCATGTATGCATGCATGAACCATCAGATAGACATCCACACTCGGAGGTGTACGTAGTGCCGATCTTTTACTTAGAGGATAATATAGAATAGAGTACTTATCAATATATATATCCGTCAATTAAGATGCCGGTCTTAGTTTTTATTGATCATCTCCCGTGCATGCATGATCATGATCTCACTTGGCCTGTGCGTGGTCCATGGCTGACTTTCTGGACGAGCACGCAATCACAGGCCGGCTTTGTGAGAGCCTGAACTGAATAGCCAGAAGGTCGTTGCTCTAGGGTAAATGGTGACATGTGCTCCAGCACTGGCTAGGGTATTAATTTTAATTGCGCCGGAACAAAAAATTAAGAGTGATGTATCGATGTACTCCCAATATAAATCCAGTACGTACATCTAGGAGGCATATTATTTAAGTAATATTTAACAAAATTAGACTATATTTGATTCTATTAAACAGACATAGTAATACTCTTTCTATTAGAGTATGGCCTTGTTCTTTTCGGCTTCTAAAAGTTGTTTTTCAGTTTTTCTACAGTAACTAGCTTTTAAATGGAGTATCTTTTCAAGATAGGGTCTACTAGTTAATTGTAGTACATATTGTACTGACTTCATTTATATCGGCAAAACCATATGTGAGTTTCTGTTACTCTGTAATCTCTAGCACGAACAGTCCAAAAGCCAAAAGCCGTAGCCAAAAGCCAAAAGCTCCAGCTAAAAAGAACAGACCCATAATTTACTTTTATTAAATATTACTTATAATGAGTATACGTGTCGGACTTATATTGCAGGATGAAAGCAGTATAATCATCGAAAGAGATAGAACAACGATCTATTAATTAATTAGTATCAGTACCACAGGGATGGAGTATTATTGATTGTGCAAGCCAAATAAATGGTTGGGTTCAAGCCGGCTTTTTGCTGGTTTATGCTCGTACTGTCTACAGTAATTAGCTTTTAAATAGTGTGTTTTTTAAGATAGAATCAACAGGAACATTATAGTAAAAAAATGTACTGAGTTCGGCTATACCGGCCAAAATCGCATGCGACTATTTTTCTGTGCGCACTATCTCTCACAAACAGTCAGAATTCAAATATTTAAGCCATAAGCCCAAAAGAATACACCCAATATCTGTACCCCAAGGCATTTGTTTACATCACCGGTCCCTTTTGTCTCAGGGCTAGTGTAACGTCCAATTTTGAGAATGTAAAGTTTTGTTAGTTTGAAATTTTCAAATTCGATTTGAATGCGCTACTCAAATTCTGCTCAAATTTCAATTTTTTAAAAGTTTGAAACCACTTTGGGTTTGGCCTAGCCCATCCCTTCCTTTTTCTCTCCTTGGCCTAGCCCATAAAGCCATCGGCCCGGTCTAGAATGGCCCACAGGTTGGTGGCAGGTAAGGGTTGGGTAGTTCTTCGGTGCAGGGCGGGCCAATTGAATTGACCATGTGGCGCCAGGCCGGAAGAACAGTCTCTCGCCTGTTTTAGTTAGCGTAATAACTGTTTAAGGTCGCCGTCATCCGTAACTGAATCGTCCAGTATAGGGATTTACAATGATTCGTCTCTTAAAATTGTCTCTAAGAGCAAGTTTAATAAGGCTGACTGTACTAGCTATAAGGGAATCCATGTCAGCATAGTCCTATGTGGAGGGGAGAGAAAAGGAGAGAGAGAGCCAAGCCGGCTCCCATGCAAGAGTCAGGCTATAGCACAGGAAAAGAGGCGTTATCCATGCATGTACCAATAGAACTAACTACTATACCCATGCATGTATTAAATGACCAATACCCATGTATGTATTAAATGATTGAGAGCTCTTGTAGAGACAACTTATAGCCAGTTTATTGTATGAGTTGGCTGCATCTTACCTTTTGATGACATGGAAATGTATTGGAGGTAGCAGCTATCTATACTATTAAACTTGCTCTAAGACTTTCATCTCACATAAAAACAGCACTAGAGATAATATCTCCAACAGTAAATCATTGTTTTAACTATTTTATACTATGTTTACTATAAATTCTTGCCTCACACCCTCTTACTATTTGCGTTGGTTTGCGAGCTCAAGTCATCTCTTGCATAAGAAACAACACATTATCTCTCCTCACCCACTCTCCCCATCATATAGGATTTTATTCATTTAATATAATTAATAGATAGCTGAGATGATACTATTGAAAATGCCCTAAGCAGGTTCAGCTTTGTCGTGGTCAAGGCTACGACTTCAACTAGGGATGGTAACAAAGCAGGGGATCGCAAGGGAAGCCTCCACGGCCCCGCCTCGCCCCTCGCTAGCTGGCCCCCTGCCCCGCCCCGCTAAGCCTCCTAGGGGGAGATGGTCCCCATCACTGCAGGGACGGGTCCCCGCGTCAAATAAAAAAGACTAAATTTGTTTTCAAAAATAATAATTTGACTTTATTTATTAATTTATAATTACTTAGGTATATTTTTTTAAAATATAGTTTTAAAATATATATTCTAACATATAAATTTAAGTTTTAATCTAAATATATAAGAAAGAATACAATATCTCATATTTAAAAACTATAGTCTATTATAAAATATTTGCTTTTATTTTTACCTGATCCCTATGGGACTCCACGGGAGGGGAATGATCTCGTTCTCACCCAGTTAGCATTTAGAGATCCCACCCTGCTCCCCCCGTGGAAGAGATCATCCCCACCCCCTACAGAGATATTCTTCACAGGCCGCCCCGCCTCCACGGGGAATTGCCTCCCCTAGCTTCAGCTGATCCAAGCTCTCCGATACCCCAATCGGATGGCGACTCAGCTGACCAAGCCATCATCGTATTCATATGACATCTCTCCCCCTCTCTGTAAGGACCCAGATATTAATATCCGGATTCCTCTGTGATTCCACCGCACTATTCCCTGGATCAGTAGATAGTGCTCACAGATTACAGTTCTGAATATCAAAATACATATCATGCGGAAGCGTAATTAAAATAATAGACTCACTCATGGGCCGGATAGACCGAAATCATAAAATTGCAGCAGCGGAAGAACGAAGCACACAGGTGGGACCTTCAGGACATGCCCACAAGCAGCCAACTGGAGGTGCGCGACCTAGCCCTTGACATCTTCATCTTCTCTGCCAGCTTGTCCAATCTTGTTGCTGAGGCGAGGTGATTTGATTCCTGATTCTGTATTTTGTCGCAAAAGCGAGCGTGAGCACTCCGACCCCGTGCTCCGCGAGCCAATACACAGAATGCAAATAAATAGTATGCATAGCTTAACAAAGGAGAGGCTCGGGCTATTTTATTTTGCGTAAAGTGCTTTTGAATACAATTAATTAAAAAGCCCTATGACTTAGCAATTTTGGAACAAATCATAATGTACAAGGAAATGCATTATTAATATCGATTCAGATTCCATCCACCGTTACATGGCATCTGCACCATATAGCAATTTCTTCAGCGTTATAGCCGCTTAACTTACCACTGGGACGACACCCAGGATAATTCCAAACTAGGGCCTTACACTGCCCTTCCACTTTTCCAACCCATCATAAAGCATTTTGAAATAGAACTATATCTGGTTAAGTTCCCATGTCCGCCCTTGACCGTGGGCACGGCTATTCGAATAGTTTTGACTCTGCAGAGTTTGTACACTTTCACCACAAGAGACAATCTACTCGTTACCCCACACGATTCCTTAGACGTGTGGTTGAGCAGACCATCACAGTGACTTTTCAAAGTATCTAGTCCTTTCTCTCATCCCACTATATGGGCTTCTCCCATTTGCGATGGGTCCCATCTAATTGCACGAGATGTTTCTCACTGCTACTAGCGTACGGGCTCCCCTCCCCTCTGCGCTAGTACGACTGAGAAACTTCACCCTACCTGGTGTCCCTTCAGGCCCCCTTGCCATAGCATAACCCCATCAATCCACTACCAGTGAGATGAGTCCGGGATTTCGATAAGTCTACTTAGCCAAGTTGTACTTTACAGACTTGTGGTTGTACTGTTTTACACGGGTTGACATGACAAGATTCAGTCCTTAGTGGTATCTGGGCGGTTCTACCACAAACCACACTCTCGTGCATCGCTGCACCATACCCCCGAACCAATCCGCCCAGATATTAAAGCAAGTTGGGATTTTTGGGAGCATAAAATAATCATATCAAAATATACCAGTCATTCCCACCATGACTGCCCAATCAATTTTTCTCAGTATTAAAAAGTGATGCTTGGGCGCTCTCGCGCCCATGATTATCTACGCAATACTAAGCATGGCATATATTTAGGGACTTTATTTTCGAAAGGTTACTATTATAAATTTGGCTACGGCGACAAGGTTCACACATTCAAATATTCCAAAGGAGGTGTAATATTAATCAAGCAAACAATGGGCATATAACTAAGATCTTAAGTTAAACATGGATTTGCATATAAAATAACAGCATGCAATTTGATAATTTAAACAGAAATAATTTGCGGAAAATGTAGGTTCAACATGATCAAAGTATTGACTCGCCTGGCGCGGTTTACCGCGGTCTTGGGCTCACACGGTGCCTTCTCTTCAGTTTTCGGCGCTTATCTTCAACTTGAGCTTGATCTCGCTTGATCCGTTGAATCTTCACGGCTTCCAACTTCTAATTACGCAACTAGCGACTGAATCCAAATGAAAGCACATAACTCAAAAGATCCAAATAAATCCGAATAAACTCATCTTTTGCTTTATTATAAGTTAATAGGTGATTTGGGTGATTTGAGGCAAGGCCGGTGGTAGAAAACGATGCCTCGATCTTTTATCAACAATTCCTTTTATTATTATTTTTTATATTTATCAAGGAAGTTCCATGAGTTAGGATGGACTTACGAGTATGTACTATTTTGTCGAGTACTATTGTTCAGGGCATTTTGGGATTACCGAGTTAATTTTAGAGTCTAGGTGCATAACATTTTATGTGATGGCATTTTACGTGCATCCAGTTATCACTAGTCATATCTTATTACTTCATGCTCATCTTTATTGTTTATTAATCTAGTATTAGGATTCAATTAATAGTACCATTATTATTTTTTTTATCCAAGCTTTAGCTATGCTTAGCCTTATTTCTAATTTAGCTATCTGGTTAAAACTTGGTACGTATCATTTTATGTGATTCTAACTGCTTATGTTAATGTTTATTTATTTACCTTAGAGTATCTATATGCCGGTAAGGTTAATTGATGCTTGATGTCCTAGGGTTGCTATATTTTAGCATTCGTCTACGATTATGACATGCTTAATTTGAGTGCTCTCGGAGAGTTGCTGATACTAACATCTTATTCCTTTTATAACTCAAGCCTGCTACATCCAATGACATTCTATTATCGCTATTATCTGAGGCTACCATTCAAGATTTCTTGGTCGGTAGTGTTCTAATGTGAGTGTTTGCCTGTATGTACATTTTTAATAAAGCTACGGTGAACGCAAGAATTGTACTGTTATATTTACTAGTGGGTTGTATTCATGCTATCCATATCTCTCTAACCACTTATTTACATATAGATACTCATATTTATACCTTACTTAGAAGCCTCTACATTGTAGTTGCCATTAGCTCTAATTAAAATCTACTTATTTGGCAAGGCTTGTTTTACAAGGTTGTATTTTCAACATTTGCTAATTAGTGACACCTAACATTAGAATTTATCTAATGGAAAAGTTTTAAATGTTGGGCATATAGCTTAATCATAATTAATAGCAATCTTTATTTGGTCTTTTATCCCAAGTTACTTTACTTTACCAATGTCCTTTGTTTAGTGTTTAGTATTTTAGAAAATCTTTCAACCACATTAGATAATCATATGCGAACCATTTCAAATTTAAATATTCAGCTATTCTTATTTTTACCTAAATAAATTGTGTGCCTTCTATGGTTGTATTTCATTTAGCTTTGAACCACATTTTATTATTGCCTTTAATCGCTAATTAGCTCTCAAGTAAAACATGTAAACTATATTAATTACCTATGTAGCAATTAATCAAGTATTAAGTCCTAATCAACTTTATTTTATATTCTAGGGTATATATATAACCTCTATTTGATCGTGACTTAATTATCTTAGTTTCCTAGGACTATTTCTTAATTGATTCTCCTCTAAGATGGTTAAAGGAACAAAGCACAAAAGAAACAAAAATGTATTCTAATATGGCCGAAGCCTCTCTTCGAACATGGGACCTCAGGGATTGCCAATCCTAATGAGTGCTCGGGTAGCCAATTGGCCCCTAGCGTTTTCGCGACAAAAGGGGATAATGAGCTTTGATTAAGCGGTTGGGGCTGGGGGAACTCCACGGAGGAGTCACCGGCTGAAACAGAGGAGAGGTGGCGCGGGGCAGGTAACGGCGTCGCCGGCGTAGGGTGGCCGAGGAAGCACTGGCGACTGCTAAAATGGAATGCCCGGGACAAGGTGGAGCTAGGAGAGTGGGCACGACGGTCAGAGCGGCGGCGGGGTGGGCTGGCGCGGCGCAAAGTGGACGGTGAGGAGGTGGGATCGGGGCGACGGCGCCGGAGGGGAAGAAGGGGAAAACCGAATTGCGCGGGAGCAAGAGGGGGCTTCGGGGAGTCTCACCGTGCGGTTGCCCGGGCCGGGAAGGAAGCGTGGCGAGCTGGCGGCGGAGACCTTCGGCGGTGCGGGCGGTTACGTGGTGCCGGCGAGCTGAGCTGGAGGAAAGCTTCCGCCGGCGATGGGAATTGCTCCGGTGTGGTGAGGGGACGCTCCAGACCAAACGAATCGGAGGGTGGCTTGCCGAGTCGTCGGATTGAGCCGCGACCGGAGTTGGAGGAGAAAGGGTGGCTCCGGCGGTGAAGATGGCGTGAAAACTCAATTGCTCTGAGGTGGAGGGAGTGGGGGCGTGGGGAGTCCGTAGGGGTCTGCGGCAGCTCTTATGGGCGACCGGGCGGGGCTGGCATCGGGACGGCGGCCCGAGTAGTCATGTCGGCGAGCGGCGGAAGCAGGTGGTTGCAGGCGGCGGGGCAGAGCAAAAGATCCGGTAGGGATTTGGCATGATGGCCTGCCTGTGCGGCGCGATGAGCGGCAGAGAGGAGCTGGAGCCGCGTGCGTGAGAAGACGGGTCGAGCAGCGCGGGGGAGAAAAAGAGGGCGGGGCAGGGTCATGGCGCGGCAGAACGACGGGCGGAGGCGGCTTGTCCAGCGGTCCGAGGCGGGTTCCTCCGGTCCGTGTACGCGAGGAGGGAGAGACGCGGGCTGCAGTAGGATCCGGGGGGATTCGCGCAGGCGGCTTGCAGCGTTTGGCGCAGAGCAGGGGCACGGAAGAGGAGAAAGGAGGCGACGTGGCGCAGGGTCAGCCATGGAGCGGAGACAGGAAAACGGGGAGCTAGGCGCAGAGCAGGGAGGAAAGAAATGGAGGAGGAGGCGCTCCGCGCGGGGGGGGGGGGGGGAAGGGGCGAGGTTGGGCTGGGCCGCTTCGGTCTGGCCTGACCCCCTAGGCCATTTTTTTTAATTTTTATTTTGCTTCTACATTTGAGTGTGTTTATATAAATATACACATATACATGTTTTCATATTTTCATTTACCTCTGGTTTTTGTGTATGTACATAGGTTTACTGCATTTATACCTACATACATGTACATATATGTTTAGTTATTTACTTTTTCACCTAGTATACATGTATACATATCTATATATTGTCATTCATATGTGTTTGCATATATGTATAAATGCTAGCCTCTCTTAATTTGCTTGCCATAACTTTTAGGGATGAAATCTTATGCTTAATTAAATTTCTCCCTTGATATTTTTTTTGATCATCTTTTCAGATTCTTAAATTAGATTTTCAAGTTTCAATTATTTGCATATTCCCTTTATTACATTTCCAATTTTTGTTTCTCAGTCTTTCTTCAATTTTTGGAAATCTCAATCAAATTTTCAGGAAGATTCATAAACTCCGAATTCAAATGAAATACATTGCATAAATAATTTAAAAGCTTTCCATTTTTAAGTTTTGAATTTTTGGGATGTTACAAACCTACCCCCCTTAAATGAATCTCGACCCCGAGATTCCGACAGAGTAGAAAGAACAAGTGGGGTCAAATTGGTTAGCAATAGGTTTGCTTGTTGCAACGGTCTTGCAAATTTCTCAGTCTGATCTGCTTAGATCTAATACAGCATTATTGCATCTCCAAGATAATCATACATTAGTTCGATACTTCCAAAAGTACTTATACATCATAGTAGTCCTTCGATATTTTTGTCTACTCTTGCTACCCCCCTTAATAAATGGCAACTAACACTGGTTATCCTTTTTAACTCCGGGCATGACAAGTCCTGCGGCAACTCGGAGACTCGTCCGTTGTATCTCAGCTGCCTTGGTAAGCAACAGGTTCATAGAACAGTCCTTGGGGCAGTGGTCTTGTCCTTCACAGAGAAAGCAGGTGATCTTTCCCGTTGGACATTCTCCAGGCGGGTGGTCTCCTTCACAGTTGGGGCAGCTTGTAGTACACTGACTTTTCTCATGTCCTTTTTCTCCACAGCGCCTACACGCTATTAGGTTCGTGAGGCAGTCATCCGGGTAGTGATATTTCTTGCAAAATAAACAGTAAGGAACTGGGCAATCGTAGCTGTAATGACCGGTTTGCCCACAAGTGAAACAGGCTCCTTGTCCCATTTGTCGTAAAGGAGGGAAGTATTGTGCGACATGTCCTGCTCTGCCACACTCACTGCATATATTATTCGGTGTAGCTTCCTGATCTAGTAACAGAGCTTTTGCAACTTGTTCCTCTTCGTCGGAGTTGAGGTTGATGGTAATGGCATCCGTTATTCGCTTGTCTTTCGTCTTGATGGGGCAATTCTTCATATAATGTCCCGGGTCGCCACATCCGAAACACTTGCTTTGCTTCTTCTGAGGGCCTTTACTAGAGCGATTCCCAGTATCCTGGCCATAGGAACAAGTGTCATTCTTTTGGGGTTTACTTGGTGCAGGGCCGCTATTATCTTCATGATGATGGCTTCTCTTTGACTTTTCTCGTAGAGTAAAGTCATGTGATGGCTGGTACACATGGTTGGGACTATTGCGAGCATCAATTATTATTCTCCCTCTCTTGCTTCTGACTGTGGCAGTGGCCTTGCTCCTATCCATTAGGCCTGATAGGATTTTCTAGAAAAGGTGAGAGGGAACAGCATGAGGTGAGTATTAAATCGTATAGATAAGATATTCTAAACCCATTCAAAATTTTTAAAACAAGAGGTTCCCGTGACTGCAAAATAGGATGCCCGAGGGCAAGAAGGCAGTGCATAGGGCCCAATGAGAATCTGGCGACGGTACATCGTCTACTCGAGAAAGCACACATAAGACGGCACAGGGTTTGTCTGCATAGTCCGCTTAGAACGAGACCACCTTATCTTCATGACCATCTTCAACGTTCTTAACCTTAAATTTTGGAGTAGGGCATGAGAAGGGGAACAAAATGTTCTTTTCGAAATTAATAGAAGGAAGAGGAAAGTATTTGGAGGTGATTTGTTTGATATCAATGCTCATTCTTGTATTATCATCATTTTTTTTATTTTGAATTCGGGATAAGAGAGCTTTAGAAGTACAATGGCTAGGCAGCACATAGACGAGAGGAAATTATCTAGGAGAGAGGAGATTGAGCAATATAACTTATCTTGGTGAAAATAGATATTGAGGAAATACTTCTAGTCATGAAACTAACGGCCAAACTAACTAGGTCACGACCTGCAGTCGATATGCTCTGATACCATCGCTGTAAGGACCCAGATATTAATATCCGGATTCCTCTGTGATTCCACCGCACTATTCCCTGGATCAGTAGATAGTGCTCACAGATTACAGTTCTGAATATCAAAATACATATCATGCGGAAGCGTAATTAAAATAATAGACTCACTCATGGGCCGGATAGACCGAAATCATAAAATTGCAGCAGCGGAAGAACGAAGCACACAGGTGGGACCTTCAGGACATGCCCACAAGCAGCCAACTGGAGGTGCGCGACCTAGCCCTTGACATCTTCATCTTCTCTGCCAGCTTGTCCAATCTTGTTGCTGAGGCGAGGTGATTTGATTCCTGATTCTGTATTTTGTCGCAAAAGCGAGCGTGAGCACTCCGACCCCGTGCTCCGCGAGCCAATACACAGAATGCAAATAAATAGTATGCATAGCTTAACAAAGGAGAGGCTCGGGCTATTTTATTTTGCGTAAAGTGCTTTTGAATACAATTAATTAAAAAGCCCTATGACTTAGCAATTTTGGAACAAATCATAATGTACAAGGAAATGCATTATTAATATCGATTCAGATTCCATCCACCGTTACATGGCATCTGCACCATATAGCAATTTCTTCAGCGTTATAGCCGCTTAACTTACCACTGGGACGACACCCAGGATAATTCCAAACTAGGGCCTTACACTGCCCTTCCACTTTTCCAACCCATCATAAAGCATTTTGAAATAGAACTATATCTGGTTAAATTCCCATGTCCGCCCTTGACCGTGGGCACGGCTATTCGAATAGTTTTGACTCTGCAGAGTTTGTACACTTTCACCACAAGAGACAATCTACTCGTTACCCCACACGATTCCTTAGACGTGTGGTTGAGCAGACCATCACAGTGACTTTTCAAAGTATCTAGTCCTTTCTCTCATCCCACTATATGGGCTTCTCCCATTTGCGATGGGTCCCATCTAATTGCACGGGATGTTTCTCACTGCTACTAGCGTACGGGCTCCCCTCCCCTCTGCGCTAGTACGACTGAGAAACTTCACCCTACCTGGTGTCCCTTCAGGCCCCCTTGCCATAGCATAACCCCATCAATCCACTACCAGTGAGATGAGTCCGGGATTTCGATAAGTCTACTTAGCCAAGTTGTACTTTACAGACTTGTGGTTGTACTGTTTTACACGGGTTGACATGACAAGATTCAGTCCTTAGTGGTATCTGGGCGGTTCTACCACAAACCACACTCTCGTGCATCGCTGCACCATACCCCCGAACCAATCCGCCCAGATATTAAAGCAAGTTGGGATTTTTGGGAGCATAAAATAATCATATCAAAATATACCAGTCATTCCCACCATGACTGCCCAATCAATTTTTCTCAGTATTAAAAAGTGATGCTTGGGCGCTCTCGCGCCCATGATTATCTACGCAATACTAAGCATGGCATATATTTAGGGACTTTATTTTCGAAAGGTTACTATTATAAATTTGGCTACGGCGACAAGGTTCACACATTCAAATATTCCAAAGGAGGTGTAATATTAATCAAGCAAACAATGGGCATATAACTAAGATCTTAAGTTAAACATGGATTTGCATATAAAATAACAGCATGCAATTTGATAATTTAAACAGAAATAATTTGCGGAAAATGTAGGTTCAACATGATCAAAGTATTGACTCGCCTGGCGCAGTTTACCGCGGTCTTGGGCTCACACGATGCCTTCTCTTCAGTTTTCGGCGCTTATCTTCAACTTGAGCTTGATCTCGCTTGATCCGTTGAATCTTCACGGCTTCCAACTTCTAATTACGCAACTAGCGACTGAATCCAAATGAAAGCACATAACTCAAAAGATCCAAATAAATCCGAATAAACTCATCTTTTGCTTTATTATAAGTTAATAGGTGATTTGGGTGATTTGAGGCAAGGCCGGTGGTAGAAAACGATGCCTCGATCTTTTATCAACAATTCCTTTTATTATTATTTTTTATATTTATCAAGGAAGTTCCATGAGTTAGGATGGACTTACGAGTATGTACTATTTTGTCGAGTACTATTGTTCAGGGCATTTTGGGATTACCGAGTTAATTTTAGAGTCTAGGTGCATAACATTTTATGTGATGGCATTTTACGTGCATCCAGTTATCACTAGTCATATCTTATTACTTCATGCTCATCTTTATTGTTTATTAATCTAGTATTAGGATTCAATTAATAGTACCATTATTATTTTTTTTATCCAAGCTTTAGCTATGCTTAGCCTTATTTCTAATTTAGCTATCTGGTTAAAACTTGGTACGTATCATTTTATGTGATTCTAACTGCTTATGTTAATGTTTATTTATTTACCTTAGAGTATCTATATGCCGGTAAGGTTAATTGATGCTTGATGTCCTAGGGTTGCTATATTTTAGCATTCGTCTACGATTATGACATGCTTAATTTGAGTGCTCTCGGAGAGTTGCTGATACTAACATCTTATTCCTTTTATAACTCAAGCCTGCTACATCCAATGACATTCTATTATCGCTATTATCTGAGGCTACCATTCAAGATTTCTTGGTCGGCAGTGTTCTAATGTGAGTGTTTGCCTGTATGTACATTTTTAATAAAGCTACGGTGAACGCAAGAATTGTACTGTTATATTTACTAGTGGGTTGTATTCATGCTATCCATATCTCTCTAACCACTTATTTACATATAGATACTCATATTTATACCTTACTTAGAAGCCTCTACATTGTAGTTGCCATTAGCTCTAATTAAAATCTACTTATTTGGCAAGGCTTGTTTTACAAGGTTGTATTTTCAACATTTGCTAATTAGTGACACCTAACATTAGAATTTATCTAATGGAAAAGTTTTAAATGTTGGGCATATAGCTTAATCATAATTAATAGCAATCTTTATTTGGTCTTTTATCCCAAGTTACTTTACTTTACCAATGTCCTTTGTTTAGTGTTTAGTATTTTAGAAAATCTTTCAACCACATTAGATAATCATATGCGAACCATTTCAAATTTAAATATTCAGCTATTCTTATTTTTACCTAAATAAATTGTGTGCCTTCTATGGTTGTATTTCATTTAGCTTTGAACCACATTTTATTATTGCCTTTAATCGCTAATTAGCTCTCAAGTAAAACATGTAAACTATATTAATTACCTATGTAGCAATTAATCAAGTATTAAGTCCTAATCAACTTTATTTTATATTCTAGGGTATATATATAACCTCTATTTGATCGTGACTTAATTATCTTAGTTTCCTAGGACTATTTCTTAATTGATTCTCCTCTAAGATGGTTAAAGGAACAAAGCACAAAAGAAACAAAAATGTATTCTAATATGGCCGAAGCCTCTCTTCGAACATGGGACCTCAGGGATTGCCAATCCTAATGAGTGCTCGGGTAGCCAATTGGCCCCTAGCGTTTTCGCGACAAAAGGGGATAATGAGCTTTGATTAAGCGGTTGGGGCTGGGGGAACTCCACGGAGGAGTCACCGGCTGAAACAGAGGAGAGGTGGCGCGGGGCAGGTAACGGCGTCGCCGGCGTAGGGTGGCCGAGGAAGCACTGGCGACTGCTAAAATGGAATGCCCGGGACAAGGTGGAGCTAGGAGAGTGGGCACGACGGTCAGAGCGGCGGCGGGGTGGGCTGGCGCGGCGCAAAGTGGACGGTGAGGAGGTGGGATCGGGGCGACGGCGCCGGAGGGGAAGAAGGGGAAAACCGAATTGCGCGGGAGCAAGAGGGGGCTTCGGGGAGTCTCACCGTGCGGTTGCCCGGGCCGGGAAGGAAGCGTGGCGAGCTGGCGGCGGAGACCTTCGGCGGTGCGGGCGGTTACGTGGTGCCGGCGAGCTGAGCTGGAGGAAAGCTTCCGCCGGCGATGGGAATTGCTCCGGTGTGGTGAGGGGACGCTCCAGACCAAACGAATCGGAGGGCGGCTTGCCGAGTCGTCGGATTGAGCCGCGACCGGAGTTGGAGGAGAAAGGGTGGCTCCGGCGGTGAAGATGGCGTGAAAACTCAATTGCTCTGAGGTGGAGGGAGTGGGGGCGTGGGGAGTCCGTAGGGGTCTGCGGCAGCTCTTATGGGCGACCGGGCGGGGCTGGCATCGGGACGGCGGCCCGAGTAGTCATGTCGGCGAGCGGCGGAAGCAGGTGGTTGCAGGCGGCGGGGCAGAGCAAAAGATCCGGTAGGGATTTGGCATGATGGCCTGCCTGTGCGGCGCGATGAGCGGCAGAGAGGAGCTGGAGCCGCGTGCGTGAGAAGACGGGTCGAGCAGCGCGGGGGAGAAAAAGAGGGCGGGGCAGGGTCATGGCGCGGCAGAACGACGGGCGGAGGCGGCTTGTCCAGCGGTCCGAGGCGGGTTCCACCGGTCCGTGTACGCGAGGAGGGAGAGACGCGGGCTGCAGTAGGATCCGGGGGGATTCGCGCAGGCGGCTTGCAGCGTTTGGCGCAGAGCAGGGGCACGGAAGAGGAGAAAGGAGGCGATGTGGCGCAGGGTCAGCCATGGAGCGGAGAAAAGAAAACGGGGAGCTAGGCGCAGAGCAGGGAGGAAAGAAATGGAGGAGGAGGCGCTCCGCGCGGGGGGGGGGGGGGGGGAAGGGGCGAGGTTGGGCTGGGCCGCTTCGGTCTGGCCTGACCCCCTAGGCCATTTTTTTTAATTTTTATTTTGCTTCTACATTTGAGTGTGTTTATATAAATATACACATATACATGTTTTCATATTTTCATTTACCTCTGGTTTTTGTGTATGTACATAGGTTTACTGCATTTATACCTACATACATGTACATATATGTTTAGTTATTTACTTTTTCACCTAGTATACATGTATACATATCTATATATTGTCATTCATATGTGTTTGCATATATGTATAAATGCTAGCCTCTCTTAATTTGCTTGCCATAACTTTTAGGGATGAAATCTTATGCTTAATTAAATTTCTCCCTTGATATTTTTTTTGATCATCTTTTCAGATTCTTAAATTAGATTTTCAAGTTTCAATTATTTGCATATTCCCTTTATTACATTTCCAATTTTTGTTTCTCAGTCTTTCTTCAATTTTTGGAAATCTCAATCAAATTTTCAGGAAGATTCATAAACTCCGAATTCAAATGAAATACATTGCATAAATAATTTAAAAGCTTTCCATTTTTAAGTTTTGAATTTTTGGGATGTTACACTCTCCCCCTCCTAGTGAAGAAGAATGGCATCATCCTTCCAAGCATAGGAAAATTCAGGTTGCAGTGGCATTTTAGTACCAGCCTATCGGGAAGTGAACTGGTTTAATTAGGCGCATGATCATACTTCTCAAGTGACCTTGTACATGGTCTGAACCACGATATGCATGTATGCATGCATGAACCATCAGATAGACATCCACACTCGGAGGTGTACGTAGTGCCGATCTTTTACTTAGAGGATAATATAGAATAGAGTACTTATCAATATATATATCCGTCAATTAAGATGCCGGTCTTAGTTTTTATTGATCATCTCCCGTGCATGCATGATCATGATCTCACTTGGCCTGTGCGTGGTCCATGGCTGACTTTCTGGACGAGCACGCAATCACAGGCCGGCTTTGTGAGAGCCTGAACTGAATAGCCAGAAGGTCGTTGCTCTAGGGTAAATGGTGACATGTGCTCCAGCACTGGCTAGGGTATTAATTTTAATTGCGCCGGAACAAAAAATTAAGAGTGATGTATCGATGTACTCCCAATATAAATCCAGTACGTACATCTAGGAGGCATATTATTTAAGTAATATTTAACGAAATTAGATTATATTTGATCCTATTAAATAGACATAGTAATACTCTTTCTATTAGAGTATGGCCTTGTTCTTTTCGACTTCTAAAAGTTGTTTTTCGGTTTTTCTACAGTAACTAACTTTTAAATAAAGTATCTTTTCAAGATAGGGTCTACTAGTTAATTGTAGTACATACTGTACTGACTTCATTTATATCGGCAAAAACCATATGTGAGTTTCTGTTACTCTGTAATCTCTAGCACGAACAGTCCAAAAGCCAAAAGCCGTAGCCAAAAGCCATAAGCTCCAGCTAAAAAGAACATACCCATAATTTACTTTTATTAAATATTACTTATAATGAGTATACGTGTCGGACTTATATTGTAGGATGAAAGTAATATAATCATCGAAAGAGATAGAACAACGATCTATTAATTAATTAGTATCAGTACCACAGGGATGGAGTATTATTGATTGTGCAAGCCAAATAAATGGTTGGGTTCGAGCTGGTTTTTTGCTGGTTTATGCTCGTACTGTCTACAGTAACTAATTTTTAAACAGTGTGTTTTTTAAGATAGAATCAACAGGAACATGTAGTAAAAAAATGTACTGAGTTCGGCTATACCGGCCAAAATCGCATACGACTATTTTTCTATGCGCACTATCTCTCACAAACAGTCAGAATTCAAATATTTAAGCCATAAGCCCAAAAGAATACACCCAATATCTGTACCCCAAGGCATTTGTTTACATCACCGGTCCCTTTTGTCTCAGGGCTAGTGTAACGTCCAATTTTGAGAATGTAAAGTTTTGTTAGTTTGAAATTTTCAAATTCAATTTGAATGCGCTACTCAAATTCTGCTCAAATTTCAATTTTTTAAAAGTTTGAAACCACTTTGGGTTTGGCTCAGCCCATCCCTTCCTTTTTCTCTCTTTGGCCTAGCCCATAAAGCCATCGGCCCGGCCTAAAACGGCCCACGCTGCTCGAGCCACCCTGGCCACGCTCTAGACAGGCTCTGGTTGCGCCGAGCACACGTCCGTGCTCTGGTTACTGCTCAAATTAGAAGTTTAAGCTAAAATAAGCAGTTCGTAGATCTGGCTCCGACAGCTAGTACAACGATCCCTTTGGTGAAGACTGTTCTTGGTCATGGTCATGGCGATCCATTTAATGTTCTTGACCAATGGTCGATTACCACAGTTAACAGAATCTTCCAATCGATTGATGGAGTAATGGTGATCACGAGTTGCACTTGCGTCTTCTTTTTCTTTTGCTGTCTGCTCGTTAATTTCAAGATCATCTTTCTGTTCTCGTGATTGTACTCCAGCTTGATGTCAACAGCTCTAAGGAGCATGCTGGTTGTGATTGTCTGTCTCTTTATTGAAACACTGCGTAGCTCCCCTGCATGGTGCATGCGTACGTATTCTAGAAAAAAGAAATTCAAGACCATCTTCACAAAGTATTCTCGCATGCACCATGGAAAATCTAGAAGAAAGACGGTTGATATTTCACCCCGTTGAATTGTCGTGGTAAGAGCAACTCCAGCAGTAGCCCTCAAAACAGGGACCCTACTTTTTATTTGAGGGCTCTTTCTACTTTTGAGGACTCTGTTTTTTGGGCTACACTCCAACAGGAGCCCTCAAAACAGAACCCTCAAATTCGTTCTTAGAGGGGATGACACATAGGACCCACCCTCATCCTACTTTTGAGGGCCGAGGGGCAAAAAACTCACTCCAGCAGGGCCCCTACTTGAGCCCTCAAAAGTAGGGGCTCCCTCCAGACCCCCCAGGAATGAGGGCTCGAGGGGGAGATTTGAGGGCCCCCTACTTTTGAGGGCTCAAGCAGGGGCCCTGCTGAAGTGAGTTTTTTTACCCCTCGACCCTCAAAAGTAGGATGAGGGCTCAAGTAGGGGCCCTGCTGGAGTTGCTCTAATCATAACTCTACTGAAGGGGAAGGAATTGGCGAGCACTTAGGAAGTCCATGTCGTTCCACGCTTCTTAGCCTGTCCACGTCTACCGTTTTGCACTGATCCATCCAATCGCCCCACCGACAGCATCTGCCTGTCCACCGTGTAGCCCCAAACTCTTGTGAAGCTGCCTCTACGTATAAGTAAGCCTCTGCTGTGCCCCCACCCCCGCTCCAGATTCCCCCAGAATGCCCCCTCAAACCCGCACGAACCCTCACCACCAGTTCCCACGCCCTCCTCCTCCGTCCCCATCTCCTCCCGCGCCGACATCGGCGTTCCCTCCTCTCGCCTGGCCAATCCTCCTCCATCTTCTCCAACGCCATCTGGAACCGTTTGTTGCCTTCTCAAGCCCCTTTTTGCCTCTAGGCGTTCCTTTGCGCTTGCCCGTATCTTGGTGGCTTCGAGTTCATGAGAGATAGCCGGATCTAGACCGTCTCTCTTAGATCCAGCTGGATCCAAGATTTCTACGTCGAGAAGTCGCCGATGAGCCCAACGGCAACCCACCGAGCTGCACATGCACGCCATGTAGGGCATCAACCGTGTGGAGCCTCACATGTTCGGGCTCATGCTCGTCGCCTACTTCCTCCTCGTCACCTACGCATACTTCTACACCGCCAAGTTCGACGCTATCCACATCGCCATGAGTAAGCAATCTTGTAATCTTGTTAGGTGCCACTACACATCTGCATTTGTTTTTTTTTTGTCCGACTCACTCTTCAAATCTCTCTGCATCTCTATGTATGCATGCAGTAAGCTGCCCTTTCAAGAATGTAGCTATTGGGATTGGCTCACTGGTGAATGCCGTTGATGGCACCAAGCAGCAAACAGTAAGTTTCATGAGGTTTCATAAAGTTTCATGAAGTTTTATGTGGTTTCATGACTAAGTTTCATGGTGTTTCATTAAATTTCAGGAGGTTTTATGATTAAGTTGACTAAATTTTATAAGATTTTATGTCTAAATTTCGTGGTGTTTCGTGATGATTCATAAAATTTCAAGAGGTTTTATATCTAAGTTGACTAACTTTCATGAAACATGTTCAAAACTCTATGAAATATTATGAAATTTATAAAACTTAGATAAAATCTGATAAACTTGTCTATACTGTGAGAAACATTTTTACCGCTAACCCTTACCAACTACTAAAGGCGTGAGGCCCAATCTAGAAAATCTCCAAGCCAACCCCACCCTTCCAGCCCCATTCGAACTCCCAAAACCTCTGGCAGCAGCAACCCTAGCCGTCCCACCGTGCCGGCTGCCGAATCGCCGACCACCACCCCGCGCCCCCACCATCTCCTCCACTCCTCCCATCCGACAACCACCATCTCCGCAGCAACAGCTGCCCGTCCAATTCTACCCACCGTCGCCAGCAAGGAGCTAGCACCTCCAGGTTCCAGTCTTGTCCCTTCTTGCTCCCTCCCTATCGAGCAGCGGTAGAGAAGGCAGAGAAACGGCGGTAGCAGTCATCTTCCCCAATTGATGTGGCCGGTGAGTAGCCAGAGGAGCGGCAACAGCTCGTGAGTTCTTGGATTTTAATTTCCTTGATTCGTCCCAAAAGAAGATGATTTCTTTTGGGACCTGCATCATCCACGACCACCTGTGTTGACGCCTGCTACCAACTGATGTAGTGATCGCCGTACAACCATGACCGTTGGCTTCATCCTCAGCTTGGCTTCTACCACTGCATTGAAGCTTCGATCACAAACACGCAGAAGCCTATGACAACGGTACCAGTGACTACGACGCTGGTCATGGTCGTAACCGACCACGCACAAGGGCACTATGACGCTGATCGTTACGACCACACACAATATGGTCGTAACCGACCACGCACACAGGCGCCACGACCACAGCGCTACGACCACACACAGGTTTCGAGTCCTCCGAGTGCTACAGTACTTTTACGAGTATGACATCTACTGTACTCGAGTATGACGCCCACAATACTCCTCCGAGCATGCACTGCCGACTACCGACCATTGACTCTTGACTACGACTATCGACAATCGACTATCGACCACGACTATCGACTATGACTATTGACTATCGACAACATCCATCGACAATCAACTACGACCATCGACTATTGATCACAGCATTACGAACACAAAATACTCAGAGCTACAACACTCGGTGTAGCTTTAGTACTAGTCGTAACGACAACACAAAAATTGGTCGTATCGATCACACAGACTGGTTGTAGCGACCACACATACAGAGTACTCGCATACACAAGAGCAAAATACACATACAACAAGATTAACTCAACATTAGCACAGGCCAAAAGAACATAGCCATCAATATGTTACACGGAAGATGATTTCTTGATTTTCTTAGCGGATGTTTTTTCTGTTGCATTTTCTGTATGTATGATAGCATTTTAGCGATCTCTCATGGGCCCGAGCTCGAGCTTATTCGAGCTTTCGCCGAGTCGAGCTCGGGCCGAACCTAGCTTCAAGATCGAAGTCCAACCTAAACCCGTTCGAACTCGGCTCAAGATCGTATAGGTCGAGTTAACAGCACTACCAGTAGCGCACGGGCCATTGAGCAAGCTGAAGGGCTTTAAGTTCGCACTAACTAGCAAAGAGAGAATTTTAGCTAGTTTTTCTCTAGCCAAAGATTGTAGATAATCCTTCTCTTGATGATTAATTAATGAAAGCTTTTGTGTGGAGAATCATCTTTCGGGTGATAGAGTTGTAGGTGTAAGATTTTTCGATCAAATTCTGATGTCCACCGTTACACATACGTGATTCTATTTTTAATAGGAATTTTTATGCTTGCAAGCTATGAAACTCTCAGAACATGTCAGTCAGTCAAGCTCAATCCCTCCATCGGAGACTCGTCTGTTGGGAAATCGATTGACAATGGTAGGAGACAATCGCTTCACACACATATACAACCCCATCTTCTGAGCCCCATGTCAATCGATGCTATAAAAGAAAGAGAGACCATTAATCTGAAGCCAAAACCATCACGGCAGGGCTGCACATGATCAAATAGAAATCCTCGTTTTATTCATAGCATGTTTTATTCATCCTCCATACTCCCCGAGTACTTACAGACACGCCATGCCACCCATCGCACCACTACTAGTAAAGTAGTAATCAACCACACAGTAACATATTGCAGTACACTACCATTAGTTACCAGCTAGTAGCTACCACCTACTCGATCCGGTTAATTAAACACCCATACGAGTAGAGATCATCGTTGGTGCATGTGTGGCGATCTCCGTGTACTAGTATGATTTAGCAGTAGCCCTCGCAGCGCTTCTTGCAGTCGCAGCTGCAGCCACCGCCGCCGCCGCCGTGCTTGCCCTTGAAGCTGAAGGACTTGAAGCACTTGGCGGGGCAGGTGAGCTTCTTCTTGTAGCAGGGCCCCTTCTCCACGCACACCGTCGAGGGGGGCTCCACCCCGTGCCGCGCGAACCCGCCCGGCCCGGGGCCGCCGGACCCGGCGCCCCAGCCTCCCCACGCGCCCCGTCCGGGCGGGCCGAACCACGGCATCCCGAGGAAGCCCCCGCCGTCGTGCTCCCCGTGGCGCGCCGCGGCGGAGACGATGACGACGGAGAGGGTGAGGACCTGCAGGGCCAGGAGGAGAGGGGCGGTGGGCTTGGCCATGGCTAGCTAAGCTGTGGGGTTCTTTGCGGTGGACTTGTGACTTTGAGCGAGCGAGCGGCAAGTGGTGGTGCGTGCGTTCAAGCTTAAGCTCTTCTATCTTCTCAATCTCGCAAAAAAGAAAAGAAAAGAACCACCAGCTGAGCAGACTATCACAGTAGTAAGAACTAGAAAAGGTGCAAGTTGCTAAGCTTTCTTTCTTTCTTGTTTTGATTTGAGCTATTTATAAACTGGTTGATTTGAGATTTGTTTATGCAGTTGCCTGTCCCAAGTCTAACAGCTTAGCTTGGAGTTGCTAAATGAGTTGGGAGTTCGAGGTAAATGTAGTAGTAGCAATAATAAGCTCGCTCGTTCGAGGTGTGTCTGTTGACTTGCCGACCACCACCCCCTCGCTCATTCCGTTTTCTCGAACGTGGTCAAGGGGCACATGGTATAACAGTCTATATCTTAATGCTATCATAAAATTTTCACCTTATTTAAAGATAATATTAGAGAAAACTTTTTCAACAGAAAATCATTCCTCTAACTATTTTATAATATTTTTACCATAACTTCCTGCCTCAAACTCTCTCACTATTTGCGTTGGTTTACGAGCTTAAGTCGTCTTTTGCATAAAAAACAACGCATCATTTCTCCTCACATTATCTCTCCTTCACATAGAATTTTACTCATTTAATATAGTTAAGAGACAACTAGGATGACACTATTGGAGATCCCCTAATACCTTACTTCTTAAGGGCACCTCCAATAAAGCGGTTAGCTTCACCATGTGAGTTAAGTCTTTGGTGACAGAAGGGAAGTCGTTGTCTCAGCACGCGACAGACGCAACATGCGAACCAAGAACAAAATGACGAGCGATTTCATTGTTGGAGTGGCATAGTCCGCTCCCCACGCGTTTTTGTGGGGCTCACTAGAGTGAAGTCACTAGTGCTGACCAAGAATAGGAGGATGATGGCCTCCATGCCTGATGACAACGTCGACCTTCATGCCCAATGATGACAGCAACCACGATGACATCGACATCTACACCCGCCAACCATGGCAAGGTAGATTTGGCGTCCAGAACGACATAGGAGGGTTGGATTTGGCCGTATCCAATACCTACCCAGGTTTATATCCGCACTCTCCAAATCTGCCTAGAATAGTTACGGGAGGAGCTCCAAACCGAGAGGATCAACGACGACGAGCTCCACAGAAAGAGGATCAAGGAGAGGAACAACGAGAAGATGGTCCACCTCGGCAGCAACTATTACCCGTACTACTATTGTACCAACCCGAGCTACAATTGCGCTTTCCAATATTGCAACAACCAGCCACATCCACACCACCCTGACGACGGCCACTCTATGTGAGTGCCCTATGATATTCCATTTTCGCCTCAGGGGTGTTTGTCCATAAGCCCTATTAGATCCACACCACCATGTCATTTACATTCTATAAGGAGCATATGTATCTTAGTTGTAGTAAGGTT
The DNA here is from genome assembly GCA_017311315.1 of Dendrocalamus latiflorus. NCBI lineage: Eukaryota > Viridiplantae > Streptophyta > Magnoliopsida > Poales > Poaceae > Dendrocalamus > Dendrocalamus latiflorus. The sequence goes on from CM029644.1 coordinate 1,892,772, forward strand.
GGTTGGGTCGTGTGTCTTACCATTTGTAATGTAGCCGTAGCTATGTATTGATGTATCGAAGGGGTAGTAGGTTGGAGGGATCATCAAGAATTGGCTTACTGTTGGATGTGGAAGCAGAAAAGTTGTGGCAATGAGAAAAGGTAGAAGACACATGGTTCGGTGAGACAGCTGTCGTATAAGGGAAGATAAGTTCAAGGTAGGTCGTCTACAGTGCATCTATGTATGCGTGAGCAAGGTATTTTAATACCATGAAAACTAATAAGATAATTTGCCGCACACATAATTAATGTATTGCTTAAGATTAAATAGAAGTACATATGCATGTATACATTGCGGAAAAGTGTAACTAATAGAGGAAGAATATAGGTATACAGCTACATAATCCATGCATAATGAAGAGTGGTTATGTTTTTACGAAACCTAACAACTTACGATGATCAATAATTTTCTTCTATAAAAGCTTATATTTCAATTATGTTATTTAAGTTTTTTTCGTTGAAGATTCTATTGTCATTTTAAATATTTATGATTTCTAATGTTTATGGTGTCTTAAAAATTTAAATCATTCATAAGATACGTAAATATATTCTAAATATATAAGTTATATTATTTGATATACTAATTTTAAAATAAATCTAGTCGTGTATATGTACGATCACCCTGCGTATGTGTTCGCATAAATGCATAGGCCACGTTTGTTTTGATAGATGGAAGAAGATTTGTTTGTGTGTAATTAGGCCAATTCCACACGCCACTTAGGCCCCACTCGGTTGGGCTGAAAAGCTGTGACTTATAACTGAAATTGCACTGCAGCGGCTGAAATTTCACTATAACTGAATATGGTTTATTTGGCGTAATTAAATTTTTAAAAAAATTAAAAATAGAAAAAAAATATGCTAGATCATCACAGACAACGCAAACAAATAGGGAAAAAAAGAACTGGCAAAAAAGCTAAAAAAAAGCCAAAAGTTTAGAAAACGACGAAATTTATGAATAATGAAAAATGAGTTAGAAGCCAAAAGCTGAAGCCGAAATGAGCGGGGACCGCTGGTCTGGTCCACTCCCACCATGGACCGCCTCCTCGCCTTCTCTCGTCATCGGTGCGGTAGCCGGCGCCTACCTGCTCTACCACCACCCAACCGTTGCCGCCCGTGGCCGCCGCCTCGCCTCCGTTCTCACGTCCCTCACCGACGCGCTCCACCCCCACCACTTTCAAGCAGCTTTCCAAGCTTGCCTCCCTCGAAGCGTCCGCCTCCGCCTCCGCGCTCTCCGGGGCCCTCACCGCCGGTGTGCTCCGCGGCTACGCCGTCGCCTCCAGTTCGGTCCCTGTAGGCGAGGTGGTCTTCTTGGACCGCCTCCTTGGGAAGCTACTCTCCCCCACCGGCGAGTGCCTCGCGTCTGCCGTTGCTGGCAGCTTCGGGCGCCATCTCGTGCTCGCCTTCTACTCCCCCCGTTTGATCCGTCGGCGGGCTCATCCTCAGCTGGTTGGGTCAACGTGGTCACCACCGGAAGGTGTCGACGGGCGATTCACAGCTAGGTCAAGGTCCTTACGGCCACCGTCGTGGGTGTCTTCCTAGACAAGGCCATCCACATAACACCTACGAGCGGCTATTCACCACCGCCACAACCCCCCTATGACGCCGGGCTACAAGGGCTTTTTGTAGCCATAATAATCAGAGGTGAATGATTGCCTTTGTTTTTTTGATACCTAACAATAAATCGTAAACTAAAAAAACAATTTAACTTATCAGATGTAGATTTCGATAGTAAGTCGTTCCACCGCTCGCTCTTGACTCTTTTGCATGCGCTCAATGAACACTTAAATCGCTCAGCGTTCAACTGCTCGCTTCGACCACTCACTACGACCACTCGCTTGATTTCCTTTGCATGTAGTCAAAATTTTCCTTTACTCAAAAGGTTCAGCTGCTCGAACGAGAACACATCGAAGACATCGCCGTGCTCATATCACGCAAGATCAAGATGTGTTAGCACGCCATCGTTGAAGCCATAGGGAAACGATGCTCGGAAAACATGTCGCTAGTGTCGACTAATTTTTCTTAGAATAGATTTGATCTATTATTTCTAAATCATGTTATATAGTTACAAAGCGCCCTTACGATACCCCCTAAAACTCTAGCACAAAAAGCCCCCATAGAGCCACGACTAAAATCCTTAGTCTTTACCTACTTTTATATGTTAGAGCTCTAAACCATATTCACCTTAAACACAGACATCTCAAACCACGTCCTTAACAACCTGGACACGCAATCCTATCTCTTCCAAAAATCAAGAGACCCAAAACCCTTCCAAACATGGTTTTAACCAATCTCATCACATGACGAAGCCTCCAGGACCACACCTCCTTTATCTTCATCGTGCATCACTCATTTCGCGTGTTGAAATATCTAGGAACGCACCTCCCGTATCTTCTCCACGCATCATCCTCACGTGTTGAAGCCTCCGGGACCGCGTCTTCTGTATCTTTACCATGCATCATCCTCACGTGTTGAAGCCTCCAGGACCTTATCTCCCATATCTTCTCCACGCATCATCTTCATGTGTTGAAGCCTCCGGGACCGCACCTCCCATATCTTCTCCATGTATCATCACCTTTGATCTCCATGTGCTCCAACATGAGCTCGACCATCTCATGTGACATCCTCAACCGCTTGGATCTCAAATTTTCCCTCCTAGTCTCAGTTCTCCTCGTCACCGACCATGATCATCTCCATGCCAACCTACACATCAAAGACCAAAGAACGTTTTTTCAACACAAGTTCTCCACAACTTGACCGACATCAGCACACACACGTATAACTCACTCTCGTCTATCCATAGACAAGAACCAAACCAATCATAACACCAACCAGGTCGTCCACAACCACAATGTTCACGCTCTTCAGAAATCCACCTTCCGACCACTCAGCACGACCAGTCCAACTACTGAACATAGCCAATCAGACTGCTATCTCAATGCTTACTCAAAGCCTACAAGTACCAATCACATACCACAACTCTCCGACAACCGATTGTAACACCTATGACAACTGATTGCTGACCATGATCTCAAAAACCACGACTATCGAGTACGGAGTCCTTCCGACTGTCGAGTACCGAGTCCTTCCGACTACCGAGTACCATGACCATCTTACCACCAAGTATTTCCATCTTTCGAGTACCGAATCCTTCGAGTACTGTTCCTCCGAGCATTGTTTACCGATCATCAACCATCATGCACCAGCCAGTCATACCGCTGGCCTAACATGAGTACTCGAAGTACTCGAAGATAGCAAGAATTGAAACACTTGAATCGACCATGAAGTCTACGAGTACCGATCATGAAACCTACGGCAACTGATCGCAAAGTCTTTGACTACCAATCGCGAAGTCTATGACAACCGATCGAAAAGCCTAAGATAACGACAGTAGACCGCAAAGTCTACGAGTATTGAGTATGGACCAATAAAGCCTATGACTATCAAGTATCGACTAGCAAAGTCCACGACTATCGAGTATCAACCAGTAAAGTCTACGACTGTCGAGTATCAACCAATAAAGTCTACGACTATCAAGTATCGACCAGTAAAGTCTACGACTATCAAGTATCGACCAGTAAGTCTACGACTATCAAGTATCGACCAATAAAGTCCACGACTATCGAGTATCGACCAATAAAGTCCACGATTATCGAGTATCGACCACTAAAGTCTAAGACTATCGAGTATCGATCAGGTACTATAGCTACAATCATGGAAACGTATTGTAGCTACGACCATCGACCGGGTATTATAACAGATGACCTTACCACCTCCGTCTGGTTCACTGTAGCTAAGACCAATTCACTGTCATTTATGACCAGTTAAATGGTGCTTACGACCGGTTCACTGTTTGAGGTCGAAATCTACGATTACCTGCCGTGGTCGTTCTGCCGTGATTGAAATGCCATGGTTAATTTGTCGTAGTCGAAGCCGGATATGGTCGAAACTGGACGTGGTCGAAGTCTGTCGATTCCAATTCTGTAAAAGGGCACCGACCGAAATTTTTCTAAATGCAAATTTCAATGTAACACAAAAGTTAATTATTCATCATCAATAAATCCACGACCACCACATAGTCTAACACCTTTCGTTGCACCCTGCAACGCCGCCGTCGAGACATTGGTAAAGACCTCCCATACAGTACTTCCAATGTCAATGGCAGTGGCAATGGTGGGATTGGGGAAGGGTGGGTAGAGGCTGTGTCAAGCGCACTGGCGGTGCCAAGCAACCGGAAGCTCATGCTGGACTTGACGGGCAGGGCGACATTCGAGGCAGTGCGGTCGTTCCTCGAGTTTGTGCTGTGGAGGCTGGACGACGGCGCAAGGGCTGGTGGTGATGCCACAGTAGGGGCTGGCTTGCGTGCCTTGAGGTATATGAGCGAAAGGTCCATGGTTATCACTACCATCTGCATAGCATTGTGCTTGCATGTGTTGAAAGGCGGCTCTTGGCGCCGGCTTGAGATTGTGTGTGCATTTCAATTTTGATGATCTACAACTTTTATATCACATTGTGTGTATTATTAATAGTGTACAGAGTATACTGAAACTGTAAATTCCAGATGTGGCTAGCTTTTGTAGTGTATCAATTCTGACCTTACATACAATGTGAGTTCACAGTATTATAAAAAACAGTTAAAGAAATTTCTTGTCAGTTTATTTTTGCTTGTACATTGCTAATATTATTTGATGAGTCCCCTTTTGTTTTGTACAAATGTTCGATTGTGTTTGATCGTTAATTGTGTATATGATATTGAACAGAGGTTACCTTCACCTATCAATCTTCTAGGCATTTCGTTGCAGTTGTTTCAGTTTCAGTTTCTCATCTGTAGTTTTATACGATCTGCTCTGATCAGCAAGCTATTCAAGAGTGCCATCTGCCATGAAGGTTGAGGAGATGTCGATTTTCTTATATAATCACACCTCCTTCGGCATGTCATCTGTTTTATTTGATTGCTTGTTCAGCTGATGTGGATCGCAGAAACCAAGTAGTCTGCTGGAGCTTGTATCACCTCCTTTGTCAAATAAGGGTATATCTATCTTTTCGGCCTAGTATTGCCGTTTGTGTGTTCGCGCTGACATTCAGAGTTTTCATAGCTTTGCCTGTCAGCAGATTAATTAAGTCCTAGTGATACAGTTTTGCATCTATCCACTTTCCTTCATACCTAATTAATAACGGATAAGCGTAGGTATTGATACCAAAGGGCTTCTCTCTACTTTGTCTCAAGAAATTGTTCTGTTTCACAATGTCCCAATTTGCACGAAACTTCATTTTTTGCTAGGCGAGTTGCTTGAGACCTCTTCAGAAATTTTCTTTGTCCATACGAGCATACAGTTTATGATGGCTGTACAGCAAACTTGTCTGCTGATTCATGGTCTCTTTCCATATTTCTGTAAAAGATGAGCGTTAGTTGGGAGTTCGTCAAGAAGGGTTTGTACCCCCCATCTGATTCTGTACTGGATACAAGTTTTCATCCCAGAGAACCATCTGGGATCACAGGCTACTGCATATTTTTCTTGAAGGCATTGATTGTTGATAGTGCGAAATATCAGAGTAAATTCTTTCTAGGAAATGTGTATAACTTAGATTACCTGCTATATGCACAGCAATTCCACTGATGTATGGTTATTGGTTACTTGGTTAGTAATAGATTATTCCTTGGGATGGGTCTTCTATTGTTACTATGCATACATAACCTACTGTTTGCCAACTCCAAATTACTTATACATAATTGCATTCCATGTTGCTTTTCTCTGCTGTTCATATTGTATTTCGCATTTTACTGCTGGGTTTGTTTGGAGCAGCAGCCAGCAGGTCGGCAAACCTGTGGTGTTTTCAAATTGTATTGTCCAACTACACACAACTCCATTGTTGTGAAATTGATGCTTTGAAAATGACAGTGGCTGCAGGTTTGTTAAGAACTTTCAGAGTGAGGGTTGGAACCTATCGGTCACCAGGTCAAATTTGGAGCGCTTCTGAATTTTTTTAAGCTCAGGTTTGTATCTATGCACACAGCACTTGCATGTCGTTTTCCGCCTTGTTTTTCATGTTTCAAGTTTGAGCCGCTATCTAGAAGCCCAATCTGTACAGAATCGACAGCCCCAGCTACAGGCAACGATGCTCCAGAACTGAAGACCTTTCATTTCCGTGTGCAAGAATTGTATACTTCCAGCGTCCTTTTCTTAATAAAAGATTGTTTGACCTGACGTCGTTGTTCTCTAACCTTGCATGAATCAGGTCGCCTGGTCCGACCTGCACGCCCATCCTTACCTTTTGCTGTCATGATCTACACGTCAGTGATTGCATTGGTAGAGGAGGAGAAGGAAGATGCAGTTTGTCATCAATCTTCCGTCTGCTCGCAATCTCTAGAAAGACGTCGCATGCGGCCATGGCACGCACGTAGTGGTGGTCAACTCTCTCGTCTCCGTCGCCCAGGTAACCCGATATCTCGTCCAATTAATCTACCATTCAGATGATGCTTCTAGTCTGACTTATCACCCTTGAGAAGCGAGACCATGTACGTAAGCGTCGAGACGCGACGGCTAACACCAAGTTAACTACCGCTCGGTTGGGCTGAAAAGCTATGACTTATGGCTAAAATTACACTGTAACGACTGAAATTTTACTGTATCTGAAGATTACTTATTTGGCGTAATTAATTTAAAAAAAATAAAAATAGAAAAATAAGCTAGCTCATCACGGACAACGTAAACGAATACGGAAAAAAGAACCGGCAAAAAAGCTCAAAAAACTAAAAGTTCAGAAAAAGACGAAATTTATGAATAGTAAAAAATAAGTCAGAAACCAGAAACTAAAGCTGAAATGAGCGGAGCCTCCCTTTTGGTGCAGGGAGGGAGCATTAGGTCCGAGTGAGAGATGAACACCTGTCAGTGTTAGGTTTGGAACACTCAAGAAAACAAGGGTCCTAGGGGAAAAATAAAACAGATGAGTTTCAACTCTATTACTTTTTACACTAAAGAAAACAAGGGTAAGAGGGGAAAAAATAGAAGATGAGCTTCAACTCTATTGCTTTTTTTTCCTTGTATTACATAATACCTATATTATAGCCGGAGGACTTCCCTGGTTCTGAGCCATGCCACGTTAGCTTTTTTGAGAAAAAGTTCCTATATTTTCTGAAATTACGTATAGGTCCTCCGTTCTCGCAAAAAGGTCCCTACCAGGTTTTTTCCGAAAAGCACCCTCCACTTCACCGAAATTACGTATCCTTTGTTGGGTGACACCCCGCAACTTTCCAAAATTACGTACAGGTCCTCGTTTAATTACATACAGATCCTTATAGGTCCTCGGTTTTTTACGAAAAAGACCTTCGATTTTCTCGAAATTATGCATGTGTCCTCAGTTTTTTTTTAAGAAACTCCTTGCGAATGGCCGTCTCTTTTACTTCGATCTACACGTTAGCTAACGCGGCATGGCGCCGCGCTTACACAGCTAGTTGATCTTATACTGAGTTATATTACAACGTAGCATCCGAGTCTATTTATAGACTTTATGAACCGACTTATAGACTAAGACTAGATAACCAAGGTAGCTAACTTATCTATATATCTTATGATAATTAAGTAAATCTATCCATTTTAACTTATTAGCTTTAAAAACTTCATAGCTAAAAAAGGAAAGAACTTATCCATACACCTCATGATACTAAGCTAGTCTATCCATTCTAATTTGTTAGTTGAGAAACTTCATAGCTAAGAAAGAAAAGAACGGGTATACATGAAGCTAGCAGCTCTCACTTAGTCATTCAATTTGACTTTATTGTCTTAAGAAAATAAATTAACTAATTTTCAACATCAGCTTCAGTCATCTGGTTAAGTAATAATTAAGCATTGTATTATGAAAGGATATAAGAAGTGATTATATAATTTCCTCTCTAACAAATACAACACTAATATCAAAGCACTCAAAGAGGTAAGTAATATCTATTCACTATTTATTATGCTTTAAAAACTATGCAAATCACTATTGAAAAAAGTATGGAAACACCTTCCAAGAGATATATGCCGTCGAATTAAATTAATGAAGGACAGGCATGACATTAAATGTTCGAGAGGAGGCATGCATGGGTAGACCCAATGTAATTCAAGGGTATGCATAGGCGGACCCAATGTAATTCAAGGGTATTCAACTAAATACCTGAAATTTTTTGTGTAATACCTAATATTTAGTAGATATATTACATATATATACTGATAATTAGACAAAATATTTCAACCCACTCCTCTTCAATTCACCTAAAATAGCGCGACCTAATAACTCATCCGCTTCCTCATCAGACTAGCCCATTGGCCCATCTATGGACCCCTCAAATCCAAATCTATCCCCTCCCTCCCCCTCTTTGTGTCTCTCTCAGGTTTCACTAATATAGACCAAAATTATCAAACCCGGTGGCACTGGCACATGAGATCAAGAGGCAATTGACCACCAAGTGACTTGGTGAGGGGCTGAGAGCAACTTTGGCCCCCCTAATTTGGCCTCGATGGCAAGGAGCATAGCCACAACAAGTGACGATGTGTCTGTAAGGAGCAAATGGATGATAACTGTCACCTAAGAGCCAGGGAGGGAGCATGCGGCGGCGGCCAAGTTGACGAGCCAGTAGGCACTAGGTAACGACTATACGTTGTCGTGCACTTGTGCACGTAGGCCATACAAATCAGAAATCATCAACATAGTTTCACCTTAAGTTACTTCATACTTTTTCCACATCATTTTTTTTAATTTTTCTAAGTTATTTACAGATGTTATATCTAGCACGAAACATTTTATACATTTTTTTGCTACTATGGACTTTTATATTTTATTTATCAACTTTGAATATCTATTATAGAAATTTTGGATCCGTCACTGGAGGTACGGTGTCGTCAACTTCACATACACTACTAGATTGCTGATCTGACATATATCTTCTGGAGTATGTGTGAGCAAGGTCAGAGGCTCCTTTTGTCGTTGTGTCGCATTGGCCAAAATGTAATAGCCGAGCTAGCTGTTATACACAGAGCTTTTTGGTTATCTGCCGTGTTCGAATTTGTCAGGAAGTCGTCCCTGTTGGCCCCTACCGTTTCAGGCGTCCAGAATACTGCCGATGACCGTTCTGCGTGAGCAAGTACTGCGACATTTGTTTACCTTTTGATTTGGATCATATCGTATGATGTCATGCTTCATAGGAATAGCTGTTTAATTGTAACTAATTTTGTTCTTTTTGCAGGCTGGCAACCAGTGTGCATACAACAAGAGCGGTGTGGATTCATGAATTCAGCGCGGATCAACAGACGCTGAAAATTTTGCACTAATTCTGAATTTCTCGCAATCAACCTCGAATGGCGGTAGATTTTTCTTATCGGACGACATGCGCGAGCGTGCTGTTCTTAACAACAAGGCTGCAGCTCAACTCAATCTGAGATCTGAACGCATGCAGTCTTAAAAACGCCATCCAGTTCACGTTTCAGGAAAGAAAAAAGGACTGCCAGTTTCAGATCACGACGGCATGAACGGAAGCATGGTTAACCTGAACCTGGGACGATACCAACCAGCAGGCAGCCGTTGCAAATCAATCGACGAACTAATAATGCTCCCATAAACTGTTTATCGAACGGGCAAATCAAGCTAGGCAGCAATACATATATGCATCATGCATGGTGGATCTCGGCAGTACAGTACAGTACAGAGCAGATCACACACACACACGACGCAGCTAGCAGCCATGCATATACATGCATGTAAGTTACTTCTAGTATTAAATTAATTGTGATGCTCCTGGGTGTAGATGTAGTCTGTGTGCGCCGCCAGCGTCCTCCTCGCCATGCACTCCTCCAGCTGGTCGCCTGCCCCCTCGCACTCGTGATCTTCCACTGCTCCCTTCTGTTAAAAGAAAAACGTCGACCAGCACGATGATATCGATTAAAAGATTCAGCAAAGGACTAGAATTTCAGAACATCCCTTCACAAACCGTGGAACAGATCAACAGACAGATGGATACGTCATACGTACCTCGTCAGGAGAGACCTTGTTGGCCGCTTCGGCCGTCGGCTCGGTCCGGATGGCCCTGGTCACGGAGGCGGAGGCGAGGAGGACGGCGAGCGCCGCCGCGAGCACCAGAGTCGTCGCCCTCGCCATGGATGACGTCTACTTTCTTGGATCTGTGCTGGTAGGGGGAGTGAAGCGGTGGTGGTGGTGGTAGTGGGCGAGAAGAGGGGCGGTATTTAAAGCCGACGAGAGGAAAAGGAGCGTGGAATGCGCGGCCGAGATGTTACGTGTCCCGTGGGGTGCGCCCGGCGACGAGCCGTTGCTTGTGTCGTGCACGCCACACACCTCCACACAGGACAGGGGCACTGGCAAGTGTATGGACTGATCTGCTACGTCTCCGTGGGATTGTTGTGAACAGTCACTGACATGTGGGCCTGTCGACGAGTTATGGTATGCTTGGCCCCACTTGTCGGCGACTGTTTGTTAACAACCGGTTCGTGCACACGCCGGTGTATTTATGATTGTAGATTGGGTACTTGTGAGGTAAATCTTTTTAAGGATTCAGTTTGTTGTAGTGTGAAAAACCAAACATGAGAGGGGGCGGATATCAGTCGTGCTACAGGTCAGTATCTACGAGAGTAAGAGTGACACGATGATTCATACAGGTTTAGGGATTTAAGAGGACCGTTCTACTCTTGTCGATAGCCTACAGGTAGTTTCGAGGGTTCCTCTCGGAGACGCATCAGTTTGAATGACCTTTTGTATTTCTTGTAAGCTTGAGTTACCAATGAGAGATATATGAAGATATTTATAGGCTCTAGGGCCTGTACAAATGACAAAAATATCCCTTAAAGATAGCTATCCTATAAGTACAAATGAGCGGTACAATCATCCTATATGAGTGTAATCGTATTACTTGATCTGTAAGCAGGTATAATCATCATACTTGATGTGGAGTGTACTTTGGACTCTACATCTACATGTCGGCGGCTCGTTGAACAACCGGTTTGCCCACATGCAAAGCGCATTTAGGATTAGAGATATGTCATTGTTTGTTCGGATGGACTCATTGAACAACCGGTTTGCCCACATGCAAAGCACATTTAGGATTAGAGATATGTGATTGTTTGTTCGGATGGAATCATTGAGCAACCAGATCGCACACATGTGGCCGTATTTAGGATTGGAGACAGAGTACCTACGAGGTAAATATTTTCTAGTATTCTATTTATGGGAGAAAATGGAATTTTTAGTGGATTTGGTGCTATTTACAACGGTATTTACAAAACTAACCATATGCGTAGCATATTTGCATAAATGACGTTTTAGCCGCCAGCGCGGGGGAGATGACACGTGGGTGTGGCAAGCATCTACCGCCCGCCCACCAGACGGTAAGTAATTAAACCGGTTTAATCACTATCTAAATTCATAATTTTACATCATATTTGTTTGAATTTTTAAATATAGCAAATGAGGTCAAAAAATTACAAAATTTTATGCACAGACTTCAGACATAACGTACTTCATTGTATTTTTTTACAATTTTATCCCCTTTGAATATTGCTCGAAAATTCTTACGATTTCGATATTTGTAGAAATTATTACATATAGCAAACGAGATTCAAAAATTATAAAATTTTATGTGGAGCCTTCCAACATAGTCAACAAAATTGTATATTTTTATAGGAATTATATGTGATTCGAATTTGCCATGTTAATTCGTGATAATTTAATCGTAATTAGCGATACGCAGCCCCTTGACATCCCTCCTCGCATATTGTGGTGGAGCTTCCTGAGGTATCATGGTATGTTGTGTATTTTTTTTGCAATTTTTTAGCCATTTGCTACCTCTAAAATTTTTTAAAATGACGTATAATTAACCAGACGATTAAGCAGTTATACACCGCTTCAAGAATATTTAGAGGTAGCAAATTATTGTGAAAAATTATGAAATTTTTCATGGAGCTTTCCTATATAGTGTGCTACATTGTACAATTTTTATGTAATTTTTTGCACCAATTTTCTACCTCTAAAAATTATTTGAGCCGCGCATAATTAAACGGGTGATTAAGAACTAATGGTTATGAGCTAATGACCTGCCACCCGGCCACTGTGTGGCAGGTCTGATTCCGCACAATGGCTAGACGGCAGGCCATTAGCCCCCGGCTATTAGTTCTTAATCGCCTGTTCACCAGTTTAATTACCGTCGCTCAAATAATTTTTAGAGATAGCAAAGTGGTGCGAACAATTACGTAAAAATTACACAATATAGCACACATATTAGTTCTTAATCACCTGTTCACCAGTTTAATTACGCGTCGCTCAAATAATGTTTTGAGCTCATTTACTGTATTTACAAATTCAAAAAATTATAACGTAAAATTATGAATTTAGACAGGTAAATAAGCCGGCTAATTAACCAGCTTAATCACCCATTTTGTGGGTAGACGGCAGGCCACCTGCCGTCTGTTTGTCAGGCGACAGGTGTCTACCATCTGCTCGCCGAATGGCAGGCACCACATCTCAACTATTGGGCGTTGTCGTTCAGTGACCGGACGACAGAAGTCCTATTTTTGTTAATACCGCTTATACACAACTGCCCCTAAACTGTATCTCGCTATTGAATACGTACGAATAGCCCGCGTGCTGCCCCTAGCCGCCGCCAACTCGGCCACGCGCGGCTCTGCTCCCAGCTGTCGCCAGCTCCAGCCACGCACGGCTCCGATGCTCCGCCGGTCGTCCGCGGTCTGGCCCCAGCCCCCTGCAACACAGCTCCGGGCATCCGGCAACCCATGTCGAGAGCTGGAGGCGGGAGGGAGGCGGTGATGGGAGGAGGCGATGGGGAGAGGAGGCGCCGGGCGCAAGGAGGGGAGGCGGTGTGGGAAGGAGGCGGAGGGGAGGGAAGGCGGTGGGGAGAGGAGGGCCGGACGAGGGGAGAGGAGGTGGGGAGGCGGCGGGGAGGGGAGGGGAGGCGCCGAGGGTAGAGAACGAGTGTGGGGAGGGGAGGCGGCGGGGAGAGATCGAGCGTGGCGAGGGGAGGCAGTGGGAAGAGATCGGGAGCGGGGAGGGGAGGCGGCGGGGAGAGAGAGAGATGGGGGAGAGAGCGGAAGCCGAAGAGCAGTCGAGCGGACTGGCTGGCGGCGGCTAGGGTTAGGACTTAGGAGTTATATTTTTTTGGTTTGTTGCGATTAAGTCCTTAGAATTTCTAAAAATTATGAACAGACTCTTTTCTCAATAGATTTCTTCTAGTTTAGACCTTCAGAGTTTCTAAAAATTACGAACAGACCCTTTCCTCAATAGTTCCTTCTAATTTAGACCTCCTGAGATATGGTTATTTAGATAATTTATGCTATTATGCTGCATGGTTATTTATTTTTTAGTCATATAAAATATTATTTGTTGTCAAACTACTATCGTCTAATTGTCACCATGGCGGACGCCTAATCGACTGGGCGTCCAGATGCCCCAGCCTCACCGCGACTTGCCGGAGCGCCGTGACAACCTTGCTAGGTAATTTCATAAGGAGAGACACTTCTTGTATGATGCCATGAGGTCGACTTGTGGGATTAGACAAGTTAGGCCAGTTGGGAGTTAAAAACTTTAGCTTTCTCATTTTTCTTATTTCCTTACTTATGCCAATACCTGATGTTATTAAATTAATAACCTGGGAGTTAAAAACTTTAGCTTTCTCGTTTTTCTTATTTCCTTAATTATGCCAATAGCTGATTTTATTAAACTCCCTCCAGTTTGGAGCTATAGTACTTGCAACTACCTTGTTAGGTTTTTGGTCAATTATTTCTATCTGAACCCTTTTCTGCTCCCAAATTTTGAGTGTGCATTATTATTTTTTTGCAGTTTTATACTTTTGCATTATGGATACTTCTTTTTTTTTTGTCCCTATATGATAACTCTTCTATCAGCTAGTGCTTGATTATTGGCTGCTGACATTTGATCACTGAATTACGGGGTAAGAAGAGAAAAGACACTATCTGCATTGTGCTTGCAGATGACACGTGTGAGGTGCCAAAGATCAGAATGAACAAGGTTGTCAGGCAGAACTTGAGAGTGCGACTTGTTTGATGCCTTCTTGAAACGTGAGATTTCTTTATCACTGAAGTATTTTCTCCTATAAAGTTTTTTGGATAGCTAGACCAATTCAGTGTTTTGCCGCAGCATTTCCGAATCCGTATCATCGTATCCGTATCGCGTATCAGGGTATCCTAAGTTAACCCTCCTCTTGCGTTATTTCTGGGTCCATCACTGGGCGGATGTTTGTTTAGGGTGAACTTAATGAATGGCCGGTTCGGACACACACAAGCGCATTTAGGGTTAGAATACCTTTGAAGTAAATCTTTCCTATGACTCTATTTGTGGGAGATGATGTGATGAACATCTTCAGTTCTTGCATAAGTACGAATAGCTCTACCACACATGTGAACCGATTTCCTATACTATAAATCGTTGCAAAGGCCGAAGAGTACTCGCTGACACATGCCCCTATTCGTGGGCGCATTACACTTAATTTGGACCTTCGCATCGATGAAAGCTATTTGTTTGGGATGATCTCGTGGAACGACTAGTTTGTGCAGGATGTGTACTGTACATAACGATAAGCTAGTTATCAAGTATGTATTTGCATACATATAATTAGTAGCCATTATCATGCGGGCATCGTTAGTAGGTGGAGATGTGGAGTACACTCTTTGGATTGGCGAAGGGATCGATCAGATGGAGGTGGAATCCGACACCGTCTGCGCCAAAATTAGTAGCCAAAATTGAGTTCCAACTGAACCTTAACCTACTACATGCATGCATGTTCCAACTAGCTAGGAGCTACGCGTGGTAACATCTCAAAGCAAAGGCCAAAACAAATTAATGACAACTATCTTAAGCACTATATCATGCTGCTATGCTATGTCGTGTTGTCAGTTGTAACGTTGAATACCCAAAATCACCATATGTATTCCGTGCTAGTTTATGATCAGTGAGTAGTATACATATTGACAACATCAAGATCACATCCATATACATCTCATATAACTAATTTATAACAAAGAGGTAAAATATAAGCGATGCATAATAAAGTTTACAGTATAGGGCTGACCAGCCAAATAAATATAAGCATCAAGAGTGAAGTGTAGTAGAAGACAAGTAAGTAAGCAAAAGTGTCTAGCAGTGTGCCATCATAGCCCACAGGCAACAGACTACAATTAGGCCCTAGAAAAACCTATCGTTGATTTCCCTGGTGTCGAGGGCAAAATACACGTCGTCGTGCATATTATCTTCTGCATTCTCTGAACAACAATAATTTAAGTAAGGTTGAATACATTGTGTACAAAGCAAGACTTGTATAATATCATAACATATATACACACACACAAGTCTAACAATAAGTAAGGCTCTATGTTACAAGCTATTTTCAGCAGCTATATGATCCATCCATGATGGAGAGTTGTTACGTTTTTAAGTACCCTAATAACTTATTATGCTCAATGATTTTTCTATCAAAGCTCATACTTGAATTATATTGCTTAAGTTGTATTTTTCTTTATGCTTCTATTATCATTTCTAATGTTTATGATATCTTAAAAATCTAAATAGCCCATAAGATATATAATATATTCTCAACTCTCTAAGTTATATCATTTGATACTATAAACTTTGGAACAAAATTTAAATATACAAATACGCTGTCCACCCTGCCAGTTGGAAAAAAACTTCAATATTTCAATCGGGTCCTTACCTTTAACCAAACAGATATTACAATAATTGTAGTTGCAAACCGCATATCTCCAACTTAACTGAAACCATATATAGTGTATGCAACGAAATTAACCCCGCTCATTTCGGTTTGAGCTTCTAACTTCTAGCTTATTTTTCACTATTCCTAAATTTCATCTTTTTCTAGTCTTTTGGCTCTTTTTTGAGCGTTTTTGCCGGTTCTTTTTTCCGTATTCGTTTGCATTGTTCGTGATGGGCTAGCTTATTTTTTTATTTTTATTTTTTTTAAAATTTAGTTATACCAAATAAACTAATTTCAGTTAGCTGCAGTGCAATTTTAATCATAAATCAGCTTATTTCAGTCCAACCAAACAGCACCTTAAAGTTCAACGTTAAATAAAAAAAAGTTCAACGTTTTAATTAATGGCAATGGTGCTGCATTGCTAGCTTCCTAGCTGGAGGTAGACTGTTGAGTCACATGCAAAACGGTAGATGATTCCAAAACCCTCTTCTCACACGAAAATTCCAATCCTGGGGCCAAGGAAACATTGGAAGCATCGAGAAATTAAAGTTCACTTGGATGCAAATCTAGTGGGTCTATTGCTGATGAGGTCAAGCATATCTTGTCTTGCGTTCTTACTTGTCAGCTACTCTGCCAGATCGGTCTAGAACGTATATTTTTCCCATGTTTTCTGCAACGAAATTTGCTACGAACAAACCGATCGATCCCAAGAATCAAGCTTTTGAGTTTGACAATGTTGTACGCCCGGCCGGTTGTGACTCTATCTAGGCTGTTCTTGTCAGGCGTTATAATTAATCTAAGCTAGCTAGTTAGTGCGCGTGTGTTCTTCTAAGCAGTGCCGTTGGACAAGACCACATGACTGCATGAGAGGAGCATGAGCATAGTCTACTCGTAAAAGAATGGGCCACCAGCAACTCTAAAACTCTGCTCGAAAAATAACTCTCGAATTCTCTGAATTACATCTTCCCAGAGGGGAGAAGTAGGAAATCGAGGGTCTATGCCCCTCTGAAATCTCTGAATTACAAGCGAACTTTGCGCAAACATAAGCTGCGCCATTAGCATCCCTCCTCCTAAATTGGAGCTTAAAACCAACACAGCTCCTAGATAGCTCTCGTATTTCTGACAAGATGCAAGCGATAGATGACCTATCCTCTTGCTGATTCTATGCAGTCTCCCAACTCCTGGCAGTCAGTCTCCAAAATAGTGTTTGGACACCCTATACCGCGTCCCAATAGACAAGCATCAACATTATTTTTCCGGCGGGTCACAGATGGCACCATATCTTCCCGCGGCCGCTGCGACGAAACTTCCTTACTATTGCGCTCCACACTAGTATACAACAGATTATTACAGACAGTTCAAAAATATCATCATAGATAATTTTATAAGCCGTCTAAATTTATGGATCAGTAATAATATAAGATCATCACAGACAGCTTTCAAACCGTTTGTGACACGGAGTAAAAACCGTCTGTAATAGTTGACTATCACAGATATTTGTAGTAGAAACTGTCTATGATATATGATTTATCGCAGACGGTTTGTAGTAGAAACCACCTGTGATATTAATCTAGGAAATGCTAGCCATGCCCTCTGAAACAAGCAGATCAACACAATATATATATATATATATATATATATATATATATATATATATATATATATATATATATATATATATATATATATATATATATATATATATATATATATATATATATAGAATTCACATCCATTTATTTTAGAAACAAGAACATCCATTTCACAAATCAATTAATAGAAATGAAATATAAATATACACATGAACAATTAAGCTCAATCTTATCCTAGTGAAATTCATTCTACATTGTGGAACTCCTCATTTTCTTTTATGACTTTAAACATCAAGAAGTACACACACTGTCCTCAAATATGTTTGAAGTCGGCCTATTTCAATGAAGTTGTACTGATGGACGGAACCTGTTAGTATAGAGATCAATGTCATGCATATATATATATATATATATATATATATATATATATATATATATATATATATATATATATATATATATATATATATATATATAAATTGATAAGTATGAAATAATTATCGCAAGATTGATCAATAGTTGTTCTTCGCGGAACCAAGTAGTTGCATGTTGTGGCAAACATAGAATCCACAGGTGTTGTTGCCCAACGGCTGCTAGTGGCACTGCAAAAGTAGAATTTGTTAGTTTGAGACGTATTACTACGAAGTGTTTTATAGGATTAATGTGTACTAGTGAATACCGAGAAATCTAGAACATGTTGCAGGGCGTCGGTCACTGTTGCACGACACGGACGGTGCAAGGTACGGCATAATGACGACTAACCTTGCAGAGGTGTACAATTGGGTTCTCAGGTGTCTTCGTTCTCAACCCCTTGTCACCATCATGGAAGGTGTTCTTCACAGCATAATTGGCTACTTCAGGGAGAGGCACACGAATGCGTGGTGTGGGGAGCTCCGGGGGTTCAAGGTTGTGGGAAACTTCGCCACCTTGGACATTGCAGGGAGGACCTGGATTCCAGATGTTAACATGCTGAAGGGTGGGAAGGGTTGGCGACAGAGCCGGCGTATTAGAAATGATATGGACTAATCACAAGCTGGAGCATCTGGCGCACGTTGCGAGCGATGCGGTCAGGAGGCCACACAGCTAGACGATGCAACGCATGTGCTGATCAGTAGGCAGAGTGGCGTGGTGTGTACTACTAGTTGTTGGAGACTAGAAATAAATTTGCATTATAAACTGTGTTTTGTTAGTACGCATTTTTGACGTGCAGAATGTCATACTAAATGTATCGTATATTTCATGTACCATTTATACAACTGCTATGTTATATCCCCCTTTACAGTAATGTAGTTGGTGTTGTGCTGGTAGCGTAGTATTGCTCTGTTTATTTATTTACAAGTTCTATTTACTATTACTTTACATGCGATATTTTTTGGTTTCGTATAAGCGCTAACTTGAACTCTTTTTGCAGGTATAACTCGTGATCTTCGTGGGTCGGACTGGTCGTACCCCCTGTTGGACGAGCACATGGACCGCCTACATCGCGCTTCGCATCATGTCCTGCCTACGGGAAGCGGGGACAAGCCAGCTGAGTTGGGAGTGGTCTGGACACACACACCTCGAGTGGCCTAGAGACTGGACCCCCGTTGGACAGTCAGGTTTACACACTACAAGAAATTTGAGTATCAGTGACGAATATAGTTATGATGAGAAACGAAAATGTCATAGATTAGCTATCATTCCGTGACGATTCAAGTGATTTCGACATTAATATGAGGGACGGTACCTTCGACGCCTAGTTTTGTGACGAAAACAAATATTTGTCACATAATATACAGAAAACCATGATGATTGTTTATATTCGTCATCAAAAAACTTATTATTCGTGACGATTTATTGGATGACGAAAAAAGTATTGTCAAAAAAAAGTTAGGACGAATGGGGCCATTGTGAAACAAACTGACATGTGGGCCATCTAGAAATAATAAACTGAGTATATCACCCCCGTTCCCCCTCCGCGACTTCGCCCCCCTCTGGCACTCCCGCTCGCACAGCCCGCCTCCTCCTCCTCCTCCATCCGCCTCACCCCGCCGCCGGCCTCCGCCTCCGTCTCCCCCCGGCCGCCGGCCTCCGCCTCCGCCTCCACCCGGCGCCGGCCTCCTCCTCCGCCCCCCCCCCCCCCCCCCCGCGATAACTCTCTGCGACTTCCGCCCCCCTCTGGCACTCCCGCTCGCACGGCCCGCCTCCTCCTCCTCCATCCGCCTCACCCGGCCGCCGGCCTCCGCCTCCGCCTCCACCGGGCCGTCGGCCTCCGCCTCCGCCTCCACCCGGCGCCGGCCTCCTCCTCCGCCCCCACCCGGCCGCCGGCCTCCTCCTCCGCCAGTCCGCCCCCAGATCCGCCTCCTCCGCCCCCCACCCGGCCGCGGGCCTCCTCCGCCCCCCACCCGGCCGCCGGCCTCCTCCTCCACCCCCAGATCCGCCTCTTCCTCCTCGCGGCCGCCCACCACCCCCCGTCCTATTCCTCGCTTCCGCCGCCCGAACTGAACTGAGAAACCCTAAATCAGGCCGCGCCCGATTCCTCACCTCCGCCGCCCTAGCGCCCTCGCCTTCGTGCGCCGTGCGTCCACCGACCGTTGTCCTCGCGCCCCTGATTCCTGGCCTCCGAGCCCTCGCTGCCTGCCTCGCGCTCCCGACGCCGCGCTGCGCCAGATCCCGCCCACTCGCCCAGTGCCGCCCCCTTTGGCGATCTAGCCTGCTTCGGCGCTCTTCAGCGATCAGCACGCAGGGCAAGCCCCGCCTCCTCAAGTTCTACCAGTGGCGGATTTCAGGTTCCGAACCTTCCTCGTTTCTCACCCTCTCCTCCTCTCTTGTTATTCATGCCCTCTTCAGCCGCCCCCCAAATGCTCGGTCAATTTCCCCACCCAGATCAAGAACCGCTTCATCCGGGAGGAAGCGTCGCCGTCCGGGAGGCAGCCGGGGACAGAGGAGACGGCGTGAGTTTCTGCTAAATCTCTTTGCTTTATTTGTTCTCTGGGTGTTCCCTTAGTTCCTGATGGTTTTTGTGTGTTGCGTGGTGATTGATTGCAGGGAGGCGGTATCTGGGACAGGCCTGGAGGGGATGCTCACCAGGCTGCAGTGGGAGAGGGAGCGGGCGCGGCCACCGCCACGGAGCAGTAACCGAGTGGGAGGGCAAGGTGACAATGGTGGTACGTGGGATTTCAATTCTCAACATTCTACAGGAACACAAGTTGTTTTCAATTGTGC
Source organism: Dendrocalamus latiflorus (assembly GCA_017311315.1). NCBI lineage: Eukaryota > Viridiplantae > Streptophyta > Magnoliopsida > Poales > Poaceae > Dendrocalamus > Dendrocalamus latiflorus. The sequence goes on from CM029644.1 coordinate 1,913,327, forward strand.
AGTGCTGGTACTTTCTTTGGCAATGATTATATATGGATGGGGAGACATTAATCTATGTATGGGATTCGTAGTTGCAACCGTTGAAGTTTGTATATCAAAGAGCTCATTGTCCCGTAGTGTTTAGCTACAGGTTGTGGTTGGCTTCTGTTTAGTACCGCTCCTTGCTGGATAAAAATTCAATACTAAGTTCATACCAAGGGTGGGAAGGAAGACCCCAGGATTTCAAGAAGGTGCACTGGGAGGGGCTCATCCAAGTCGTCTGTTTTCGCAGATCAGACAGCTCTATACAGGACCTTCCTATCCTCCCTTTAGTAGGAAGTTTCCTAAATGAATGGTTACTGCTCCTTGCATATGTTTACCAGTTGTCCATTTAAGCATTGTACATGGGACATAAATTACCATTTTGTCTGCTATGTGGCTTTCTGAAAGTAAAAGTATGATAATACTTGTCTCATAATCCAATTTTTTGTGTTCATATTAACATTCAGCGTTCACAGTTTGACACGATTGCAATTTTGAGTAATAGCGAGACGCCACTGAGATATTTCATTTCTATCTTTTTAAAAAATTGGAGTATTTGGTCATTTCAGCATTGTGCCTTTGCAGCTAATGCTCCTTTCAATTGAATCTCTTAGAATACATGGATACCATATCCACTCCAATTATTGCCTTTTGTTTTATATTATAGTTCCCTAACACCTAAAGGAATTCAAGAGGCCATACTCCATCCAAGATATACATGTATGATTGAAATTTAGTATACTCTGTAATTTGCAAATATTATTCCTAAATTCTAATTAGTGACTGCTTTAAGATGACCATGTTTAAAGTATTTTACTGATTTAGTGTACATGTATGATTGTCTCAGTTCACCATTAGTATCAACAATTATGGCATGCATTGCAAACTTTTAAATGGACAGCTTTTGTATAATCATGTCTGTGAATGGTCATTTTGGATGTACCATCTACTTCCTTTTCAGATTCTTTGTATATATAACTGAAGGCATCCTATTTATCTGTTGCATATATGCAGCTTTAATGAGCCATAGTGGAGCTCCTAGTCACACTGCGACTGGTGGCAGGTACACTCCAAGGGTACCTGAGAATGGCAATATACATAGTTCTCATTCTCAAAATGTAACACTAGAGGACAACAAAGCCTTGAGGAGTTCGACCAATGATGCATGTCGAACATGGTCCCTTGACAATGATGCTGAGGTCCATCCTTCTCACAGCAGCAAATTATTTGAACAGGATGACCTAGACATTGTGTTGGTGCAAGATGTTGCTCACAGACCATCTAATGGTGTGTCTGTAAATGAATATCCTAGTGATGGTGTAGACTCTGAAAGAGATGAGATACGTTCACGTCTTCAAAATTTGGAATTGGATCAATCTTGAAAATGAAAAGAGTGCATTCAAGTAACCTGCCTCACCTAGTTTGAAAAGATAGGTATGCTGAGACAAATCTTTATTAGTGTATTATGCGGTTACTGCCAAGTTAGTGTGCGTAATTTCATTTGTTTGTCTTCTGATTAGAAACTAGCATTAATTCTTATTAGTTACATTTGGTTTATGAACTAGTTAGTACCTAATTGGGATTGCTTACTTGGTGGCTAATGTTCCCACATTCTATGTGTGCTTTGCTAACAGATTTCATACAAATGGATGAGAGGAGGGATGTTATATAAAGCAGCAATGCAGATTGTTGATGAGATTAGTATTAATGTGTGTGTATGTAGATTGTTGATGCTATGCAGTTGAGGAATGCAATTTTATTGTTTGATTGTTGTAGTGATATTGCACAGGAAGCAATTGTGTTGAACCAATGATTGTAATGGCATGTTTTGGATAAATGTCAATTAATTCTATATGCTTTGATGGAACAATTCTATGGTGATTATCTGGAGAATTATGCTACTGTTCATGATTTTTTTTTGTCATTCATGTATGTCTGGATTAAATTTTGTGACGTTGCAAATATATTCATGATGAATAATTTCGTCATAAATTACACGTCCTGGACCACATAATGGTATCGTCATAGAAAATATTTTATGACACTAAGTAAATCGTCATAAACATTATTGTATGACGATCTGTTATTCGTCATAAATGTGTACTATTTCATGACGATTTCCTAATGATCGTCACTAAGAACATTCTATGACGCAGAATCTGTGACGATCCGAGTGACGCAAGAAAATCGTCACTATTATGCTTTTATGACAAAAATCCATGATTTTGTGACAAATATGTATCATCACCGATGCTCAAATTTCTTGTAGTGACATTTCGCCAGCGTTTTAGTGTTGCCGCAAATAGGTTCCGTGTTGACCTTTACTTTATTTGTAGGCTACGGGATGCCGGGATACTCCCTCTCACCCGGATGGTGTAGGCCACCGACGAGGACGGACCCGCCGTGGCCGCGGTCGAGGACGACGTCGTGGAGTGATCACGACTCTTCCTGTTCGACTATTCCCTACTAATGGCTTTGGTGGACCGTTGGTGGCCCGAGACGCACACTTTCCACCTCTCATTCGGGGAGATGACGCCTACCTTGCAGGATGTGTCCCTACTGCTTGCCCTTCCGATCGCGGGAGTCGCTGCCTTCCTACCGGAGGTCCCAGCCGAGTGGTGTGCTGACCTACTCGGCAAATTCGAGGGGGTCCGTCCGCCGGGTGCCACGGATGACTACTACATCTTCTGGGAGGAGGAGCGCCGCAAGAACGAGCAAACCCTGCGTATACAACGCGAGACGAAAACTCATCTCGAGGCGTGCACGCATAGGGAGCGGGAGGCTCACGAGAGGGAGCACGAGAAAAAGAGGGAAATGGCGACCAAGGCAAAAAAAAAAGGCCTCCGAGGAGTTCAACGCCGAACTGGCAAGGAAGGGAAAATGGCTCCGGTCCACACAGTAGGTCGTACGATCAGTTGGGTGGGTTAGTCGCACACGATGCTATATGTTATGCATGTAATCAAAAAGTACACGTCATATTACTCCCAACTGTATTATGAAGTCTATTTAAATTCAAACAAGCTTATTATCTCGTCTTTTCACGTTTAATTATTCACATAGCAAGTCATCTAACAATATTAACATATCGGTTTTCTCCGTATACGAATTCCTAGTAACATCACAATATCACTTACCATCGTATTTACCATCGTTCTAAAGTCAATTATTCTTAAAAAAATCCCAAATTTTGTTACGCACCTAGAACATACAATGACCATACACTTTTATTACAAATCCAGCAGATTAATTTCCGGTTATAATCTACAAAATTGACAAAATGTACAAAATTCACGGGGACTGAAACCAATCGCCCTCTGGGTGGGCGACCGCGTATCAAGTCGCCCCTTGGCTAGGCGGCTGGTTCCAGTCGCTCCCTTCCCATTAGACGAGTGGAGTCTATTTATATAAAAAAAATGTTACCGCAGGTATATTTCTGTAATTTCAAATAAAAAATAGATTATTGGTGCAATTCTTGTCTTCGCAGGCAGCTTAGCTTGTCAAGTAAAAAAGGTACACATGTCAACACGAGGAGAAAGGAGAAAAAGAACGAGGGGCCAATCCATCGGCAATAAACCCAACACTTACCAACACCGTGTACTAAGGCCAGTCTCAGTGGAGGTTTCATGTCCCAGTTTCCAACACACCCATATTTTGGAAACAGTGCAGAAGAGTTTCATCCCCATGAAACTCTCTCTACTCCCATGAAACTTTTATCATCTCTCTCTTTATCAATACAGTGCCATGTCAGCGTATTTAATGCTCATGAAACTCCATAAGGGCATCTCTAATGGTCTGAGTCAGCTATCTATATGCATGTACACATCAGCATATATCCTATGTGGAGGAAAGAGAGTATGCAAAAAAAAAATCGAGCCAGCTCTTCCTTAAGCACTAGTCTATAACGCTAAACGAGGCAGCCTCAATAAATTCTGTGTGTGCATGTAAGCATCAAATAGCTATCCTTATAGATAGTTCTTTAGAATGCTAGCTTTAGTGTGTACTATATAGATGATGTGGAAGTCTTATAGTTAGTTGCTAGCTATAACCATTGGAGATGCCCTAAAACCCCCACTGAGACTGGCCTAACAACACTACATAGCTACTGGATAGAACAATGCATCGAATTCCATGCTACTACGGACATTGCCACATGCATATCCAAAGACACCTGACCCGACCTATCCATTTCAAGCGATACGCTGACGCCGACCTGCATGGACCTGTCGGTCATGCTGCTAATTTCATCTGCATCTGCACGCATATAAATGTGCACATACATGATATACATAGGGCCCTTTTGATTGGCTTTTGCAGATCAACTACCAGCTAGCCCTCTGCCTATTCATGCATGCCTCTCTCATCTTTCCTAGCATGTTCCCCCACATCTAAAGGAAAAGCAGGAAGAGAGAAGATCATAAAGAAAGGAAGGAAGAAAAGCAGCTGCTGCATGCCACAGTGCAATGCAAGAAAGCAAGAACCTTTAAAGAACCTTCCATGTTCTTCTCTTCTTACTCTATTCTCATCGATCGATCGATGGTCGTTCCAATTAAGTTCCAATAGATCAAACACGACAGAGCTAGCTAGCAGTGTACTGCACATGCACTGATATATGGCCGCCAGTCTACTCTACCTATGGAGGCATTACTACATGTTAATTTGGGAATGGAAGGTACACGTAAAACTCAATGAGCCACACACAGCCTAACATGCATGTTAATGCAAGCATGTATCTCAAATCAAAGAAGTTATTTTTTTGGCTAATGCCCTTCAATCTTTCGGCGCTACCTCTCTCTCTCTCTCTCTCTCTCTCTCTCTCTCTCTCTCTCTCTCTCTCTCTCTCTGCATTTGTTGTTGAATCTAACTTCTAAGTGCCTTCATGGATCTCGAATCCATGACTTTAAATCAGATCAACAATAGGCAAGGCAAATCCCCAAAGAAGCCAAGTAGTGACACCACAAATATAATGCTCAAATAATTCTGAGCTGCTAGCTTTTTGTACACTCAGTATAGTTTTAGTTGACGAATGCAAGCCTTTCCGGGTGTTTCCTGTCTCCTTCTTTGCAACCAGCAGTGCTTAACCAAACAGCCCCACATGGAGGACGGCAGGTTTATTTGTCCACGTGGCAAGCTTCTGCTCGATCCATCCATCAGGCAACACGCACGCAGATAAACACTTTTGATTTCTGAATAAAAACTAATTAAGCTGCCAATTAAGTGTATCATCGGCCGAGTGCTAATTAAAAGCAATATTTAGGCTACTGTCTGCCTGAGATACGTTTGGTGAGAAGATCACAAGACCGAATCATTAGTGAGTGCTAGGTGGATATCGAGCTAACTCCTTATCTTATCGAGTTTTTTTTTTAAAAGGATATAGTTTAATTTAATATCATTTTACATATAATTTAAAAGTATTTTTAGAAACGAGCTAACGAGCTGAGCCGAGCTAGAGCAAAATTCAAATTCATTTGAAATCAACTCATTTTAATGTTTAACCAATTAACAAGTATATATAATTGAATCAATTTTGAACCGAAACAACGAGCCCCACTAACGAGCTTTTTTTCCACCCTAATGCTGCTTGAGGAGGTGAGAATTGAAGCAACAGCGGATCGAAAAAAGCTGCCGAAAAAAAGCTTAGTACACAAACCATGCATAATTAATGAGTGTACAACTATATATAAACCAATGGCAAAATGTTTGACATGTCGACATTGGCATACTCTACGGCATTTTTGGCAAACTGTGATTTTGCCAATGGTATGTTGAAAATTTTCCCTAGCATATATACTTGATGGATTTGAACTGATATGTCATACAAATTCTACATATATCCCGTGGGACGCTCGTGGAAAAACTTGTATACGTACGCACGCATGAATGCGATAAAAGTACGCACATACGCTTTTTTCGGTTATGATTGTACGCACATACTATACATATGCACATATAGACATACATATCTTAACACTACCTGTCTACTATAGAAAACCGCATAGAAACAACCACACATGCTTCTTTTGGACACTAGAATATAGACATAGTGGCCAATTAAAGCTTAATTTTAAGCCGTCGCATCTGAAAAGTGGCTGAAATCGCGCTCCTTTTGATTCTGTCCAGTGATTCAATTATATAGATACAACGTGCAGCAAGAAAGCCGAACTAGACTATGAATCAAATTATAGAGATGCTATTGTCGGATAAGGAATAGTAGGAGTGCATGCAGTTCCATAGAGCAGTCCGAGTAGGACTCCACCGGATAGCAGTCCGGGCAGGAGTCCATCGATGCAACGCTGAGAATCCCATCTGAGACGGAGACAGAGACAGCATCGATCAATACACACACGCCACCGGTCACAATTAGGACTCTTGCGAATAGTGATACTATGATCTATGGCTAGCTATAACTACTACGTAAATGGTCATTATAGACGGTTCAAAACTGTCATCATAAACGATTTCCGAACTATCTGAATTTATATGTATGTTATAACAGGTAATTGTCACAGACGGTTTTTAAACCGTCTGCGATAAGTTACAACACAGATGGTTTTTAAACCGTCTGCGATAAGTTACAACACAGACGGTTTTTCAATCAAACTGTCTATGATTTGTCATATATCAGAGACGGTTTTTAAATATAGTCGTCTGTGATATGTCAGATATCTCAGACGGCTATTACTAAAAATCATCTGTGATATTACAGATATCACAGACGGTTCTTAAACATAGCCATCTGTAATATCTCAAATATCATAGACGGCTAATAGTAAAAACCGTATGTGATATATTAACGGTTTGTTATTACAGACCGTCTTTGATAGCTATTTTAATAGCTAAATTATTTTCTATTTTTCGGCTAGATTCAGGAAATGCTAGCCATGCCCTCCGAAAACAAGCAAATAGATCACACATATAGCACACGATTGTCATTACACAGATATCACAAATAAATTAAACAATTGAAGGAAGTACAACTGAATGAATTGTCTGATTAAACACAATTGAGTGATTACAATTGTATCAAATGTTTGAACATCTAATCATCATCGCTGGTGTGGAACTCTCTATTCTTATGTATGACCCCCATCAAGAATTCGAAGAGCTATCCTTGAACTTCGTCGAGTTTGTTAAAATCGAATATTCTTTCGTCGAATTCCACGCACTGTCGCTAGCAATATTAAAAGTATATATGCAAGTGTGCGAAATGAAGATGTGCATTGCATGCATGCTCTGACAACTTATTGTTAGACATCATCTCTGATCTTTGTACAAGTCAATTATCACAGAACAAAACAAATAACGTTTTCATGCATTTTTCGAAAAGGAAAAGAGAGCGGAAAAGGTAGTGTGTGTATGTGTATATTTATATATACACATGTATATATAAATACATACATATATGTATTCATGCATGCATGTACGCAAAACACATGCATGCATGTATGTCCGTTCGTACGCAGAACACTGGTAAGTAAAGGGGCCGGGTTGATTCTCTAACCATAGCTGGTAAGCAATACAAAGAGTGACAGAGAAAAAAAGGGGGAAGAGATGGATCGATCACAGTACACATCGCTAGCTCCAAAAGAACGAAAATAACTTGCACTACCCATGGCTGTCACCTGTCATACAAATTAACGGAAGGTATCATTTCTTGCATTCGCGGGTTGGAAGATATTCGGCTCACATCCTTGTCACCCACGGCTGTAGGCAACCAAAAGAGAAGCAACTTAAGAGGCTCGTCCTTTTTTCCCCTGAAAGAGAAGCAACTTAGGTCGATAGATTCCAGCAGCGGAACCACCATCGGCCGGGGCAGCCACCCGGTTGAGGTCGTCGGCATCCTTTATATCTTTCTTGAATATCTGTCGGCCGTCAATTGCAGTGTGATGAGGGAGCTTTACGATTACAACTTAAAACCATGTTACACAGCCTAATAATGTAACACCTTGTATATCTGCAACTAGGTTAAATTTAACTTCTGAATATCTATTTTTGCAAATATAGTTCTCTTCGTGGACTTATCGTACATGATATGTACCTGCTAAGCTATAATAACTTGACAAATAATGTAGCTATAATAACTTGACAAATAATAACTCAAAACCATGTTGCATAGCTCGATAGTATGACACCTTGTATACCTATAACTGAGTTTAAATTTAGCTTCTGAACATCTATTTTTGCAAACATAGTTCCCTTTGTGGACTTATTGTGCGCGCGGCAGGTACCTGCCGAGCTACAATAACTTGATAAATACTGTAGCAATAGTAGCTCCGCCGAACCTCTCTAGCTCAGTAGGTGTCTGCCGTGCAAAGCAAATCTACGAAAAATACTAAATGCAGGTGTCTGCCGTGTAAAGTAGGTCTATGAAAAATACTAAATTTATAAAAATAGGTGTCTAAGAGCTAAATTTGAAAAAAGAAAAAGACCGGGATGAAATTTTCCAACTCAGTTCGGAAATTAACGGCGACCGGAAATAACATCGACGTCACAGTGGGACCCCCAAGCGAGAGGTATCGGCTATAAATAGGCTCAGCTTCGTCCATTTGCTCGCTGCATCCCTCCAGAAATCACGAGCACACCCTCGCACAAGAATTATCTACACCAATGTTGTCCCTGCAGGAGGCCATGCAGCTCGACTTCACCTGCGGGTTGACGGACATGGACGTCGCGTTTGGCCTGGCCTTCGGGTTCGACGCGTTCGGATCCGACAGCAGCCACAATACCATGTCGCAAACTTGTACGCCGCCGCTGGACGTGGCGCAGGTCGGCGAGGGGGACCGGCGGCGGCGGCGGAAGATATCGAACAGGGAGTCGGCGCGGCGGTCGCGCGCGAGGAAGCAGCAGCGGATGGAGGAGCTCGAGCGGGCCGTGGAGGCGCTCCGTGCCGAGGGGCGCGCGCTGGAGGCGAGGCTGGACGCCACGGCGCGGCGCGCCCTCGCCGTGCGACGCGACAACGCGAGGCTCCACGCCGAGGCCCGCGCGCTCCGTCGCAGGCTCGGCGAGGCGCAGAGGAACGCCATCGCGCTGGTCGCGCTGTCCCGGCTCCGTGCGTCGGGTGTGCCGCCTCAGCCGGTCGGCGGCGTGCCGTCGTTGCTGACCTAGCTAGGAGGAATGGTAATAAGCTAAGAGGGAAGAGTAAATGGACAGGACACCGCTGTGACCTGTGAGCCTGTGAATGCTCTTCTTTAAAGTCTCGTGAAAAGTACATGTGTGCCTGGCTTAAATCTATAAAGTTTAACGTGTTGAGTCAGTGGCAAACTAGCCTTGCTTTAGTGAGGGAATTGGTTGAAATTTCTATAGATCTTCTGTTTTCTTTTGAATGGGTGTAGTTTACCTTATTTTAATTACACCGGATGACACACTCATGTACACCGTACTCACATCATACGCATGCATGCATATGAGTCCTACTAAAACACACGCTAGTACTTAAACGAAGATCGCTGAATAAATCCTGGATTTATCCAACACCTCACGAAGCACGAGCACATATTTTCCCACTAAGAACACACGCATATGTAAGATGAAACACTCGAGGTAGATCCAGAGATCGAAGCCAGACAGACTGCTCGCATGACGTGGAAACTTACCAACCGAGCAAAGCTCGGTCCTCGACAGCGTGTATAATAGCTATGGAGGGAAAAGGAAGCCCATGCATAGTGGGCTGAGAGTATGGGCCGTGCAGAATACCAACCCAATAACGAGCAGTACTACGGAGAGCCCATGGGCCTTAACAGTCGTCATCTAGGTTTCATCCCCTTCGCGTCCCTCATCGCACCACCACACCATGTAAACCCCACCCCTCCCTCCCTCGGTCTCTGTCGAGAAGAGACCAAACTCCAAACTCCGTTGAAACTTCAAATTGCCCGCGATTTCTTCTTCTTCTTTTGGGGCAGTTTCTCTGCGTCTGATTGACGCAAAAGGCGGCTTTTTTATGCGTTTTTGCGCTGATCTTGTTCTGAGCGTTGGTGATGGTGCAGTGATTATAAAAAACATTCCTCGTCCTGACGATGGAGGTGCGCGTGATGGACTCGTATACACCCATAGAATCTGAGCACCAACGGCAACGTACCAGTCAACAGTTGCTGTTTTTTGTTTCGTTGGATTGTTGGTTTTCTTCAGTGTGTTTTATCTGCAGTGATGCAACCTGCAAATGCTGGACGGGCTTGCCCGACTCCTGTTTTGACGTGCTTGGTTTTGGTATATATTCTGCCAGTTTGTAATCGTAAGCGCCTGGAAAGTTGACACAAGCATGTTTGATTGTTGGATCTTGATGGCTCAGTGAATATGCACTTTGTGGAGCCACCGTTCCTTCCGTTAGAAATCTGCGATGGATGTGCAGAATCTCGGCTTGAACCCACGGTGATTCGGCAAGATGCTAGTCTTCACCTGCCATGAGCGCTGCCGGACGTAGTACGTACATCTACAGACAAAAGTGAATAAACTCTCGTTAAAGAAACCAAAAGCGTGTCAATCTCGCCAATGGATTGGAGTCCCAGTTTGGGCTGGTTTACCTTGGCTGGGCTTGACGATGGATTTTATAATGAAATGGGCTGATCCTTGACGGATCAGCTGCGATTCCTATCGGCCTGGTGATAATGTCTGAGTTCTTTTGGGCTGGGCTTAAATGGACTTAAGTCCCTTCTTTTTCATTTTTCTATGATAACTGATTTATAAATGAAGTATCTTTTTAAATCGAAGTCTATAAATTAATTACAGAATATACTATAGCGACTTTATTTATATTGGCCAAATCACACGCGAGTTTTTGGTTCTTCGTACTCCATCTCACAAACAACCAAAAAGCTAAAAGGTGAAGCCAAAAAAGAATATGTCCAAGGCTTTTGGCTCGTTTGTGACTTTTGACTTATACTACAGTAACAAGCTTTTAAACGGTGTATCTTTTTAAGATAGTGTCTAGAAGTTGATTGTACGAGACACTATACCAATTTCAATGTTAAAATCACATATGACTGTGTCTCTCTTCTACCTGATTGTCTCTCTCCTCGTACTCTCTCACAAACTGTCAAAATTCAAAAACTATAAACCACAGCCTAAAATAACCTATGCTTATAGCTTTTGCTACAGTATACTAACTTTAGGTATACCGGCTAAAATCGCGTACGACTACATCTCTTTATACTCTTTCTCTCACGAACAGTTAAAATTTAAAAATCATAAACCAAAAATCATAAATCACAACCTAAAATAACCCACCCAGTTTCTCACCCAAATTATCTGACTTCCCGGTCAACTTTCAGCCGATGCCAGGAAGGCCTGATCAAAGACTTGTCATGGAGTCCAGCCATCTCGATACTGTTGGATGAAAACGATGCAAAAGAAAAGGAAATCCACTCGTGGACTTGGAAAGAGTAATAAAGCTCTAGTGCTACTTGGCAAACACGCACAAGACCACATTTGACGCTGGACTTCTCTAACGACATGGACTTGTTCTTTCTTCTTCTTCAAGGAGAGAGCCCTTGCCATCTATACTATTTTGTGGAAGAAATATTTTGCTACCCTCAAAACACGAGGAATTCATAATGTTAAAATAATTCTATTATGTTACGTACATCAATCAATTTATCTAAAATTTTAAGGTTATGAGAAAAAGTAGGTAATATATTTCAACACTTTCTTCACGTCTAGTTTTCGCTAAGCCTAAGACATGAACTTGATATTGCGTCAGTCAAATCGAGAATTTATGACCTCTTAGATTTTATATCATATTAAGTTGTATGTATTAAGTTGTATGATCAGAAAAGATGGGTAGTATATTTCAATAAATCCAACAATTTACAAAACCATATACACGTCAAAAGTCACACTCTTCTACAACATCGCAACTCGGACTATTACAGCATATACGTAACGCGGTCAAAAATCTCGTGATCGATAAGCCGAAAATACACTAATAGAGGTTTACCAAACTCTTACCTTCGTATGGGGCCCACCTGTCAGTTACCCAGTCAAACCAAACTCTTACTCGTTTTGATCGGGACCCACCTGTCATCCACAGGCCACAACGCAGGGCACGCGAGGTTCGCCTTGGTCAACACGGACCCGTCGCGGTCAACGGACGCGTCTCCCCCGGCTCGACCCGAACCGAAACACACTCCTCCTCGAGTTCGCGACCGAGTCCACCGCACCCTAACCCCCCACACCCAACGGCCCAACCTCTCCCGCGGACAAATCCCAGCCGTCCGTGCTACGCTAATCCTCCCCGGAAACTAAAACCCGCAAACAAATCAAATTTAAGCCGGGTCGCGCACACATCCGCCGCGCACGCACCACCACCACCCCCACCCTTCTCTCCCGCAAAACCCTAGCTTCCTCTTCGTCGACGATGGCGGCGGCGGCCGGGGTCGGGGAGGCGGTGGGCGAGAGACGCAAGCTGTTCGTGGGCGGCATCCCGGTCTCGGCGCAGGAGGCGGAGCTGCGGAGCCACTTCGGCCGCTTCGGCGCCGTGCGCTCCATCGTGGTCATGAGGGACAAGGAGACCGGCCACGGCCGCGGGTTCGGCTTCGTCGAGTTCGAGGACGAGGCCGCCGCCGCCAACGCGCTCGGCGACGGGGAGATGCCAAGGCACTTCATCTGCGGCCGCCTGGTGAGTTGCCTCGATCTGCTCTTGCAAGTACCTTGCCCTGAGGAGGAGGATGCTTATTACTGGGTTCGCGTGTGAATCTGTGACGGAAAGCTTGGAGCTTGGTGTTAGTTTGTGGAGATTTACTAGCATTTACCAAGTTGGTAGGCTATTACACGGACAAGTGTGTTGCTTAATCTGGTAATTTCCGTATTGTCATGCATGGGGAAAAGTAACTGGATTATTACTTGGTACTTGGTAGATTGCCTGTAATTCTGTGATGTAAGTTTACCGCTTTGTCGTAGTTGCTATATTTTTGGTGTTAATCTGGCTCGGTCTGTCAGGAAGTTTGTTGCTTTGATGTGGATAGCGTTATTAATTGTAGTGTTTCATCGTCGTTTTGTGCAGGTGGACGTTAAGAGGGCTAGGGCGAGACCTCCACGAAACCAGGGTGAGCAACCGGTGCAGCATCAGCAGCCGGAACAGGGCCTGGATCAGGGCCCCCAGGACAACCAGCCTGCTCGGAACAATACTGAGGACGGCAGCGACAACGTGAGCTATGCTTCAAAGAAGGTCTTCATTGGAGGTTTGCGGGACAACATCACTGAGGATGAGTTCCGGGCTTACTTTGAGAAATTTGGCGCTGTAACGGATGTTGTAGTGATATATGACAGCCTGACAAACAGGTCGCGGGGGTTTGGTTTCGTCACCTTTGATTCTGAGGAAGCAGTGAGAAAGGTGATGGAGCAAAGCTTTCATGACTTGAAAGGAACGAGGGTGGAAGCTAAGATTGCTATCCCCAAGGATGCTCAGTATTACCGTAATGGCCAAGGTCGTGGCTCGAGAACCTTTGGCGGAAGGGGCCCTGTTGCCTATGATGGTTCCACATATCAACTATACAATGATAGATATGGCTTCTACAATGGCTATATGCCACAACCTGTTCCCACACACTCCTACTATCCAGGTCTCTATTATGGTATGGGAGGTTATCCCTATGCGAATGCATATCCAAACCAAGGAGTCATGGCAAATGTTCCAAGCATGGTGGCAAGGCGTCCAGTATATACCCCATATCCTCCAATGTATCCAGGGTATGGTGTTGTATACAGAGCTGGTTATGCAGGTGCTGCTACTTCTGTTCAGCATGGCGTTAATGGTGGAAGTGATAACAAAAAGGATCAAGCCTCTGTAGACGTACAAGAAGTTGACAGCGCTGCTACCGTTGCAACAAAGTTGGAATATATGAAGCTAGGTTCACAATGACATTCTGGTGAGTTTACTCTACCCTACCAGTTAAAAATTACGTACTTTAACTGTCATGTGTATTACAAATATTCTTATTGTGTAGAACTATGGTCGTTATACATTACTTAAGTTAGTAGCTTATATAGGTTGTTCCCCAAAACCAGAGGCAATCTGGCATCTTTTGATGACTTGACATCACTTGTCCCTGGAATCAGGACGGCTTTGCATGTTGAAACTGGGGTGTTTATGCTGCTTATTCATTCTATTACTTCCAAGATTTTAAGAACACAAAATCAGAAAATTAAGTAGGGAGCTGGTAAATTATAGGACTTGACCAATGAACAGTTGTCATCCACTGGTCAGTTTGAAGGATGGATAACTAATTTAATTATTTCAAATCTGCACAGCAATTGTTAATTGTTACTTGCACAATTATTTTCTGTCGTATCATGAGAAGTTTCAATCCAAGTTGATTAATTTGATTCCTTAATTGTTCGCTTGTCCTTAGCTACTTATTTGGTATGTATTCGTAATAAATGCTGGACATCCATAACGCATTTAGGCACTGTATAATTTATTGCAATTCGTGCTCTTATTCAAATAATGAAGTTGAGCAAGCATTTTGAATAACTGAAAGGTTGTTTGGCATGAAGGCATATGGTTAAATTAATCAATTGGGAAAAGGATAGTTTTATCATTCATTAGTATTCTGGACATTTTGTGATTTAGTGAGCGAGATGCGGAGGGAGCTGGGTGGATTCAAGCTTTGAAATCGAAGGAACCTTGTCCAGTTTATTAGAAGGAACCTTGTCCGGTTTATATTTCATACTTCTTTTGGTTAGCAGAGCCCTGTACATCCGTTCGTAAATCGCATCGAAAGGACTCATTTCAACATTCTATCCTTTGAAGTAAAAGAAAAGGATTTCTATTTGTTTCATACGGTGTGAGATATTCGTGAATGCCATTTACTGGACATTTTGGAGTTTGATTAGAAAAAAAGCTGTGATTAGTCATTAGTTGTTTTGTGAGTACAAAGATAGCAGTAGTTGGACACCAGTGTTGATTTACCATAATAATTGAACTAAATTGTGATACCCGTGAGTGTTGAACTGAATGGAGAAATGGGAGATTCTGTAGTATGTTTATTTGTCAAATGTCAATTGAGTAATTATATGTCCTGTTGTGAGCTGATTAAACTGTATAGAACTGAGACTTGTGCTATGATTTTGTCCCATTAAAATGTTTTTCCAGATATTGCAGGTCCCAAACTTCCACACTGGTAATATATGTCTTTACACCTGTGCGCCATATGATTAGCTTGATGAATAGTGTTAAGGATAGAATAGGAAATAACAGTCCTATTCTATTCTATCCTTAACAAATAGCATATGGAATATGTATTTACGCTGATTAGTTTTTTATTTATTGTGTTTCTTAAATGAATATACCCTTGTTGAGAGAACCTTAGAACTATACATAGGTGTAAACACATGTTACTTAATCTGTGCGCATGCCAATTGTTGGCGTGCAGATTTGTGTTTGTTTACAACTCTTAAGGCTTGTTCATTATCTGCTTGTATCACAATTATTCTTTGTGTAAGATTTGCAGCCCCTATTAGCTATTTATTTAGTTCCCATCACTTAGAATTTTATGACTGTTATATAGCTGTGATACTTACATAGTACTTTGTACAGCACTACAACAGCTCGTTAAAATGAGGCATATTAATATTGAACTTGTTTGCTCATTGTGGGTCCATTTGTGCTTCCAGTTGTCTTCTGCTTATTCCTTTGTCCTTAATCCATTGTACTAAAAAAATGTATAATCCATTGTACTAAAAAAATGTTCTCTTTAATGAGTAAATCCCATAGCTATCTTTTTAATGAGATTTTACTGAATCAAATGTAAATGTAATTTTTACGGACAACTGTACTAAAACAATGTTCTCTTTAATTAATCACTGCATCCCACTGCTATCCTTTTTAACTAGGTTTAATTGAGTTGGATCTCAAAGTTTATGATGATATTGACGCTGTTATGAACTATTTGCTTCTTTTCCTTTATGATCAGGACTATTACTTCTACGTTGATGACACCTGAGTACAACATTTGTTTGGGAACCCGCAACTGTGAAGACTTGAGCTGAGATTCTTTGGTTGACAAGTATATCATTGGAATTGTTCAACTTACCCCCATTCCTTGTTTCTACTGGTGATACACTGAAGACATGCAAGTTTCAACTGGCTGTTGACCTCACCCCTCCTGTACCAATGTTTAAATTCGTTGTTGGTTTAATGTATCAGAATCAGACTATTCAATCCTAATTGCTCGCGAGTTTCGTACCATTATACACTGGTATATCTCGGTTCTGGCATTGCGTAACCAGAACCAGAATCAGCTATTGTGAATTGTTTGGCGAGAGCCTGTGCAGTGTCTTGCTGGTTGTTGGCGAGCAAGCTGGATCCATTTGGTCCATTGCAATATCAAGATCCAGCAGATACATTGATGTCCCAAATGAGCAAAAGAGAGAGGTTTCTGCCAAGCTCTCTTTTGTTTGACGTGCAATGGGGGAGGTAGAGAGGACTAGAGGAGGGTGACAAGATACTTGCTACTACATGCAGGTACCGTGACCAGTAGTAAGGGGGCTTGTAGGCATGTGAAGGCCCACGTAAGAAGGCTGGCCAGAAACAAGAGACCCAACCAGGGAAGGACTGACCCCTTGTCATTCTCTGTCCCTCTAGGCCTTCGTCCTGATGCATGCATTCATGGAAGAAGCCCTCCTCTGTTCATCACAAGTTCATATCATACCCATGGTCGATAGATTGGATAGGATGTAGGATTGGATGGATGGATGGATGGATTGGTGCTTTAAGATAGAAAGATGTGAGGGATGTTTGATAGATGTTTGACGCTATTTTGGGGGCATTGGTTTGGTGTTTTGCCTTGTTGAGATGACACCATGATGTTTAGTGCATCTTAGGTGTGCCAAGCAACTTGATTGATTGGAACTTTCGAGTCCCTTTTGGTTACTAGTTACACCCGGTTTTTTTTCCTTTGGGACACGTCTATTCCTTGCAGAAGTGAAGCTTCTTTGGAGGAGGCAGCTTGGACACAAGCTACAAACAGGGGATGATGGATGGCCTCATGGCCACGAGCCCACACATCTACATCGCTGGTGTCATCACTCCAAAGGTTAATATTCCCTCTTCTTTTGATGCCAGTTTGGTAGGGTAAGTTTGAGGGAAGATAGTGTAGCTGAGAGAGAGAGAGAGAGAGAGAGAGAGAGAGAGAGAGAGAGGGAGCTATGTTTTGTTTTGCTCTCCATGCAGGGCAACTGCATCAATCTTTTCAGAAGCTGTAGGGTTAACCCAAGCAGCAATAGCAAATGTGCTTGCCTTTACTTTCTTGAGAGGAAAGTGCACCCATTAGCTAAGACCATGAGTATTACTAGCGCTAGCAGGGATCCTTTTGTACATTTTGAGAATGTAAGGAAGTAGTTTTGACTGCAAGCATTAGGCCTCAAGTCTACATGAACAGCATACATTTGAAGGTTTATTAGAACCTTTTTATCATTAAAAGGCCTCTATGAGATGCTGCCTGAAAGATTTCGACAAGCATAAGCACTTGTCAGAACTCAGAACAGAAATAAAAGTCTTACCACGTAACTTTACCTAGCAAGTTTTTATCACAAATTTGCTTTTCAGAAAAGCTCTTATTACAGATTTAAAGATACCGGCAATATGGTCAGTACTCAGGAGCATGGCATCGATGGAAATCATGATAAGGTCACTTTTCTTTTGCTAGACAAACCTGCAAATGAGTAGTTTACAAATACATAGAGATAGATCAATCTAGGACTATGCTTTTGCAGGGAAAAAAAACTTATAAACCATTCACTGTTTGAGATAGCGACACGTCAACGTAGAAGGTACACTGCATAAATGCATAGCGCTGCATACACAAACATTGGCTGAGACCAGGTCTCTTCTGGCTTCAGATTAATCAATCAATAAACTAGCTAGGTTGGCCATATATCAAATGAGCTAGCCAGCCATGTTACATTTTCCAGTGAAATATCATGTGTCCATGCAGATGCAGTGCCCTGCTGCCACTCTTATCTCCATCAGCAGCAGCATCTTTTGAGCAGTATATATACACAGTTTTTGTCCTCAACTAGAAAGTCTGCTACAGTCTGCTAGGAATTAATTGACAAATGTACAAGGCAGCCTACTGTTTCTTTTTGGCAGCTTCAGACAATGTTTTTCTTTTCAGTGTTCGGAAGAAATTTTTTTTGAACAACTTGAGCTCTTCTTTCTTTAATCTTTGCTTCTTTTTGACCATGTATAGTACAATCGAGTTATTTTATTTCCTCGTTCATAAATGGTATGGCCACTGAATTGAATGGAATTAAACAAGGTGCCTGCATTCAGTTTGCAAGGCCTGATTTATGTACTAGCTTGTGCAAGTCTAATCCTTGAACAGCAAAAGCCTTGAAGACGCATGCTTCATGAGAGCTGGTGTGGGCATGCACAATCAAATTGGTAGACAAAATGGAACTGCCATCAAATCAGTTTTGGATAGGGAATATATTGATGCGGAAATTCAGAGCCCTCAGGCAAAAGTCAGGTAATTTGTGGGGGATATCTTGGTTAAGAGTGCTTGGCAGGAGAACAAAATATAGTGGCATGGGAACCAACTAGTCCTCTCTGTAGGCCATTGCCACCTCTCCCTTTACTCTCCTCCTCTAGAGTCACTTTCTCTCTCTATGGTGTGTGACTCGAAAAATATGGAGTAGATAGGCCTTGCATGCGAGAGAGAGCAAATTATAAGAACAGAAAATAAAAGAAAAGAGCAGAATTAAGTAAAGAGCTACTAGCACAAGCAACCAACAAAAGTGAGTTACTTCTTCAGCCTTGCATGCAGCAGCTATAGGGGGCCCTAAAGGTATCTACTGCTTTTGCATTCATCTCTCTCTCTCTCTCTCTCTCTGCCTGCAGTGTTGCCTGCTACCTTTTATCAGTGGGGAATGTGGAGGCATGCATTGCACAGTACTGTTAGTGTGTATGTGTGTGTCCATCCTTTGCAAGCAGGGTGAACCCCACGCACCACATGCCATTTTGCTCTCCTCTTCTCTTTTTTCTTTTGGCCAGAATTAGGGCTCTTAGGCATGTCCATTTCTGTTTAGCCCTAACCCCTTGCCCAGCTCCATCAGCCACTAGCATGCTGCTACCTGTACGTACCTCATCTCTTTGTCATGCATCATGCGTTGCATATTTGCATGCCTCTTCCTCCTCAATCCTCATGGGACTGCACTGCTACCATCCATGCTCCATATTGAGGGAATGCTTAATCCATGTTAGTGACTGCTTGAGGTTGTCATTGTCAGTGACCTTCCAATAAAGGGCAAATGCTTCAATCACTCATCAGGCTAATGTACGTTGTTGTGTAATTGTGATCCATCTATACATAAACTAAAGACTAAAGGTCAATGCTGAAAGTTCAGGATGTGAAACAGATGGACTCTCTCTCCAAAAGTTCAGAATCTACAATGGATTTGGCTCTGAGGTTGGGGGACCAATGTGCAACCTATTTACCAATGTCTCTGCTCTTGAAGTATATCATGCATTCAATAAGCTTCTGCAGGATATATGCTACGACGATCTGCTGCCACATATATGCATCCTCATTGGTTGTTACAAGATATTCGCTGGCTAGTAGTACTGATGGACTTGTGATTTTCTCTACAAAACAAATGAGGACGTACATGCAGACATGCACAAATTGAATGCAATATAATCTTCCTCCTTGTAGCCTGCCTGTCTGCAATTCTGCATATATCATACATGGACCACATATATACAACAAACAATAATCTGTGAGCTGTGATAAGATCAGTATGTTGAAGCCAGGCAAAGCACCAAGGCAAGAATATGGTTTGCATGCGTAATCAAGATATGAGCATCTGGTACGCGAGCTCTCAGCCGCTGCGCATATGCAGATGCAGATACACCAGATTGTAGCTAGCTAGCCACCGTGTGTGTATGTGTGTAATCTGAAGAACTCTGGTCTGAATTTAAGTATGCTAGGCTGCTAGCTCATACAAAGGACACCGTTGGAAACCACACACCGCCTTCGAGATGGCGACCCCTCATCCATCAGCAGCTTTGTAACACCTCGTCCATTCTCTGAGTCTAGAGTGCTACCATTATTACATAATAATACCATTTTTTAAACAAATGCTTATCATTTTAAGTAAACTCTACTTTATTCATGAAGCAGCGACCTTTTACACCATACCATTTTTAAGCAACTATTCTAGCTTACTAGATAAGTTAAACATACTAACAAAAACTGATATGTGAAGAGCTACAAGTACGTGAAGTCATTCATGTGCTACTCCCGCCCGTGCATGACGTTCTCAACGGCCACTTAAAAAAAACAACACAGCGAGGGTGAGTTCAAATACTCAGCAAGTACACAATAAAACGATAAACACTGTCCAATCATGTAAGCAAATTTTACCCGCCATAACATTCTCTTCATACACTATCCGGTTCATATTTTCATTTCATGTTCGTTCATTCTCATATCATTAGTGCAATGCAGCACTACTCTACATGCTCATTTGCTTATCTCATTGCATATACCAGTATTACCGAGCGAACACCCGTCGATGTTCACCCAAAATCTTGGGCCCGCCCATATCGGCACGGGGGGTCTCTCTACTCCCGTGGAGGCCTATTGAAGTAGGTCTTGCGGGATCCACTCAGGCAGATCCCAGTTCTCATTTCATGAATGCACATGATACGAATGCATTACCCATTGCCATTGCCATTGTCATTCTCATCAGTATTATCGTTGGGAGGGTGGCATCGCTGCTCATCCCGTTCCATTACCATTGTCATCATTAGATAAAAATCATCATGTCATGTAAACATTGCAATTTCATATAAGCATCATCATATCATGTAAACATCGCATATTTCATAAACTTTACGGTCTATCGCTCTACTATGCACTTGCCTGTTAACCAAACGGAGCGAAGCGATGTGCGGATGACATCAACTCAGGACCTCCACCTGAACAAGCAATTAATCCGACTCAACACATCATATAGAAACCAG
Source organism: Dendrocalamus latiflorus (assembly GCA_017311315.1). Lineage (NCBI taxonomy): Eukaryota > Viridiplantae > Streptophyta > Magnoliopsida > Poales > Poaceae > Dendrocalamus > Dendrocalamus latiflorus. The sequence continues at coordinate 1,934,304 of CM029644.1, forward strand.
AGCTTAAGCGAGCGACGACAATTCTACGCGCATAACCCGACTCTGGCATAAAATGTCCGGGGTTAAGGACCCATCACGCAGGTACCAAACCCTCATTTCATTTTTTTTTTCTTTTCTTCTTCTCTTTTCTTTTCTCTTCTCTCTTTTTTCCTTTCCTTTTATTCTCTCCTTTTCTCTTCTCTTTTTCCCCTTCCCTTCATCTCATGCGGCCGATACGGCCCTACCCATTCCTTATCGCCTCATTTCTTTCGGCCGAATGCCCCAGGCAACTCCCAGGCGATGGTGGCGCGCGGCCGGGCTCGGGCGTCGCTGGCCTAGAGCTCGCAGCCGATGGCTCCTCCGCTGCCCCCGCCTTCTCCTCCACGGCTCTTCCTCACTCCCTCCCTCTCTTGACGTTTCGCAGCGCGGAGGGGACCTCGGCGTGTTGGCCTGTAGTGCACCGCCGGCGAGCCCTCCTAGTCTGGTTGGCCGGGGCCAGATCCGGTTATCACCCTGCCATCGGCTGCCTCCCCTCTGGCCACTCTGCCTCCCCCTCGCTCTTCGCCTCAAATTCGGCCAACCAGGACCGGATCCACTGCCTCCCCTATGCCCCCAAGCTTCGGCTGCTCCATACAGGTTTGAGCTCATTGGCCACGGCTTGCAGCCAGCTGGCCAGCCCCTACTACCAGAACAGTCCTCTTCCCTCCCCCTTTCTACTCATATTTTGATTTAGCTTCTTCATTTTGCTTGCCTCTATACTCGGGCACACACACATGATTTGGGGAAACCTATGGGTGGTCGCCGCGATGGAACTTGGCAGGGACATGCGGCGGGGAGCATGCACCCCCGACCAAGGGCGCACGGCGCCCCCTTTGGGCACTCCGCTTGTCTTGCGCCATGAGTAGGGAGGGTAAGAGTTGGGGACCTACTTGAGGATGGCTAGAAGTGAAGGCAGTCGTTGACGAAGGTCGTGGGGGTGTGGATGGCGAGTGCAACAGCCTCCCCATGTCATTGCTGATGATGTTGGCTTGCTTTCACAGTCCTGGCTCCTCTCCTTTGCCTTCTCCTCCTTCCCTAGCTCTTGTCCGGCTTTATCTTCCTCACTGCCTCTCTCTGTGGTGGCTCTAGCTGGTATGGTTGTGCTTGGCTGAGGGGCTCACTCTCGGTGGGCTTTGTGGATGAGTGCCACTTGCCGTGGGTGAGAGGGCAGGAAGGAGAATGCTGGGAGTGTGGCTTTTGTGGCAGGAGTGACTGCGGTTTGGGTCAAATGGCTATGACTCTCTCTCTGTGTGTGTGCATTGCCATTTATGCCCTTCCCTTTTAACCTGGACTGAGTATGTGCCTCATGGACCTTTTGGTCCAAAGGCAGATCTACACTGTTTGGTGCTTTGTTTCTACTCTGGTAGGTAAGTCGGTTCTACTCTGGCAGGTAAGTCGGTAAAAGGTAAGAATGTAATTTTCTGTCGGATGATGAGAACCCAAACGCGAGACGGTGCCGACCGTCCCTAAACTATCTGGGAACCTCTAAGAGCGCTATTTTTATTCGGCTTTCTAAAAGCCGATGGGTCTGACGGCAAAATTCTTCTTTATTCTCCCTTGGATTGTTTCCATTGTTAGCATTACTTCTCTTTTATAATTTAGTATTATTACAAGCTTATACTTGGTAGTAATGTGACACTCAGGAAAAGAACTAAAACTTAGCTCACTGATTCAGTTTTCTGTTGTCCAGCTGGCTGTGATTCTTTCATTCTTTGATTGATGATCAGACAATTAGTCCTCTATTTTTGCTGTAACTTGTTAGTGAACATTGCACCGGATTCAAGCTCTGATACAAAGTATGAAGTCATTATTCAGTTTCCTAGTGCTGTTATTTTGGTTGCCTGACAAGAGATATAAAGAAAACAAACAGAGAGAGAGAGGAGGAGGAGGAGAGAGGGGCAACATTTCCAACAGCTGTTCTGCAGCCATGTATAGTTACTATCGGGGCCCTCTTCAAGTACACTTCTCTTTGGGCAGCATGTATTCACACTTCCTTATGTGGGTGTTTTTTGAGATTTATGGTTTAAATATTTGAATTCTGTCTGTTCTCAGAAAAATAATTGTATATAATTTTACCCGATACAGCTGAACTCAGTATACTTTTTACTATAATCTTACTGTTACTCTGTTTTAAAAAAATAAACTGTTTAAAAATTAGCTACTGTAAACAGTATAAATATAAACCGGCTGAAAATAAAAAAGAACTCAGCCTTTCTTCCTTGTGTGCATATCCCTAGCTAGCTGCACGCAGAGTTAAAAAATGAATCTAGCTTAGATATTGTTTGGATCTTGTGCAGCCTCCCTGCATCCACTCGTGAAAACCACAGGGTTCCAGGCCATCTTTAAATGCAAGCAGCATGCAGTACTGTGCTTACAGATGCAGCTATTTGTAGCCTATTGCTAGGGCTCGTCCCAAAAGCCGACCACTGGCTTGTCATTCTTCTTCATTTTCTACTGCTTACTACTACTACTACTACTGCCTCCAAGGTAAAATCGTTGGTAGAACCAAAAGCCATCTTGTCATTTCCATATGACCAACCTGTGTACTCTACGATATATTAGTAGTCAAATTTACAGGGTTCGATCGCATTTTATTGCGACAATCCACATCTGGAGCGGTACTTAAGACAGAAGATACACATACATAGAACTAAAGGGTTTCTAACAATGACAATGTTTTTGTCCCAAAGTAAGTTTATAGCACATACTTGTTGCAGGTAATGTTGGCAAACTTGGAAATATTCATCTGTATGGCTCCGTTTATTTTGACTTGAGCTTCTGACTTATTTTTTACTACTTCTAAATTTCATCTTTTTCTGATTTTTTTAGCTTTTTTGAGTTTTTTGCCGGTTCTTTTTCCCGTATTCATTTATATTGTCTGTGATGGGCTAACTGTTTTTTATTTTTAAATTTTTTTTAATTTAGTTACACTAAATAAGCTACCATTAGCTATAATATAATTTTAATAATAAACTAACTTATTTCAACATAAAGATTTAAAAACTAACAGGCAGCAGAAGAAAAAATTACTACACAATTTCACAGTGCATTTGGAATCTGTCAGACAATAGGTACAGTAGATTTTTTCCCTTTTTTTATTGCTGGCTTATTTTGTTCTACTAGTTCTGTAGCTTTTGCTCTTTCGCATGTGTCAGGCCATGTATGGGAATGCATGCATGAGATAAGAGCTGTGACTGTTGGGCAATAGAGGCAAAAGAAGATATATAGTGTTTAAAATAAATTTCGTTTGATTTGTTTCGTTTTTGCAGCTGCTCAACTGTTCATTAGTTAGTGTTCTGACTTCTGACCCCCCTGGTACCACTCGACTGCCCCCTTCTGTCAGGCGTTGGCTCTCCGGCCCAGGGAAAACGCTACAGATTTTTAAGTTTTACAGCTCCTCACCTGACCGGTAACCAGCGGTTATCATAAATTTCAAAAAAATTTGACAAAAACAATCTGAAATTCAAATTTAAATTTTATGAAAAAGTTGATTTTTTGAGAAAAAACTATAGATACTTGTGGAGATAAACTAGATATTTATATATATACACGAAATAGAGATGAAAATAAGGTTACAATTTGATGTATTTTCGTATTTAAATGAACTTTATTGAAAATGTGGGCCCTACAACCGAAATCCTCCAAAATAGTTGGCTTACCGGCCTCCGGTTTTCCATGCTCTGGCCTCGTGATCTGCTCTTAGTGAATGGTTTCTCACTGGTACAGAAAAAGATCATCACAGATAGTTCAAAAATATCATCACAGACGGTTTGGTGAGCTGTCTAAGTTTATGGGTTTGTAATGACATGAGGTCATCACCAACGATTTTCGAACCGTCCGTGATACAACTATCACAGACGGTTATCACAAATGATTTTTAATCTAAACTGTCTGTAATATTTGTACTGATGATTTTTTATCTTTCCATTTTTTTGTCTTTTTCTCCACTCCACAGAATGCCTTCAATGGATTATCACATTTGCGCCCTTGCTCCGTGAACCGGAACCTCATCCTGACCGATCGACCACGGTAGAATGATCAAGGAAGAACAACCACAGCAGAACGATCGCCGCAGAATGACCACGGCAAATCGACCATGATAGAACGATCACCGCAGAACAACCATGGCAAATTGACCACGGTAGAACAACCACCGAAGATCGAGTACGGCAGAACAACCATCGAAGATCGAGCACGACAGAACAACCACTGCAGATTGGCCACGGTAGAAACATCACGAACTGAAACTTCATGTACTCTTCAAGGCTGCAGGGACTGTACAACAGAGGGTCATTAAAAGTGTGGAGCACACCACCTCTCTTGGGCACAGACCTAAATAGAATCAAGTAACGCTTGCGCTTGCTCAATGTCTTGACACGATGCATGTAGGATGGCACCCTCCCATTCATCATGGCCTGCAATCACATTCATAGGCTATAGTCATCACGTTGTCTTCTTGATAGCCTTCAGAGGGAAGAGAAGAAAGGATGGATGGTGTTTTTACGTACCATGAGTAGATCGCTGGTCTTGACAATGAGGATGTCCGGCTCAGGGGACACAGCGAGCCAGCTCCTGTCATTGGCCTGCATCTTGAGGCCTTAGACGTCGTGTGAGGTGGGAAAGGGAGAAGAGGAGAATGGCAAGGCCTGCATCTCGAGGGATTAATATGGTGTGAGAGGTGGAAAAGACTGGTGCCTACCGTTCGATGCGGATTGAATGGACGGATGAGATTGGGATCCTGGGGGCGATGCCGTGGATCAGCGATGTGGCAGGGCGAGACTAAAATTTCATACACAATTATCATAGATAGTTCTTGTTAAAAACCGTTTGTGATATTATATCTTCACAAACGGTTTTTAGTGCTAGTAGCAACACAGACGCTTTCTAAACCTAAACCGTCTGTGATTGTATTTAATACCGACAGTTTCGGTAAACCGTTTGTGATGAGAAGTCTAATATTAGCTTTTTTGTACTAATATCTACTTTGGTTGGTAATACATGCAAACATTTTATCTTCTTAATTTGTCGTTTAACCTTAGAGTTCCTCTACCAAAGTCGATTATATAAGGATCATAAGTGTAAACACAAGTGTTATGTTACAATCCATGACTTAATTGAGCATTGAGATCATAGCAAGTATGTTATTTGTTATATAAAACTTAGTTATAAGTTGGTTGGCCATTAAAACTCAGACTTAGCAAAACCTAAATCTATAATCATCGGGACTCATAATATACATCATCTATCAAATCTTTGTACTGCAAATAAAATTGTACTCTTGACCACAAGTATTTTTTTTTTGGTGTGTAATGTACAGGCCAGTACTGAAGTTGAACTTGACCAAGCTAGCTTGAGCAAGTACAGCTGGGGCTCTGGCAATGTGAATGTGACAAGCTACTAGCGGCGTGAGGAGAAAAAGTTATGAATGGTTTGCCTCACACTCGCTAAAGAGGGAATGCTGCAAAATGCGTTCCAAAAGCCAGACAAGATAGGACTTAAGTCGGAAAGAGTCGCATGCAAGAAAATCGATCTATCGATTCTTCTAATGAAATGTGCTAATAGCGCACATAAAGTACTACTTGCATTGTGCAAACCGATCTAAGTTACATACATGCCTGGCTAGCACTCGATTCCAATGTGGACCAATCATGACATTCGTACCTTTTAATGTGGTTCAAATTCTATATTTGACAAATAGTTGTCTAAGCAACTTAATTATCTACTTCCTTGGGACAGTTTGATCTTCATCGATCTTAATTTGTTGGGTGTAAGGGCTTTCGTATCTCTAAAAGCTAACTTGTGAGGTAAGAAACTCCTACTTTTAAATTATGTTCCTTGCCTTTTCACGATCAATATAAAACTATTCTAACAATCTCCCATTTATATATTAGTGTCCCTTAGCTGTTCACCCTCTCTTTTACCGTACACTGACGATCCATCAGGTTATAGTCTATCAGACGTTCACACACTAGTGTCTATTGAGCAAGAGATATTAGAACTAGGTTCTGATACCACTAGTTAGATCGTAAGGGTTTTCTTATTTCCAAAAGTTAGCTTATAAGGTGGGAGACTCTTCCACTTTTAAGTTAGATTCATTACCATTCTACAATCAATGTAGGACTTTCAACATAATTGAACTTCAAATGGGATAGACTTCAAACATGCATAAACAAGAGGTTTTCTCTAATACCCAAAATTAGTTACAATTTTCATTCAATAATGTACATATGAGAAAAGTTTAGCGGCCGGAGTGTACTAACTTATTAATTAAGTTACCTTGCTACCTAGTTATTATCTTTCATTAGGGAAAAATGACATTGCCAATGATGTTGTTTCAAAAAATGCCATCGCTGTGAGGCTGGCATGTGGGTCAAAGTCCTACGCATCAGTGAAACATCCTATGATATTTTTCAAACTGCAGAACTTTGCATCATATTGAATTTTTAATTTGGGCAAATTATGTCATCCTACCAATTAGACTCCGTTTGGAACACGGGAATTTTTTCGATCTGCCCATAAATCTAACTGTTTCCGATAAAATTCTTAAAAATTGCTATGGAACTCTTGCTTTCCAAACGACCCTTAACCTCTAAACAAATACAAACATTCACTGCCAGACTTGAGACCTTTCGCGATGGTTTAGAAGTTTCCTTACGGGCCGCACCACACCGTCATCTAAAATCTAACTGAAGCCTTTTCATTTGCTTCATAGGAGACCTCTTTTCCCATTCTGGGTGTGTAATGATATTCATGCAGGGAAATTTCTATCGCCGAAATTTCACCAGTAACCGGCTTTATCGTGGATATGGTAAAATTTTATACCGGTTAAAAAATTTGGATTATTCAAAATTTATCTAAAAATTCAAATTTTAATTCAAAATTTTCATCCAAAAAATTCCAGTAACCATCCTCCGGTAAAATTTTTGAACACATTTTTCCCTGTATTCATGAACAACTCAGCAATGGATGCAAGGCTGCAGACAAGTCTACGGCATATTTCGGCTAGTATTAGTGTAGAAATCATGTCTTGTTTCTTTACATGTTGGTAAATCCTGTTATGTTTTTTTTTCTTTTGTCAAAACTGCTCAAATTTCTTGTTGGTCTGTACCCAAGGTACGGTGAACATCACTGGATAATAAATGGCCATTTAATGTGATATTTGCTCAAGTGCCTGTTCGATTTCTGAAAATTTTCCAAGTTTGAAAAGCCAGATATATTTATTCTGAAATATAATTGTGCATATTCAAAATATAGTTGCATAATCATCCGAAATAAAGCTAGTTGCATAAGTCTTCTTGCTGACCAGTAGTAGCTCAATAATTCATAGTGCTGCTACTGGTTAGTTGATTAGGGCCATTTTGATGGTTTGTTCTATTATTTTCCTCAGTCATATGTACTGCTAGTTTCTCATGTCTCCAGGTAACACATCTTTTTTTATTTAAAGTATTGCTAATTTCTGTTGATTGGAGAGGTACTTATCCTATTTGTTGTTCCTAGTGGAACTATAAAGTCACCTTTTATTTTTGAGAGGTGATTCTATACTTTTTTCAATAGTGATTTGTACAATTTTTAAAGTATAATGAATAGTTGATAGATGTTATTTATCTCTTCATTTACTTTGATATTAATGCTACTCTTATTAAAGAAGAAAGTATTGAAGCACTGCTCTTTATTTTTTTCTTGTAGGTCTTTGCTAATTCTTCTAAGTACCTGACAGTGTCACCATGAGAGCAGGTACATCTACCTAGTCAAGCTGTCACCTTTTTTGAATAAGTATGTTGTATCGTTTTATACTACTATCTGAATTTGTCCATGCCATGTTCTTGGAGCCAAGTTGAATTGTCCATGTATATGTATCTAGCAGTGCTTGACTTCCTATGTGTGCTATATATTAGTATGCTCCAACCGGTTGTTAAGACTGATTTAGTCATTCTGTGCAGCTTATCTGATATGATGTGAATTGGATTGTACTATAGAACGTTGTCTATACTCTATAAATAGCATTGCACATTGATCGTTAGTACAGTTCAGTGTTAGCCATCTTTATTTGGCCACAGAAGTATAGGAGTCTTGTCAAACTTAGAGATAGTACTGCCTAAAAATATCTACTATGATAGAGATCCTGTCCATCTTGTAAAATAGCTTATGCTTCAATCATTTTCTCTTCAAACGTCCTATAACAACAACTAAGATGTTCACCTACAATTAATTACAATGGTGACAAGTACTACTACCATATTGTGATAGAAAAGCAAACTTGGAAACCGAATTTTGCTGATTTGCTCCATGGCAGGAAGTTGCATACTTGCAGCTTGAATGTTTGATCTTGGATGGAGCCATGGAAGCCTCTTTGTTGCTTGGGAGAAGAAATGGAAGAGAACATGCATTATACACCTTTACTGCATGATATTGTGTGAATGTTTACATGATCTGTAGGTCTTTGATTTGATATAAGCTATTGGTGCCCAAAGCAGGACACAATGTGATTTTATTGTGTTATTTTTTGTTTACAACTTCTTTTTCCTAACGGTATAACTCATCACGATAACAAAATAGTACATGCTCTAACGAGACAAACCGACAGAAATAATATCGGTGACAATTTTTCCTGACGGTCACCGACAAGAAATAGGGTCTCCAAAACTTGACATGGGAGACAGTTTTCTGTGGTGGCCATCGGGAAAGGCTGTCGGAAATTATTTTCATGTCAGTTAACCGTCAGAAAATGGAATTTTCGTGCCCTCAATATCCTCACGGGTATTTCCTAATGGTTTACCAATGGGAAAATAATTCTTGACAGTTATCCCTATTTTTTTTACGGTTTTTAACCGTCGCGAAAGGTCCACAGTCTGTTAGTGATTCCATGCACAATCATCATTATTCTTTTTCACGTATGACTTGATGGTCGCATATAATGGTTCTCCTCGCACTTAAACCCTTTTAGCTCCATCCATATGACGGAATGTAAACGGGCCGTTAGAGCATCAGAGTGTATATATCGCAATGGGCTTTAAGGTAGGCCTCACCTAATTGTTAAGGTCGACTAGTTATGTTTGAGGCCACCGCTCGGCTGTAACAAGGGTCCCACTCGGCAGTAAAAAATTGTATTTTAATGCTTGTGGTAGTTGGTAATTGGCTGGTAGGGGGAGAGAGAACAACAGGATTAAAAAATTTATATTTTAATGTTTGTGGCCAGGTCTTTAGCTTGAGGACCGGCCTCGAGCCTTTTTTTGCTTATGGCCTACTTAAGATCAACCCTGTAATGTATAAGGTCGATCTTAAGATGGCTTATGACCTCTTATTTTTATACACTCTGATGCCTTTGGGTTTGCTGCTCATACATGAATTGTCTTATCACATGTAATGGCATGTGGGGCCTGCATGCATGGAGATCTACTACGTGACACAAAGGCACGCATATTATTGCGCCTAAGTCCTGAGCAGCCAGACACATAGATATGTCTGTATACATACATATATACAGGAACCATAGGGCTTGTCTACGTACTTGCCGTTGCTTTTGTAGTTCACTGCTGTCCATATCGATCCGTGCTCCTTTTTAGATTGCATGCATAGTTTATGATACGTACTATATATGCACGGTATCTATATATATCTATAAATCCATGCATTGCCAGGAGCATCTCATTCCATTTCCCGAATCAAATAATGAGCTAACATATTTTTTATATTCCATTCCATAGTACGTGCTTCTTTTGTTGAGCTTTTTTACCGGTTCTTTTTTCCCCGTATTTGTTTGTATTATACGTAATGAGCTAATATATTTTTTAATTTTTTTAAATTTAATTATGTTAAATAAGCCTCTGTCAGTTATAGTATTTTTTCAACCAGCTACAGTGCTTTTCAGCCATAAGCCACAAAAAAGCCCAAATGTTTGTGGTGGAATGGTTTTGATCAAAAGACCAGTTTCTCAAACTAAACATACGCAACAAGTCATTGATATGAGCCATCTGATAAGTAGTGTCGAATTTTTTTAGTTAGCAGCTTAAATGTGATGTGTTTGCGGACATTTCATTTTTCGTTAATTAACACAAATTGAACTAGTGGGATCATATTAGTATTTCGATATATAGACTTTGACCAAGTGGAGCCATATATGCCAAATGGGTCCGGTTTCTGCCTATAATGCACATACGTATTTTTGCATTTTCCCTTGTACCGCATGCCACAATGACATCTCATATCCTAATGGAGTAGTAACTTCTGATATTAAGATCCCGTTTCAAACGGTTTCAGTTTTTGGTTCTAGAGTAAGAAGTTATTTGGAACGTGTCGACTTCTTAATTTTGGTTTTTTTAGCTTTTTTATTTTTGTTTTTCCTTCTTATTCTTTTGCATTGTCCCAAAGATATAGTTGTATTTTTCAAAATTTCTCATTTTTCTATTATTTTTTCTTTGACTTTGAAAAAGTTAACAACCGTTACAGTGTAATTGTAGCCAAAAAGCTACAGTAGAATCCAAAATCCATAGTTTTTAAGCCGTTTGGAATACTATCTAAAAAAGAAATGTAGGACAAATATTCTAAACCGTCCAATGCCCATACAGATAGGAGTATGTAATGTATGCCTTATGCATCAACGCAAGGGAATAGATCAAAACTGCAAGCCTCTTTAAGACCTGAAGCTGTCCCAACCCCCCCTGCATGACAGGGACTGGAGCATGGAGGAAAAGAATCTCCATGTATCATGGTTGCCTCCCTTCCCAATTAGCATTGGCCTTTGTTCCAAGTTCAGACATGAGACCTGAATGTGATGTGTGGTGTTCACTTCTCCCCCAACCAAGGAGGCATACATGCAGTGGCACTGCTCCTAGCAAAAGTGCTTGCATGGGTTGTAGCTGCTGGCCATTTGCCATCATAACCTTAATCAAAGTTGAGTGTGGGTAGTGGGTGCATGGATGCCTAGCTAGTTCCATACCATTATTCTACCAAGGTTGGATCCTTTGTGGCACAGCTGACACTTGACTGCATGGTCACATTTGTAGGAGAAGGAATATGTGTTAGATCGAGGAGACCGACTAGAGGAGGGGTAAATAGACGGTCTAAAAAATCTTTTTTAATTAATTATTAATTTTTATTTGGCTAAACCAAACAAATAATACAGAAGCTTAACTCAAAAAGGTTTAGCATAAAACAACCGGATTCACCTAAGTACACTAACAAGCTAAGCCTATATCAAGATTCACAATCTTAAGATGACAAACAATCAATTTAATTCTATGAATGTAAATTGAGCACAAGAAAATAAACCACAATTGACACAGTTGCTTTTTACCGTGGTGCTCGGAGACGTGTCAGTCTCCCTTAGTCCACGTTGAGGTTAGCCCACATGAATTGGACCGGTTTTATGAATTAAGCCAAAACACCCCAATCCATTAGTGGTTGCTTTTTTCGCTCCGGGTAGGTGAGCGCCAACCTTCACAACTTTGCTTGGTCTTCTTACAACCTTTTTTGAGAAGATCACGATGCACGATGCCCCCAACGCCATCTAGGAGTTGGCAAATTTCAAAAGTAATAAGTCAAGCCCCTCGCTTGACTCTCACCATGTGCAACGAATGCACAAGCTCGAGTGGATACATAATCTACCTTTAGATGCAACACATGCAATCTAGAGCATTCCTCCTTACTCATAAGGTACAACACATGCACAATTGAGAGGAGAACCTCACACTAGCTCAAGAGAGTGAAATGGAGTGCCAAAAGTTATGCTCCAACTGGCCACAAGGGGGTATATATATCCCACACCTTGAAACTAGCCGTTGGGATAGAAAAATAGGATTTCCAAAAGTACCGTAGGCAAACGACATATACTTTCTCTCCCCACAGCAACGGTCAGAAAACGACGGGTACTTCCGTTTGTCTCGAGGGCCAAATCTTAGCGTTCTCTGGAAAAATGTACCGCCCCATAAATTCAGAACTTTCGGGGTCCGGTAGTATCGTTCAAGAGTTGCGGTCATACCGTGCTGTGGTAGTTCCACCGTTCAAACTCTGGTACTACCGTTTTCTTCTGACAATGCATAGTTGGCTTGAGAATTTAAATTCAGTGCATGCATGACCTTTGTCTCGAGCCATATCGATCTTCTTGTCAACATTAGTATGCATCTCCAAGTTATTAAGCAAAATTCGGGACTAAACCTTTCAAACACTTAATAATCATATTAGTCCCATATACAGATAATTGAGTGTAAATCAATATAAGTCAATGTGAATATATGCACCAGTTTTATATACTCAAAGGATATGTTTTAAAGTAGAGATCCCAATATATGTGGAAAAAGAAACATGGATCAATACTAATGAAACCACAAAACATATAGTGAACTCCCCTTAAATATGTGCATACAAGTGTGTAATGAAGACATATGCATATATTTATTTTAGACCATTGATGGAGTTCATTCTATATTTTGGATCCAAGAAATGCACTAATATATGAGAATGTGATTTTGAATGCATATCTCTTTGATTTCACCTTTTCATCCTAATGAGACATAATTGCATTTGTCATTATCACTAAGACCTTATAATTGTATTTGTCATTATCACCAAAACCAACTTAATGGAGCTTGATCTTTCAACTGGTCAGACCGCTCACAACTTCTTTTCTCGCACATGATGAGCACCTCTCTAGAATAAATGTGCCGCCAACTACATGCTGATATAACTGCTCGCCAATCAGGCCGTCGCCCATGGCCAGTCCGACTGCACAGATCTGATCGCCAATCATGGCCTAGTCAGACCATCAACATGACTGGCCAGACCGCTTAGCGCTTGATAATAAAAAACAGAGATCATAATACATAAAATTAAACTCAAATTTCGACAACAAAGTATAACAAAGTTAAATCCTTATCACATAATATGGTTAACCTCCATGTGGTCTGACAACAAGCATCAACATACATGCAAGGCCTTCTCCTTGCACTTTTGCCATGAGAGATCAACATCAAGGAATAGTTAACACACTACTTTGTGCAAGTGAAATTATAGCCGTGGGGATATATTGAGATCTCCATATAATTCCAACCGTTTGCACGTAGATGCAAGTAAATATAAGTAGGTACAAGATCTCATGCTGTGAATGTAGCAGACACGTAAGTGGAATGGTGTACGTATATCACTGTGTTGAAGTGGCCTTTGTATTTATACCAATACAAGCATGAACATATATGCATGGACTTCTCCTTGCACTTTTGCCGTGAGAGATCAACATCAAGGAATAGTAAACACACATGGCTGTATGCCATATACTCCCTCCTGTCCAACCCCTCTTTCTCGCTCTTTCCTCTTCTCTTCCCTGAATTATTATTTTCTTCACACTCTGTAGTGTATAGTAGACTAGTAGACAGTAGTAGTGGGCAGCTGCAGAGGCTAGAGTACCAGTACTAGTACTAGTATAAATTTCACACGAAGGAGAGACTTGAATTGCCTTTTTTCAAAAAAGAAAGTAGAGTTGAATTAGTTGGCATGCCATTGCATTGTAATTTGTATTGAGGAGGCCCTGCACAGAGCTGCAACTGTTGTTGTGGAGTGACCAGTTGTGCGGTGGAGTATTTGCAATACATGCCTCTGCTATAGGGGTGGAGAAGAATCGGATACGATCGAATAGTCTCAAATATGAATACGAATTTATATTTTTAAAACAAATATAAATACGAATGAATATTCTCAAATACGGATACGAATATTTCAAATACGGATATAAATATTCTCGAATACGAATATGGATATTTTCGAATACGAATTTTCTCGGGTATGAATCTCAAATAAAATGGATTCTTAACGGTTTTGCTGATTTTTCACCGGTTTTTGACTGGTTACCGGTTTTAAATCGCCTAAATTCAAATTTTGAATTACAAAATTCGTACGGATTTTTCATTGGTTCTAGAAAAGGATCGAATAGCCTCGAATACGAATACGGATACGAATATTCTCAAATATGAATGCGAATACGAACATTTTCGAATACGGATTTTGCTTACCACATTCGCGTTTTTTCGAATACGAATATCGGATAAAACGAATTATCCGTTACCATTTTTCACCCCTACTCTGCTAGACCTAGTGCATCAAAAGTATGCTCTACTACATACCTACACCCATACATACCACACAGCAATAGTACTATGCACACCAACAGCAACATGCTCAAGCAATTTTCTTCATCTTTCCTTTTGTGTGTGATTTAGAGAGAGAAAGATGGGGTCTTTGTTGGTAGCTACACAGATCCCAAGCTGAGGGATGTGGAAAGAGAATGTTATCCGGCCAAGCATCTTTGTTTCTTGCGTGTTGTAAATATGTGTGTATGTGTGTGTGGGTCAAGGCCAAGAGCAACTCATTCCTTTTGCTTACTTTAAAGCCACACACAAACGCACTTGCTCGCTCACTCCTTCGATCCACTCTTCTTCTCCAATCTCCACTGCAAGCCTCAACCCTCGAAGCTCTCATCGCGCGCGGCAATGGCGGGAGGCATCATTGCGACGCGTGCTCCCCAATGATTGGTCTGCTCCAATCACCATTATCGCTATATAGCTCCGTCTCATTCTCCTCTTCTCTCTAGCTTCGCACGATGACCAACAACAACAATGGCAATGGCGGCACTAACGCGGCGGCGGCTGGCTGGCTAGGCTTCTCGCTCTCGCCGCACATGGCCTCCTCCATGGACGGCCACCACCACGTGCAGCAGCAGCACAATGGCCTCTTCTTCCCCTCCGTCACCACTGCCGCCGCCGCCTACGGCCTCGGCGGCGACGTCATGGCCGCCACCAACGGGTACTACTCGCAGCTCGCCTCCATGCCGCTCAAGTCCGATGGCTCGCTCTGCATCATGGAGGCTCTCAGGAGAACCGATCAAGACCACCACGGTACATGTCTAACTACTACCGCATTTGCGTCGTCGATTCATTTAATATATCTTGGTTTCTTGGATTCATGGCGTGTTTGATCGAGCGATCAGGGCCGAAGCTGGAGGACTTCCTGGGCGCGGGGCAGCCGGCGATGGCGCTGAGCCTGGACAACACCTCCAGCTTCTACTTCGGCGCCGGCGGCGCAGGGCACCACGGGCAGAGCCACGGCGGCCACCACGGGTTCGTGCAGGCGTGCGACGTGTACGGCGGCCCCTCGGGGCCGGCGCTGATGACCGACGAGGACGCGGCTGCGGCCACGGCGATGGCGAGCTGGGTGGCCGCGCGGGGCGCCACCGAGAACGGCGGTGGCAGCGCCGTCCTGTCCGCCGCCGCGGGGCAGCACCTGCACCACCCACTGGCCCTGTCCATGAGCTCCGGGTCGCTGTCGAGCTCCGTGACCGCGGGCGAGTACGGCATCGTGGCGGCGGCTTCGGCGGACGGCGGGCGGAAGCGCGGCGGCGCGGCGGGGCAGAAGCAGCCGGTGCACCACCGCAAGTCCATCGACACCTTTGGGCAGAGGACGTCGCAGTACAGAGGGGTCACGAGGTACTCCAATACAACGATACGCTACATCATTCTCGTTAATTAAGTACGTCTGCATGTGATTAATTAACGCAATAACCCTGAGTAGACCCGATTATAATCATCATTACAGAACAAAATCAGATTAGAGAAGCGTGCTACTCCTAATTAAGTGCGTTTGCAAGCATGTGATTAACTAGTGTGATATAGCGAGCTTATAGTATTAGTAAATGAGATTAGAGAGGTGTGTTAATTAGTGGGGCGGTTTAAAATTAAGCAGGCATAGGTGGACGGGGCGGTATGAGGCGCACCTGTGGGACAACAGCTGCAAGAAGGAAGGCCAGACCAGGAAAGGGAGGCAAGGTACGTACCTGCTCATCTTAATTAATTACCATCTTAACATCTTAACCTACTGCTACATTGTTAATTAAGAACATGTAACAAGCGTCATTAGTGGCTAATTGAGCTTGTCGTTCTCTGGTTAACCAATGCAATGCTCTGCGTGGTGATTAACTCCGGCACGTACGACAAAACTACCTGCATGTGCGGCGCAGTCTATCTTGGTATGCTTCCACGCCCGTACTACTTGTTTTCGTACATGCGCGGTTAAAAATGTTTTTTTTGAGTGAAAATGGTTAAAAATGTTTTTTTGAGTGAAAATGGTTAAAAATGTCTGTGCTAAAGTGAAAAAAAACGAGGGTTTTTTTTACTTACTCGAATTGGTTGGGGTTTGTTTACGTTAGGTGGGTACGACATGGAGGAGAAGGCGGCGAGAGCCTACGACTTGGCGGCGCTCAAGTATTGGGGCCCCTCCACCCACATCAACTTCCCGGTAAATGATCAATTACATGAAATATATGTCGCCGAATTTGATCCATCTTATAATAAAATTTATTAGATACATAGAGAATCATGCTATAGAAGATCGCTAGTCTGATCAGTTGAAAAGTGATGAGTGATGAAAAATTAAAAATGAGACGGTTAGAGGAGACGGGACGTACAACCACCAACTTGTTCTTTTATAATAGTAATGATAATGATATGTACTTGTTGTTAATTCTTGGAGAGGGTTAATTACTTGTTGGTACATGTGTACTTGATATGATAGTAATACATACTGCATGTGCAGCTTGAGGACTACCAGGAGGAGCTGGAGGAGATGAAGAACATGACCAGACAGGAGTACGTGGCTCACTTGAGAAGGTGAACTCATCAATCCTACTTTATCTATATGTCACTAGAGAGAGAGACTAATGCTGCTCGATCGATCTATATGCTCCATACGGAGAGATGGATCGACATGCATCGATCGGTGTACCAGTACTATGAGTGAGTAATGTCTGAAGTTGCTGCATGTTTTGCAGGAAGAGCAGCGGGTTCTCACGGGGCGCTTCGATGTACCGAGGAGTTACAAGGTCTTGTTGACTTCACATAACACTACTACTGTCCTGGCTAGCTAGGGTCCTGTCCTGCCGTTGGATCGATGCATTTACGTACACGCATGCATGCACATTTACTTACTGAAACAAGGTCTTGTTTGAGATATGCTGCATTTGTTTGGGGTGCAGGCATCATCAGCACGGGCGGTGGCAGGCGCGCATCGGCCGCGTCTCCGGCAACAAGGACCTCTACCTCGGCACATTCAGTGAGTAGATCAATGAGAATCTCATGCTCCTACTCTCTGCGTCTTCTGCTCGATCCTCTGCATTGCATCGCGTTGCATTGCGTTGCATGCGTCCGTGATGAGCGCAATAGTGCGAGACTAGAGATGGATCAGCTCGATGGAGAGCACCGCATGCAAATGCGGAGGCTGCCATGGCCGGAGGGCACAGGTTGTCCTGTCACAGCGATCATTCATGTTGCAACCCAATGATGCTTTGCCCCTGCCAAAGAATGTTTTCCCTGCTTTTCTTCTCTCTCTCTCTCTCTCTCTCTCTCTCTCTCTCTCTCTCTCTCTCTCTCTCTTTCTCTGGGCTTGTGTATGGCCCTGTGCGTGCATCCCTGCGATTGTCTATCACTTTTCCATACGCTCCTGCCTTTCTAGTTTCTACACTGTCGCAGGTCGCACGCGCTCCTGCCTCCAGCCAGCCGCTTTTGCATGCGTCATTGTTTGACCCTGCCCAGATCGGGATCAATTCACCTGTCAATCGATGGAGGGAGCCCCATGCAACGCAAGCATCATTCCCTTCGATCCCCTTGTTCAGATTCAGATCATTGCTGCCTCATTCCCTTCGCGTCCAATCTTGCATTCATTTTTACATTTATACGTAAGATGCATATGTCGTCGATCTCACGTGGCAATCCATGTGTATGCAGGCACGCAGGAGGAGGCGGCGGAGGCGTACGACATCGCCGCCATCAAGTTCCGCGGCCTCAACGCCGTCACCAATTTCGACATCACGCGCTACGACGTCGACAAGATCATGGCCAGCAACACGCTCCTCCCGGGCGAACTGGCCAGGCGCAAGAAGGACGTGACAGTCGCCGACACGGCGGCCGCCGACGGCTGGAAGGTGGCTGCGGCGGCGCTGGCCGACGCGCCTTGCGCCGGCGAGCACAGCCACCACCACGTCCTGTCCAGCGAGGCCTTCTCCGGGCTGCACGACCTGGTGACGAGCGCGTCCTCGCTGGTGACGAGCCTGAGCAACTCCCGCGAGGAGAGCCCGGACCGGGGCGGCGGCCTGTCCATGCTTTTCGAGAAGCCGTCGGCGGCGCCGTCGTCGAAGCTGATGAGCCCGCTGCCGCTGGGCCCCTGGGCGTCGGCGAGGCCGGCCGCCGTGTCGATCGCGCACATGCCCATGTTCGCCGCATGGAGCGACGCATGATCGATTCAAGCATGCATTCACCTCCCGATTAGCAAGCCTGCGTTCTTGGTGCGTGCATGCAGTTATTAGTAGGTGATAGCTAGGCAACACTGGTGGCTCTTGGATCACTGGGTTAATTTAGGGTTCTTGGTTGGTCGGCGACGTGACTAGGGATATCGTTTAGCTGGAGAGTTCATGGTGCAGTAGTGGGAGATTACTCAAGACCGATAGTGGAAATGCACGCCGTGGCCTCTCTTTGTTTCCTTCTTCTCCGGCGACGATCTGTCTGTCTAGCTCGGGTCGGAGGAGAAGGGGTTTTGTAAAATGGAGGCCGGCGGTGCAACTCCTCCAAATTCCAAAATCAATATTATAGCCTCACAATTGGAGCTGGATGTTTTAATTAATTGGTCTCTTAATTACTCTCTCTTCATCCCCTCTCCATCATGCCAGTTCATGGCCTTTCTGCCGTATGTTGATTGATGTTCATCTCATCTGTTCTGCAAGTTCTTGGCCTTGCTTTGCATGAAGCCTGTGAGCGACTCAGGCTCACCTACAAGTCACTTGCAGGTGGCCCCCACCCCACATGTCACTGAACTTGGTTTTGTTGAAGAGGAACATGCCACTGAACTTGTGATCGATTTAGGGTCTGTTTTTTTGGCTTTTTAGTAGCTTTTAACTTTTAGTTTTTTATAATAATTATTTATCATACTAATAAGATGTAGCTAGAAGTTTTCTTACAACGTAAACGTCGGGCCCTTAGTTGTGCAATGTTCTCTGCTGGGTTTAAAATGGGCTGGGCCAGAATAGGAGGAGAAACAGAGGCCCACTCTGCCTTATTCCCTGTTTTTCTATTGGGATGAAGTGGGCTGGCCCAAGCCCATCTCCTCACACACACAACGCACAGAGAGTGTACTACGCGTTGCTACCACGCGCTACGCAGTACACGACCAATTGGACACACCAATGGCAATAATTCAGCGGGAATGATGAGTTTCTATGCACAGCTGCGAAACAACCAAGCAACAGGCCTTTTTTTTTGTACGACTTATAACTTTTAGCTTTAGTTTATGACTTTTGAGCTGTTTATGTGAGAGGTTATAGAGTAACAGAAACTCACGTACGGTTTTTGCTTATATAAATGAAGTCGGTAAAGCATGTACTACAATTAACTAGTAGACCCTATTTTAAAAAGATACTCTGTTTAAAAGTTAGTTACTGTAGAAAAGCCGAAAAACAGGAAGATGTTCTTTTGGTTGGCTTCTAACTTTGATTTATCTAAAAACTGAAATAAATAGGATAATTTTTTTAAACTATTTCTTTAAGTGGTTTTTCAGTCCCTAAGGGCATCTCCAATGGTTATAGCTAACAACTAACTATAAGACTTCCACATCATCTATATAGTACACACTAAAGTTAGCATTCTAAAGAACTATCTATAAGGATAGCTATTTGATGCTTACATGCACACACAGAATTTATGGAGGCTGCCTCGTTTGGCGCTATAGACTATCTCTAGAGCTGTAGAGAGCTGCGTTCTCTTTCTTTATTTAATATCTTCCACGTAGGACAGTTGATGACATGGACTCTCTTGTAGATAGCTGCTATAGACTCATTGGAGATGCTCTAACACGTGCACCACCCGCATCAGTAACAGCACCGTATGAAAAAGTACAACAAAAAAAAATCATTGATGGCAAACTGAAAAAACAAGCTAGTGACGTGAGGCGGTGATCTCACCAGAGCACAGATTCACAGGACAGATGCTCTGTTGCTGGCCACAGCCGACAGCTGGCCTGCAGGTAACTAGTACCCTCACGGTTCACCATCGCCAGCGCAATGCCAATACATGTAGCCAAGCACAGTGGGTCATTTTACTAGTGCTATTGTGGCGTTGTCCGGTCACATGAATCTTGAAATGGACCGTGACAAATATTTGATAAATATTTGATTCTTGCTGTAGTTTTTGGAATTGATAACGCATTTGGTATTTATAAAAAATAACAACCTTTCTAAGTTCAAAAGACATGGCAGGCGATGCCTATCACTTGCCGCACCCCCTTGCTCGGTAGGACCGGTGGCGCACGGCAGGCAGCTCGAGCTCAGGAACCGACGGCCTAGGCATGGCAGTAGGTGGGCTCGGCCACTGCCAAGCTGCCCTTGCTCAGTAGATTGCTGCCGAGCGCCACCAAATCGGCAACTGGCCAAGCTTCACGGGCTAGCACGCACAAGCAGGGGCAGGGTGGCCAAGGAATCATGGGCAGGTGCAGTGCGCGCACGGTTTGTCTTCTGGCGTGAGGGAATAGAGTGGGTGAGGACGCTCGCGTCGGTGACGCAACACAACGTTAGATTCACGTTTTATTCACGCTTGCGCTACTATTTGCGTGCGTATAAATGAGAATCGCGATCAATATCTTGCCGAGCTAGAGCGCAGTGAGGGAGAGAAAGGAAAGAGAGATTTCTTGCCGAGCAAGTGCGCACGGAGGAAGCCATGGAAAGAGAGATTTTCTGCCAAGCTAGAGTGTAAGGAGGAAGCATAGCTGTGATTTATGACCCTTCACAGTTGAAAACAGTATAGAGCGAGTGATACATTCAGAAAAAGGTATGCTTCATTCTCATACGAGCAATGCGCCTAATATATTGTTATCGTTTCATTAGCGCAAATGTGGTTTTGTAATGTAGAATGTGCTAAGTAGCTATGTTTAGTTGACGGATGTGTTTCTGTAAGTAGTTATGGTTATTTGTTGTAAATAACTGCAAAAATACAGGCCAAAAAATAGCTAAAATAATTTTTATGCATGTCTACACGTATATATTTATTGCTCTCGTGCAATTACCGAAAGCTGTGGAAAATAATGAGTTGGTTGTGCATGCCTAATTAGCTTTGTATGTAGTGCTAATTGCATTTAATTATTATTAATAACAATTAATTATTATTAGTGTGCATTTAATCACAACAAGAAGCTAGCGCAAGAAGAAAAATACGAACAATACTAATTAGGTGTGATTTGCAAAAACATTCGTTCAAGGGTAAATTTTTTTAAAAAAAAAGCGGATACAGTGTGTGAACCGCTCCCCTTTTTTTTGTAAATAGGTGAAGAAAATATATGTGCCATTGTTTGTAGTGTTTCCGGTGCATGCAATTTTTGGGAAATATGTACATACGTATGGGGTGTGATTATTCTTGGTTACAGCCAATTATATTTAGCACCATTTGACACCGATATATTATTTTATGTACTGCAGGGAATGGCTACTGGTGGCGGTCTCAGGCTTGGCACGTTATTGGACCTATCTTGGGATGGGCAACATCATTTTCAGCCAGGTCGAGTGGTGACAGACCGCCCCTTTGTTCTGCAGGGAGCTCGGGAGGACTAGCCTCTCGATGATTGATACGCTTCAATTCTGTGGTGGGCCAGATTGCTGCCCATAGCAAGGATAATGATTAATGCATATTGAGAGGTCGTTCGCACTAGGTTCACTGCTTCTGTTGGCACTCGTTGACCCGTGGAGGTTAGAGATCCATATATTTCACTTTTGGTGAGGGGAGATGACTATTACTGGGAGGGGGGGGGGGGGGGGGGGCACCAGCCTGCTGGCAACACAGTTGCGGGCCGCGCCAGAGGCCAAGTTGACTTTCTGCGCAGATGGCCGAAGCTGGTATTACTATGTCACGGGGGGCCAAGATTCTCCTGAGAGCACCGGTAGCAGCTCGTGAAGTTTCCTCTTGAGTCGTCCATTTTTTTTTTTGGTGTTGAAACGTTCATGTTCATTTCCACAAGTCAAACCGGAGCACATGCAAAAATTTTACCGCTATTGGATGTGCCGAGAAAGAGGTCAAGACAACTGAGTCGCCAGTAATATTCACTGCATCTGAAGACAGTTTGACCTGTAAAAACTAGGCAGATTTACAGCCCAAAAGGAGACCTATATCTACGCATGACTTGCAGACATTGTTCCCAAGGACTAATCCTCCGGCTGAGCATCCGCATCCGGTTCCTAATTGCTATCCCCCGACAAAAGTTACAACAACATCCACGATCGATTGCTGTTCAGCATCTCTGTTTATGTCTACACTACGGTTTCACTTGACGTCCTCACCTATGAGGTCGAGGCCTACCAGCAAGAACGCCAGGCCCTGAAACAGCAGGAAGTAGAAGTGGATCCCTTGTTTCGAGAGCAAGCTACGAGCGGCGGCGGTAAGGAGGAGCAATGAGAGGGCAAGCTCCTTCTTGTATATCCGGTTGTATTTCTTCCTGGCCTGCTTTCTGGGAGCAGGTTGCTTTGGCATGGATTGCTCCTCCATTGCTGCCGCGTCGAGGATTGGCGTCGAGCCAGCCTTTTGTTGTTTTAGCCCCTTGGGCGCCGCCAAGGCGATGAGATCACCCTCTGATGATCGGCCCGATTTCTTGGTCACAACCCATTCATATGCGCTTCCGAGCTGGAACAGGCCGGAGATCATGGCATTGAACTTGGTCACGGACATGGTGTTCTCAAAGAGCAGGTACGGGATGATGAACGGGAAAGATTTCGGTGCAGGGAGGATGTTTAGGAAGGACATCAGGGCAGGGATGTAGCAGACAACCCAATCGGGAAGCTCAGCTTCAGGCACGAACATTGTCATTGGAAGGATGATGCAGAAGAGCGTGAAGGAATAAAAGGGCAAGATAAGCTTGCGGAGCAGAAAGAAGAGAAAGATCAAGTTGGCCTTCTTCCAGAATGCAATCTGCAACAACAAAATTAGACACCATTAGAACGAAGGAAATACAGGTTACAGGTGCTACTTCCACAATTTTGACTGCCCAATAACCAATTTGATCCCAAGGCAAAGAATAACCAGTTACACCGATCGACCTTTGGCAAAGGATCAACCTGGCTGTTGTTCTCTCCAAAATAACGCATAATTTAAGGAATCAAAAACAAAAACCTTAAGTAACACACAGAGCCCCCTAATATCACATGTATAGAGCACTAGTATCTGCTAGAGTAAAATGCAAAGTACAAATTTACGAGCTTGGTGGCATATTTGATTGCAAACAAGGGCTAACACTAGAATTATGCACCAATTGTAGAGCAGGGAGAGAGCACCTAGAAATACCTTGCATCTAATGATGTCTGGCAAGCATAGCCTAAACAGCTGCATTGGCCCCGAATGCCACCGGTGCTGTTGCTTCCTGTAAGCCTCATACGACTCTGGCAACTCACATTGGCACTGTCCAAAGGTGAAATGAACACTTTAGCAGCGGGTATTTAAGCTTAAGCAATATGATCCTAACAATGTCGCAGCGCAATCTACAAGTAATTCGATATGCACCACCACACCTCCACATCATTCAGGAAGACAAACTTCCAGCCATTGAGGTGTGCACGGACTGCAATGTCCATGTCCTCCACCGTCGTCCGCTCCATCCACCCTCCTGAGTCCTCCAACGCCTTGATCCTCCACACACCGGCTGTGCCATTGAACCCAAAGAAGTTGATGAACACGCCGTTCACCTGCTGCTCCACCTCGAAGTGGAAGCACAGGTTGATGTTCTGCAGCCGCGTCAATAGGTTCTCGTCCTTGTTCACAAACGACCATCTCGCCTGCACAAGGCCCAGCTCCTCATTGTCCTGCAACCACCCAATGCAGCCGATCACAATCAGAATCCCAATAATCCACGAAATTCACATGAAAATGTACTCAGGTCATCTCATCCTACCTTAAAATGCGGAACGGTGCGCTTCAAGAAGTTCGGGTACGGCTGGAAGTCGGCATCAAAGATGGCGACGTATTCGTAGTCCTTGACGTAGCTGCAGCTCATCGCCGACTTGAGGTTGCCGGCCTTGTACCCCTCCCGGAGCACGCGGTGGCGGTACACGATGCGCGCCCCGTTCTGCTGCCACTTCTCCACCTCCTCCTTGATCAACGCCTGCGTCGTCGGGTCATCCGAGTCGTCCAGCACCTGCACCAAGAAGCTGGACCTCGGCCAATCCAAATTGCAGACCGCCGCAATCGACTGCTGATACACCTGAACGGAACGGACGATGAACAGCATGATCAAAAATTGGATTTTTTTTTTGCGGGAAAATTGATTCTTTGGGGGGCAATTGTAGGTAGTGGCAATGGTGCGTACCTCCTTCTCGTTGCACATTGGTATCTGGACGAGCACCAGGGGGTAGTAACCGGCATCGGGGTCCTCGGCGTCGGGCAATGCTGGCGAGACGGGCTTGGGCTTGATGCGCTTGAGGTGGATGTAGAAGCAGCCGGCGCTCTGGACGAGGCGGTCGGCGCTCTGGACGAGGAAGAGCACCACGCAGGAGTCGGCGAGGAGCTGGAGCGGCGGGGCGACGTAGGTGGCGCGGAAGCGCACCCAGGACGCGTAGAGCGTGTCGAATGAGACGGCTAGGCGGCCCCGGCCGTTGGCGTAGGCGGCGAGCTCGACGGCGAGGAGGAAGAGGGACAGCAGGAGGAATGCCTTGATGAACGCGTAGAACCAGGAGCGTGGCGCGGCGGCCTCCTCGCCCACCCCCTCCCCCTCGGCGGCGTCGGAGTCCGTCCGTCCGGCTGCGACGCGGCGCCGCGCGGCGCCCCCGAGCGCGACGGCCGCGGAGGCGAGCCACGCCAGGCAGCCGGCTGCGCGGTGCGCCTTTAGCAGCAGCACCCAGGTGGTCTGCTTCGCGTTCTTGCCCTTCCGCCGACGCCAGCCGCCTCCGGCCAAGAACTCGTCGTCATCGTCGTCGTCGATCTCTGAGATGGACCAGTTGGGGTTCTCCATTTTGACGACGACCGGCGTGCCGGCTAGGGTGGCCCTGCCGCCGCCGCCCCAGAAGCCTCTCCACGGCGCCATCAACGGCCAAGCCCCCACCTTTCTCTTCCCAAAATAGTAAGCCGCGCTCACTTGACACAGTATTTCTGGGGCTCCCCTTCTTTTGAGCTCCCAATACCCAACTCAAACTCCAATGCCGATCGATCTCACCAGTCACCACTCCTCTCTGCAATGCAAGCTCAACTGCTGCAATGCGAAGCTTAAGAAGGGAAGAAGAAAGCGAAGGGAAGGAGAGGCGGTGAACAGTGGAAGGAACAGGCAGCTCCACGGGAAATTTTATCGGGTAACACGGTTACACAGGCAGATTTGGAACGCAATGTTTTTGTAGATTTCTCGATGTTTTCGTGCTACTACATTGTTTGGTATATTGTTCACCAGTACTTGCTGTAGTATTTATACACCACATGTTAATGTCTCGTTGGCTTATTACAGAAATCTATATAACCGTTACACAGTAAAATTTCTTCAGCTCAACTCGTTCGTCGGAGACGGAGAGAGAGAGAGAGAGAGAGAGAGAGAGAGAGAGAGAGAGAGAGAGAGAGGACACAGAGAGAGGAATTCTTGTGCCTGGTTTTGTGCGTGCGTGGCTTTCGGGATTTTGGTGAATCTCGGGTGATATTAGGCCCGCTCCAAACGGGATTTAATTTTTTGTCTTTAAAAATTTTTTTAGTTTTTTTATTTCTTTGCATTGTCCTAAAAGATTAAACGGTGTTTTTTAATTTTATAAATTTTTACTATTTTTTCTTATTTATTTGACTTTAAAAAGAGAACCGTCACTGTAGTAAAAAAGCCTACACAAAAAAGCAGAAAATCCAAGGCTTTGAACCAGGCCCATTCGGAAGTTAATTGAGTGGCATTACGCGGTTTATTAAACGTTGAACATGGGATGATATCATATGAAACAGATAAGGAAATTAAGGTGATGGGCTTGTGGCTCATTCAGTGAGCTGGATCTTGGAAATTGTGATTTTGTCCTCCTTAAGTCCCATTTATTTTAGTTTGAGCTTCTAACTTATTTTTTATTATTTTTAAATTTAGTCTTTTTTTGTTTTTCGGAGCTTTTTTGCCGATTCTTTTTTCCGTATTCGTTTGCATTGTCTGTGATGGGTTAACATGTTTTTTCTTTTTTTAATTTTTTAAAATTTAATTATATCAAATAAGTCACTATTAGTTACAATAAAATTTTAGCTTTTTTTAGATAACGGAATAGCAATAAAATTTTAGCTATAAACCACTTTTTTTTAGTCTAAATGAGTAGCACCTTGCTTTCCATTTCCCCCTTTTGTTTACTTTTCGCTTTTGCCTTTTGGTCTTGCTGCTTAATCAATGACCGCAGACTCGAATTCTCACTTCGGAGTGAATCCATTTGATCTTCTCTCGTCGATGGCTTTAACTTCTAACTTCTACCTTATTTTTTATTATTTATAAATTTCGTTTTTTCTGAACTTTGAGTTTTTTTTAGCTTTTTTACCAGTTCTTTTTTTCCTATATTTGTTTGTGTTGTCCGTGATGAGCTAGCATATTTTTATTTTTAAATTTTTTAAATTTAATTACACCAAATAAGCTACTTTCAGGTACAGTGAAATTTTAGCCGCTACAGTGCAGTTTCAGCTATAAGCCATAACTTTTCACCCCAACCGAGCGGGCCTTTGTTTGCTCTGCTCTGCTTGCGTGTATTTTTGCTTGAACAGCCAACACGTGTCTGCACAGCACGGCGCATTTGGCTTACTAATCCCTCGCCTGAATATGTAAGTCAAAACTAAGGTTTACTAATCTGGAAATTCTTGCTTGGCATTTTTATTTTTTGCTGGATAAATTACTCACTGCAATGGACAACATTTTTCTCTCCTAGTATTGATCGATTAGACACACATACACACACAATGAGATCGAGTCAAGCCAATAATGAAGTTCTTCCCAACAACAAATGCCTCGTCCTAGCTGGTCACAGAGACCAGATTCCATGCATGACTCATACCGGCACCACGTTCTGATCCATGTACTTAACTTACACACGCTGAATGAACAGTGGTCACGTCACTAAATTACTACTCCTATTTTACATTAGTAACAGGGAGGCAACAAGACATTCCTTGCGTAGCTTCCCAAATGTTTTAGCACCTCAGAGTACGTACAAATCATCCTTGGTTTGCAGAAACAAAAAGGGTGCAAGTACTCTTAACGGCCATCATTTTTTTTGGGGTCCATTTGTTTACTAAGATTGAGGTTGGCATCTGAAAAATAATCCCGTTTTTTTGTTTGCATCCATGTTCTTACCCAACAGCCAGTTAGTTAGCTGTGCAATGTAGTAGTACTCCTGTTTTGGATGATACCAAAGTCTCAGTGAAAATTCCAAAAGGAAAATGTAAAGGGCAAAAGAAAAAGGGAACAAAAATATGGAGACAAAATAATCCTTTGTCAGATGTGTATGTATGTAGGGCCTGTTTGGGACTGCTCTGCTTCAGTTTTTCCAGCTCTGCTCCCAACTTTGCTAGCCAAACACGTCAACTCCACAAACTCCACTCCAGGAAAAAAGGTGGAGCTAAGGGCCAACTCCACGTTTTTGGTGGAGCTCCTCAAGGGGTACTCCAGAAACAAGACTTATGTACCTCCTCGTGAAGTTGATGAAAAATTACCCACCACTGCCATTACACAGTTTCCCTCCGTACCGATTCGCTTTGATCTCTTTTCCTCTCCCCACCCACCGCGGCTCTTCTCCCCAACCCCCGCGCCGGTCCTCGTCCTCTCCGCCCCCCTCCCGCGACGCCCCCCCGCGCCGCCCCCTCCCGCGTCGCCCCTCCTCTCCGCCTCCCACCCACGCCGCCCCTCCTCTCCGCCCCCTCCCGCGCCGCCCCTCCTCTCCGCCCCCACCCGCGCCGCTCCTCCTCTCCGCCCCCCACCCGCGCGACTCTTCTCCGCCCTCCCACCTGCGCGACGCTCCGCCGCCCTATTCCGGCCACCACCGGCGACGTGATGGCTGGGATGGATAGATCCGAAGATCTTGGTCATGAAGATTTCGAAGATGCTCGTGGATCTGCTCCGGCGCCGGCGCCGAGAGTTGGGCTACCCCGACCCCTTCAACAGCCGCCGGTGGCCGCCTCCGGCCAGCCCCCGACCGGCCAGCGGCCAGGCGCGGCTGTCCAGCGCCCAGAGGTGGTTGCAGGTGGCCAGGGGGTATCACCGGCCGACCAGGTGGTTGCGGGTGGCCAGCGTGCACCGTCGGCGAAGAAGAAAAGGGAGGACATGGTATGTCACCTGTAGATTGTCATAAAAATGTGTAATTAGAAATGATCTTGAATGTTGTATACAGCTTCTGTGCAAATGTCTCAGTGTGTTGATCTGGGAGTGTGTTGATATGTCAGAATTCTTGCTATGTCAGAATTGTTAGAGAAGTTCTGTGCAGCTTCTATGCCCGCTCGCTGGGAGTGTGATGGTGAGGGAGCTCTGTGGGAGGAAGAGGTTGTTGGATGCTTGCTACTGGTTGGGAGTGATGGAGGAGAATGGGGTGTTGTGCGACTCTTATGTCTATGCTGGTTTGTTGCTTGGGCTGTGTGAGGAAGGGCATGTTCTTGAGGCCTCGGTGTATGGTTAGTAAATATTTGATTGGTGCAAATTGTACTACCGGACATCTTTATTGTTAATGAACCTTGTATTCTAAGAAATGTAGTTGCATAAAAATGAATGTATGGTTATTGAAGAGTTTTATGTTTTTGAGTAGATTGGTTTTTGTTCTTCAGTTGAGGAAAGCATGCTTAAGTTAAAAAATTTGTGCCTTACAGTAAGTGCTATTGAGCAAAATAGTTTGAAGTATCCAAATGCTATTATTGAGTCATGTGCCTCTGTCATGGCTATTAGGCTTGTTAGATTAGAGAATTTTGGTATGCAATGTCTCTATTACATGCAGAATAGGATTGTACACAACGTGTCTAATTCCTGAATGTTTCTTATGATCGCAATAATGTGCATGCCTTCAACTATGATCTCTGTTGAGGACTTTTCTTTTTTGTTGCTCTCCAGTCCATGACCTATTCATTTCTGGAAATGATGTGCTTGGCTGCTGTGGTGCATTGTTATATTGGCTGGTAGATGAGAGTTTTGTTCATGTAGCTGCTTTCGTATTGCTGAACTTATGTACTTGGTTCAGCCACCAATTTCAATATAGATTCTATATGTATCTTTACATAGACAAACCAAATTAGTACAAGAAATGGAGACGACCGATGGGGTTGCTGGCCTGGGAAGATGCATATATGTCACTTAGCTAGCTAGTAGTATCCATTAGCTAGACGAAGAAGAAGCTAGGGTTGTTAATTATCTTTCATGCACGTTGTAATTTATGAGACAAAAGGATGGAATTATTTGACCAAAATATTTGTTTTTTGGTTTTCTCGAATAAATTAATTGCGATTATAATATTTTACATCATATTTCAATTGGCAACAAAAAAATTCAGTTACATATGCTCCGCAGACATCAAAACATACAGCAAACATCATTCAGGGGCACATTGGACCTTTCTCAGGGAAACCTCATATTCCTGGAGCTGGAGCTAGCTGCGTGCCAAACAGGACCACCTGCTCCAGAAACTCCACAGTGGAGACATCATTCAGGGGCACATTGGACCTTTCTCAGGGAAACCTCATATTCCTGGAGCTGGAGCTAGCTGCGTGCCAAACAGGACCACCTGCTCCAGAAATTCCACAGTGGAGCTACTCCATGGTGGAGTTGGTGGAGCAGAGCTGGAAAAACTGGAGCAGAGCAGTCCCAAACAGGCCCGTAGTATACCAAGCTACATACAGACTGGGTTCTCCACTGCAACATCCACAAGTGTGCCCCGTAGCAGCAGAAGTTTACCTTGCAAGATGCATGTCGCAAGAAGATCCATTCTCTAGAACCTGACATCCATGAATAGCATTTTGAGTTTTTGATACCTGCACAAGATAACTGGAGATCGATCCACGGATAGAGAAGTGATCGATCATGCAGTGATTCAGATCCATTGAACCCTTTTCATCATCAGATCTCTCTCTGACCCCCATCGTTCCTGTCCCATATCAGACCATCAGTCTTGTTTGTTTCCTTCTCCCCTTCTCACTGGTTTGGGACAGAGACAGACAGCATCTCGTGAGGATTGCACTAGGCTGGAGCTGGGACAAGCCATGTCGGATCTGCAATGCGTCAAGGCCATGCCGAATCATGGATCCATGGATCGATCCATAGCTGAGCTTTTTAAAGATCGCTCCTTGTCTTACTAGAGGTCACAAGCAATAACGTCTTCAGAGATCAGAAGAAGAATGGCTTGGATTGTTCAGATGAAAATGATGCAAACACCAAAAGTATCGATATGATCGAGGTGCAAGGACGAACTAAGTAGCCGGAAGGAACATGAAAGCGTAATGTCATGTGAATCACGGCGGATTCATGGCGAAATCATGCGAGATATGCATCTGTACCGACAGCGCCACCCACCATGGTCCACGACATTTCTTGCCAGGTCGTATCAAACTATCAGTGTGTTTGTTGTTCGATCGCGTTATCTGCAATTGAACCAGGGAGGGGCAATAGCCTACTACAGAAAGTTCTCCTTTAGATCTACTCACATTAGTGACAACGACCAGAAATGCATTCCATGGCCTACACCAGCAAGATACTTTGCCTTTTTTTTATGCTTACCATAAAACTGAAGCAAAATAGAGTCTACTGATTGAGTTGTGACCACAGAATTGTTTTTCTGGACCCTTTCCATCATGACATGTTCCTTCTGCTGCATTGGAGCACGTAAGAACAGGTTGACATGTTCTGAAGATTTTACTTTTGCTGCATTGAAGTACATAGAAAACAGGAGCTACACAGGTTGTCTAGCGTACCTGGGGAAATACCGGAAGATGAATGGCTGAATTGACCTGGTTTACTCCAATTCGATTCTGCATTCTTATACTGAATTTACTGCTCTAAGAACTCGGAACTTCGTTCTTTTAAGAACTCAGAGCTCCAATAGCTGAACTCATATATGTTGTAGCGCAGTCGGATACTGACTCCATTCCTCTAAACTGATTTAGACGCCCATCAATATCCAAGAACTGGTATTCCAATCAAAAGTATCATGGAAGTCCAGAAATATAGTTTGCTAATGAACAACGAGTGCAACAGATTGAACTATGGATTCTCATCGTAACAATGAACATTATCATGAATCGAGAAAAGGCAAACTTGCTCATTGTGTAAGTGCACCGGTGCAGGAAATTGTCTTCTGCCAGTGAGAGCAAAACTTCTCTACAAGGTTTTATGAAGGATGATAACACGGCCTACATCAGCTTGACTGAAGCCAGTATTAACTGGCCAACTAGATGTCTTGACATCTATCAGAACCCACAACAAATGCCCCATTTGATGCTACATAGTAAATTGAAAAAGGAAGCAGAAGTACAAGAGTGACATATTTTGTCTTGTGTCAAACGCCATATATACAACAGTCCCCCATCGTGAGTAGGTTCAGCAACTTCCAGTTTGCCTTTCTATTTTTATTGCTTCGAAAGGATCCATGACCTCTTTGAATTTTGCCTCAGCAACCTCTGCCACAAACAAAAGAGACAAATTATGATCACATATACAGTGGACATATGTTAGCTTTACATAAAGGGAAAGAGGAAAAGGAAGGAGCTGCATTTTGCCTTTGTTATTTTGGTTTTGGTCTGGATGATACTCCATTGCTTTTCTCCTGAATTCATTCTGGAATACACATCATAAAGAAGTATGGAAGACAGATGGATTCCTGAAAGCTTTACCAATTTTCAGTCAACCATTGAACACTGAACTTTCCAGAGTTGCGGACAGTAGGGGACAGGTGATAACTTTAACAGGAAAATGTGCGCCTCGTTTATCTGACTTAGCTATCCAGGGTAAGCATTCTACTAAGTTAGTGATCCCTGATGCACATCAGATGATGCTTTTAAGCACATGTCAGTTTTTAAAATTTCAAAAGATACTGAGTGCAATAATATCCCCCCTCCCTCCTCCAACTCATACCTATCACTTTAGGATTGTAAGGAAAACAAAAGAATATTCTGTAAAAATTCTTAAGTACAACGAACAGTTAAGTTTTTCATGTCTTGACATGTCTCAACTTGAGACATGACAGTACCAGAAAACAATGGCAATCATTTGTTTGTGCCTTTTACAAGTCACAAAACGACCAGGACACCAGATACAACAAGACACCTTAATCTCAGCATCTGCAAAATGGCTCTGCTGTTGACCTGCGCAATAAAAGGTAGGAAAGGACCCGTTTGGCCAAGCTTGGGTTCTTCATTTTTGGCTTCGAAGCCTGGCTTCAAGAGAAGCTAGGAAAACCCAGCTACAAATTGCGCTGTTCATTTTGGGCACGGCTTCAAATTCGTAGTTCAACATTATTGCCGAGGGCTCAGACACCGAAACAACTCTAATTTTTCTCTCGAACCAATCTCTCCAGTGCTCTTGCGGATGCCGCCCTTGTCCGTACAATGGCCGCCCCGAGATTCTCCTCCTTTTGGGGCAACAGTTTTAATCTCGAACTTAGAACTCTGCTACCACTTGTTAATTGTTATAAATGTTGGAATAACACTTGTATTCCTCATGTGGCCAAAGGGCCAATATATATATATATATATATATATATATATATATATATATATATATATATATATATATATATATATATATATATATATATATATATAGACACACACACACACATGTACAGGTGGCATATATACAGGAAACCCCTTATACAATGGGGTAAATACACAGCTATATAATACACATCTAACAATAAAATGCATGGCAAAAATAAATGCTCAAAAGAATAAGAGACACAGATTTAATGTGAAAAACCATTGCCGAAAAAACCGCAGACGTACAAAAGCGCAATTCACTGTATAAGAAGATATTTACCATGAAGCTCTTGCCTTCTCTATAGTCTATAGGGGTATATATATAGTGTTTACAAAAAACTTCAGGTTGGAGTAGAACTCCGTATTGAAAATGAAAATAAATCGAATAGAATTCAGATCACATCTTAACAATTCTGAATCCTGAAATAATTCAGCTCATTTCACCAGCAGGTTAGCTCTCTACGCATGCTGTTGTCTCTGAACTTTATTGATCTCCCTTTACTCCATTCTGCACGCATGCAAGTTTATATTTTGGTCCCCTTTGTTACGTTTGATTTGACACAAACCAAACTCGAGCTAGTGCTGATGTGTCTTCCTATGCTGAATCAGAAAACACAGGAAAATTAGCGACAAGGAGGGCAACTGAGTGTATATCATCATGTGAACTTGCCCTTCTTTGTCAAGTGAGGGAGACCATAGCGTTGGCTTGTTTCTCAAAGTCATCATGTGAGAGAGACCATATCGTTGGCTTGCTTCTCAAAGTCCTGGACGTCACTATCCATCCTCTTCTTTAAGTTCTCATCACACCTTGCAGTATGTTCTCCTCTGAAATATCTCTGCATACAGGGTAACTGTTCACCACTTCCATAGTTCCATGTTATTCAATTAGGTGTAGAATCTTGCAGATACTAAGCTAAATCTTTGCTTGTGGTCCCAGGTTCCTTCCTATTACTAATTCAGCTCACAAAGTCAGGACTTACCAAGAATTCATTCATCTATTTTCGTGTCTCATGCACACTGATATATATTATTGCATTTCCTGAGCAGGGAGGGGATGCTACAAATGCTTGAATGCGAATGGCGGAGATTGTCAGTTCCGCAGTTGTCCAGGAGACAGTGAGCCAAATCCTATCTGGTCTGGTTGACAGGCTTGAAGGGAAATTGAATGCAAATGAAAACTTGGAGAGGCTGGAGATGGCGCACATCAAGTTGGAGGCCACACTTGAGATATCCGATAAGTGGCAGATCAATGATGCATCACTGATGCGCTGGCGGAAGAAGCTGAAGCGTGCTGCTCAAGAGTGTGATGACACACTGCGCAAATGCAAGCAGCGAATCCTAGAAGAAGAAGAAGACATGGATCAGGAGGTAAGGAACTCCTCCTTTCCCAAACGGATTGCACGTGCTACCAAGTCATTTATTTCCTCCGTCTTTAGCCGCAACAACAGCGAGTCGAGCAGATCCATCGTTCGAAGATTTGAGTGGTTTGCAGAGGGTGCTAGCGAGTTTCTGAGATTCGTAGAGCTTGGTGGCACACCACGCCGTCACATGCCCTTCGACCCTCCTATCAGGCACCTGCTTGCCGGCAAAAAGCTTCAGCACAAAATCGTTCGGGAAAACCAATGCCCTCTGCTTTTACTATTGGCGCCCTTTAGTACTGCCGGGCATGGAATAGAGGCTAGGCTGATCTTTATTCAAACAGATGGTAATGCACCGGAGGATAATTTTTTACTTAGTGTGATCCTACAGATTTCGGAGAGTACAGACATAGTTGGGATTGCAATCAAGTGCTTGCAGTTGTTTGCCCCTCATTTCAAGTCTATAGCTGACACTATTAGGAAAGAACTTACTCAACTACCAACGCAAGACTTCTCCTGGGTGCCAGATATTGATTCGTTCCATACAGAACATTGGGACAATATTCACAACATTTGTACTCAATGGTTTCGCCCGAACCCATTATGTTGCAAGGAGCATGATCCGCATGAGCTTTGTGGTAGTAGCAACATATACACGCCAGAATTACCAGATGTTTCTCTAGAGCCAATTATTGAAGTGAATTTGCAGTGCCAAGTCTCACTGTCTGACACCGAAGGCAAAAGTTCTCTGAAAGTCGGACTCCTCTTTTCGCCCCATGCCCCTTCAGAAGACATGTTGCCTGCAGTCGAGAGTTCTGTGATAGAGATAATTAACGGTGAGGAGCAAAGTTGCTTGCATATAAACACTGCCTTCGAACAACTGGACAACATCATGCTTCCAAGGGCGATAGATTGCCTTCGCAGGAATGCTGAAGCAACAGTGTATCAGATGATTTGGAAGTCCAAACATGGTAGTGCATACCTTTGGGTTGAGACCATAGGCATGCATACAAATGTGGCCACTGACTTCGTCAACTTATGGGTTGCACATGCGCCCGTCCGGCTGCAGGGCTCAATCATGGACTGGATTCAGAAAGAAAAGGAAACGCAGACAGCGCGCGCCACCACCATTAAGCCTGAAATTCTAGATCATGTAACGGGTATGATGGGGGAACAGGGTGAAATAAAAGAGTGGGAAAGAATATTATATGAGAGTTACTAGTCATAAATGAGGATAAAATCTATGAAAACATAGAAGTATATAGGCTCAAGAGGAGCAAAGCTACAGCATGAAGGGTGGAGAGCTACATTTGAACAATTAAGAACTGTGCTCTCGGTAACATATAGCCTTTCTTATATTGTGTTTCATGTTAAGATTAGTATATGCATGTATGCGTAAAGCTTATCAGCTAACAAACTCCTGTAATCATGTGCATGAGTTCTGCGTTGTGACCGCGTCATTAGGATCGTGGTGATCCATTTGTAATCGCTCTTGCTTATAAGTATAACCGATCCATATGGGATAGCTGAGTTTGGCCGTTTACATCTCTCTGTAAATCATCACATGGTATCAGAGCCCCGATCCAATTCACGCTAACTGTTAGAGACACTCCAAATCGATCAGCAACACTCCATCTATGACTGAAGAAATTGGTATTTTCAGTTGTCCTACAGCCACTGAAGATTTTCAGTACTGGAGACTTTTTGCTGCACACGACAGGCAAAAGAAAATACTCAACGCGATCACAGGATGACACTGGACACAAATTGATTTGTGCTGCTCAAAACTTTTTGCAGCTTTTCGGTTTACACTTCTCTTTATTTATAGAAAACATAAACTACAAACTGCACCACGAACTCATCAATACATGAAACTGAACCGTGGCAGTAAAACAGGAAACTGAAAGCATTAGCTAACATCTAAAGACTGAAACTGAACGCAATGACTAAACTCTGAAACTGACGCAATAACTAAAAGCTGAAACGCATGCAGTAACTGAAAAACTGAAACGCAAGTTTACCATAACTATCAATTCACTCCCTTAAACTTGCGTGCAGTATCAAAGTCAATCATTCCAATCTTTGCACGGAGCTCCTGGAATCTCACTCGCCCGAGCGGTTTCGTCAACACGTCGGCGAGCTGATGTTCAGTGCTTATAAACTTGACCTCAATCTTCCCACTGTCCACGCAGTCACGGATAAAATGATATCTGGTGTCGATGTGCTTGCTACGCTCATGGAACACGGGATTCTTACTGAGGGAGATGGCTGCTTTGTTGTCCATCTTCAGGTCGACGGCTTCGGCCTGCTTGTCCTGGAGCTCGCCAAGCAGTCGAGCTAACCAAATCCCCTGGCACGCAGCTGAAGTGGCGGCGATGTACTCTGCTTCACAGGACGAAAGCGCCACAACTTTTTGCTTCTGCGATTGCCAGGTCACCGGGCTTGTTCCGAAAAAGAACAGCACGCCGGTGGTGCTTTTCCTTGTATCGATGTCGCCGCCCATGTCACTGTCGCTGTAGCCGACGAGTCGTGCATCTCCAGTCCCCCGACCAAAACAACAACCGAATTGGATTGTTCCAGCCAGGTACCGAAGGATCTTTTTGACCGCCGCCAAATGCTCGGTCGTTGGTGCCTCCATGAACCGGCTGACATATCCAACAGAAAAAGCGATGTCGGGGCGAGTGTGTACCAAGTACCTGAGACTCCCGACGATGCGTCGATACTCTGTGGCGTCAGTAAGAGGCGCTGAGCTTACCTTGCTCAGTTTGAACCGGGCCTCCATCGGAATGTGACAGGGGTTGCAGTCCGTCATGCCGGCACTAGCTAGTATCTTCCTTGCGTATCCCGCCTGGCACAGTGTGATGTTGTCCTCTCTCTGGTTTACCTCGATGCCCAGGTAGAAGGTGAGTAATCCAAGATCACTCATCTTGAACTGCACCATCATCTCCTTCTTGAATTTTGCGATCTCCTGATGGTCTCCTCCAGTGACGATAAGATCGTCCACATAGACCCCGATGAGGAGCCGCTGCTTGCCCGTGCCACGGACATACAATGCATGCTCAGACTCGCATCGGTGGAAGCCGAGCGTCAACAGAGAGTCGTCGAGCTTCGCGTTCCAGGCCTGTGGGGCCTGCCTCAAGCCGTAGAGCGCCTTGTCAAGGCGCAATACTTTGTGTTCCTGCCCCGTCACCACAAACCCCGGGGGCTGAGCGACATAGACTTCTTCCTTGAGCACACCGTTGAGGAAAGCCGACTTGACGTCGAGGTGGTGGACGGCCCATCCTTCGTGCGCTGCCATAGCAAGCAAGAGTCGCACGGACTCGAGCCTGGCAACCGACGCAAAAACTTCGTCGAAGTCCACTCCCTGACGCTGCACGTACCCCTTCGCAACAAGGCGGGCTTTGTGTTTGGCGATGGCTCCCGTGGTGTCCTTCTTCAACTTGAAGACCCATTTGAGCCCAATCGCTCGGTGCCCGGGAGGGAGATCTGTGAGACGCCAAGTCCCGTTGTCTTCCACGGCGCACATTTCTTCCAGCATGGCACGTCGCCACGCCGGGTCTTGCTCAGCCTGCTCGAATGTCGCAGGCTCTTCGCCGGCAATAAGAAGAAGTTCCGCCTCTCCGAGGTTGTGCGGGGCAAAACCAGGGACTGACGCGTCTCCAAGCAAGTCACCCATGGAGCGGGAGCGCGTCGGACAGTCGTCGTGCTCCGCATCGAGGTTGTCATCCTCCAGGTGTGCGACGTCATCCTCCAGTGGCGAGACTGTGTCTCCCGGCAGTCCCGCACCCGCACTCACGTACGGATGGTTTGAGTCCTCCAGTGGTGACGATGGTCTTGCTGTCATGGCGGGAACAGCGTCGGGTGCTGGCCCAAGTACACGTTCGACCGTGCGCTCGACGATGAACTCACTGGTGTTGTCGTCGCCAGTCGTGGTCAAGACGTCCCACTCGCCCCTGACCACTCCCACAGAGTGTCCTCAGCGAAGATAGTGTCGCGGGTGATGTGCACACGCCCCGTCGATGGATCGAACGCGCGGTACGCCTTTGCACCGGGCTCGTATCCGATAAACACCATCGGGGTACTCCTGTCTTCCAGCTTGGAGAGGTGCGGGCGCGTGTTCTTGACATGGACCACGCACCCGAATGTGCGAAGGTGTTCGACCGTCGGCTTCCTACCATGCCAAGCTTCATAGGGCGTCATTCCGTTGAGCGCCTTCGTCGGCGCCCGGTTCAGGAGATATACTGCCATCGTGACAGCTTCTCCCCAAAACCGTGCTGGAACGTTCCTCGCCTTCAGCAAGCTCCGTGCCATCCCAAGCACAGTCTGGTTTCTTCGCTCAACGACGCCGTTTTGTTGCGGGCTGTACGGGGCCGAGTGGTGCCGCTGGACGCCGTGGTCCATGCAGTACTCGGCAAAGGCGATGGAGGTGAACTCCCCGCTGTGGTCAATCCGCAGAGCACGAAGTTTGCGCCCTGTCTCCACCTCGACGTGTGCCTGAAAGCGCCGGATCGCGGCCGCCGCATCGCTCTTTGCTGCGAGAAGAATCAGCCACATATAGCGGCTGTGATTGTCGACAAGCAGCAAGAAGTAGCGGTTACCGCCTAGAGTTGGTGGTGAAATCGGTCCACAGAGGTCGCCATGGACTAGATCCAGGAGGTCGTCAGCTCGATAGAAGGCCTTCGCTGGGAATGGGGCACGTCGATGCTTGGTGGTGACGCAGCAATCACAGATTTGGTTGACTCGATCAATCCGAGGCAGCCCGTGCACCATGCCTTCATGTGATAGTCGGCGCAGGGCGTCGAAATTGAGATGGCCATATCTGGCATGCCAGCGCCATGCTTCATCATCATGGTGGGCGGCCAAGCAGACCGGACTTGCCAGATCAAGGCTGAGCATGTACAGTCTGTTGCGCCCACGTTTTACCTTAGCGAGCAGGGTGCGCTGTCGATCCCACACGCGTAGTACTCCATCCTCGATTAACACCTTGGTGCCATTCTCGTCGAGCTGCCCGACGCTCACAATGTTGTTGCGGAGGCGCGGAAGGTAGTATACACCGGTGAGGGTGCGATGACGTCCGTCCTTGCACGAGAACAGGATGTCGCCGCGTCCTCGGATCTCGACGACAGAACCGTCGCCGAACCTCACGCTCCATGCAATGTTAGTGTCAAGGTTGGTGAAGGCGTCCTTCCTCCCCGTCATATGGTTGGTGGCGCCTGTGTCTAGGTACCATCCATCCATGCGCAAATCGCCCTCGGTGCCGAGAAACGCTTGCGCACGAAGCTCCTTCAGTTCGACGAAATGAGCCCCGGTGCACACGGTGTCCGCCACCGCGCACACCTGTGCCATCAATAGCTCATGATCGTCTTCCTCGGCCTCCGCCAGATTCGCCTGATCGCCACGCTTCGGTTGCCGACAATCCTTGGCCTAGTGTGCAGTACGCCCGCAATTGCGGCACTGGTCACGGCCGACATCGCGACCGCCACCCTTGTCGTCGCTCTTTTTTCGGCCAGGCTTGCCGCGGCGCCGTCCACAGCCGCCGGGCTTGCTTGCCCTGGACGATCCCTCGCCCTGTTGCCGCTCTTTCACGCGGGCGGTCCACTCCTCTTCGGTGAGGAGTAGCTTGCCACCAGTAGTTGTGGACGGTGGTGGTGGCTCGACGTAGCGACCTTCCGCTCCCAACAACCGCCCAGTGACCTCCTCGATAGACAGGGTCGAAAGGTCGAGCAAAGTTTCAATTGAGTAAACAACTTGCCCAAACCTTGGTGGCGCGACGCGGAGGAATTTTTCCACGACCTTGGTGTCGTCAATGGTCTCACCAAGCTCCTCTAACTGGCTTACCAACCCAGTCAGCCTCAAGGCGAAATCCTCGACGTTCTCATCTTCCTTGAAAGCGAGATTCTCATACTCCGTGCGGAGCTTCTGCGCCTTCGCCTTCTGGACCCGATCAGAACCAAGTCTTATGGTTCTGATGTAGTCCCATGCCTCCTTGGCACTTGGCTTGATGGCGAGCGTTCTCACCATCTCCGGCGGCACAGCCTTGAGAAGAGCCTCGAGCGCCATCCGGTCATCTTGCAGATCAGCATCGCCAAGCTCCACAGCCTCCCACAAGCCGCGAGCCTGGAGCATGACCTTCATCACGAGCGACCAATCGGAGTAATTAGTCCTCGTGAGCATCGGGTACGAAGCGCCTCCAACCTCTCGCACGGTCCGCTGCACCACGACGCCGCGAGCGCCTGGTCGGCCTCGCGGTCGGCGCGGAATCACGGGCGAAGGTGAGCGTCTACGCCGATGTTGGGGAGTCCTTGAGCGATCATCACTTATCATGGAAGCTGACATTGCCGCAGATCGACGAGGCTTTGATACCAAATGTTAGAGACACTCCAAATCGATCAGCAACACTCCATCTATGACTGAAGAAATTGGTATTTTCAGTTGTCCTACAGCCACTGAAGATTTTCAGTACTGGAGACTTTTTGCTGCACACGTCAGGCAAAAGAAAATACTCAACGCGATCACAGGATGACACTGGACACAAATTGATTTGTGCTGCTCAAAACTTTTTGCAGCTTTTCGGTTTACACTTCTCTTTATTTATAGAAAACATAAACTACAAACTGCACCACGAACTCATCAATACATGAAACTGAACCGTGGCAGTAAAACAGGAAACTGAAAGCATTAGCTAACATCTAAAGACTGAAACTGAACGCAATGACTAAACTCTGAAACTGACGCAATAACTAAAAGCTGAAACGCATGCAGTAACTGAAAAACTGAAACGCAAGTTTACCATAACTATCACTAACCTCCTCTTCCTATTTCGCCATGTCGACGACCGGCAGCGTCCAACACAGCGGCAGCACCGGCAGCCTTATCTCCAACCTGTCGGCATCGACACAGGCTGGCATCCTCCCTGTTCCTACCGTCAACCAGATGATAGTGCAGGAGCAAGGAATTGGAAAATGGCACACCGGAGACGACGAATCGACAGCGAGGAGCGAATTCGGCCGGTTTTGGGAAAAGTTTGATTCCCGGCGATTCATTGTACGAAAAATCAAATTAATTTGAGATGAAGGTTGATGAGACTCGGGAACACGATATGACATGGAAAGATTTTGAAAAACTTGATCGGAGAGAGATATGGCGACGGCGGGGGAGACGGCCGGTGCTCGGGAAGACGACTCTCGTGGTGGCTACAGTGCACGCGAGGTGGTGGTACTTGGGCAAGGCGAAGAAGGGGGCAAAGAGGTCACGGTGCTCCAATTTATAGAGCCGGAGAGTTGAAGAAACTAACATGGCCACGATGGGATTAATGGCGACAATTTTCATTCTAGGCTTCAATGCGCATGAACGCGAGGGGAAACGGCTCATTGATAGTGTTGATGGCGCTGTGATGGCAGCAGTTACCCAAACGGTCGTGGAGATGGTGGCGCATTGGATGGCACAAGCGGCGACTCAGCCTGGCGCTCAGGCGGCCCGAAGCTGGAGTGCAGGCGGCCGAACAGAGGAAGAAGAAGGAATAGGGAAGAAGAAAGAGAAAAGAAAAAGGAATGCAGAAGAATGGGTCGGCTGGCCAAAATGGAACGCATGAGCCACAAGTAAGGGATGAGAAGTGGCGGCTCGGGCACAGCGACATGGCGGCGGCCGTGGTGAACATGAATGGCGGCGACAGCAGAATTGGTAGTGATGACATACATTCTCCATACTCGCGGTCTGAATTTTGATTGGAAACGACCGTGGTTAGCGCAGGAGCGTGGGATGAGCAAAGCAATCGAGCAGAATAGGGGAAACAGAGAGAGAGAGAGAGGAAGGAGAGATGGGCCAGGGTAGGCTGAATTTTGGCTAGCCCAACGAAAAGGAAAGAATGACCTCGGCCCAAAAGCTAGAAATTGATTTGAAATCATAACTGAGATATTACTTTGAGATCTAAAATTGAATCGACAATTGGACTTTGAATTTAGATTTTAAGATCCTCAGGATTTTGGATTTGGAATTTGGATTTTGAAATTTCAATTGGAATTTGAAGTTTAAAGTTTGGATTTGGAATTTGGAATTGAAATTGAAATTTCGGATTTGAATTCAAATTTGGAGAGATTCAATAGGAATTTCATTAAGGATCCACCGAAAAACCAAATAAAATCCAAATCTTTGAAATAATCAATTTGAAAATAAATTTTTAAAGAAAGCCAAATTTTAGGATGTTATATAGGGTGAGAACAGAGAGGCGTGTTTTAGTGAATGGAAAGCGGATTTCCCAGAAGGGGAAGCGGGAAATCGACTGGAGTTTCTAGATTTGGCAAAAAATCAAATTCAAGCAAAATTCGGATAAATCCAAAAGTTCAAGAATTTTTGGGTTGTTTCAGATATTCCTAAGATCTACGATCTATTTAGGCCTAAGATCTACAATCTATTTAGGAACAACTTGAGGGAGGATACGTTACAAATGGTCCACAGCAGTAAGCGTTTGATATTTTTCCGAAAGTTAATCCCTAAAGTTCATGAGCAATCAATAACAACACACGTGTTAATCAGTAGAGTGAGATGATAGCATACCCATCAAAATGTAAATGCTCAAAAAATACATTTCTAACCTCCTATGTGCAACAAGGGAACTGACCACTCTCTCCCTTTTATCCTCGCTCTTCTCACGCATCATCTGATAATACCGGCCCAGGCTTCACCACAGCGATTCAGCCCACGTACGGTTCCGACCTACTAAGCTTCAATCGAAGGAAATGGTTTTAACACTCGGCACGAACACAATGCTGCTTACAAAAATCACGAATAAAAATGATAAATATGTTGGAATCACAGGATGAGCATTTTCGATATACCTTTGTGTAGAACCAGCTGACCGTCCGGCACAATTGACCAACCTACAGATTCCCAAAGAAATACACAATTGCATATCCAAATGCATCCACAACACAAAAAGAGCAAAAGTTCAAGTGAATGACCATTTGAGTGAGAT
This sequence comes from Dendrocalamus latiflorus, assembly GCA_017311315.1. Classification (NCBI taxonomy): domain Eukaryota; kingdom Viridiplantae; phylum Streptophyta; class Magnoliopsida; order Poales; family Poaceae; genus Dendrocalamus; species Dendrocalamus latiflorus. The sequence continues at coordinate 1,977,356 of CM029644.1, forward strand.
TGGCTCAGCGCAGCTATACTCCACGGAAGCAGTAGCAGCACACAGACCCTACGAGGCTACACTAGAAGCAGCTAGCACTGCGAAATTTACACATCGGGTGGCCTCACAGCCGCCGCAGCAGCTCCAATTAGGGTTTGGGAAATCCGCGGCTGGGGGAAGGGAGATGCGAGTTATGGGTAGTAGACGTACGGCGGCGCCGCCGATGAGGGAGAATATGGGGATGGCGGCGGGGAAGGAGCCGGAGTCCCTCTCCTCCTCCTCCTCCTCCTACGGCCTCGGCGGCCGCCACTGGACAAGACGTGCCTGAACTACACACGGGTGTTGTGGCATGACTCGACGGCCATCGGCTGCACCCGAGTCGACTGCGACAATGATGGTGTCTTCATCACCAAAGGGTGAATCCACCATAGATGCTTGTGGGTGCTCGAGCACCCCATCCTCCAACCGTAAGTTGAAGAAGACCCGACTGGTCCATAGGTTGAAGAAGCACCGGAGGTTGAAGAAGAGTCGGAGTCGAAGGTTGAAGATTGAAGAAAGCATGAGGCCCAGTCAGTGTCTTAAGGCCCAGAACTCCACCCGGCCCAAATCAATGGCGAATCCTGGCCCAAAATCCCAAATACAATTAGAGATTCAAATTTCAGAGATTAGAGAACATGAGGAAGATGAACAGCAGAGCGCCGATAAGGTCTCTGGGAAAGGTGGAGTCATGGGAGACGAAGAGGCTAAGTCGGAGAGAGACTCGCCTTCACTGTCGAGTTAGTAGCCCGGCACTGCGGAAGGGATGGGAAGGCGATCGGTGACTCGATGCGGAGGGGGAGGCTGGAGGCGGTCGGCGGTCCGGTGCGGAGGGCGGCCTGACGTAGAGCGAAGGGAGAGGCGATCGACCACTTGGTGGTAGCTGGACGTGGGCGCAGCCGAGCGGATGAGGCCGAGTGGGGCTAGTGCCTAGTGGGCGACGCGCGACGGCATTGGCCGTTCAGCGCATCGGAGAGGACGAGGTGAGGTAGTGAAATGTGAAAATCCCCAATTTTTTTGTTGTGTAACCGTGCGGTGAGGCAGTGAGTGTGTGAGGGGAGCTGGTGCAGTGGTGAGGCCGCGAGCCCATGACCGTGAGGGTTAGGTAGCCAGTGAATCTGTGATCTGTCATTTGTGATTTGTGAATGAGTGGATCTCCAATTTATGATTGTTGTATAGATGCAAATTGTTGTTTATTGTATTGTACATTTTCAATTTATGAACATTTGGGGGTACATTATCTATTAGCAAGGTACTAAATTTATTGTATTGTACATTTTTAATTTGTTCTTTTTCTATTTATGTATAAATTTGATATTCCAACGGCAAAAGACCAGCAGATGTAGCTTTGATATGCTTGTATTGTGTTATAACCTTAACAATAGAACTCCCTCTCTATTTTCATCTTGGATTCGCCACTGTCATCACCTGCAACTATGCCCCGCCGGGCAACATTCCAGGACAGGGTCCATGCTAGCCAGTAGCCACATGCTATGATGCCGGCCGCTGCATGTGTTTTGGGCGTAATAAAATGGTCATGCAGATGTAACAGTAACATACATGTATAATTACATTACGTACTAGAATAAAGATACGAAAAGGTTGAAATATATATTCGTCTTATGGGATGCTATATATCTGTAGCATGCTTTTGGAGGGATTTTAGGCGATTTTTGTTACCTTTGGATTAGCATCATGGTCTGTATGCCTCTCGACTAGCTACCACTAAATGTTCCCCTTCTTTGCAGGGAATTTAACTTTTTGCCACCCTTAAGAATGCCACCTATCCAAATGCCATTCTCTTCGTTGCAATTAATATTTTGCCACTCTCGAGCCTACGTGGCGCCTAGTCACCGCCATGTCAGCGCGAAACCCGCCACGCTGGCCCGCGCCCGCGCCTCCGGCGGCGCGCCGCCGCCCGCGCCTCCCCGCTCGCCGGCGCCCGTGCCTCCGCCTCCGGCCCCGCGCCGCCGCCCGCGCCTCCCCGCTCGCCCGCGCCTGTGCCTCCGCCTCCGTCGGCGCGGCGCCTCCTCGCTCGCCCGCGCCCGCGCCTCATCTTCCCCGAGTCCGGCGCCGGGATCCCGCCGGTGAAGCGCTGCGTCTCAGGCCAATTCATCGCGCGTGGGGCATCTCCAGGGCACCCCGAGCACATCCCCCACCTCGCCGGACCCCGCCGCCCTCCCCAGCGAGCCGCCGCCGTCTTCATCCTCGCCACCAAGCTCCCTCTCGCCGCCGGCCCGCCCTACTCCATCTCGGCCTCGACCGACGCCCCAGGTGAGCTCCGGGATGCCCGTAGATGCTTCACCGTCGAGGAATCGGGCTCCCACCGCCCGAGCCGCCGGTGTCCTCGCTCCCCTGTCTCGGCCGCGGGGACGGAGGCGGAGGCGGAGGCGGAGGCGCGGGCGAGCGCGGAGTCGCGGGCGGCGGTGCGGGGCCGGAGGCGCGGGCGCGGGCGAGCGGGGAGGCGGAGGCGCAGGCGCGGGCGCGGGCGAGCGGGGAGGCGCGGGTGGCGGCGCGCCGCGGGAGGCGCGGGCACGGGCCAGCGTGGTGGGTTTCGCGCTGACATGGCGGTGACTAGGCGCCATGTAGGCTCGAGAGTGGCAAAATATTAATTGCAACGAAGAGGATGGCATTTGGATAGGTGGCATCCTTAAGAGTGGCAAAAAGTTAAATTTCCCTCTTTGCATGCCCCCCTTCTTATCCATATGGATAAGAAAATTTTGTCTGTCAGAGAGACGATGGCATAGTGGATGCGTGGATCGAGGAGATGGCGACAGAGGTCCAGCAAGCCTCGCCGCGACGGCAACGGCACTGGGTTGTTAGGGTTTAAGGTGAGGAGTGAGCGGAGGGAGGAGAATATGCAGTAGGACGAGGTGACGTGAATGATCGAGAGAGTAAAGAACATTCACGTTGAGAAATCATTTCGTTCAAAGTAGCTTATGCAGTGATTTTTACAAAGAGTTTATAGAAACTATTTTGAAAAATCATTCTGTTAAAAAGCTGATTTTTAAAAGCCAAAACGCAGAAACTATTTGGAAGGACTAATTTCCTCTCTCTAAACAAGAGCTGTCTAAGCTTGTGTTTGTTTTTGCGTGTGTTAAGAGAGAGGAGGTCGACCTGCAGAACTAATTGACGGCCCAAGGCCGCAAGGTGAGGGTGCCCAAATCGGATTATTTCGGCGCACATTTTTCTGAAGTGCTGACGCCGATCAGCATGCGAAACGGTCCGATGAACTGGCAGCGCGGACCAGTAGATTTCTATGAGTTGCCTTCAGTTGTCGGCTGCGAGTTCTTAAAGGAAAGTACCACCCCGACGGGGATTTTCTTTCAGCAAGGAAGAGAAGGATGAAAACTTTGGTGAATGCATCCAAGAACTTGGGCGGCTGATTTGGTCGACAAGAATTTTTGTACAAGGGAAGATGCATGTGTTATCGTGTGCGGGATGTGGTCGTTTTGGTGTGCGAGAAATGGAACAAGACATGGAGAAACACGGGTTAAAATTCGACTTGCTGTCGCCGGGGCGAGGGACACTGCATGCGCTGGAGCTGATCTATGCTAGTAAGCCATCTGTTGTAGTTGCTCCAAATGCAGAGGTGTCAGCTTGGCATCCCCCTTCAGATGGTGTTAATTATGAAGTAAATGTAGATGGTGCTTTCTCGGCTAGCAGTCATCGATCATGAGGGTGCTTCTGGTGCAGTAGCAAGGAATGCGGCTGGTTCTTTTCTGGCGAATGCCCTTCACGCTGGAGCCAATGCATGCAGGGATGGCATCAGGATGGTAGCGGACTGGGGTGTTGATCATGGCATCTGTGGCATTCAAGAGGTGAGCACAGGTCGGAGATAGCTGCAATTCTGCTGGAAATCCAAGAGCTTAGCCTTTTATTATCTTCTTTTGATATTATTCATGTAAGGCCATAGAGCTTAGAGTTGGGTCGTGCCAGCATAGAGCTAGGAGTTGGGCCGTGCCTTGCTAGCACGGCCTGGGCCTACCGTGCTTCGAGCCGCTTCATGTCATGCTGGCTTGGTCCAATCATCTCACCGTGAAGTGCCGTGCCAGCCTACCTCACCTCCGGCCAGGCCCAACACGGCCCAAAGCTCGTCATGCCAGTGTTCGTGCCGGGCTAGCCCAAACCCAACCCGAAGTAACTATACACGACGAAGGCGGCGTCGGCAATGGTGGCTGCGGCCGCTATCTTCCTTTCTCTCGTACCCGCCTCGTTAAAAACTAGTTGAAATTAAATTAGTTGCATAAAAACGTGGGCACACAATGATGTAAATATTTCAAAAAAATAGGATTTCCTTGATATTTCAGAAATATAATGTTACTGTCTCATTAAAAACCATACGCCCCAGAGTGGGGTTCTCCGAGTAAGAAAAAGAGTACAATAACAATATATGTACACACTTACTATAACAATATGTGTACATAGTATCTACTCATCAATGTCTAGGTCGTTCATACGTTCGAGGTCAGCATACGCCTGCACGATTTCAGGATCCTCTAGTTGACGTTGTTGCCAATCTTTGGCTAATTCCCAGTCTTTGGCGCATATGATTGCCTCATCATTCTGGGTATGAAGGATGATCTTCTTTCTTCGAACGCGCGACTTTCACCCATCCTAATTGGTTGATCTTTTAAAACAATATATCTAGCAATTTTCTCACAGACAGGAAGCGGGTTGTATACCTAAATATTTATAAGTTTAGCTGCATATGTACTCCTCCCCTTGAACTTAGGGAGTGTAGACAGATGTTGAAGAAATGGGGAATGTAGAGGGATGTTGAAGAAATATTGAATAGCTTATGAAGAAATGAGAGAAGATATGTGAATTTATAGGCATCAGCTCTCGAATGTTGCTCTCCTGAACGTTGTGCTTGAGCGTTTCTCTCGATTCCTAAACGTTGCTTCTCAGTTCTGACTGTTGCGTGCATCTTTCAGTGACTGCACTCATCAATCTCATCATTCTGAAAAAATGATTCTCCTCTCGAAGACAACTATCTTCAGATGCTCCTAAGTCCTAACTATCATATTTCAGTGTACGTATGGCTAGCTCTTTCGTTGATTCGTCCACGGCATGCGCAATTTGCCAATTGCTGGTAGCTAGTAGCTACGACTTCAATGGAATATATAACTCGAGTTCAGACACCATCAAATGGCCGTCCGGCACTGCCCGGCACGGACCATATAGGCATCTCTACTCCTACACCGACTGCATCGTGTCCGCTTAGTCTGACAATAGCGACATCAGAATGCACCACCAGCAACCACAAAATAGACCCCTAGGCTACCCCGTGCCTGATCTACTTCCCCTTCTCTCCCTCCTCCTCCTCCTCCGTGCAGCCCGTACGTGTGGTTCTCCTCCGCCTACAATTGGGTCCACGGCGGTTTCGCCGGCCGTGCTGTTGGGCTCGTGTGCACAAGCCACTTCGTCTGTGTGGTCGAGCCAGCTCCATCCCTCCTTCCCTCCGTCGCTCACTCCCTCCCCGCCTACGCACCACCTCCCACCCACCCCGTACTCCCTTCACCACTCACCTCCTCGGCTCCTCAGTCGTTGTCACCCACCAGATCGGCCACCGGCTCAGCTCCCACACTGTTAGTCTTAACGAATCGTGCCATACTCGCTCATACCTAGACCGTGCCTAGCACAACACCGTACCATGTGTGCCGTGTTGGACCAGTCTTAGGTTGAGGTTGTGACCCAAACATGGCATACCACGTTGGATCAGGCCGACACAACCCGTTTAGTCTTGGGCCATATCTAGGCCTGAGCCAAGCAAATAGTATCATACTTTATGTTAACATAGTTAGTCCAATTCATTTAGCCATCTCTGCTCGAATTCTCCACAGAAACTCACTCCCTTTTTATATAAGTTCTGATTTTTTTTCCTGATCACGTTATTTCACACCAACCGAGCAACACGTATTACGTACAAACAAGCACGGTTTATTACTAATGAACACATCAATAACGGGACGGAAAGCAAGCAAATAATGCACGTTAATTTACAGACGCGTGTTTGCACCTTCATCACGATCGAGCAGGACAAGTCACGAGTAACTACTGCGTAAGCAAGGGCAAAATTAAATTGCCACTCCAAACTACTCAAATATTTTTATTTGTAATTTACGGACTCAACCAAAAATATATGACGTATTTTATGAATAATTTTATTAGCAAACATAAAACATATTTTATATTCTAATATAAAACAAGTGTTATTGTCCACTGTATCTCTAATATTACCTATATGCATACATTGAATAGAGTTTAGAGATAATAATAAGGGGTCATTTTCATGTCTCCTTGAAGGACTGTGAGAAAATTCAGGATAGTGTTGTGATGAACCATTGCATATTTTGTAGAGTGGTTATTTGAATTTATAAATATTGCATTTTGTCTAGATCAGTTTCAGAATTTTTCAAGAATACCAGTCATACTGTCGGTATGACAACGGTCATACCACAGAGCGGTAGTACCACGATAGTCAGACCGTGGGCCAGTAGTACTGCGGTTTATTTATCGGTAGCCTTTTTTTTTCTAGAGAGCATGAGTTGCGGTGTGTGGTAGTACCGACCTATGTTGGACGGTAGTACCGACCTAGGTAAAAAATTTTGATTTTGGGAAATTGAGTCATAGATTGATTTGAGTTAACTTAAGTCAGTGTATATATGTTGCATAAAGTATGTTTTGACTAACATGGGTTAAGTTGTGAAGAGCTTGTATCAAAAAACGATTTCTTAGTCTTTGGATGTGAAGAGTCACTTAGAGTCAACCATGGTTAACAGTGAGAACCGGGATAATGCTCATGGAGGAGCGGAGGCCCAGAACAATCAAGGATGCTAGGTGAGATAGCTGAGCTCAAGCATCGCATGAGAAAGTGAAAAATATTAAAAAATATTAAAAATAAGTTTGAGTGATAGGTTGAACCATATATCTTGGTCAGTACAAGTGAGGTATGGTTTGATGAAACCAGAGTTGGAGAGACTTGCCGACACATAGCAAGCTAGTGGTGCACCTACACGTGGCATGCATAGTGATTGTTTGCAAGAAAAGATGAAGACCGGGTTAAGAAAGAGTATTTTGGTAAGTTAACAAAAATACTGGAAACTACCTAGATCAAAACCACGGCGCTTGAGCAGCGTTTGGGAAGGCGGTTTAGGTCATGGAGGAGCAATTCAGACTTATGTGCTTTGAAAAGTGTGTAAAAGTGTAGTGTGCGAGTATCAATGTTTTAATATTGATCTTGCGTATGATTTGTTTAGATTCAGGAAAAGCTCTTAAAAACTCAGACTATGGTCATGTAGAGAGATAATATGAAATGCCTTGCACTATGTCTTTCTAGAATTGAATTAGATTGAATCCTCCCTCCCCTCTTCCCTCCAACATTAACCTTTATATAATTGACGAAGCGATGGCCGTTGTCCCGCGCCAAAAGAGACCTCAATGCTTCAAGCGATAACCGTCTAATGGGAGTTATTGTTGGAGAGATGTGGTGGCCCATTCGACGTGTGGTGGTTGTTGTCAGAGAGGGTTCGTGTGCGGTTATTAAGGATAAGCACACATTCTAACCGTTTTGTAAGACGACCCTACGATGTTGCAGGACATCATTAGACAAGTCGATTGGAGATAAAGTAGTTGCAGAGGTAGTCATAAGACAACTTACAGTTATGTGATCGTAGGAGAGTTTACAACTACGTGGTCGTAGAAAGAGCTTACAACTAAGAAGTGGTCGTAGAAAAGCTTACTACCCTATAGAACTTCCACTTTACCGATAAGGGGTATACTCAAAAATATAATGATGTAATAATTTAAGGATTATTTTATCCTTGTCATCTAGCCCCCCAAATTCAAGTTAAAGTAACTTACTTGAGAAAGTGGGGTCGTAAACGGATAGTGGTCGAAAGTAAAGTCTTTTCGATCCTCTTCGACTAGAAACAAGCTTGGTTAATAAGGTAATTTCGTTTGAAATGTGAAGACAGACGGAGTTCAAACAGAAGTATTCCAATTGATTTCCATTGTCCTATCTGCCAAAGTGGTTCCCGAGATAATTGTTCAGTTCCCAAGACGAGTAACCGACTAGTATGGTTATAAAGCTTACTGCGAGGTAACTTTTGGTCTCCTTACATTCCCCTTCTACTCCGATCCGCTTCGAGCCTTCTGCCACCGACTAGGTCATCTTCTTCCCTCAATCTCTTCCAGATCCCAACCAACCACTCGAGAAAAATGACTAAGTCTTCATCAAATTGGTTGGTGTCGAAGATGGATGATGCAAAATTGAAGGCATTGGAGGATGCTGAGAAAATCCTTCCACGGAGATTCATCAAATGGATCGAAGCTGCCGGACAACACTACCATCGGGACAGATTGGAGAAATTTCGGTGTTCTAAGCATACTATGAGTGTGGCCTTCGTCTCCCTGCTCACCCTTCCTCACTGTTATACTCGAATACTTTGGAGTCAAATTGGTGAACTTGGTTCCTAATTTGATCACGATGTTTAGTGTATTTGTATACTTATGTGAGGTGTATTTGGGTATTCCGCTGGACCTAGAGCATGATGGCAAGGCGGAGCAATACATCTAAATATTCACTCGGTCTTCATGGGCCGAGCTGGAAGAAGAGGTGGTTCTACTAGGAGACGACCAGCGAAGAAAACCTTTCTTTCATGAGGAAGGTTGCGGACAGGGGCGGACGCACAGCTTGATTAGTGGGGGCCTTGGCCCCCAATCAATTTCGTTAATCACGTATACCCCCTGGATTTAATCCACATAGGCCCCCAGTCAGCAACTCAGCAGGCCCCCAGTGGCCCAGTGCGGCAGCCGGCAGGCCGGCAGACCGGCAGTGCCTTCTCGGCTACGCGTAGCAGCATGCCCCCACTCAATTTTAGTCCTAGGTCCGCCCCTGGTTGCGGAGAAGACTACTTCCCGGAATTCGGTCCCCAAGGACATTACTCAGATAGCCCCCTACATCTCATCCATCAAAGAGATAAGTAACAAGGGATTCACCGACTGGCACGTGGTGAAAGACTTCATCACCCATCACATCATCTATTTGAAGCAATGAGCACATCCCATGTGAATGTACTCGGGAGCCTTGGATCCGACCAGGGACTATGAGAATGGTAAGTATTGATTGTACTCGTACTTGTAATAACGATTGTACTCGTAGTAAGATTTAAATTTCAAGCACTATTTACTGATCCCTTCATCTGTATGAACAGATCTTGATTGGGAGAAATCAATTCCCAGGTCAAGTCTATCTGTGAGAAGGCTCCATCACTTGAAGCGGATGCTTCTCGTATTCTGGTGGATATGTCCATCAAAGAAAGAGAAGAATGCCTAAAGGAATCAAAGAATCGACTTTATCTTTAGGGCCATGTAGTCATAAAGAATGACTAAATAGTTCTCCTTGCTTGCAAAATAGGCGTGAATAACCATCACGACGATCAAGGGGTCGAACTAATGGTGATTAGAGGAGAGGTGGAAAAAGCTAAGGCTCCTCCAGCCAAGAGACATCGATAAACCAAAACTGTCGATAAGAAGAAGGGAAGCGCAAGCACTATCGTTCCCCTTGTTGTTCTTCCTCCCGCTACTCTGACCGGCCCCATTGAGCAGTTTCTTGCAGATGTGAGTACCACAGATGAGATAGGGGCAGACATATTGGAGCAACCAACTCCTAAGATCAAGGTATACTTCTATTACGATATCGAAACTCATTTAGTATGCGCTTATTGAGGCTTTATCAAGCAAACCAAAAAAGAAGACTGGAAGAATTCCGTATCTTTTATGAAGGTGGCTGCCGCAGCAGCAAAACCTGTGATTGAGGAGACTACCATCTAGGTGGTTAAAACTGGTTTCGACCAGCGGGAGGGACAGGGAGCAATAGCTCTTGCTCCAAACCTTCGACTGGACAAGGTGGAAGATGTTCCCATTCAACCAGGCGTGGTCAAAGATAAGAAATCAAAGAAACCCCTCTATGAAAAAGTTTCTTCTAAATTTACGCTCAAGGCTACGACATCAAGGTATGAAAATACAAGTGTAAATATTGTATTTTACCTTTAGGTCCTCTTAAATGCTGACTTGTTTGCAATTTTAGCCCGACTTCTTCACTCCTCAAGGATACTTCTATCGAGAAGCTCCCTGCGGCTCTGCCCGCAATCAAAGAAGTGGTGGAGATGATGGTCGAGGAAATAATCACTGTAGCAATAGAAGCTGCAGCTGAGGTTACAGAGACTACGACCACATAAATGGTCATAATGAAAGAAGTTCAAATGGCAAAAGACAGGATAGAATGACAGGAAATGATATCCGAGGCTTGTTGAGACCGCCTTATAGGAGAGCGATTATTTCTAGGATTTCTCCCACGCTCATCAGAGAACTAAGCCGGTTTATCACTGGAGGTCTCCTCACAATCGTCACGAGGGGTGGCAGTGTGTGATCGATGGGGAGAATCCACGTCTTCTTCTAAGAGAGTGATCAAGATCTGCGGCGAGGGCAAAGACCTCCTGTTGAGAATCTCCACTTTCGACTAGGGGGCATCGCTTGAAGAATTGTCCAACGAGAGCGCATCGTGGCCTGGAGTAAACCCCAATCGGAGTTGAACCACCCGAAAGTGTAGACAGACTTGCAGGGAGCCCACCAGCATTCTCTGCAGGGACAACTAGAGAGTTAGAATCACCAGTTGATGATGGATTCCAAGAATGATAGATTCCATGGCTCGCTAAAACTGCTCGAGTAGTCACTAGGGGACCTGTACACTTGGGGGCAAGCTCATTGTCATGTTGCGAGTCCTATTCGTGGTCAGACTACCCCTTGCCACTTGGGGAAACTGATTCCTCCGTTGGGCATATTACTGTGGGAGAGAAGGACCTCTCCTCAGACTTTTCGGTGGTACATTCTCTGGGATCTCGAGATGGATCTCTAGGGATAGCCTCACCATTAGAAGCAAGCATCGTCTGCTCGAAGTCATAGTAGGCATCCATGTGAAGATCTACATAGTCGGCCAGGTTGAACCAGTTCTCCTCGTTCCACTCCCCTACCGTAAGGACATTAGAAGGAATAGAATTTTGCCAACCAGAAAGTTGATGGAGTCTTGGAAGAATCTTATCCCCACGGACGACACCAACTGTCGGTGTTTTAATACCGATCTTACGTATGATTTGTTTGGATTCGAGGAAAGCTCTTGAAGACTCATACTATGGTCATGCAGAGAGAAGACACAGGAATTTTTATATAGGTTTGAGCCTTCTTCTAGGAAAATAACAACCCTACTTCCTGTATGACTATTACTCAAAGAAGTTGATTACAACTGAGTGTAATACGAAATGCCTTGCACTATGTCTTTCTAGAATTGGATTAGATTGAATCCTCTCTCCCCTCTTTTCTCCAACATTAACCTTTATATAGTTGACGAATCGGCGACCGTTGTCCTGCACTAAAAGACACCTCAATGCTTTAGGCGATAACCATCTGATGGGAGTTATTAAGACGTGGTGGTCTATTCGTCGTGCGACGGTTGTTGTTAGAGAGAGGTCGTGTAATTAAGGATAAACGCATATTTTAACCACCTTATGAGATGACCCTACGATGTTACAGGACGTCATTAGACAAGTTGATCAAAGATAGAGTAGTCATAGAAAGGTCCACGACCACGAGGTTGCTGTAGGACAACTTACGACTATGTGGTCGTAGAAGAGCTTACGACCACGTAGCCGTAGAAAGAGCTTATGACTAAGGAGTGGTCGTAGAAGAGCTTATGACTACTCTTTATAATTTCTCCCTTACCGATAAGGGGCATACTCAAAAAATATAATGACATAATAATTTAAGGATTATTTTATCCTTATCAGTGAGTAAAACCCATGTTGTATGGGGGTTAACGGGCTTACCCCATTTATAAGCGGATAGTATTTATTAGAGTTAGATGAGACTGGTTGGCCAATCTATTTAATGGGTTGGGATTGAGACTTGCTAGTTAATCATCAAACTATCCTAGCTTTACCCTTGGAAGCAAGTGCTATAGGGTTAGGTTTGGGAAGTGTAAGTGCTGTGGTGTATTATGTTGTCTTCTAAGTGGAGTAGCTATAAAATCTTCATTTTCAAGTAGCAATATATCAAATTTGTTTATCTCTTATGGATCCCTCTTGTTTTGATTGATTTGTTCTTGATTTAGTTGGTTTTGATATTCTCTCTCCCCTTCTTGATCTTGCTAGATGCCAAGGGCATGTAAGTGATGGAGATATCCTATAGAAATCAATCTCTATCCATTTAGAGATCAGCTTTGGCAAGTTCTTAAAGTTACCCAATTTTTGCTTGATTTAGCCTCTCCGAGTGATTTCTTGATCCAGCTGCTTTTGGCTTAGTTCCATAGATGTTATAACTTGTTGTGACATGTGAAAATACATCTAGAGATATCGTGGCAATTATTTACTCATGAGCAAGTCATATTCACTATTTTTGATTTTTACACGGTTTTGGTGCACCTTTCCTTCATATAAAAAAAGTTCAAAACTTTAGCAACTATTCTCCTGATCGTTGAGTGGAATAGGTTTCTGACATCCTAAAGAAAGTGCATGCAAAGGTTCAAGTCATTTGAATCCATGAATCAAAAGTTACGTAGATTCTTGGTATTAAAATAGTGTGATTTTATTGTTCATCTTGCTGCATTCACCATAGCAGTACTACCGGTTACTGTAGCGGTACTACCGTGGTTACTATTCATTCCTCGGTTTTTAGCTTCTTGATTTGGTAGGTTTGTATTGGCTTTTCGTCCTTAATCTTCATGCTTTGTAGTTATTAGAGTAAAGGATTGACGAATACTTAGAAAAAAATTTTAAGCCATCATTCATCCCCTTTGTTACCATACCAGTCCTATACTCTTTGAACTATATGTACGGTCAAATATGTGCCATATTTTTGGGCGGATGGAATAGCTCCTCTCTGGCTAACAAACATATCACGCGCATTATTTGCCCATGCACGTCTACTTTCTTTTTGAAATGTACGAACCTATCTACTTAACAGCCTACTCAATTGGGTTGAAAAAAGTGACTTATACCTAAAATTACACTTTAACTGGTTGAAATTATGGTGTACTTAATAGTGGTTTATTTTACGTAATTAAATTTAAAAAATTAAAAATAAAAAACAGATTAGTCCATCACGGACAATGCAAACGAATACGAGAAAAAAAACCAACAAAAAACTCAAAAAAACAAAAAAGACAGAAAAAAACAAAATTTAGAAATAATAAAACATAAGCTAGAAATTAGAAGATCAAGCCGAAATGAGCGGGGCCTAATGTGCTTTGTCCAACCCAGAAATATCTACAGCACCGAATCACTTTGAGGTTCATGCTTCTTCTTTTTTCTATGATTAGGAGATTTTTGTTGGAGTAGCTATTAATTGGATCACAGAGAGAACCTATAGTTCATCTACCTTAAGCTACAACTCATGAGCGCAAAAAAAATAAAGAAAATGCAATTGAGAAATTTTTTTGATAAAAAAACCAGTTGAAAAAATCGATCTGAAAAATTTTATGTTGAGAAAAAACGATATGGAAAAACAGTTGAGAAAAAAGATTAAAAGGATCAATTTGAGAGAAAAAAATTGATCAAAAGTGCAATTTCTTGTCCAACCTTACATGAACTCCTACGTATGTTAATTTGGACCTACGTTTTGATCATGCTAATTATCTGGCTCGAAAGCTACGGGGTCACTGCTAACTCCACTGATTACGGCTGTGTTCGTAGAACGTAGACTTATGTATCGTAATTTCCAAGTAGTTGGTGACTCGGGAATGGTGCTATATGTGGAAGTTGTACGCATACGTTCGACGAATCTGCGGACATTTCGACGCACGATCGAAACGTATTGTCATACGTATACGTACGTACGAGCGTAATTTTGGACACGTGCTAGCTAGTGTATACATGTTACCATCTTGACTCGGCGAGTTGACTCCAAATTAAGTGAACAGACATGTAGCTAGCTACTCGATCGTTTATACGTGTTTGAGTATATGCCATGACCTTCACGTATACTCACACATGTGTAATACGTGCATGGTATGATTCTCTCTCTGGGAAAAAATGACACGTAATTAGTTAATCAACGCGCCATGCATATCATAAATCAAATCAAGATAATCCTAGTTGGCAAGGACAACAAGCTAGATTAGCTCATGAATGACTTAAAGTCTGCAAATGAAAACACTTTATTTCTCCATCGACTTCCACAATTTCGACTGCAAGTTGCCATAGCTAAGCTTCCACGATGCTCCGCTTCACGTTTCCTTTCTCGGGGCATCATGCAACAACATGGAAATACTTTTGTCAATCACAGTTCGAACTTAGCAGAACAAAACAAATAAATAATTACACGGTAACCAAAAATAGAATTATATCTGATGATCAGATATCATAGACAATTTTTTGTAGAAGCCGTCTGTGATACTAGAGTTTTACAGATAGTTCTTTATATAAACCGTCTATGATAGTAGGCTTTTACAGATAATTCTTTATATAAACCATCTGTGTTGTGACTTATCACAGACAGCTCACAAATCATCTATGATAATCGTCTATTATCATAGACGCATAAATTTAGACGATTCAAAAAATGATCTGTGATAACTTTTTTTATAGTAGTGATATGGATTAGGACCGGCCGGCCAAATGAAGTAAACCTTCCAAAAGGCCAAATCGATCACTTTTACAAGTGTTACTCCACGGACAGTTCTTCAGGTTATCTTATCCAAATCCTGCCCATCGATCGAGTGCTTGGAATTCTTGCCCCTCTTGGACAAAATTAGGCGCCATTTGATTGACCAGTGTAATGTAATTAATTGATCAACGTTTCTTCATCAGTTGTACCTTGGAGAAGTCATCGAGTTAGCAGTATAAATACCCGCTAGCCACAACTCACAATGGCAACCTAGCTAATCACACACAAATATACATCTCTCTAGCTTGTTCTAGGGTTGTTCGATCTATCCAAGTGCAAATTAATAGATTTGTAAAGCTTAGCAATAATGGAGTACTCATCAAAGGTAGCCTGCCTGGTAGCTCTCGCGTTTGCCATGGCTGCCGGCGTCGCCACGCCGTGCGCCGCGCAGAACTCGCCGCAGGACTACGTGGACCTGCACAACGCGGCGCGCGCGGACGTGGGCGTCGGGCCGGTGTCGTGGGACGACACGGTGGCGGCGTACGCGCAGAGCTACGCGGACCAGCGGCGCGGCGACTGCCAGCTCGTGCACTCGGGCGGGCGGTACGGGGAGAACCTCTTCTGGGGCTCCGCCGGCGCCGACTGGACGGCGGCGGACGCCGTCAACTCGTGGGTGTCGGAGAAGCAGTACTACGACCACGGCAGCAACAGCTGCTCGGCGCCGCCGGACAAGACGTGCCTGCACTACACGCAGGTGGTGTGGCGCGACTCCACGGCCATCGGCTGCGCACGCGACGTCTGCGACAACGGCGGCGGCGTCTTCATCATCTGCAGCTACAACCCGCCGGGCAACGTCGATGGACAGCCCCCCTACTAGCTCGTACTTAATTAATAGTAGTTAGTTCATGCTGATCCGGCCAATACGTGTAGTACGCACGCATGCGCGCAGCCACATGCATGCATGTAGCGTCGTACATATATGATTATATGCATGTACCTATATATGCCGGAGGGAATAATTAAGTTGAGTGATAAGGTGTATATGATGAGATACTGGTATATGACCATAAAACCATGTGAGATTGTTGTTTGGATTCTGTCAGGCCGTTCTGTAATTCACTTCTCGCAATACATACGTGAAGTTTCCTATTTGTATTGATGAGTGTGTATATCAATGCGGTCGGTGTTGTTTAGGCTCTGCTCAAAAGGGTTTATTTTAAGTGGCTTATGGCTGAAAACTCTGTAGCTGACTGAAAAAAATACTGTAGCTGACGGTGGCTTATTTGGCGTAATTAAATTTAAAAAATTTAAAAATAGAAAAAATAGGTTAGCCCGTCACGGACAGTACAAACAAATACAGAAAAAAAGAACCAATAAAAAGACAAAAAAAGACAAAAAAATCAGAAAAAGACAAAATTGTTAAATAGTAAATAAGCCAGAAGTTCAAACTGAAATGAGCGGGTTAATGTCATGGTGTGTTTGCGCTACGTGTAATCTTTTCGTTCGAACATACTCGGCACACACCACCGTACACTGATATCATCAATATTTTTACTTGGCTGATAGTTACTAGACAACCCCAAAAAAATGCCCGTGTACTAATTATCAACATATATTTAGTTTGTATCATCAATTAATGTAAGAAGGTGGGATTTATTTCATGTCGTTTCTTATGTGGATGCAATTCCACATCATGATAAAGAAAATGTCAGGCTACTAATTGTTGCTTGGTTGTTAAGAGTGTGTGCATGTGAACACCTAAATCAATTGGACTAAACTACAACACAATCGAAGACCAGAGGAGGAGGTAAACCTTTTAAAATGATCGCCATTTTTACACGTTTCCATGGCCAAGTCTAAATCTTCCCCGTGATTGGAATTCTGTCCTCTCATGGACAAAATTATATAATCCACTAGTTTGACCTAATTAACACTGCATAAGTATTTTTGTACTCTCTCCGTTCAAAAATATATGACGTTTTGGATAAGACACGATCTCTAATAAGTAATTTTGATCATCAACTTCTAGAAAAAAATATATTAGTCAAAGGTATAAAAATATTATATTTTGAAAATACCTCTTATGACAAAATGATACTATTTTCATATGATGAATGTAAATAATTTTGTGCATATTAGCTGTCAAAATTAACGAAGTTTGACCGCTCAAATTGTAAAAATCGTGCATTTCTGAACAGGGAGTATGTTTGTACCAGCTACAAGTTTGTACTTCGTAGAGAGACCCGATCACGAGTCACAAATCTACAACCGAGGGCCAGTTAATTGCACGTATAGAGCTAATATTGGAAGTAATACTGTTGCAAACACAAAGCTATATATGAGCCTACGACGTATATACGAACAAGTTGCATGTGTATGTAGTACATACGTATAATGCTACGTATAAGCTTGCTGTACCGTACCTTTTAATACAACACTTGAGACATTGCATCAGAATATTGTTTAGATTTATGCTCTGCAGCTGCAACCCAGCAAAGTGGCAGAACACAATGCTCAATTCACTAAACTTTGACCATATACATGTGACTTGGTGTATAATAGACTGGAGAGCGAAGGTAATTAAACTATTAAGCAGCACAGTACATTCAACAACAAACTCCAGAATGTAATGGCACTTGATCAATAACCAACCCAGATTACAGAAGGGAACTGAGCAGAAAGACAGTATCAGGCACGTATTTATCAGAATACAAAATTCAGACACTGCTTGACAAAATTTCAGAGT
Organism: Dendrocalamus latiflorus; assembly: GCA_017311315.1. Classification (NCBI taxonomy): domain Eukaryota; kingdom Viridiplantae; phylum Streptophyta; class Magnoliopsida; order Poales; family Poaceae; genus Dendrocalamus; species Dendrocalamus latiflorus. Next base: position 1,994,778 of record CM029644.1, read on the forward strand.
AGATTTACAATGATTACAAGTCATGCCCCAATTGGAAACATGTGAGTGTTCTATCAGGAATGAAAACATGTGGTCATATGGATGCCAAGAGTGCACTATCAGAACTGAGCACAACAGGAGTTTCTATGTACACGGTGGAACTCAAATGCTAACCGGTGGTGCAAGAATGCCTTATTCCAACTCAGTTTTGATTGTACTTCTGAAATTCTCTCCTCAAGCAACTAAGCAGTTAGAAGGAAAAATAGATGCCTGGAGAATTCAGACGAACTGCAAAGCTAACACCATTCCTAGAATCTGAAGTGGATTTGAATACAACTGATATCTAACAAGCTCTTCCAAACGCTTCTCTGCATCGACCCGTCCCACTCTCGCCATTGCCGGCCTCTCAGGTGGCACATCACTCTCCTCTTGCACTTGCTTCTGGTACTCGATGAGTAGATTCAGCATTTCCTACCCAACAAATATACATGAACATGAGCAAAGCAACTTTTTTTTTTGGCTTGGCTTAACAATTTATTTTGACGCAAGACAACTCAAACAAAGCTCCTTGTGCTTGCTTGCTTCAACACCTTTCTCATTAGATTCAGCAACATCAGGAAACGGACGCACAGTGAAATCCTTCAGATTAGACGAATCCGTCCTGCCCTTCCTGTCCATGCTCTTTTAACATATGCATCTCAAGGACATTCTTCCTATGGCTTATCAGAATCGAGTAACACCACGAGTGCGCTCCTGGTGCAAGTCCCCTGAAAAATGAGAAGATTGCAGCAGGTAATAAGACAAAGCGCATGAACTGAGCATTTGAAGGAACGCGCGTAGGCTACGATAGCAGAAAATAAAAAAATTTCTACCGCGCACACCAGGACATCATGCTAAGAAGGGATCATAGATCGTTACCACTAGACGCGCAGCGCAGCGGAAGAAGAGTTGGAGAAGCCGATCCAACCACGCGCGTCGAGGTAGTAGTGGAAGTAGCCGATCGTCCCGAACAGATCGTCTCCTCCACGCGATCAACCACACCACGAGCAGATCCAATCTGTAGTTTGTTGATGCCGATCAACGCCGCAACGAGCAGCGCCTCCACCGGTATCCACACGTCCGGGGCTGGAACTCCGATCGCGAGTGTACCAGCACTCGCGAGCGGCTAGGGTTTGGCTCGGGAGGTGGCGGCTAGGGTTTTGTTCGGGAGGAACATATGCGTGCATCCCTCAGCCCCCCCGCCTCCAAATATATAGACCTCCTCACTTGGGCCTCGTGGACCGAGGCCCAATAGGAGTCTATCCGGATCTCTATCCGAATTGAGCCCACATCCGAATCACATTCGAATTAGTGTTCCAACCCGTTAAGTGTGCGACCCTGTAGGTTCACGTATACTTGGTCGCGACCCGGAAACACCTTTCCGGTCACCCTGTTAATAGCGGCCTCTAGCAAGACATATTAACCCCAAAGTATACGTAAAGATCATATCGGCTGAACCTGTAATGTTCTCATGTACGAATCCTTTTGCCTCACGATATAGATTAAGCTCAAGGCGAGACCTGTGTCATCCTCTTAATGGCTCAATCACTCTCTCGATTCCGTGATGGATTATAAACTTGTGATTGACTCCTCAATCACATTGGCATGGCCATGCACTTTCATAATCCATTACATCGAGGGGCCCAGAGATATCTCTCCCATAAGGAGGGGCAAATTCTATCTTGATCATTCACATCCCACTACATGTTTCATAGCAAACCCGAAGACTACTTTTATGACTACCCAGTTACGGAGTAGTGGTTAGTAGTCCCAAAATAGGCTACTACGCATGTTGGGAACCATGATGATCTCAAGTCTAACGATTCTACATAAACACTACTTGAGACCAACTAATGACACATGGAATCTCTGCAGTGTCTCATGGCGGGTCTATCCAACATATGTTCACTAACACATGTCCATATTATTGATTTGGTATCTCCATACCATGATCCATGAGACATGATCATCAATCAATACATATGCTGATCTTTGAATCATATATGTTCCTCATATGATATATGATCAGGGATCATTTAGAAATAGCAACATTTTGGCATTAAGAGTCTCATGAATAAGTCACATACTCATTGATCAATAATGATAATGTCTATTTCAAGGAACAAAGCAATGTATCATAAACATAGTATGTGATATATTCAACATCTCCATGTTGCCTCTAGGGCATATCACCAACAGTCTCCCACTTGCACTAGAGTCAACCATGTAGGTATCTAATACCCATTGCCCTAGTGTGAGCCTCATGCTTTGGCTGGGGAAGCGGCTTTGTCAACGGATCTGCAATGTTCAAATCCGTTTGTACTTTGCATATCTTCACATCGCCTCTCTCCACAAGCTCGCGGATGAGATGAAATCGCCGTAGAATGTGCTTGGACTTCTGGTGCGATCTAGGCTCCTTGGCTTGCGCAATGGCCCCACTATTGTCACAGTAGAGGTCCATTGGGCTGGAGGCACTAGCCACCACACCAAGCTCAGAAACAAATTTCTTGATCCAAACAGCCTCTTTAGCAGCTTCAGAAGCTGCTATGTACTCGGCCTCTGTTGTAGAATCAGCAACCGTCTCCTGCTTGGAACTCTTCCAGCTCACCGCACCGCCATTCAGGCAGAACACAAATCCAGATTGCGATCTAAAATCATCTTTGTCAGTTTGGAAGCTAGCATCGGTGTAACCATTTACAACGAGCTCTTCCTCACCCCCATAGACGAGGAACACATCTTTAGTTCTTCTCAAGTACTTCAAGATGTTCTTTACGGCAATCCAGTGACTTTCACCTGGATCTGACTGGTATCTACTTGTAGCACTTAAAGCATACGAGACATCTGGACGTGTACAAAGCATGGCATACATAATGGATCCCATAGCCGAAGCATATGGAATCGCATTCATTTTATCCCGCTCATCAGGTGTACTAGGACACTGACTCTTGCTAAGATGTATACCATGTGACATAGGTAGGAAGCCTTTCTTGGAATCCTGCATGTTGAACCTTTTCAACACCTTGTCAATGTACGTATCTTGGCTTAATCCAATTAGCCTTCTTGATCTATCCCTATAGATCTTGATGCCCAGAATATATGCCGCCTCTCCTAAGTCTTTCATAGAGAAACTATTTTTCAATGAAGACTTAACAGATTCGAGCATAGGAATGTCATTTCCGATCAGTAATATGTCATCCACATATAAGACCAGAAACACGAGTGCGCTCCCACTAGCCTTTTTGTAAACACAAGGCTCTTCTTCGTTCTTGATGAAACCAAACCCTTTGATTACTTCATCAAAACGAATGTTCCAACTCCGAGATGCCTGCTTTAATCCATAAATGGATCTTTGCAGCTTGCATATCTTTCCAGCTGATTGCGGATCGACAAAACCCGTGGGCTGTGTCATGTACACATCCTCACTCAGATTTCCATTAAGGAAAGCTGTTTTGACATCCATTTGCCATATTTCATAGTCGAAATATGCAGCAATCGCTAGAATGATCCGAATAGACTTTATCATTGCGACGGGCGAAAAAGTTTCATCATAATCAACACCTTGAATTTGTTTGAAACCTTTGGCCACCAATCGCGCTTTATAGATGTGAACATTTCCATCTATGTCTATCTTTTTCTTGAAAATCCATTTGCACTCAATGGTTTTAACACCATCAGGTGGATCAACCAAGTTCCAAACATGATTACTGTGCATGGATTCAATTTCGGATCTCATGGCTTCAAGCCATTTCTCAGAGTCTGGTCCCACCATCGCTTCTTCATAGGTCTTAGGCTCATCGTTGTCTAACAACAATATGTCCCGTTGTTGAGTAGTCAAGAACATGTACCTTTCAGGTGCACGACGTGACCTCTCTGACCTACGTGGTGCCGGTGTGTCCACAACAGGTTCTTCAACAGTTTGTTCATCCTGTTGTGGTTCTGTAGGAGCTGAAACGTTTTCAGGTGTTTCCCGAATTTCTTCAAGTTGCACCATGCTCCCACTATCCCTTCTTGAGAGAAACTCTTTCTCTAAGAAGACACCATGCCGGGCGACAAACACTTTGCCTTCTCCTTGATTATAGAAGTAATATCCTTTTGTTTCCTTAGGATACCCGATAAAGAAGCATTTATCAGATTTAGGACTGAGCTTATCAGATTGTAAACGTTTTACATAAGCCTCACATCCCCAAATCTTAAGAAAAGACAAGCTAGGACGTTGTCCTGTCCACATCTCATATGGTGTCTTTTCTACTGATTTTGATGGAACCCTGTTTAGTGTGAAAGCGGCTGTTTCAAGAGCGTACCCCCAAAAAGACAACGGAAGATCACTTTGGTTCATCATGGAGCGCACCATATCTAATAAGGTGCGATTTCTCCGTTCAGATACCCCATTCCATTGAGGTGTTCCTGGCGGAGTCAATTGTGGAACAATTCCACAATCCTTCAGATGATTGCCAAACTCATGGCTCAAATACTCGCCTCCACGATCAGATCGTAGAAACTTGATTGTCTTGCCTAAATGATTTTGCACTTCATTTTGGAATTCTTTGAACTTTTCAAAGGATTCGGACTTATGCTTCATCAGGTAGATATACCCATATCTACTAAAATCATCAGTGAAAGTTATGAAGTACTGAAAACCACCTCTGGCTGTTGAGCTCATTGGTCCACATACATCAGAATGTACGAGTGCCAATAAGTCACTTGCCCGTTCACCTTGACCGGTGAAAGGTGCCTTTGTCATCTTGCCAAGTAAACAAGATTCGCATGTCTCAAATGATTCAAAATCAAATGAGTGCAGAATACCATCTCTATGGAGCTTCTCCATGCGTTTCTCATTTATGTGACCTAAGCGACAGTGCCAAATGAACGTGGGATTCAAATCATTCGAACGTTGCCTCTTTGCATTAATGTTATAGACCGGTGACTCTTCAAGAGTAAGAACATATAACCCATTCACCAATGGAGTATGACAATAGAACATATCTTTGAAATAAAGAGAACAACCATTGTTCACAGATCTAAAGTCATAACCTTCTGCTTGCAAACATGAAGCAGAAATAATGTTCTTGGAAAGAGATGGAACACAATAACAATTATTCAATTCCAAAACTAATCCTGAAGGTAAAGACAATGGCATGGTGCCAACAGCGACCGCAGCAACTTTTGCTCCATTGCCAACGCGAAGATCCACTTCGCTCCTCCTCAAACTTCTACTTCTTCTTAGCCCCTGCAACGATTTGCAAAGGTGAGCAACCGATCCGGTATCAAATACCCAAGAATCAGTGGATGAAGTAGCAAGATTGATCTCTATAACATTTATACCTGGAGAGGAAGTCGTACTTCCCTTCTTCTTCTCAAGATCCTCCAAGTACTTTGGGCAGTTCCTTTTCCAATGACCTGATTGCTTACAGTAGTAACAATCTGCATTAGGAGCAGCGCCCTTCTTGACTTGCTTGGCCTTAGAACTGCTCGCGATCTCATCGGGAGCTAACTTTCTTTTGACCGCGCCTTTCTTGACATTGGGCTTGCCCTTGCCTTTCTGCATCATCATCACATGATTGCTGCTTTTCTTAATGCTTTCCTCGGCAGCTTTTAGCATCCCATGCAACTCTGCCAAGGTCTTATCCATGTTGTTCATGTGATAGTTCAGTATGAATGGCTCAAAGCTCGGGGGGAGCGACTGGAGAATCACATCAGTAGCCAACTCTTGGCTAAGGGGAAAACCAAGCTTTTCCAGACTCTCAATGTAGCCAATCATCTTAATCACATGAGGGCTGACGGGATTCCCTTCTGCAAGCCTGCACGCAAACAAGGACTTTGAAGTGTTGAACCTCTCAGCCCTTGCTTGGTTCTCAAACATACCACGCAACCCCACAATGATATTGTAGGCATCTGTGTTCTCATATTGCTTCTGAAGCTCAGAGGACATTGTGGCAAGCATGAGACAGCTCACATCAAGGTAATCATTCGTTTGCTTCTCATAAGCTCTCCGTGCAGCCGCAGTAGCATTATCAGGCAAGTCATCAGGATAATGAGACTCAAGGACATACTCCTTGCGCTCTTGCTTGAGAACAATTCTCAAGTTGCGATACCAATCCATAAAGTTCGTTCCATTGAGTTTTTCTTTCTCAAGAATAGATCGCAAATTAAAAGAACTGGATGCGGCATTAGTTGACATGATCTACAACAAAGAATATGCAAAGTTTAGCACTATGTTTATGTTCATCTTTTATTAAACAATTTAACAAAAGACTCCCACTATGTGTTTTGCAACAAAACTCCCTCTAAGTTACATAGTGGGTCAAGAACCTCATTTCACTAATTCCTAGTGAGCTTTGGCATCACGGCTAGAAAACTAGTGACATGGGTAAGCAACACCTTGCTAATCACATCCCTATGTGACTCTTGCTTGTTGGGTGACATCAACATGCCCCGGCCCCAATCTATGCCCCAAGGTCCAAAACTGTTTTGATAACCTTGTTAAGTAAACCAAATGCTTCCGCATGTAGATGTCCGACATCTACCCCAAATAATGATGATAACCGACGGCACTCTACTTTGGTAGACCTACCATGCGGTGATCATTATCTTTTGGTGCAACATATGGAAGGGCATGAACACCTAATTTTATGAGGGATTCTATCCTACCAAAGCAACATATGACAAAAACATTGCATAAGAATAAGATAGATAATATCACAGATAAACACATTTAACTGTGAAGTAGTATGGCCCAAACAAATGGTGATCTCCATCTCCATGTAGGTGTAGACGATCTCCATCCTCCACATCACTCCTTTAGGCCACCATGCTTGAAAGCTTGTAACCTCAAAACTAGGCTACTACCTATAATAGCTAGAAATTGAAGATTACAAAGATAGATTCAAGCATTAAGGTCGACACGCAGGTCGTTAAATACAATATAGACAGCTAACAATAGCTGAAATAATCATGACACGCAGGCCATGAACGAATGTTACATGCATCACATACATCTCATACATTCCAATAAGATATAGGGCCATACTATTCACGTCATTCTCTGCAAAAACAAGTTAGACGTAGAATCGTATTCTACCTAACGATGAGAACCCAAGACGCTATACAAGGCGGGTACGCACGGCGGTCCCGCTGGCCGGTCAGCGGGCGGGGGGTCGAGGGGGGGGCCGCCCCCCGCGGGTTTCAGGGCAGCGCCCTGAACACCCTACGAAATTTACAGATCCAATCTATGAAATCGCAATGGAAAAACTATTCGGCACAACCACCTTATGCCGATCCGAGACATTCTCTAGGATGCTAGTTTTTCCACTGGGCCGAGGCCATCAGATCCGTAACCTACTAGTATTCGGCATAACCACCTTATGCCGATCCGAGACAATCTCTAGGGCACTAGTATTCCCACTGGCCCGAGGCTATCAGATTCGTATCCTACTAGTATTCGACATAACCACCTTATGCCGATCCGAGACAATCTCTAGGGCACTAGTAGTGATACAATCTGCGCCTCATCCAACCCCTATTCACCGATTGATCTCATCAACCCGTGCTACCATCGATTCATCACATGAACCGACTGATCTAGACTGTAATAGATCCAATCTACTACAACCGCATATCATCATATGCGCTGATCCAGATCGCAAACTAAGCAAGATGGCTCTGATACCACTGAAGGAACGCGCGTAGGCTACGATAGCAGAAAATAAAAAATTTCTACCGCGCACACCAGGACATCATGCTAAGAAGGGATCATAGATCGTTACCACTAGACGCGCAGCGCAGCGGAAGAAGAGTTGGAGAAGCCGATCCAACCACGCGCGTCGAGGTAGTAGTGGAAGTAGCCGATCGTCCCGAACAGATCGTCTCCTCCACGCGATCAACCACACCACGAGCAGATCCAATCTGTAGTTTGTTGATGCCGATCAACGCCGCAACGAGCAGCGCCTCCACCGGTATCCACACGTCCGGGGCTGGAACTCCGATCGCGAGTGTACCAGCACTCGCGAGCGGCTAGGGTTTGGCTCGGGAGGTGGCGGCTAGGGTTTTGTTCGGGAGGAACATATGCGTGCATCCCTCAGCCCCCCGCCTCCAAATATATAGACCTCCTCACTTGGGCCTCGTGGACCGAGGCCCAATAGGAGTCTATCCGGATCTCTATCCGAATTGAGCCCACATCCGAATCACATTCGAATTAGTGTTCCAACCCGTTAAGTGTGCGACCCTGTAGGTTCACGTATACTTGGTCGCGACCCGGAAACACCTTTCCGGTCACCCTGTTAATAGCGGCCTCTAGCAAGACATATTAACCCCAAAGTATACGTAAAGATCATATCGGCTGAACCTGTAATGTTCTCATGTACGAATCCTTTTGCCTCACGATATAGATTAAGCTCAAGGCGAGACCTGTGTCATCCTCTTAATGGCTCAATCACTCTCTCGATTCCGTGATGGATTATAAACTTGTGATTGACTCCTCAATCACATTGGCATGGCCATGCACTTTCATAATCCATTACATCGAGGGGCCCAGAGATATCTCTCCCATAAGGAGGGGCAAATTCTATCTTGATCATTCACATCCCACTACATGTTTCATAGCAAACCCGAAGACTACTTTTATGACTACCCAGTTACGGAGTAGTGGTTAGTAGTCCCAAAATAGGCTACTACGCATGTTGGGAACCATGATGATCTCAAGTCTAACGATTCTACATAAACACTACTTGAGACCAACTAATGACACATGGAATCTCTGCAGTGTCTCATGGCGGGTCTATCCAACATATGTTCACTAACACATGTCCATATTATTGATTTGGTATCTCCATACCATGATCCATGAGACATGATCATCAATCAATACATATGCTGATCTTTGAATCATATATGTTCCTCATATGATATATGATCAGGGATCATTTAGAAATAGCAACATTTTGGCATTAAGAGTCTCATGAATAAGTCACATACTCATTGATCAATAATGATAATGTCTATTTCAAGGAACAAAGCAATGTATCATAAACATAGTATGTGATATATTCAACATCTCCATGTTGCCTCTAGGGCATATCACCAACAGCATTAAGATCAACAATGCTTGGGTTGTTAATTCAACTTTTTTTTAGGGAATGCGCAAAAGAATTGCACGCCGTTGCATTAAGATAGATAAAAAGGTTAGCACCGAGGTGCGAATAGATTACAAGATGGACGCATATGCTGGCGGCCGACAAGGTAGTCTCAGCACATACAAAAATTTAGAAGCCACGCTGCGTAAGCAGCGCTAGGGGACTAAAAGTGGTACTCTCTGAGCAGGCGGGAGCGACCCTACGCTGGCCCAGCACCAGCTAGATAGTTCGCTGAGGAGGTCATTCAGGAGGGCTGTGGTCTCTCGGATTGAATTGTTAAAGATGCGGGTGTTCCGTTCCTTCCAGATGGTCCAGTAGAAAAGTATGACCACTAAGTCGAAACCCTTTCTATTGGCTCTGGGTAGACACATCTGCCACCTCGACCAGCAGTCCAAGAATCCGCTGTGCTGGACTCACAAGGCCTGGTATGGAGTGAAGATGCTGAAGAGTTTGGTCCATGCTTGTCTCACCCATTAGCAGTGCAGTAGTAGATTATCAATGCTTTCGTGGTGCTATTTGCAGAAGGCGCTTATTGGCTACACCGGTAGACCTCGACACGCAAGGTGGGCGGTCATTTAGCATTGATCATTGACCACTAGCCATGTGAAGAATTTGCATTTCAATGACGCTGCACTCTTCCAAATTTGTTTATAGCTTGGGAAAAGGGTTTGAATGACTTTGTTGAGTCCTTCGAAGAGTTTAGCCCTCAAACCATCTTGTCTGGAGTGTGTAGTTGCAAGTTCACGGAGCGGACTTGAAGCCACACCTAGAAATATTAAGCTAGAACCTCGACAATTAGTGCCCTGGAAATGTTCGTGATCCAAGCATTGAGATTGACAGCTTGGGTGATGGTAGTCGATTTCCTGGTGTTTGGTGTAACAAGCTTCCAGAAGGTAGGCCAACGAAATTCAATAGAATTTCCACCTATCCATTTGTCCATCTAGAAGAGAGTATGGTGCTTATCTCCAATCCTCATTTCTGTTGCTGCATTGACCATCTGTTGAATGGTTGGATCGATGGAGTAGTGAAGATTAGTCCAGGTGTGCGAAGGATCTGGTCTTTGCCACTAGAGCCACCACAATTTCATTGCGTACCCTATGAGCTTAAGGTCTAAGATGCTTACCCCCCCCCCCCAAGCGGGAGTGGCATGCACACTATTTTCCATGCAACCAAGCAATGTTCACCACACACTACGTCTGTGCCCTTCCAAAGAAAAGCCCGCCGGTGCTTGTCAATAGCCCTGATTGCCCACGAGGGAAGGTCGAGCAAGAGAAGATGATACAAAGGCGTAGTAGAGAGCACATGCTTGACCAAGACAAGTCGACCGGTTGAGGAAAGGAGTTTGCCTTTCCAGCTTGGTAATTTGTTGATGAACTTTTCAACCAAAGGTTGCAATTGCGTTTTGGTCAATTTAGTCAGCGACAACGGCAGGCCAAGGTATTTGATGGGGAAGGATGAGAGCTCACACGACAGCTCGCTTTGGGCCACCGCTAAATGAGAGTCTCCGCAATAAATGGGAGTTATAGAGCTCTTTTGAAGGTTAGCACAAAGGTCGGTAGCCTCGCCAAACAAGTGAAGGATGTGCTTGAGTGCCCGCAGATCCTACAGCTGTAGTGCAACGAAGCAGACGACATCATCGGCAGTGGCGGAGGCAGGAATAATTTTTAGGTGTGGCGGGGTTCCATCAGACCCATATATTGACGTATGTATGTCATGTATATATACTGGTATACTACATATATTTAGTATTTTTTACAGATTTTAGGTATGGCGTCCGCCATACCTTGCCAGATAGCTGGCTCCGCCAGTGATCATCGGCATATAATGATATTTGTTCTTGTAAGCTTGGGATTCCAAGAGGGGCTATAGTTTGTAATCTGCTAGCTGTGTGGAATAGCGCGTTTAGCGTTTCCATGACTAAGAGGAATAGCGTTGGAGACAATGGGTCTCCTCCTTGGTGAAGACCCTGATGCAAGTCTATTCTTCGACATGGCTATCCATTAATAAGAATTCTAGATGACGACGAGTAAGCAAAAGCAATATCCATTCATGCCACTTCGGCCCAAACCCCATATGTGTGAGAACTTCCAAATGGAAAGACCGGGATACCGAGTCAAATCCAAAAGGAAAGACCGGGATACCGAGTCAAATGCTTTAGAAATGTCAACCTTGACTAATAGTGTCGGTTTTCGCTTTGCCCACAAGTTCTTCGCTGCTAATTGAACATAGCAAAAGTTGTCATGGATACTTTGGCCAACGACGAATGCACTTTGATTTGGGCTAACCAGGCTTGGTAAAGTGGTCTTGAGTCTATTCGCCAATAGTTTTGAAAAGAGCTTGGCGAAACTGTGTACAAGGCTGATCGTCCTAAAGTCTATGATGCTTGAAGCATCCCTTTTCATTGGCCCTTCAATTCGAAGAGAGCTTGAAATGCTGCAAGAATGTTTGGTTTGATCACTGGCCAAGCAGTTTTGATGAAAGCCCCCATGAAACCATCTAGGCTGGATGATTTTGCAGTCGGGAGTTCCTTAATAACTTCCCAAACCTCTTCTTCTGTGAATGGTGCATCCAACTCGTGTAAGCTTGTAGTAGGCAGCTGGAGGAAGTTGAGATCGAGTGTATGCTCTCTGTCAACACAATCACCCATGAGTTGAGAGTAAACCTCATGGAACTGCTTTGCTATTTCTGGTTCTTGTGTGAAAGTTGCCTCGTTATTTGTAATAGAGGAGATGAAGCTTTTTTCTACTAGTGGGAAGCATGGAAATAGAAGCACTTAGTGTTGGCATCCCCCTCTTTGAGCCAATTGATGTGAGAATGCTGCCTGGCCAGTGTTCTTTCAAGAGATGCCAAGCCAAGACATTTTAGTTTCAGGTTTTTGTGGAGCCAGACCTCATTGAGGGATAGTGGGCGATTGTTCGGAGCATGGTCAAACTAGAAGATGAGTTCTCTGGCCATTTGTAAGTTCAGATTGATATTGCCAAATTTCCTTGCCCCCAACTCTAAAGTTTGCGCTCTGAGTTCCTGAGCAAGATGTCCAAGCGCTTGAGAGGATGAGAGATGGAGGGGTCACACTGCCAAGCCTCCTTGACTGCTTCGAGGAAGTCTTCTTGTTTTGTCCAAAACGACTCAAAGTGGAAGTGACATTTGGATGTAAATGTGTTTGCAATTGAGATGAGTAGGGGACAGTGATCGGAGATCGACAATGACTGAGGCCACATGAAAGTGTCAGGGAATAAATTTTCCCAGGTGAAGCTTGATTAAGGTTGGAAATTCCCTCTCATTGGACCAAGTGTAGAGGCGACCATGGAGATGGAGCTCTTTTAGTTCCATGTCATGTTAATTCACCTGGAAAAAAGGGTTCCCATATATTGATTGGCACTGGTAGTGGGATCTGCCATGAAGCGACCCAACGTCAGATGTAGTGTCTGAAGCCCAGGTATACGTTTGAAATGCATCGATAATAAAGTTCCTGTTCACACTCTTCGTAGGTCTATCAAAACTGCTATTGCTCTGGGATTCAGCTCTTCAAAGCGTTGCGAATCACGACTGAAATATGATGGACCATACAAGAAGGTTTAGAATTATGTTATGATACCATTGCTATTTATGAAGAGTGAAATTTTGAAATTACAAATGTATCAGACTGTTCTTCCCCAGCAGGCCAGGGAGTGCTCTGACCGTTCTTCCCCACCGGAACTAGTCTGACCAGCCTTGGTATTCGTTCAGACAGGTTGGGGCATTTCCTCTCTGCTAACGGGTTGGGATGAAGACTTGTTAGTTAACCATCTAATTCTTGCTCCTTAAAGCCAAATGTTCTAGGGTTAGGGTTTGAGAAGTTAAGTGTTGTGGTGTGCTCTCTTGTCCTTCAGATGGAGTAGCTGTAAAACATTCATCATTAAGTAGCAATACATCAATTTTTGTTCATCTCCCATGAATTCATTTTCTGTTGATTGATTTGCTATTGATTTGATTGGTTTTGATCTTTTTTATTCCCTTCTTGATCTTGCTGTGCTAGAGATGTGTAAAGGTGGAGATGACTTATAAAAATCAATCATCATCCATCTAGACACCTAGTTGGTAAGTTCTTGAAGTAACCTTATTTTGCTTGGATTTGACCTTCTCGCGTAATTTCTTGATCCGAGTATTTTTATTTGATTTCTTTAGTGTTCTTACTTGCTATGATATATGAAAATATATTTAGAGCCATCTCGGTCATCTTTTACCCACAAGCAAGTCATATTCACCGTTTTCGTTTTTTGCCTGATTTTGGTGTAATCTTGTTTAATCTTGAAAAATATTTGAACTTTGACATAGATTTTTACGATCCTTGGTTGGAATAGGTTTCTCAGACCTTAAGCAAGTTCTATGCAAAATTTCATATCAATTGGACTTATATTTTTGAAGTTGCAACAAAAGTGAATCATATTTTGTTGATTTTTCAATTTATGGAACAAGAGCGATCAAACCAACCGCCACCCGCTAGCGGTCAAACCGGCCAAAAGGCAACGGTCAGACCGCCAGAGCATCCCAGTTAGACCGGCCTGGTGCAGAGGTTTGACCTCCAGGGCTTTGCCTTTTGAATTTTGTTTTCTCGAGCTGCTTCTTCGGGGTTTTGGCTTCCAATTCTAATCTCGATAGCTCAATAACTATTTGAATAAAATTTCAGAGAAATTACATGAAAGAAAATTAATCGGCATTATTTACCTCCTCTATTACGTTTTAGTCCTACAAAATAACTAATAATTGACGACATCGTTATACAAGTAATGTACCTTCTGCATAGCGGTATCGCTATCAGAGAGCCAGCATCTTAACGTGTCAGGGAATTTCTTGCTAAGGGAAAATTACCATAGTTAACACAGAACTAATGGACTGACGCGTCAAAGCTACAAGATTTCATAAAAACTCACCTGTACCGGATGCACAATTTATCAAGTGAACAGGTCAGCTAGCACCTGTACCGAACAAATGTACAGAAATTACCACCTCATCACACGACAAACATTGCCTTAGAATCATCTCATACTACTTGGAATCTTGCCTTAGAACTACTAGGAATTTTGCCTTGGAATCATCTCATACTACATGGAAATTAAACTCTCGTCACACAAGAACTAGTGCGTGGGCTGCCTGGGTACTTGTAGTCCATCGTGCTTGGGCCTCAGCGTTGTATCACATGTCGTCCTCACTCTGTGCAACAGCATCGTCGTCTGGGCTTGAATTTCCTCAAGAGCTGCTCTCGCTCGCTTCCATGCTGCTCCCAATCTAAGCTAAAAGAAGTTGGAATATTGAGTGCACTCTCGTGAGATTCTACAGGACCAACACGATACTAGGGATAAAAGAGTGTCGTGCAGGTTCTCTCTATTTTCTTGGCTCTTGCGTCGGCCATGCCCATTTGTATTTTGACAGGTAGCAGGGTATGCACGACCATTTGTATTTTGACAGGTAGCAGGTGACGGTTCCGCTGTATTCCAGCAGCCTCAGGTGGATCTCGCACCAATACTTGCAAAGCAGGAGCTAGAGAAAAAGACGCATGGTGGAGATCAAATCAGATCTCAAGAACTCGAATCGGATTCACGACGAAAGAATTCCTACGGCATCCTCTCTCTCTCTCTCTCTCTCTCTCTCTCTCTCTCTCTCTCTCTCTCTCTCTCTCTCTCTTTGCCCTTTTCGCATCGACGGTTACTCTAGTCTGTAGCAATAGTAGACTTCTTTTAGCTTATAATTTATAGGTTCCATTAAACAAACAAATAAAATGATTTATCTGTTATTTTTTAAAATAAATTTATCAGGATAATCTTTTCAAAACGATTTATTGGTTTATTAACATTTGATCCATAGCACAAATACTTGTGTTCCCCACTCATCTCAGTTTGAATTTTTAGCTTCTAACTTATTGTTTACTATTCGCAAATTTCATCATTTTTTTAATTTCTTAGATTTTTGAGTTTTTATTGCCGTTTTTTTCATATTTATTTGTATTGTCCGTTATGGATTACTCTATTTTTTGTTTTTTAATTTTAACTAACTATAGAATAATTTTAACAATAAATCATTTTTTTTGTCCAAACGAGCTGCTTCAGCTCGGTCACATCCGGGGCAGAAAACCTCACCCGTGGTAGAATCTTACTAGGACCAAATGAAAAACAGAAGGAAGGAAAATGAAAGAAGGGGAGAGAGAGAGAGAGAGGGAGGAAAAGGCCTAATAAAAGAGCTGCACTGGACTGAGCGAGCTAAGAGGGGACAGAAGGGACGTTCGAGTTGACAGGGAGTGGGCCCTTGTCCTTGTGGTGCCCTCCCGATTGGCCGCAGCTTTCATTGCGCCCACTCACCCTGTTGCTCAACCCTCTCTTGCATGCAAAACCCTACAACATTGTGTATTGATTCCTTTTTCCTCATATGCGAGCTAGCCTCTAGTTGATTGATACATGGATGGATTTGTAAATCCTAGATGTGCTTCGTATGTAGGGGAAAACAATAGAGGGCAGGAAGAACGAAGGAAATCTGCATCTGCATTTAGTAGCAATTCATGATCTTCAGATATAACTTGAATGTGTGTGTGTATATCTACCTGCTTGATCTATGTGTATGTAAACAATCTGACCAAGAGTGCATATTGCTTAACTAGAGAGTTTTTATTTTTCTCGCTATACGAGCTAGCTACGAGAAGCGTGTCAAATTGTCGACCCCCAGCGGTCACCAAATGCTAGTGCCATACCACATCAGATCATGTAGTCGCGTCACAGAGTACCCCAAGTTTATTTTGCCTTCTCTACCTTGTCGTTTTACTTTTTCTTCTGGGATAAACTACGGTACGTTCGTGTATGACCTTTTCCCTATCTTATAGATATAGGGTAGATTCTTTTAGATGTATAGTTTATAGATTAAATATTTGAATTCTAACTGTTGGTAAGAGAATAGTATGTATATAAAATAGTTGTATATAATTTTGGCTGGTACAACTGAACTCAGTATACTTTTTACTATAATCTTTCTATTGACCCTGTTTTAAAAAGCGTATCGTTTAAAAGCTAATTACTGTACATAGTACGAGCATAAGCTGGTTTTAAGCCAAACGGAACCCACCTATATTGCCTGTCTAGTTGAATTCCCTTTTGGAGTAATTTTCAAGGCTTCCAATTAAACGTAAACTCTCTGCAAGTTCATTGTTTCATTTGTAACAAGCTAGCGTCTTTTTTTTTCACAAATCAATGATGTTCCAAAGGTACTGTAAGAATTAACCATCAACTAATTTCTGGGTGTACGAGAGCTAGTAAGAAGTGAGAACCATTAGGAAGTCAAAACTTCGTTTGGAACACTAAAATTCTAATAAAAACATTTAAAAACACCACCATAAATAATACTCAATAACTAATCTCTTGTCAATAACAAAAATATGGATAGCTAACTTATATGCATAGGGGCAATGCATGCAATAGTTGAGAAAAGAGATAGAAAGTGCAAGATGAGCCTTCTTTTATGCACGCGGACAGGAGTAGGACGCGAAGTTGCAACGATCCAGCACTCGAACCATGCAAAAGACGTACGTATACAAACTTCTGCCGATCGGTTGGTAATCGTGTTATACGTGCATTTTGGTGAATGTCACTTGTCAAGTCCGTAGGCTTCATGCGACGTGCTGCTATTAATTGATATTGATTAGGATTCGATACTCTATTCCACCCTTTCATACTTGTGTACAATTATACCTTTCACACCTGCGCGGTTGTATGTGATCAAAACGGTTTAGACTTCTGGCTTATCTTTTACTATTCAATAATTTCGTTGTTTTCTAATTTTTTAGCTTTTTTGAGCTTTTTTGTTGATTTTTTTCTCCGTATTCGTTTATACTGTCCATGACGGGTTAACATGTTTTTTCTATTTTAAAATTTTTTAAATTTAATTACGTCAAATAAGCCACCGTCAGCTACAGTGTTTTTTCAACCAGCTACAGTACTTTTCAGCCATAAGCCACTCAAAATAAACTCTTTTGAGCAGGGCTTTGCCCTATTCATACCATCGAGAAATAAAACAACATGAACTGTATATACAATATATATATACACACATAATGGTTTCAGGACACTATAATAAAATAGGTATTTTTCCTATATATCATATGCGAAAAATTTTGAAATTTTTTAGACGTCGAGTTTAACTAGTTCAATTAAGTTTTAACTAAAATTCGAATTGTGACTGTCTTTTTTATGATAGTTTGATTGCAGGTATGTGTATAAATCAACAAAACATATGATCTAATCCCGTTCAAAATATTTAAATTCGAGTATATTTTTAAAAAGTTACACGTTTTATATAGATAGATACTAGGCCTATGCTCCAAAAAAAAAGAGCCAAGAATTTCGCATAAATACTGCCGCAAACATACCGATGCCCGCAAAATTTCCCAGCGAACCGGATTGGTAGCGAGGGCGATGCAAAAACGGCCGGGCAGCTAGGCAGACAGAAGACAGTGCGTGCATGCGCGCATTTGGTTTGGTTGGGCAGCTCCAGGCTCCAGCTTGGCGGATACAGGCAGGGCAGGGCTAAGCAGCTCAGCATCGATGGTATCTTCTGTTCGGGCTGGGAAGAAGAGAACACCACCTGCCACCGTGCACAGCTAGTGAATGGATGCACGCACTGCTGGTGTACAGGGAAGGGAAGGGAAGGGACGAGCTGTTCCAGGTCCAGCGCGGGGACGGCCGGCAGCGACACGACGGGGGGCTGCCGCGCAGCAGAGGCGCCCCCGCCCCCGCGTACGTGCGCAACCCGCGCGATTTGCGGGGCATTTCCTCCTCCCCTCTGTTCCTTTCCATCCATGGATTCCATGGATACCCCTCTCTCTCTCTCTCTCTCTGTGCAGAATGTGCACTGTCCCTGCTCAGAGCACACTCACGCTGCACTGTCCCTGCTCAGAGCACACTCACACTGCACTGTCTCTGCTCAGTGCACTCCCTACACGGTTACTGCACTGCTCCCTCTCAGTCAGTGACTCTGATCTCCTTTCACCTTCACCTTTATTACCTTATCAGTTATTACATCCCAAGGTGTTGTACTGCGTTTTTTCTACTGGGTGAAGCTTACCAATAGGCTATAGCCACTGCTCCCGTGCACCAAGCCCTGACAAAAGTACGTCCGATTAGAGGGGTGCTGCGCTGAGGTTTTATGCTAGGTATATCTTTCTATCAAACGAAAGACCTAGGTAACAAAGTAATTAGTAGATCAGCATTAAACATTTTTCATTCATTTAGTTGTCGAGAGTAGGACGCCTTAGACAGCTTGTAAATAAATGTCTTATCGTACGTGCTTACGGATGAATGGGTTCACAGTGTTGGTTTCTTGTTTTCACTTTATGACTTATTATTTTTCTTAAACAAACAAACGGGATGACTTCTTTCGAAGTAGTTTATTAGGATAGCCTTTTAAAAGCCACTTATCGGCTTTAGGTTCATTCACATGAGCACTTGCACTAGGTCCAAAAACTATAAGTTGTAGCCATAAGAACATGCCCATTGTGTATTTGTTGGAAGCACAAATCAATCTCTTATTGAAATGACCATATGTGTCGCTGTTGCCCCCAAACACCCGTTTTTTGCAAAAAGAAAAATGACCCTCTTCTTGAGCTCAGAATGCGTGGTAGGTGACACATTACCTACTGCACGCTATTGTTCAGCAGGCCAGGTGGTGCGCGGCAGGGCGCGGGCGCATGAGAGGGCGACTGGCAGGCGGAACAGCAGGTGGGCCTGGGCGGCTGCCGAGCTAGCATTACTCGATAGCAACCTACCGAGTCGCTCCTACTTGGCAGGTTACTGTCAACACCCGTGGCTTGGTAGGAGGCTAGGCAGTGCGGGCAGGGAGCTGAGGTCCATGTCCGGTTTGAGTCCGAGGTGAGATTCCGGCAAGTAGCGATAACCCAGGCCACTATGAGGTACACCGGCGCACTTCGCTTGTGGATATTACCACAAGTCCGAAGTAGCGTGGGGACCTAACCCAAATCATTCATTCATTTATTCATATATATGTGTATATGAAATAGACCTTCAACTCTTATAATTTATTAACAAAATGCACAATGTCTCCCATTGACGCCAAGGGTTTTTTTATAAAGTAAAAGGATGCTAATGACTTCCTTTTATAATCCGTACCTGTTCGCTCCACTGATATAAGTAAGCAAGCTGTGTGGGCCCGCAAATGTTGGGCATTTAATTGACAAAAGTCGCGATCTTAAACATAGACGTTCACGTTTGATGTAAACGCACATAAGTTGGTACAACTTATGACGTGCATTCAGATTAATCGAAACAATTAAAAACCAACTTTTGCATGCATCAAAAAGGAGGTAGCATTGCAAGCATCAAGTCAAAATATCGCACCTAGCTTCCATTTTACACAACTTCTCTAGCCTAGAGTTAATCCTATATGTTCTGTTATTATATGTTTCTTC
This sequence comes from Dendrocalamus latiflorus, assembly GCA_017311315.1. Lineage (NCBI taxonomy): Eukaryota > Viridiplantae > Streptophyta > Magnoliopsida > Poales > Poaceae > Dendrocalamus > Dendrocalamus latiflorus. The sequence continues at coordinate 2,014,365 of CM029644.1, forward strand.
CTTATTTTTTTGTACAGCTCACTCTTTTCTTTTAAAAATTACTAGGTCTGTCTGACTGCAGGCTTAAGACTGGTCTGATCGTAAGTCCAGTGCCAATCTAACTGGTCGACTCCCAGACTTAAAAAACTCTTAGGTCAAAAACTCAAATATCAAGAATTGCTCAAATCTAATCCAAACATTCCCAAATTTTGCATGAGATTTGTTCAAGGCATTAGAAACATAAACTAATTAAGAATTACAAGATTCTTAGGCTCAAATTTACTAATTTGAAGAAGATCATATCTATGTCTCAAGAATACCCAAAATTCTAAAATCCAAATTAGTTCTTGCACAAGGAATTTCTATTCAAGAGGATAATCCAGATCTACTCTCATATATCATAGCAAACTAATTTAGATATAGGATTGGGATAAAACTATCTTAAACACAAAAACCCAAATTTCAACCAGGAACAAGTAAAACAGGCTTAATCTTTGCTATATGAGTGATCTTGATAGGTGAAGATTGATCAATTAGACTCATCTTCTATCTCTTATTTATCATGGATCATAACAAGATCAAAAAGAGAAAAAATATCGAAAACCAAGCCAAATTAAGATTTCAACACTTGAGCAAAGAGGAGAAAGACTTGGACAAATTTTGATATCAACTTATACTTGGAAATAAATATTTACATCCACTCTCTAGCCACTCATAAAGACTAAGGATGACAAAAAGCTCAAGACAAAGCCACAACTAATCCCCCCAAAAGTTATCTCTAAAAACACTAACCTCCTTTACTTGGCTTAGCATAAGCATCTCAAAACTCGGCATCAAGCCAACACATCTCCCTCCTTATATATGAAAACTCACAAGAAATCTTAATCGGCACATCTAGGTGGGTTCCATCTACTTACATGGGCTAACCTGTTAACCTAACACCATACCAGATTTTATATTCACATATGCACGCTTCTCAAAGCATAACTTGCACTTAGCTCCAAAAGCCTAATTTCGCCATTCCATGTCACCTAATCCCCTTAGGCCACCACTGTGGTTTCACACATCGTCACTTTTCAGTATTAAGTAATTTACTAAAATGTCACTCTACCATCCTTCCATGAAGCTACGCGCTTCCTTCGTTTTGAAGCAACCATATACTTCATTTTCAACTCCATATTACTCCAATGGCTTGCCACCAACCCCTCACATGTCTGGATCCCACCGAGTCATTGTCGTTTGCAAACAAGCCCAAATTAATTGGCGTGTCACGTGCCTCTCTATGCATCCTGATGGCACCTAGCTTCCATGAATGTTCTGAACCTCAATTCCTTTCTGAGTTTAGTCCTGATCCACCTTGACATTCTCATCATGTCCACCATCGGTAGCTCCCGCTCCAGTTCCTTGTAACACTCCGCTAGCCTTAGTCATCTTCCGACGTCACCTTGATCATTCTAGACCTCATCTCCCCTAGCTTAGTCTTGATCCCTTGACCGCTTTGGACCTAAACTCTTCTAACTTAGTCTTGGTACCGTCCGCCTCACCATAACCTAGCTCCGAAGTCATACAACCAACAACAACAAGCAAACCATCACGTAGCACCGTATAATACAAAAAAATCATTAATTGACATAATTAATGAGCCAAGAGCCCTTACATTCACATCAAAGTATCTCCGTATGATTTAACACATACCCCATAATGCGTAATGAGTAGCCTCACATTTTCACGCATTCGGACTCCCCTGAACCGTCTCTACATGCATCAACCTCGTCACTTGGCATACCACATGCACCAACTCGCCTCTTCAAGATCGTTGTCTTCTCTGTATTTTTTCGCTTGAGTCACGTAGCCTCATCCAGAGTTACTTGACCACACAGATCGTAGCTAGCTCTCCCACCGGGTCTCAGTCCCTTGCCGTTGTCCGCTGACGTTCTCTAAGCCATTTGCACATCAAAAATCAAGCAACCATCTCGAGTTCAAGTTCTATACACTCGACTCATATAAGTCAAAACAATACATCATACAACACACCACAACCAAATGATGGCACCCTTGCCAAGCACACACTCAAAAGTCAAAACCGACCATCCTGTTTCGCCCAACCATATCACACAGTATATAAACATAATCCTCTTGGCAACCCACTTCTTAATCATATTCATATCCATTCTTATCAACAACCCCAGACATGTCTTGGGATACTCAAGACATGTCTAGCTCCTCCAAAACCTCTATAGATGCCCTAGACATATCTAGGATGTCTGTCCTTGAGACACCGGTCTGACCGCTGTGTCACGGTCGGTCAGACTACCCAGCACTAGTCTGACAGCTTGCCACATGACAGCCAAACTGTCAATCACTGGTCGGTCAAACTGTTGTGCATAAAAACTACAGAAAAATCAAGGCTGATCTGACCATCATCGCAAGTCCAGTCAGACTGTCTGAAACTTGATAATAACTATGAACATTACAAACTCCCAAACCAAACTAAAACTTCGACAATATTTATACAACAAAATCAAATATTTATTATATACTCTGGAGTGATAACCATATAGCCTCACAACGACAATGATTCTTCCAATACCCAAGTCCACTTTCAGGCCTGCAAGCATGCTTTGGCCTCTTCCTAGAGTGCATATTGGAGGTTTATTGATTTTTCCCATTCCAGCTCCCTGAACTTGCCAGATTCGTCTCTCATCTTCCTGTTCCATTGGCTTCAAAATACGCCCCATCAAAGTTTGTTACATTATGATACATCTTTTTATGAGCAACAACTTCTAGATTGGTACGAACATACACGATATCAAGAATAAAAAAGATAAATCTCACAGAGAGAACCAAAATAACGATATTTAAGCAACCACAACGAGAGAGCAAAGATTTGGCGAAGGCAATAGCATATTTCTTAAGCACAACCTCAAAAGAGTGCAAAGGGATTGTCGCTCTCTCACAACCCTTTCAAATCATTCAGGATACTCGAATCCTCGCCCTATATAAAAATCTAGTACTAAATAATAACCTAAGCTCTAATTTTCTCGTGTACTTCTATCATTGGGTGAATTACTTTTTTTTTTGCTTTATAACTTGATTCCTTATGCTCATAACCGGCCCTCATGATTTTATGGGCCTGTTCTTTGCCTCAAAAGCTGGCGGCTTTTGGCTTTTACTACAGTACCTAACTTTTCAACGGAGTATTTTCTCAAGATGGGGTCTACAAGTTAAACGATCTACACGTTAAAAGCCCAACATCTGTACCAGCTAAAATCGCAAGTGAGTATCTACACGTTAAAAAATTTTAGCTAAAAGTCATAAGCCGCAGCCGAAAAAAGCAGACTCCTCTAAAGTGAAATATGAATCCTACTCTAAAAGAGTAGAAAACATAATCCATCTAAAATTTTTTATAGCGCGACTTTTTAAGCACTAAAAGTATTAAGAGTACGAGTCGCCGTACTCTACCAAAGTTGATCTTCGGGAAGTTCGGAGGTGGTGTTTTCCATTTCGCCGGCGTCGTTGGAGGACGTTACTCTTTTGTACACAGCGTGTCTAGGAATTCCGATGCGTTTGTACTAGTCTGCGCACAAACGTCTGAAACATGTTTCTGTTTTTCTCCGGCATTGACCAATCAGCGTGTCTTCTTGCTGACCAGAGGCTCCAAAGAAAGATTACAATCAGCACTAGGCTCTCTTTCTTCCTTCGCTTTCAGGAGTTGGGTTATCAATTTATCACCTCATAGCGATGGGTCATAGATAAAGTTTCCAGCTCGACGTCTGGTGTTCATGCGCAGTACGAGACTGTAGCTTCCATATTTTGCATCAGCTGAAATCCTTCTCGTTTGTTCGGCACCCCCACTTAACCTTCCATTCGGGAGGGATTTTTGATCTTTAAATTGTCAGATAAAAACGGGTGTCATCTTACCATGCTCCATGAGAACACCCGAGCTAATTAAAAGTTTGAGATGCGACGAAGAAGAAGCAACGGGTACAACCTAGCCTAGCAATGTGCATGGCTACTTGGAGTACATGCTACGTATATTAAATTAGTTGCCATGTCACTTTGTCGACGCCAGTACGTGTATACCCCATTCAGCGAGTAGCTTTCCATTAGGCCATGGGGTCTACGTATTATTGGGCCTAACTTTTTGGTGTGGTTTCTGAATTTTAATTAAAAATTTTAAATTTTATCTGTTCATGCCTGTTCTTTTCGGCTGCGGCTTATGACTTTTGGCTGAAATTTTTGAATTTTGGCTGTTTACGGTACAGATTATGGAGAGACAGATACTCACTTGCGATTTTGACTAGTACAGATGTTGGGCTTTTAATGTGTAGATCGTTTAATTTATAGACCCCGTTTTGAGAAAATACTCCGTTTGAAAGTTAGGTACTGTAGGAAAAGCCAAAGGCCGTCAGCTTTTGACTTAAATAACAGGCCTAGAGTACAGAGAGATATTTATGTGTAATTTTAATCGATATAGATAAAATTAATATAATATCTACTATAATTAATTTGTAGATTTTATCTTCAAAGATAAGATGTTTGAAAACTAGCTAGGTCACAAAAGCCAAAAGTATGTAAAAAAAGAATTGGCCCATCAATCGATGGATCGGTGCTAATGGAACGGAGTTGATCGACACGGTAGCGTGAAGTCACGTACAACGTACGTACCCCAGCTGAGCTGAGCTGAGCTGCTGCCATGAGTCCACATCCTTCTTGAGTAGTCTTTTCAGCGCAACTAAACATTCATTCGTTCGATCGACCGACGGCATGCAATGGCAAGGCAGCAAAGGCAGCTAGCTCATGCATGCACGAGATGAGTTGACGGAACTGCACGTCATGTAATTTCAGCGGCAGCTACGACAACTCGTAGAATCTATCTGATCTGAAGCAATCATCTTGCATTGTCATTTGACCAGCTCGTGCCTCGAGAAACATATTCAACCAGTGTTAATTTATAGGAGTACGTACACCATGCATCTTTCAAGCGTCAACAACGACGTACGTACTTTAAACTGCTGCTCTGTTTTGTCCACGGACACCGTCTATGCACGAAACGAGCAGGCACTTAAATCGAACAAAAGTTGATTAAAAGTGACTATATATTACCTTATTAAATGATGCACTATAATTATTCAACATCTTTTAAAGTATATAAGTAAATATTGTAATAATTATATTTTTAATTCACTCAATGAATCGGAGACTCGATGCTACAGATAAACACAGTGAAACAGAAGGGGTGGTGTTTTTCAGTCTTAAAAAAACTAGTGTTTTCTCGATGGATTTTAAAAACATGTGTCGATGTTTTAATATCAATTTTACATATAATTTTTTCGATTTAGAGATCTCCCGCTACGATCTGGTTACGATCACACAGAGAAAAGACATAAATACTTTTATACATGTCCGTGCCTCTACTCATGTGTGGTTATTGCTCAATGAACTGATTACAATCGAGAGAGGAATGTGAAATTTCTTGCTCTACTTCTATTCTCCCTCGAGTCTGTTGGATCTGTCCTCCTTCAATTCGTCCCCCCATCTCCCCTCTTCGTCCTAATGCCAACTTTTATATAGCATGCGAAGCGATGTCAGTTGTTTCATGCCAAGAGATGTCTTCACGTTTCGGATGATAACCGTCCGACGGGAGTTATGATCAGAGAGACGTGGTAACACATGTGTCGTGTTGCGGTTATTGTCAGAGAGAGATGTTATGTGCAGTTATTCTAGATAATAGATGCACGTTCTAACCGACTCGTCAAACAGATCCATGATGCAATAGGTTATCATAGACAGGTCAGTCAAAGTTTGGTTTAGTCGTACGAGGATTTATGACTACAAGGTGATCACAAGATAACCTACGACTATGTCATGGTCATAGAAGAGCTTATGACTATAAATTAGTCATAAAAGAGCTTACGACTAAGGAGTAGTCGTGGAAATGCTTACGACTAAGGAATGGTCGTAAAAGGGACTTACGACTACCTTGTCAAGTTTCTCCCTTACGAATAAGGAGTATACTCAAGGAGTACAATGACGTAATAATATCATTTACAAATAAATAATAATTTAAGAATTATTATATCCTTGTCATCTAGCCCTCTAACTTTAAGTAAAAATAACTTACTTAAGAAAGAAAAGTCATAGATGAATGAAGATTACGAACAAAGTCCTCTTCGATCTAATTCGACCAGAAGTGAACTTAGTCGGACAGGTAATTTCGCCTGAGTTGTAAAGACATATTGGCTTCAAATAGAGGGGTACATATCGGCTTTATTAAGTGACTCGAAAAGGGACACTGTAGGAGTTTATATCTTTCATGAAAGAGGCTGTTGTGACAGTAGAATCTATGATTGAAAGGGACACTACTCTTTAGGTGGTCGAAACCATTCTCGACCATCAAGAAGGACAAGAGGAAGAAGTAATAGCACCTGCTCAGGGTCTACAACCAGACGTGGTCATGGAGAAGTAATCAAAGAAACGTTCTATAGGGAAGATTCCTTCTAAATTCAAAATCAACCTAAGAGAGCAAGGCGTGTAAATAAGAGCATAAAAATAGTATTTACCCTTTTGGTCTTCTTAAATGCTAATTCACTTCTCTTCTCGTGTCTTTAGCCTGGCTCCCCCATCGTTTGAGGGTACTTCTATCGAGAAGCCTCCTGCTATTCTCCCCGTAGTCAAAGAAACGACAGAGAAGATGGTAGAAGAATTGACCACTATGGCGATGGCGGGGACTGCTAATGAAGCGGAAGTAGCTACGACCACCAAGGTGGTTGACACAGAAGCAAAACCAATTGAAGACAGAAAAGAAATACCTAGTCAAGAAGTGGAAATTCCCTCTGACCATCGTGATGAAGAAGAGAACATCGAGGTGGTTCCTCTTCCTTTCCAAGGAGGTACAACTGAAGAAGAAGAAGAGCTCAACTTCTTCTCTACATTTTTTAACCTTGCTTTTGTAGTGGAATCTTCTTCATGTCGATCTCATGACCAATTTCCTCATCCCAAAGATATTCCCAACAAGGGGAATGTCTTCAATGACGAGCATCTCGAGAAGGTATGGTGGAACAAGGTCGAAGCTCGATCGACTAGAGGATTTTCAACGAGTACTCACCAAATTTGATGGTACGAGTATGCACATAAGCATCTAATACTTAGTTTTTTTATAATTGGATTTTCTTGATTTTCATTGTCTTCCTTTATTCAGAGAGCTTTGGCTGAATACCACAGACAAATCATACTTTGAAGGCAAGAGAATGTTGAACTACAAGAATAGGCGAAGAAATGGTAAGCCTCTAGCATACATAGTCTATTTCAGCTCTTCTTGTTTGTCTTTAACATTTATAAGTCTAAGAGTGAGGAAAATACCTTATCTGACTCACTTAACATCGAGAAAGTCGAGACGCAGAGGTTGAAGAAGGAGAACGTCGATCTTAGATTGAGCTTTTGAAGGCCACAAGTTGCAAGAGAAAATAAACAATAAGTTCTGAACTTACAACTGCTTATTCAGATGACTTTCTTATCTTTCTCTAACTCTTTCCTTTTTACAGACAAAGAGGTCGAAATAGATAAGCTTAGCACTGAGGTCAATGAAAAGACCAAAGTGATCAACGCGCTTAATCATATCGAGAAAGAGAAAGGTCAGAAGATCAGGTCACTAGAAGTTCATCATAAGGATGAAGTTGAGAGGCTTGAGTCACGACTAGTAGGTAAAGAAATCTTTACCTCCGACCAGTTCTTACTAATCAGTCTTTTTATGAAGGATCTTTTCTGACTAAGTTTCACTCTACTTTGCAGAGGCTGTAGTCTAAATAATGCGACTCATAGAGACTTTGACTTGTAGTCAGGAAGAGATGCAGTCAGTAAAGATGATTCTTCAAGACAACGTTTTTCTCCTAAATAATCTACTCAAAGGGATTGTGCTGAGAAGGTCAAACCTTCCCGAACAAGATCTCCACTCGCATCGAATGCCTCCTGACTTGAGGATTAATCAAACGACAAAGCCTCACATTACGGAATAGGCCTCTCTAGAAAGGGGAACTCTGGGTTATAACCATCTCCGACCAGAGTTGAATCCTGCGAGAGTATGGATGGACTCGTAAGGAGCGCATCCACATTCTCTGTAGGGACAACTGAAGGATCACGACCACCAGATGTTGACAGATTCTCGAAATGACAGATTCCAAGACTCATTGAGCCTGATCGAACGGGCGTTGAGAGACTCAAACACTTGGGGGATGCCCTTATCATATTGCGAGTCCTGTTCATAGTTGAATTGAACCTTGCCCTTTGGGGAAACTCGTTCCTTCGTTGAGCGTAATGCTATGGGAGATAAGGATCCCTCGTCAGCCTTACCTGTGGATGACGCCAATTGTCGATATTTTAGTATCAATCTTACGTATGCTTTCTTGGATTCAGATGATCTCTTGCTACAACTAGCTATGATCACACACAGAAAAGATACAGGGGTTTTTATACAGGTTCAGGCCTCCTCCTGAGAGAAAACAACCCTACTCCTGTGTGGCTATTTCTCAATGAACTGATTACAATCGAGAGTGGAATACGAAATGTCTTGCTCTACTTATATTCTGCCTTGAGTCTGTCAAATCTGCCCTCCTTCAGTCCCTTCCCCCATCTCCCATCTTCATTCTGACGTTAACCTTTATATAGCTTTGCGAAGCAATGGCAATTGTTCCATGGCAAGAGACACCTTCACGATTCGGATGATAACCGTCCGACGGGAGTTATTTGTCAGAGAGACTTGGTAACTCATGCGTTGTGTGGCAGTTTTTGTCAGAGAGAGATGTTATGCGCAGTTATTCCAGATAATAGATGCACGTCCTAACCGCCTTGTCAGATAGATCCACGATGCAATGGGTTATCGTAACCAGGTCAGTCAAAATTTGGCTTTGTTGTAGGAGGATCTACGACCACATGGCGGTCGCAAGATAACTTACGACTATATTATAGTCAGAGGAGATGTTACGACTATGAAGTAGTCGTAAAAAAAACTTACGACTAAGAAGTGGTCGTAGAAAAGTTTACGACTAAGGAATGATCGTAGAAGGGGTTTACGACTAAGGAGTGGTCGTAGAAGGGCTTATGACTACCTTGTTAAATTTCCCCTTACAAATAAAGAGTATATTCAATAAGTACAATGACGTAAAAAATATTATTTACAAATAAATAATAATTTAAATATTGTTATATCATCGCCAACATGTTTATGTGGTTTTAAATATCGGAACTTGAATTGGAACACAACAAGCTTATAGAGATTTGCTATACGCTCTTAGAGCATGTACAATGCAAGATGCTTATATATGAATGCTTAAAGAGAGAGAATATAGCCACATCATCAAGCACCTATGCAAAAGTTATTCCCTCCAATGCAAGCATCTCTTCCATTGGTGTTTAGATGCTATATTTTCTATTAATAGAATCAGTTATATACATAAGCATCTACTAAGCACTGGTGCTTATTTAAGCATCGAAGCTTCAAAATAAGCACCTTATCTATCCTATGTGGCAAGAAAAAACAGTTTTTCATTGCTAAGCACCTCTCTAAGCGCCTGCATTGTACATGTTCTTAGTGGACTCTTTATGTTTGTACTAAACGGCCATGGTTATTGTACATAGGCGTCATTTTTTTATTATCCGTAGAGGAATGGTAGTGTTTTTTATTTTTATATTTATTCTTTTATTTTTTTAATTGACTATCTCAGAAAAACCTGATAGCTATTACAATATCATTTTAGTCAAAAAATAATAATCATAACTGTTCGGAATATGGCCATAGTACCTTTTAGATTTTTAGTGTCATGTTGATTTTAGTGTCATGTTGACTGCATGTGATCTTCTTTTCTTTTTCCTTTTTTTTGCTGCAAAATGGGCTATTCTCTTACCAGAGGCAATGGTGTTGGTCAGACGGGTATGTTAGGGCTGTTGCATGTGACGTGTTTGGCTAAACCTTGTAACCCAGTGATTAAAAATCCGTAAAATATCTAGTTATACGAAATTGATTCGTAGGTCTATAGTCACTTGATAGATTCTATTTAGTACATTTGGTATGTTATTGATTCGAAAATTGTGTAATTGTATATTTTTGTATTGAAATAATCTTACACATAGTATGTGCAACGTCCTCATCGACAAATCTGGCCACGTAAGATCTGCAATACCCAGCGTAGCACATGGAGAGCTTGTGGCCTTGCTGCCAAACCACAGATGGATTCTGTTTACATAAATCCATTGATGAGAACACAAGACTAGCTAGGTTAGAGAGAGAGAGAGAGAGAGAGATAGGTGCCACTGCTTTGCTTAGGCCTTTAGAGTTCCGAAAAGGACACCGTAGGTGCCACTGCTTTAAGTCCCATCCAGCAGTTCATAAGATTCTTTTGACCATTATCCCCTGGATAACAGATAAACTGTGACTAGTCCCAGCTGCTAGTCTGATCCCAGCTTGTGCGTACACTAGTCTTATACAGAAACACACTGATATGATGAATGAACATGCAAAGCTTATGTGTTTGGTATTTTAAGCCTACCTGGAACAAGAGAATTTTTCATGATTTTTAAAGATATCGAACCGTTTCTGGTATAATTTCTGTGAAATTCCTATGTTGTAAATAGGCTCTTACATGTATTCAGAATTAGTACTTACAAACAACTGAAGCTAATCCTAATTAAGAGCTGGATTAGATCATGGGAATTTCACAAGAAACATTATAAATCCTCCAAAAATTCTTAGCGACATGCAAACCCTCGTGTGCCCTAAGAGTCAGCAGATTATCTATGAATCCAGATCTTAAGGGCCTTGGTGTCGATGACTCCTGCAACGATAATTTTTACAATTATCGCTCTGTAATTTCATGTGGATAATCTTCTCGTCGGCATGGACACTGACACATGCATGCACGGTGAATGTGGTCAGATTTTTGTAGTCGAGAAGTGATTGACATGTTACACATATATGATGGCCAACAATGCCGGGCGAGGCGATTCCCTTGGTGTCCAGCTTTTTGGCGACTGCACAACTTTTGCTCAGCAACGACGGAGAGAGGCATGGTTAAGGAAGCAGAGGGACGAGTGGTCTCGATCGATCGAGTGGTCACCCGGCCATGCATGCATGTTCTGCTGCCGATCGAGGTCGAGCTCGAGCTCGAAATGGAACGCATGCGACAGCCACCGTACGATTCTTCCCCTTCTGCCACGGGTGCCATGTTAAAGCCTGGTCTGGTCTGGTCTCCTTCTGCTGGGGCTGGTCTCATCTCATCTCTTTCATTCGCAGCTCCAGGAGGCGACGCAAGATTCGGCGCTAGCTAGCTAGCTGCTATATACCACTTGTCATGCATTGTTGCCACAGACAATGCCTTCATGGGCTCCTGCAATGCATATTCTAGCCTGTCTTGTCTTTGCTGTAATATAAAATATTTACAGCTTGGAGACGCGTGGCTGGCTCTCCGTAGAACTGCTGTGATTTTGGTTTTTACGTGATTTTTGGTTTTTAGAAAAATTGATAGAGTAAAAGATATTTTGTGTTAAAAAGTTGTTTTATTCAAAACGATTTTTATAGTAAGTTCTACAAATAGCTGAATCACATCAATTTAATCACGCACGTATACGCGTGTGTGCAAGCAGCTCTTCTTGCTTCCTTTGCTTGGTGGAGAGGGGAGAGGAAAAATTTTATTGTGTAATGTGTTATAGTTTTGGCTATGTAACAAGTTAATGGTATGAATACTGCAGCACACTATAGCACAGAAAATACTGTAGCATTTAGTTTTTTTGGGGAGATTTGGCTGTGTTTTCCGGTATTCTACCGTGTTTGCTACACAAACTAAACTGTGGCACTTTTACACAGTAAAATTTCTAGGCAGAGAGAGTAGTCGTACTGTCCTTTGCTTGGTGGAGAGGGGGGAGAGAGAGAGAGACAGTGAGTAGTTGTACAGGGTAGACTGCTAGATGATGAGGATGTACGGTGCATACATACCTTTCTACTAGAGGAGGAGGGGAGTTAGGCTCAGGATACAAGTTCAATTAAGTTTACACATAAGTTGTCATCGATCTTATATTAAAAAGATCAAACACTGTATTATCTTGGTATCAACGCTTCATTTACTCGTTTGGGGTAGGGTATGGTGGGGTTGCTTATTCATGCCAAATCGATTGTTGGTTTTGGTTTTTATTAGATAGAGTTATATCTTATTTGTAAATCGAGTTTGTAGTTATCAGTTAGTGTTGCCAAGTTTGTATTTATTTAGGTCTGTGTTTGTCATTGTAATCGTCGTTGTTGTTATCATTTTTATCATCGACCTGTAGCTTCAACAACCGGCACGAGTTGAGGACGACTCGTTTTGAAGGGAGAGAGAGTGATGAGGATATGCAATGCATATACACCTATTTGGACTAGAGAGGGAAGCGAAAGAGTTAGGTTAAGAAGAGGAAATAAGAACAATCAAGTTTTGTGCTTGCAATTCTATCTATAAAGTTTTTGGCACCAATTATGATGTTTTCAATGTGCACAAAATACATATTTGGAAATTTTATGAAGTCTAATTTCTAATGGATCAAATAGATCTTAATTTAGAGCTTTCTACAAAAAAAAGTTACGGTAATTTTATTGGATGTTGCACAATCTGTCCAGGACGTCACGCAAGAGTTAACAATCTCTAGGAGTCCGTGACTTGTATTGCCTTTTTTAGGTGATATCTGGATATTCCATGACTTTCCAATAGTTTAGGAGACCTCCTTTTTCATGTTTTCCATGGGTCCAAGTCGGTCCAAATAAGGAATTTGAAAATAGAAATGTTTGAAGTGAATTCAAATTAAACTTGTCATAGGCAGCACAACCTATTTTGAAAATCCATTTCTTTTGTATACGAAGTCCGATTTAGGTGTTTTGTACTCATTGGAAAGCTAACTTTGACAGCTAACTTTGACGCTGATGTAAGGGATCAAGGGCAATCTTCAGATTCCATCTGAGTGCACCGATACAACCAAAACAAACCAACAACAGAAAGTATAGGGTTTTCTTTTTTTGAGTCCAAGTTATACAAAGAGTTTATTTCTTGTTTGATGTCTTAGGAGGGCTATAGATGTTATTATATATATCCACGTAACTTAGGCTCGATAGCTACTTCTATGATGAGAGTCTCACCATTATCTAGACCATACACATGTTCTTCCTAGTTAATTGGCACATTCACATAATTAGGCGGTCTAAAGATCATTCTGTCTTTTTATTAAGAACTGACAGATCAATGTATTCAAACTTAGTGGCCGATGGATTATCATCGAGCATGGTTATATGAATTAAAGAATTATAAGTCCATTGCATTGGCAGCCGGAATCAACCACGATTCATCAAGTTTTTATGCAAGTTACGTCTAGAAGATAGGTCACCCAACACCATAGCGCATGAACAGTGTGCATTGCAAAAGGACAGTGGAGCCTGCTAGTATGATGTATTGCCATTGGCCAGGGACTGCTTTCCCTTCTGATCGGACAGGACGTGCAGCAAACGCGCACACATACATACACACGCATACACTCACTCGATCATGTTAGTATACGTACTAGTCTAGTATACATGCATGCACCGTGGCCTCTCTTTAATTTTCTCTCTCCAGACCTCTCACCATCTCTCTCACTCAGTCTCTGTTTGTGGAACTGTTCACCCTTTTGGCCCTCTAGTATATATTTTCACAAAAATGATACTCTTTTTAAGATCAAAAGACGTGGTATATAACATATATCGCCTGCCACATCTTTTAGGTCTCGCTCATTTCGGTTTGAGCTTTTGATTTCTAGTTTATTTTTCATTATTCATAAATTTCGTCTTTTTCTGAACTTTTGGCTTTTTGAGCTTTTTTGCCAGTTCTTTTTTCTCGTATTTATTTGTATTATACATGATGGGCTAACATATTTTTTATTTTTAAATTTTTTAGATTTAATTATGATAAATAAGGCACCATCAGATACAGTGCAAAATAAGCTAGCTACAGTAAAAATTCAGCCATAAACCGGGCTTATTCAGTCCAATGAGCACAGCCTTAAGCTTAGAGAGATGATATTTTTTTACAAAAATAGATGCTAAGAAGTCAAAATTGAAATAAGAAACATTGCAACAGGACAAAAGGGTAAACAGTTCGTGTTTGTGTGTGAGTGCTGGAGTCCGGAGATGAAGAAGGCAGCTCAGCATGCAAGGCTCAGCTTTTGTGTGCATACACACACATTGAAACTATTACTCTCTCTATTCATAAATATAAGTCATCACAAGATCTGTGAGGTCAAGTTTTTGAAACTTTGGTCATCAATATATGTTGAAGTATATAAATTGACCGAATGAAAATAATGTTATTGTATTTGTCTTGCAAAATATTTTTCGTAATATATATTTTTTATTGTCTTGCTAATATTTTATGATGACAAACCATAGCCAAAGTGATGCAATGACCATGAAAAAAAATCAAAATAACTTAAATAAACTTAATCTGGTAAGGTTCTTGTGACGATGTATTATATACCAAAAGTGTTTGTGTGCTGCTCTAAGTTGCATATCGTGGGTCTATATGCCTTAATTCACTCTAGCTGAATTATATGGAGTGTGCGTTAGAGCAAGTACAATGATGCTGACTAGGTCGCCTCTAGCGAAATCCACGTCAACACAATCCTATGTGGAAGAGAGAGACAAGAGGAGAGAGAGGCAAGCTGCCCCTCATGCAAGAGGTGACCTCTAGCACATCATACGAGGACTTGAAGGCGATGCTAGTTCTTAGAGCAAGTACAATAAGGGCGTCTCCAACAGTTGGCTATTTAGTTAGCTAGATCTGATGTGGCAAGAAAAAAGTAGGAGAGAGAGTAGTCACTAGCGACGAGCAAATAGCTGATCTATTTCATGTAGTCCAAGAACATGAGAGAGGAGTATGTGGGTCCAACAGTATAAAATAGTCTTTGCTTTTGTCTCTCACCTCCACATCAGCTGACTATATAGCTAGTACTAGCTATTACCATTGCGGACGCCCTAAGGGTTAGGGTCGTCTCTAGCGAAATATTAAATGTTTGAGTGCTTTAGTAGAGGTAACCTCTACTCAACTTATTGTATTAGCTACCTCCACATGAGCCACGTGTACTCTTTTTGCTTATGTGGCTAGTCCTAGAGGTGGCAGCCACCTCTTCTATTGTACTTGCTCTTACATTCATGCTTGCGAAATTGTAATTGAAAGAGTAGTACTTCAACGTGTTTCTCTCTAATAGGCTTGCACAAATCCTAAAACATTTAAAAGAGGGAAGTAGTGCTCATCTACTTGAATGAATTGATAGTACACATCAGTTTAGGTAGATAGCTTTATTAATATTTCGATTTTTGTACCAACCAACTAGCCCAAAATTTAATCTTCGACGTGCACCCTTAACGGAAAAGTCCAATGCACAACATAAAGAAAGAGACCTTTTGATGCATACATACAGGGTGTATTCTTTTCGATTACGACTTATGATTATAGTTGATGGTTTTTAATCTAATATAAGTATTTATGCGAACGAATTGAATGCTGATAATTCAATAAGCCGATTTAAAAATGTTGTTCCGATAAATCACTTTGAAATGGCAGCGGAGAAACCATCCCTTTTATTTATTCGAAAAAAGCCATAAGCATAAACCGGAAGTTGAAAAAAATAGGTGCCTAGGCTTGTGGCTTATGTACGGTGCTACAGTAATTCACTTTCAAATAGTGCATTTTTTAAAACGAGGTCTACAAGTTAATTATAATAGACACTGTATCGACTTCAGCTGTATTTACTAAAATCGTATGTGATTGCCTCTCTTCGTAAACTCTCATAAATAGGTAAAATTAAAAAATTATAAAACAAACATACCCAGATACACGTGAAGTAGCTAGTGCAACAATTACGAGCATAGCTGGGTCGAGCACCTACTAGATCCATTGAATTTGATGTGCCGTCTTTTTTATCTACGATTGCGTCCAAGGCCGATTAAGGCCCACCACTAGACCAAATTAGCAACATGTTAATTAAGTCATTTTTATCAACGAATATAAATAGGGTGTGAATGAAATTAAGATTCCGTGAAACTTTTTGACTAATACCATCGAATGATATTAAAAGAATAATATCACGCGCCCAGATAGCATTTTGATAACGGTTTCAGTTTCTGACTTCTTAATTTTATTTTTTTTGACTTTTTGACTATTTTTTTTATCTTTTTCCTTTTTATCCTTTGTTTATCTATGGTGATATAACTTTTTTAAAAAAAATTAATTACATAAAAAACCGAACAGTAATATAGTATATTTTTAATCGTTATAGTAAAAAAATTAAAAATCTAAACTTACAAGCGTTTTAGGGCACTGCCTGAATCCGCATATGAATGTAGCGCGCCGTGTGGTGGTAGTACACACGTTGTTGAACGAGAAATTTTGATATACAACGGGGACACAAATCAGTTTGTGTCACAAACCAATTCAGCGTAGACACGTGGCACGCACTACTGTAGCAACTATTTAAAAATATTTTTTATTGTTTTGTACTGTAGATGGTACAAAAAAATAAGGTTCTATCTGTATGCTACAGTACAAAACAGTAAAAAAATATTTTTTATTAGTTGCTATAGTAATGTATGACACGTATCAGCGTTGGATTGGTTTGCTACAGTAATACATGGCACGTGTCGTCGCTGGATTGATGTATATCAAAATTTCTCTCGTTGAACAACTGCAGCGGATCAATCCGCAGATGAATGTAGCGCGTCGTGTGGTGGTAGTACACACGTCGTTGAACAACTGCAGCGGATCAGCGTCCTCCACTCATATACCTCGTTATCTATGCCGTAGATCGCACTAGAGAATCCTTCCCATTTTATTATCCCAAAAAATATGGCGAATGGGTCGTTGTTACCGTAGTACTTAGCTAGGTTAACAACTGATAACCGAGTTGCCGAAAGCGTCTTCGTCAGTAACAAAGACAGATATAAACTTATATTAATGCTCGAATTGGGTTGCAATCAACCACAAGTTTCTGGAGGGAGGAAGACAGCCATGCCGACGTACGGTGTACCTAAAGCAAGCAGCATCACGCCTTGTTTATTAAGATCGAGCTCGTACGATTGATTGTGCATTTCCCGATCCAATTAAGCGGGCATGTGGATTTGCACGGGATTTCGTAGTACGGGCGTCAGGTTTGAGCTCAATTTTTAGTGATTTCGATGGTTTTGTGGACTAAGCTTTAGCATGTGCACAGGAGTTCGGCTTCAGTCGTCTAGATTTGTCACGAGGGTGAAGCTCGCTCGATCGATCTGGGGGCACGCCTCCAGCTAAATGTTCAGCAAGGAGCATGTAAGTATGTCATCGATTGCTCGCGAGTTTACATGCTAGCTTAGCCAAAAGTTTTTAGGGTTAAAAACAAGAACTTAAACGGATTAGTCAAATATTTTTTTGGAAAACTAGGAAAATATGAAAATTTTTGTTTAGTTTTCAAAAAATATATGGTTTCCTATGTTAGTGTCTCTGATCCGCAAGTTATATGATATGGTATTTTGATCACGGGACAACAGAGGGGGCTGTCCAGTGCAGGGGCTATTTAGGTTAGGAAGTGCGTATAGGAGCGATGTTTTTTTATGCTTTGTACTGTTGTAGCATATGTTGAGTTGAGATGATATATTTACAGCAAGTGAGGTCATTACGAGGTTGGCGTCGTTCATGGGTGTTGATATGGTTAAGTTATATCTATGGCTTTATTAGTGTTTATTATTTTATATGTATTTGCTGAGTCTTTGGACTCAATCTTACTTTCTTTTTGTTTTTAGATAAATGTTGGAGACGATATGCATGGGAGAGGGAATAGCACATGATCAATACACACATCACCGTTGACTCACCTATCACACTTAAATATGTTCTTTACATATTAGAAAGATCATTCATGTAAGAATGGGTTTTTCTAGAACGTAATAAGATTAGTATGTCATATCGCTAATTAAGTATAATTGGTCAAAGGGAATATTTGGTTTACCTGTTAATGTTAATTTTGTTATTATCAACATCGATGGTAAGATTGCTCCCAGGCGTATGATTTCAGACGTTCTCAGGCGCGTGATCTCGAGCTTTCTTAGGTGCGTGGTTTTGAGCGTGCTTGGTTACGAGGTTTCAAGGTTATATTTGTGATGTTGCTTGTGTTTGTTTTTATATTGGTTAGGTTATTTTGGGCTTATGGGTTTGCTTTTTACAGTAACTAACTTTTAAATAAAATGCCTTTTTAAGATAAGGTGTACAGTCAATTGTAGTAGATATTGTCTAGACTTCATCTATATTAATTAAAATTATACACAAGTATCTATCCGTACTCTCTCACGTGAGTCAAAATTTTAAATAAAAAAATATAAGTTATATTCTAAATGAATCCACCCAATCAGTTACGTTTGTGTAAGTAATTGTCTTGCGGTAGCATGATATTCCAAAACCATGGTCGATTGGAAGTAAACCCGCAATGTGCATGCCGACAGAGCTACGCTGAAATAAGTACGGTCCCGCAACAAAAATAATATAGTCAAAATCGTTTCTATCATCGTTTGTACAAGCGCAATATCCATCCTGTCAATTTACGGCGTCCATTCATGACTGATGGTGGAAATGACAAGTTTGATGAACATAGAGCCACCTCAATATTTTAATGTGGAGTGCAAAGGCTAACGACGGATCGAACTCTATTATTTGTTGAAGGAGAAAGAGGACTGCAAGGCACATTCTTTGTCCCCTCCGCTTTCACAAAGTGCTTCAAAAAAAAAATTTGTGGTACGTACTAACAACAATTGTTATTATTCTCTTGTAAAATGCACTCTGATTTGACATCGGTAACAAATATAGGACTCCCTAAACCTAGCTTGTTTCTTGACGCAGCAAACAAACCGGGAGTTAGATTTTCTAAGCCCTGGCATCTCTCTGTCTACTCACTAGGTGTTAAGACCAAGTGACTGACCAACGCTCATCTATCCTAGTACCCTACCCTCACTTGACCGCTAATCAATCAGTCTCTACTCTCTACTGGTCTCCTCATCTGCTCATTTGTGCTCATAAATTATCGATGTTTTTCAGTTCTCTTTATATTCTTTCTTATACTATGAGTCCGCTTGGTTGGGAAGTGGTAACCACTAAAAAAAAGGTACGCAACATTTTGGTGCTGATAAATTGTCCTCACAACGGTGGCAGTTGTTAAATGTAAGGGGCGCTCCATCCGGCTTGGACTGGAGCTTCGGCTTTTGACTAAAATTACATTGTAGCAGTGTTAGATGTTTTAGAGAAAAAAGAAAAAAATTATTATATTATCATAGACAATACAAAGAAATACAGAAAAAAGAAAAGTAAAAAAAGCCGAAAAACCAAATAAGCTAAAATTAGAAGACGATACGTTTCAAGTGGCTTCTGACTTAAATAACTCGAAAGTTAAAAAAAGTCAGAATCTAAAACTATTTGGAGCGGATGCAATTGGTTATGAACAAAACACTGCCTACACTAGATCAAACTTTTAAGGGTGTAAAATAGACGCACACAACCCACACACCACATATACACATGTGTACATATCTCTTACACATACTAGAAATTTAAACAGAGGATCATATGCCTTTGGACCAACCTTCGGGGCTTAGCACGTATAATACCACTGAATATGCACGTATGTAGAAGGTGACACTTGATCGAACTTGCTAGCTTCGATTCGGCAAAGTGTGACACTGAACTAAACACCCATATAATAGTAGTTTATGTAATTTATTTATTTCTCCCACCGTTTACTGTTCATCTCGCAAACGAAACTAGGAGTAAAAAGATATAGGAGAAGGAAAAAAGGTTGAAACATTAAACCTAAGAAATAGCTAACGATATTGTATTGTATATATCCCTATTAAATAATATACTAAGCTATTCAACCACTTTTTACCGTATTAAAATATGAGTAAAGAGTAAAGCTCTTAATTTTCCCAATCGGTAACTATTGTGAAAACAACATTTTCCAATAGAATGGTTAATTATTTTGAAACAGAGGGGTAGCATTCAACCATGACCAGCCATCCAAAACATTCTTCCATGTTGCTTAAAACAATTTTCAGAATGGTACATGGATTACTTTCTCATTTTATTTCCTTCTTCGGTCCCATTTAGAAATGCAGGAATTAGACAAGAAACAAATAAATTCCACATAAATCAGGAAAAATTTTCCCAATCTAAATGAGGCCTTAATCTTTGCGGCTTACATTTTGCAATGTGTCATGTGTGGAACTAAGCTCACAACATTTATAACGGGCTATAAAAGTTTTTTCTTTGACAAATATACTCTTCTCAGTCTAAGGTCATGTTTAGAACTCGTTTTTTTTATTTCTTAAAGCAAAAAGATTGTTTCCTATAAATTGCCACACTAAAAACTCTACATTACTTTAGCGCGACGCAAAAAGAACAAGAAATATTCACCGCACATATAAGCTTAGTTTTAAATAACTTCTGGCTTCTGAAACCAAAGTTATTAGAGACACGTTGATTTCTTAACGCAATTTTTTTTCCTTTGTTCTTTTTTATTTATTTTTTCTTTGCTTTATGTATAAAAATATAATGATGTTTCTTTATTTTTTAAATTAAACATCTCAGAAAAAATAACGTCCGCTGTAATATCATTCCAGTAAAAAGTTACGGTCACAAACCACCGTAGCACTTTTGAATGGGGGTATAACTAGAGACGAGAGAGCATTTTACTTTCCCAAGAATCTATCTTTTCATCTTTCCCAGGGGTGAAATAGAGGAGCTGGGTAGCTGGTGAACAACAGATACACACGTCCACAGAGAGATGGAGAGACCAGAATGCGAGAACACCAACTGAATCAGAAGTGACACATGCAAGCATATGTAAGGAGTAACGCATAGGCAGTTATTTTCAGTTTTTTAAAGACTGTTTTTAATTTTTCTATAGTAATTAATTTTTACATAAAATATTTTTAAAATGATATCTAAAAATTGAGTATAGCATACGCTATAATGACTTTATTTATATTGACTAAAACCGAATATAAATTTTTACTACTCTATATTCTTTCTTGTGAATAATTTAAAAGCTATAAAACGTAACTATAAACTATAAATTGGGAGTGAAGGAGTAACTTGTCCTCTCCCTGGCCATCACTTCCCATCAAATGACAAGAGCCGGAGTTGAAAGTTGCGACCACACACAGCACAGCACAAAGCAGCTAGCTGGGCTCTCGCTCACGTCTCTCCAAACGGAGCTCTCATTTCCAAAGACACCAAGAGCATGTATGTACGGGAGATTGAAAAATCCCTAGCAAAAGGGCAGCAAGAATCCAACAAGAGAAGATCATGGTCATAGCACACACACACACCATCTAAGCTGCTACAGCCTGCATATATATATATGGAGCAGCTTAATAATTACATTGTGAATCCACACATCTTTGATTTGTTTTGGGGTTTTGTTAGTTTGCTTTGGTAGGGTACCAGCAGCAGCGTCGATCTATGCAACTATACATATACACCTCCCCCACCTCCGATCCCTCCGCTGTGATTTGACGCGAGAAAAAGGAAAGCCACCAGCCCAGCCACACACACACACGCGCACACATACGCCATTACACCCCTACCTTTCCCTTCCCCTCCACACTCCATCCTTCCCATTAATATATCTGCTGCCTCCCTCCTCCCTCTCCTCCTCGAGTCTCGTCGTCTGAGCGGGTGGGTGCTGCAGAGAGAGAGAGAGAAGCCGTCGTCTCGTCCCTCTCGAGCAGCTGAGCTCTCTCTCTCTCTCTCTCTCTCTCTGTCCTTGTTAGGGTAGGGTTTGTTGATGGATCAGAGCTTTGGGAATCTTGGAGCTGGAGGGAGCGGCGGCGGCGGCTCCAGGGCGGCGGCGTCGTCCTTCCTGCAGCTGCCGCTCTCCACGGCGGCGGCGGCCTCGGCGCCCATGGGAGGCGGCGCGTACTACGGCGCGCCGCTCGCGTTGCACCATGCGGCAGGACCGTCGCAGTACCACTACCACCACAAGCACGGCGACGGCAGGGAGATCTCGCCGGCGGAGGCCGAGGCCATCAAGGCCAAGATCATGGCGCATCCCCAGTACTCCGTCCTCCTCGCCGCCTACCTGGACTGCCTGAAAGTACACATATATTAGCTACCCCCATAGCATCACGCATCAAAGTTGCAAATTCGATTCTGCAAAGCTATACATGTAGTAGTTCTGTACGTAATCCTCAATCTGCTGTATGAAATGATGCGTTTTGGTTCGCAGGTCGGGGCGCCGCCGGACGTGCTGGAGAGGCTGACGGCCATTGCAGCGAAGCTGGACGCCCGCCCGCCGGGCCGGCACGAGCCGCGCGACCCGGAGCTCGACCAGTTCATGGTTCGTTCTTCCCGATTCCGATCACTGGCACAAGCATGCCAATTCCAATTTCCAACCCATTATCATATCATGCCATGGTCGCTTACGGCTAATTAATCTTCTTGTTTCACGATCCGATACTTACTGTGTGCTAATTCCTTATTGTGTTAATTAAATTGCGCAGGAGGCGTACTGCAACATGCTGGTGAAGTACCGGGAGGAGCTGACGCGGCCGATCGAGGAGGCGATGGAGTTCCTCAAGGGGGCGGAGGCGCAGCTCGACTCCATCACCGGCGGCGGCTCCTCGGCGCGCCTCTTGCTCGCCGGTAAAACCATTATCCATCGTTCGTTGGTACTACTACAACTACTATTACTACATGCTTGTGTTTTTATATATATATATGTATCTCGCGATCCATGTGGTGACTTACCGCATTGGGAAATGGTTGTTCCGGATAATGGAGATGGTTGCTTTGGATCATTGCTATTGATAGCCATGCCGTGCTTTGTGGATTTGTTTATTGGGGTTTGAAGGGATAAGGCATAAGCCTTTGCATGCACTAATAAACTAACAATTAACTATGGAGTAGGAGTTGATTAAGCAAGCACAAGTTTTGGTTGGCATCGAGGGCACAGTGAGGAGCCATGTCTCGTGGGTCTCCCCTCATTTAGCAGCTCTAGCCCCCATTGTCTATTGCTCTAATGGTGCCTACTTGCATTATCTTATTGCCTAATGGAGTACACACACATGCTAGCCTTTCAAGTCATCCTTTTCTTTAAATTATAATTGGATTCTTTTTCTCCTAGTAGCAGTATATCACTACATGACAAGTGACTAGAAGCCTTGTCTTAGGGTTCCAAGGCAGGCAGGAGAATCCGTCTGTCTAGATAGTACCCATATCTTTATGTAGCTTCAAATCATTTGCTTCTTGCTCACTAGCATCCCCATCTCTCATCTCTTGTTTTCTCTTGCTTTTTAGCACGCGTCCCCATCTCTCATCTCTTCTTTTCTTGAAGTTTACTGTGGTTTAGAGATCAAAAGATGCATTGGGAAATGCCGTTACGAGCTAGATAACAGATGTTCCAACTTCCAACACTGTACGGTCTTCCTGGACTGCAGCGATATACTCCATGTTGCTCTTGGACTTTGCCAGTACTGCGCTCTATCCAGCTATGCATCCATGTATTGGTCTTGTGATGCAGCACAGGTGTGCTGGACATGTACAGCGTGCAGGCAGATTTGTGTGGAGTATAATGGGCAGCGGCTACACCGGTGGAGATCTGTGGCACTGTTTGTATACTACTGTGCATGCTTTCTCCGTGGATGTGGCATGCCCAAGGAGATCAGCCGAACTCTAGGTGTCATATATGGTTGTGGTACATGTTCACATGTAGATATCCTTTAAGGAGAGAGCCAACTAGAAGCAATATATATGTTCTCACAATCTCACTCATTTGATTTCGCAGCCATTTCTGTTATGAATGGCATAGGAACGTATGTGATGTTAATTCATTGGTGTTGTCACATTGGAAAGTCTATCTAGTTAGGTTTCTTGCATTTGATTCTTGAGAGGAACCATGGTAGAAGCTAGTAACCTGAGTGAGTTAATTGTATAATACAAGTGTATGACCTGTAGGTGCGTAGTATATTCTATCTCCGTTCTCAAATACTTGGCACTATTCCACAATCTGAAAGATGCAACTATAGAATTACACTATTATCACAATTTTTTATGACCAATCGAACAATACCATTTGTGTGACTATTCTAGATATTTGGAAAATATCGTTGGTTTAATATTGCAAAAATGTCTGATCGCGGTGGTGTGTGCATGCCCTTCCATGTCTACAGGAGATGTTGCTCTTTGTATAGTGTAAAGCTCAAGCAGAGTGTATCTGTATACTCTTTTCTAAGCTGAGCGTAAATATCATGGGATCCTTGCAAGTATGCTTGTGAGTTATGACAAGGCACATGATCAGCCATTCATAACTTTATTTATATAAGCTGTACACTTTGGTCCCAAATATATACGATTCCTTGGATGATTCCCTTCAAATCATTTGCTTCTTGCTCACTAGCATCCCCATCTCTCATCCCTTGTTTTCTCTTGCTTAGCATCCATCCCCATCTCTCATCTCTTTTCTTTCAGCAGTGTGGTTAGAGATCAAAGATGCATTGGGAAATGTTGTTATGGGCTAGATAACCAATGTTCCAGCACGTACTCTTGGGGCTTCCAAGAACTGTAGCAATATATTTTTGCTCTTCGCCTTTGCCTGTACTGCTCTATCCAGCTCTGGATGCAGCACAGATGTGCTGGACGTTTGTTTTGTTTGAAGGTTGGACATGTACAGTGTGCAGGCAGATTTTGTGTGGAATAATAGACTACACCGGGGGAGATCCATGGCACTGTTTGTATACTACAGTGCATGCTTTCTCCATGGTTCACCTATAGATTTCCTTTTAGAAGAATGGGCCATCTAAATGTGCTATGTTCTCACTCGTTTGATTTCACTGCCATTTCTATCATGAATGGCATAGGAACATATGTGATGTTATTATTCGTTGGAGTTGTGTTGAAACTGGAACGTCAATCTAGCTAGCAGTTTCTTGCATCTGATCCTTGAGGGGAACTACTGTAGGAGCTAGTTACCGGGGTAAGTTAATGTATGATAAGGGGCCCATCAGATCTACTTGTGTCTATCTTCACTACACAGGGATCATTGCATTGTTCAGCATGGTTCTAGATCAGGATTGTGTTTGTATTGCGTCATTAGCAGCAATTATAAAGCCGCCTCCCCCTTGCAAAAGAAAAAAATCAGGGCAACTCAATAGATTAAGCAAATGACCACGAAACAATGCATTACTAATTAATCTATTCTAGATTATTTTCTGTGTTGATAGTCAAAATCTAACACACCTTGCATTTATAAATGCCAGTTTTCCCACCATTTCTTTTAGTGTTACTGTCTTACTGATGTTAGAGCTTAAATTGTATAGTTTTCATCTTGATGCCCGGTTGATTTGCTTTGTTGTAAGTTGGAAAGTTACCATTAATGTGCCTAAAATATTCCATAAGCACATCTAACAGGGCTTTGTTTTTAGTGTAAATTTTGGAAAAGTCAGTCTTCACACGATTGATAGTTTTCACTCATTCAGCAGGATAATGTATTATTTTTTGTGTTAAATAAGTGCTTACGTGTTTTCTGAAGTTTATTCTAGGCACACATCAATAAAAGTAGCAAATGAGCAACCTTATTATTGCTGAACATTACTTCTCTTTTGTGTCAGAATTTATGTCCGATGGATTGCTAAAGAATGCCGATAAAAACCATAATGTTCCATTACATGATTCCGGAGGCTATGAGAAAGTGTTGAAAAATGACAAATTCTAGCCCCCTTTTTTTGCACCCTAATGGTGAACTGTATAGACGGTAGAAAATAATATTTAGGAAAAGATACAGAATCGGTTTCCCAAAGAAGACATAGAATCACAGCTAATCTATAGAACTTCCAGCTTTTGTAATTATGTAATTTTTGCTTGTTACATAACCATATGAGATCCTTTCTCATTTGCAATTTTCAATCCAAGGTCGTAAAATCTGCACATTAAACAATATATGGATGCATGCACAGCAATTTACAATTTAGAATTTCTTGTGATTCCATCCTGGTCAGTTCAACAGCTTCTGTCATTATACAATTTCCTATGCATAGATCTACCACTTTGCTTGCCCATCTGAACTGAAGTTATGGCCATACATATCTTTATTTATTTTTAAAGGTGATCTTGATATATTCAATTACATTTGCCCCAGATAAGGTTTAATATAAGCGATATGATTGCTTTGATAGCACGCTGAATGGTTTTGTCTGTTTGGTTTTCTTGCCCCATTTTTTTTTATTGTGTACGCCTTCCCTGTAGGATCCATCCTCAGTTTGGCAATTCCTGATTAAAACTACGAAAAAATATGTTAATTCTCTATTAAATTTTCTTTCATGATTTTTCGGCTTTTACAAAAATAAATATTCCGTAAAAATATTAAACCGCTTTTACCAAAATAAATATTCCTTAAAAAGATTAAACCAAGTATCATTCAAGATCTACCCAGAACAAATGTACTGTTTTGTCAAAATTATGGTCCTAGGTTTTTTGCTAGCTTCAGTCTGCTCTACTTCAATGAACAGCATAAACATTTGCACTTCGGAACTGGCCTATCATGTAATGATCAGATTGGTACCAGTTCCGCCAGACAAAACAGTTTTCTTCCCATTTTCCATGTCATCTGGCCCTCTTATTCATATCTTTTTAAGCATGTATTGAATTTTTTTATATTATCACTTGCATGGCAAAATCCTTGTAATTGTAACTGTAGCCACACTACTACAGGTGCAAGGTTCCACTGTTGCACTCTACTATTGCATTCCTAAATGGATAAATTGTGTACACACAGCTATGGGCTTTCTGTATCCACTCCATTGCTGTCCGACATGGTCTAAACTGAATCATGTTTGGACAATACAATAATGCTCTTATGGACAAAACATGTCATCTTACCATAACATGTCTGTCTGCAGATGGTAAATCTGAAGGTGTTGGCTCTTCGGAGGATGATCTGGACCCAAGTGGTCGTGAAAATGAGTCATCTGAGATTGACCCACGCGCTGAGGATAAGGAGCTGAGGTACCAGCTTCTGAAGAAGTACAGTGGCTACTTGAGCAGCCTTAGACAAGAGTTTTCGAAGAAAAAGAAGAAAGGGAAGCTCCCAAAGGAGGCCAGGCAGAAGCTGCTCCACTGGTGGGAGCTGCACTACAAGTGGCCTTATCCCTCAGTATGATACCCTGATCCCTTCAGTCACATGTATATATATGCAGCTTCGCTATCTGAATTTTTTTTTACCAAATGATACTAACCTTAATCACCATGTCTTGACTGATGGTAGCTGCTGTTTTACATTAAATTGGCACTCGTTTTCATCTTGGAATTGCATGGAATCATATCCAAAAGCTGCATCATATTGATACTAACCTTATGTCGATGTGACGGGTAGGAGACGGAGAAGATCGCGCTTGCAGAGCTGACAGGCCTAGACCAGAAGCAGATCAACAACTGGTTCATAAACCAGAGGAAACGGCATTGGAAGCCTTCGGAGGACATGCCATTCGTCATGATGGAAGGCTTCCACCCGCAGAACGCCGCCGCCCTCTACATGGACGGCCAGTTCATGGCCGATGGCATGTACCGCCTCGGTTCATGAACCACCTTGGACTGATTGATCCAATGAAGACAGGATGGCGTCGAAACATATTTGTTATGGAATTTTTGGTACTTTCTCTACGGATTGACAAGGGCTCGCTGTAGTGTTGATGGCTTATGGTTCTCCAGTAATATTGTTAATTTCCGTTCGACGGCTTGTAATTTAGGTGTATTTGAATGTCCTTGCTCGTACCCTGGTAATTAATTTGGTGTTCGCCTATTTGTATGATTGTACGTTTCAGATTGGTGAAACACGTCCAAAGTTGCCTATCTGAATCAATTACATATATTACTTATCTTTTAACAGATGGAGACAGATGTGGTTAAAATAAAGCGTAAATTGCTTGGAAAATCTACGCACTTGTGAAGTTTTAATACCCGAAGCTGTTCATGTGGTTTTAAATTTGTTCAGTCTTTTCCGGGTTTGGTAATCAAACATTTGTAGTGGCATTTTGTTGCGAATTTTGAACAAGTATAAGAGGATGGAATGATTATAATCATTCCCATTGCTAGCGCTGTTAGCCCAAAAGTACTTACCAAGAGTTTTGGATGGTGGAAATGATGACTTAGGAAGGTGAAAAAAAAGGGAAAAAAGGCTTAAAACGGAGGAAACAATAGTTAAGCGGTTAAAACTGCCGTTAGTTATAGAAGAAGTTGGAAATGGGGTTAGGGTAAAAACTTGCACAGCCATTCCCGGCTCAAAGAGGAAGTTAACCATATCTCAGATCCCCCCCCCCCCCCAAACAAATATGCAATACTAATTACTACTTATAATCTATCCAGTAAGTATAATGTGAGACCATGTGGAGGTCACCCCATATTTGTGATGAATAATTGACTTTTGATTTAGAGAGATTGAGTTTGGTTTTTGAGGCTTGTGCTCTTTCTATAAGGTTTTAAGCCTTTACGACTTGTACAACAGCAGCTCTTACGACCACGTGGTTGGCAGTAAATTTTACGACCACGGTGTCGCAGTCGATTTTATGACCACGTTGTCGCAGTCGATCTTACGACTTTGTAGTCGTAGCCGGTGTTACGACTTGGTGGTTGTAGGTGTTGTTATGACTTGGTGGTCGTAAATGGCTTTATGACTTGCTTTGTACGACCACGGTGTGTGTCTTTGCAGTTGGCAACCAGTTTTACGACTACGCAATTGATAGTCATAGATTTGACTAGCAGTGTTCGTAAGTCGTAGCGATCAGGTTTGTCATGGTCGTAGCGCACTGTCTGAGTGGTCGTAAGTCATAGCGACCATGTGCGTTAAAGTCGTAGCTGCTAGCGATGGTCGTATCATCTTTTCATGATCGTAGCAGCCTGCGTTGTGGTTGTAACGACTTGATGTGTGGTCGTACACAGCTGGGAAGTCTTCTAGGGCTACGACCACTTCATGTCCAGTGCATACGAGTGGTTGTAAGTGGTTTATGACCAGTTGTTTTGCCGTGAATGTTCACTGGAATATGCTGTTTGTTGAATCTTGTTTATAGTGCGGTGCTATGTGATGTGTTGCTTGTTTGTGATGGCTACAGGACCTTGGAGCTAGGCCATGGTGAGGCATGGACGATCGGGACTAGGCACGGGGAGGTGCTGAGGTCCAGAGCGGTTAGGGAGATGCCAAAGATGACTGAGGCCTGCGAGGTGGCTACGAGGATTGGAGAGCAAGAAGCAGGAAACTTCGTGGAAGGTAGTGGAAGGACATTTTGGAGAAATGCTCAAGACCTGAAAAAGACCTGCAAAAGAAATTGTTCTGCTAAAGCCTTCTGAAAAAGGGTTTTTGTCTCCTGTCTGTTTAACGGGTTGGAGAGAGAGGTGTGCATGAATACCCGGTGTTAGATGGGGGTTAACTGGTTTTCCCCTGGTATCTAGAGGCTATAAATAGGGATGGAGAGCACCAGTCTGAGAAGGGTCTCTAGGGTTTCTGTTCTTGCGTGGGTTCGTGTATTCGGTGTTGGAGTGCATGTGCTCCTGTTCCTCCTGATGGAGTGGCTGTAAACTCTTCTCCAGAAGCTATATATCATCATGTTGATCTATCTGTATTTGCTCTTTTGCGTGGAGTGGAGTTGGTTCTGTTCGTTTGTATGTTTGCTCTGGTTTTCGGTTTTGCTCTATCGCTTCTTGATCTGAGACTGTACTTTCGGTTGTTCTGGTGATAATCTATCTTGCTTGGTGTTGGAAAATCATACTCGAAGCCTTCGTGGCTCTCCTATTCCCACTTGCATGGTTGGATTATCCTCTCTTCTTCTTAATCTCAGTTTTGAGCGCATTTGATGAAATCTGGTGAAGATCTCTATTCTTGTGTTAAGTTTTCAATTCAAGTTCGGAGGAGCCTCCTGAGATTTTATTCTTGCTATGTTCAAAGGTTCATGACCAATTGATCGTTGAATCAAAAGTTATTTAGAAATTGGATTTTGCGATCGTGCGCCTTCCTGTCTTCCTCTGTTTCATTTATGACCACGTTCTCTTCTTCGACCATGTTGATTGTTCGACCACTCGTTGGCTTATGACTATGCCGGTTCTGATCTTTGTGGTTGACGACCAGAGAGCCCTACAATCACGGTAGTCGTTCGATCACCTGTTAGTTTACAACTACAATTGGGTCTAGTCTCAGTGGCTGTCGACTAGGGCGATTTACGATCTCGGTGTCGAGTATCAACCATATTGTCGGGCTTAAGACCACAAGTTCCCTTCTCGACCACGGTCTGTTCTCTATTGCCTTTCTCTGCTGTCTGGTCTCGGGTATCTTCGACTACAGACCACGTTGCGCATTTGTCGAGTAGTCGGATAACCCTCTCTCGGTCTGCCATCAACCACATAGTCAAGATTTTCGACCATGTGGTAAGGTTCGACCACGCTGTTAGATTTCGACCACCTCAGTTTTCCTTGATCTGTTCGGTCTGTCTTCTCGGGTTTTCTGTGAGCTTTCAACTCTAACCTTCATAGCTCAGTAGCTATTGGAGAAAAGAGTTAAGTGGATACTTAGGGAGAATTTTAAGGTACCATTCACCTCTTCTCTGTTGCCTGTCCGGTCCTACATATAATCGAGTTAAAAATTAGGGTTTGCAGTGCATTGAAAGTTTATAAGATGATTGTAAATTACACACAAAGAGATGATTTAATCCTTTCGAGAATCAAGCTATTGAACTTTCATGAGCTAACTTGGGCTTGAATGGAGATTGTGGTCCCTAGTTTTCTGATACGCTATCGATCCTATGTGTGTTAACTCACTTCTTCAAAGTAATTTGAGCTGAGTTCCACATGGTCATGTTGGGTTTGGGGATTTTTTCTAGGAAGACAAATTCAGCTGTCTAGTTCATAATTCTATAAATAAAAATTAAGAGCGCTTGAACCATTTTTCCCAGTACTATGAGTCATGAGCATTGTCGTTCCGTTTTCACCTTATCTATCTGTCAATATCAGCGAAAGCAAAACCGGTTTTAAATTTTTATAGGGGGCTGGTAGTACCGGTTTAACTGATTTTTAAAAAATTTCGGTAGGATCAGCTAAAATCAATCATAAATAGGAGTAAATCAGATTAACTCAGTATAAAATGAAATATTTGAGACTGATTTGTAGCTTAACCGAAGATGACCGGTAGATCCAATTTTCCGCGATTTTTTGCTGATTTTCATAATCATGTTCAATATCGCTCGAAAGTCAAAGTTGAATGCCATGTGACGAAGGTGCGATGTTAACAACTGATATAAACACAAGATAGATTTGTAAAACCTTAAAGCTAATCATTGGTACTATAAATGGCGTTAATAGCAAGGTTGTCCTAGGCAGCATCGTTTTCATGCTGAGGATTGTGATCGTGGTAGGGTCGTACCTAAACGATCGCGATTCCCGGGATTAAGAAGTCTGAAGCGCTATTTCATATAGTTTTACATAATTTAGATCTACATAGGATTAGGATCAGAATGGTTTCCACGAAATCGTAGACTGATCGGGAACCTGACAACCTTAGAATTTTGGCTAAGCAGCCTTGTTTGCATCTCGAACCTACATGTTGTGGCAGCCAAGTAGTCTGGCATCCCTATGCATATGCTGTGGTAATTGCCAAATCATAATTAAGATTTTCTATGACTCAAATCACCAGTTAGCTAGCCTAATATTGCCAGATTTCTTATCATTTGGTGGATGTTGGTACGCAGAACTGGCACTTTCTCTGCAATCAGATTGCATCAGTTAGTAGTATGATAATGGTGGCCATGTACAGGATTCCCTAGGAGCAGTCTTATTATCATATTCATAGCCTCTCCAGGAATGTTTGAATATGCAACAGCTCTCCTTGACCTTGCTGTGCCTATCAACCACCTCAGGCTCAGCTCAGATCACATGTAGTGATCAGCGGCATTATCGCAGTATTGCCCAGCGAATCATTCTACTGTTGCAGTAATGACTTAACCAACTCGTCAGCCATCGATTTCAGTGCCGAAATAACTAGCACCTTGGCTGCAGGTTGTTCAAGATGCACCTTTCATTATGATGATTAGTACTACTTTGCTACTACTGTTTCACCAGCAAATAGTAGTACTAGTACGTTGTGACAGTAACACAGGAGCTAGAGTGTTTGTTCACTTCAGGGTAGAGAACAGACAAACATGTTGCAACTTCCTGGATCAAGAGAGATTGATGCAAATGCCGTGGCAGCCAAAAGTAAAATGTTTAACATTCCAACTCCATGATGAGTGTTTTAGCTTTTAAAGGATTCTGATTCTTGCACTGTTGAAAGGCTAGTCTGTTCCCCAACAACTGATGGTTGAAACTTACTGTAAGAAGATACCATCTGAAACTGAAACCCCAAGAGATAGAGCTGCAATGCAAGCACTGGTCATGTATTCGACAGCCATGGCCGAATCATTTGTAGAAATGTCAAAGATTTAACGTCACAATTGCAAACTTGGCAACCACATCTCGCTCTTGCCAGTTGGGAGGCATAGATTGTCATGCAAATTAACCATCGCCCATGACGCCCATCTGATTCGTTCGCTGATCAGTCCCCATTCATAGTACCCAACAGGAGGCATCAACACATCGTTTTCTAGCGCACAGTAGAAAGTGATGATCAAGTTGCATCCTTCTGCCTGTGACCTGCAACAATATCCATCGAGACAGTGCTGCACAAAAATGGAGCAAGAGTTAGAAGGCCCGTCGCGTCAGAGCACCATATATATATATTTGTTAGCGCAATCAGGATTGAAACTTTCAACTACCATCAGTTTCGGCTACAGAGGAGTTACGGTAATGCCGACTAAACTTGTAGGTGATTAGGTATCATTATATTATGTCCTCTCAAGTCTCAACACGTTGGCATAGTGCATGATTTGAACTCTCACTGCTTATGAGCAGTGTCAACAATGACATGGCCAACACAGCATGCAATTACATCTTGAGATATCATTGCAAATAATTCAGAACTAAGCACATTCGATGGATCTCCGAGCACACCACCGCACTCTCCTGCAGGAATTTGGAAGCCAAGATATTAATATCTCACTCCAAACTATCTATAGTAGCAGCACGAGGGAGTTGAAAACTTGATCACATTGGTTCAATACACTTTATCCATTGTCAACCGTTCAATAAAGCTCATCTAACGGTTATGATGGATTTAACACCTCCGATGTTTGTAAGTGGTGCACAGGGGTGGTGTTAGTAAAATGGGGGGCAAAAGAGTAATTTCGCGTGAGAAATGCTCTTACAACGGGGCAAAAAAGTAATTTCGCGTGAGAACTGCTCTTACAAGGGGGCAAAAGAGTAATTTCGCGTGGCAAAGTAGTACTGAAAATACTATTCTGTCCCTACCAATTGAACGGTCAGATGTGATGGAGGTGTTAGCACCTCCAACACCTCCGTATGGACCGAACCAACCCTCTACTTATTAACCCCAATCATCAATGGATACGCATTAGAACAGAGAGAGATCGAGAACTTGGAGGGAAATTCTGAAAGCATGTTTAGACAATCTACACATAGAAACTGTGGGAAAACTCTATTAAATAAAGCATGTCCAAATAACGAAGGTAGCGACAAGCACAGCGACGGCCAATGTAGCCGTGTATATTTCCTTATGCATGAACGGGATTAGCCTTTGGTAAAAGGAAAATACCACTGAAGCTTAAAAGTCCACCTGAATTGATGAGAGTATCGAGAAAACATTATGACAAGGTGACCATGCATTCTTGATTGTATCCATGCAAAGTCCACCGTCTTTAGAAACTGCAAAAATTGAGCAAAAAATTGTCAAAAAATAGGTTATCAACAAGTAGTTGATAGTTACATCAAAGAGTCATATAAGACTTCTCAACCGCCATTTCCATATATAAGATAAGTGGAGATCCACTAAGGCTTATGTAGGCAAAAAAAGTTCAAGTCAAAATAGCAATTAATGCCGCAAAAACTCACATATTTTCATGGAATGTCCCACTTGGAAATTTCAAGATATATCACAAGACAATAGTTGGTAGTCAATTCATCAGAAGATCATACACCATATGGGTACACTGAACATAATGAATTTAGGCATATATCAGTTGACCGACAGATCAATTACGTAATACAGGATGCAAATGACTCATATCGTGACATGTCCGAAACGAACCAAATTTTCAGAAAATTTAAAATTTTCTTTTGAATTTGTTTCCCCTTGATCCCTTGCTTAATTCAGCTCAAATATCAGCCATTTGCGCCCTAAACTCCTTGCCAAATCACCACATTAACTCAATTTCGTGCTGCTACTGTTCACCGACCGAAATATCCCGCCGCCGTCCCGATTTTTGCCGCCGCCCGAGCTCTCTCTCGTTCTCTCGTGCCTTCTCGCCCTCACCCGTCTCTGCAAGCGCCCGACAACCGTACGCCCCTCTGACATCCCTACCAGCCCCTCCCCTTGACTCACGGCGAGCTCCCGGGCCGAAATTCGCCACCGCCTCCCCTTTTTGCTTTACAACCAACAGCCGCACCTTACCGCCATTTAACCGCCGTAAACTTGCAATTAAGGCGCCAGCTCCTCTTGCCGACCTCCCCACCGCCAAGAGAGAACTCCCCAAAAGCTTCCTGAGCTCCCCACCCTAATCTCGCGCGACGCCACCCTGTGCCGAACCGCCCTAGCTCACCTATAAATCACCTCGAGCCCTCCCTTGAGTAGCATCAACACCTAGGAGAGCCTCAAACACCCACTCAACCCTCGCCGGCCATCACAACTTTGTCGATTACCGGAATTCCTCAAGTAAGCTTCAAACTCAATTCCACTCACCCAACCAATTATTTTCCAATTGCCTACTTCCGTAGCTCCTCATGAACCCAGGAACTCGATCGAAGCAGTGCCATAGCTAGCCAAGCCCCATAGCTCGTCGGTTATCGAATCCCCCGCCGGCCGAAGCTACCTCACCATGGCCAGCTCGCTGGGAGCATCCCTAGTGCAAACCGTCACCACTCAAACCATCCCGACCACCCCTAGATGGATAAATGGCCACCAATTTCATGGATAATCCCCTCTGTAGCTCCTATGCCCTCAAACATCATTCCGACTTCTTGACCTCGCCGCCAGCAAATGCCGTCTTCCTCGTCCTTGCCGACCTAAAAAATGGAACCCTCTGGACCCCAGGAGTCCATCCATGGTACCGGATTCTGTCGCAAGTCCCTAGACTGCCTCCTAAAGACGCCGCCATTTTGCCTTGTTTTCGGGGTACTGCGCGCGCGAGAGGTGGAAGAGCCCGTTACTGTTCATTCGACCCGTTAGTCCTTGAAGTTGACCCGCAAGCAACAGTGTCTGACCCGGTAGCGCTCAAACCCGGCCCGCTATGAACAGTACCCTGCCCGCAATGAATAGTAAACACCCGCAATGAATAGTGCCAGACCCGTTATTGTTCACAAAACTTGAAAAATGCATATTTATACCCATTTTGATCATTTCGAGCCCGCCGACCCAATTCTCAGGCCCATTTCACCTTTTGGACCCTCCTAAAAAGCCCAAAACCCTATTTATTTGGATTTTTCAAATTTTCTTTCTTTATTTAATTTCTTTATTCCTAGCTCAAATCTTCGAGCATGGAATTAAATTATTTTCCTTGCTTTGCGCTAGCACCCGACGTCGAAGGGCAACCAATTCAAGAAGAAGAAACCAAGGATCAAGCTCAAGATCAAGGACTAGAAGAATACGAACTTGTTGAAATAATAAATTCGCAAGGCAAGTCACATGTCTTTGATCATATTGAACCTACATTCCGTTAATTATTATTTATCAGTATTTTTATTATATTATTTACATGTTGTTATTTTATGTATAATGAATGTTTAGAATAACATGATACTAGTTATGTCCTACCACCCGAAAAGCTCAGTTCAATTTGATGGCCATATTCACCTTGACAACCCCTAGTAAATACTGAATATACTACTTAAATAATCAAGGTAAATTAGATGTTCAAATATCTCATACTAGAAGATGACTCCACTTTGCCAAAAAATTGTTGGTTGTGGTTGAAAGTTGTTTCAATGAGAAGCAAGGACAAAAATCTTATGCCAAGTAAAAAACACAGTAATCGCTCAACCACAAGCGTTGACTTGTCAAATCTGGTATAATAGTTGCTCAAATCGATTGAATATCTATAAATTATTAGAATTCCAGAAAAAGGAATAGCCCGCGTGTATGAAAGGTGGTATGAAACGGTAAAACCATACTTAACAACAGTAGGATTACACGGGAGTCAGGTCGCGCTTTCTGCGTTGGCCAGCGGAATGCCGACTACCTGTGTTGCGCAGTCCCTACTGGGTAGAGGCTATGCAAAGAGGTGAGCAGTGAAAAACCTTGTTTTCTTGAACCCGGACACGGGAGTTAAAAAATCTTATGGGTAAAGTTTGACAGCTTTGGAGAGTCAAATTTAATGGTATTCGAATACGTCGTGCTTCCGGTATATGAAGCTGTGTTTAATGGGTGATTTCAATAGCGAAGCATAAGTAGATTTGGAATTATTTTGGAAATATGAAAGTCTGATAATCAAGTTTTGGAAACCCCCCAAAACTCCCTAAGAAGTTTATGATTTAATATTTTGTGTTTAAAAGCAAAGTGTTTACAAACAAAATTGCATCCGCATAAAATAATAAACTACGTTACCCTATTTCATGGCAATCTCTTGCATATAGTTAAATAGCATTTCCCATGTGACTTGTTAAGTATGGTTGGTTGTACTCATACTTACTAAAATCATAAACAGAGAATGCTTGTCAAGAAAATGAAGGAGTTTATCAAGACGACGCTGAGCTCTATGATATAGGCGACACCTGGTGTTAGGGTTTATTCTACACTTAGGCCTGCCTGTGGAGTTTCTTTTGTAATGTAACTTTGAGTTGTACGCCCCGACTATGTAAAACTTAGCTGTTAAGCCTTAATTTTGTAATAAAGTTTGGTTTTTATGCTTAAGCTTGTCTTGGCAATAATGTACACTCATCTACAGTACTCACAGCTAAACAATCTTGGGCAGTTGCGAGGGTAATCTAATGTCTCCAGAAATGGAGGTGTTACAATGTCTGACTGTCTGTGACCAAAATAGTGCAGGATAGTTTCATTGAAAACAAGGTCAGCATATGGAAATTTTAAGGATATAGAATCCATACGATTTAGAAGATGGATGAGCTAGAGTTATACAATGCATCGGGACGCCTTATATCAGTGAAAAAGAGGGATCTCTCACAGACATTCTAGCTTCCTAGTTCCCACTGACAAAAATTCAGCTGGTTCATAAAAAAGTTTATGATCTTGTTTCTTAGTAGCATGACTGCTATGCTGAACTCACACAGATGGAGGAGATTGCAGAAGCAATTCAAATAGCAGGAACAAAACAATTAGTTTGCCTTTATCAACCTTGAGCTGTTTACACTGACATCCATAGTTTCTTGGACTAAGGGTTCACCGTCCTACGGAAGCAACATTATCTAAAGATAGGGCCCTTGAAAGAGTGAAGTAATTAATGATATGACTATCTACGTTATCGATTACGTCGAGGGGAATCTTACTAAACACATGTACAATGATATAGACAACTGATATCTATAGTACCACTCCATGTCATCTATGGACTGCACTGAAGACAACTACTATAATAGGTTGCATTTTATATATTTCTATAGACAACACCATGACATAATGTATCTTGTTTCTCATGTTACAGTCGACTATTGCATAAGAGACGGCCTAATTCTCTATACTCCCCCTATCTCTTCCACACCATCTTATTCCTACATGGTAATGTTTATAGATAGCTGACATCATACCATTGTACATGCTCTAATGATGTGTCTATGAGTGATGCCGACTACATTTAGAAGGAACATGGTACTTATTACTGATGCTCACACTGACACAATGATTAATGCAGCTAAATTATGATGTAAAACTACTATTGCACTGTAACAAAAGGGAGTAGCACTACAACAATGAATAACCTCCAATATTCACGTTCATATGACATTAGCGCAAATGAGACTTCATGGGAAGGGCAACCACGATCAAAAAAGTCAGTCCTTGTTGTATTTCTGACCGCTTGAAGAGTTCGATCATATTTCGCTCAAGCAATACAAATTGGTTGGAGGTTATAATTGGCATTGTCTTCCTTGCCGTGATGAACTCTGCACTGATTGGAGTAGGATGTGTGTAAGTTCAAGCTTCATTAAATTGGTTTTGGTGATAATGACAAATACAATTGTGAGACTAATACGTTTATTGATTATGGTATCGCTTAGTCTCATTTGGATGAAAAGGTGAAAAACATAAGATGTATGCATTCAATATTACATTCTTATTTTATTATATTCCTCGGATCCAAAATATAGAATGAACTTCACCAAATAAGTCAAACTTGAATATGTGTATATACTTTCATAATACATTCTTGTATACACACATTTAGGGGGAGTTCACTCTATGTTTTGTAGTTTCATTAGTATTGATCCATATTCTATTTTCACATATTAAGAATCTTTACTTTGAAACATATCCTTAAGTATATATAACTTGTGTAGTTCATATATACTCATAATCATGTTATCTAGTTTCGCCATTATGTGTTAATACTTAGATGATTAATGACAACTGGATGAGTAAACTTTGCTTTAAAAACTTATTCTAGAGTATACAATTGTTGTGTACATGTTGTATACTCGCAATTCAATTTACATCTCATTATTTGTTGAGATTGTCATGAATTACCAAAAAGAGAAGATTGTAGAATCTAGTCCCTCCATTATGTGTTAATGGTGAAGTTTGGTAATTGATGACAATTATTTTATGGACTAACATTTTTCATGAGTTGGATGAATAGGTTAGGTTCCACAAATGAAGAAAATTTGGGATAGCTTCATATGTTGAAGGTCATCAAGTCAAGTGAAGGATACATCATAAGTTGATGTATGTTCAAAAGAAGATGATCATGTGTTCATTATTAAGTTAAGTAAAGACCTATCATGTGTTGATGGAGGTCAAGTAAAGGATGTATCATAAGTTGATGCATGTCAAGACTATGATTCAAGGCAAAAATATGGCTAATTAGGGCTAAGAATGTATTCTTAATCTTTTACCGATTTTGGTGTTTGGTTGAAAGACCGGATTGCTAGTATAGGTTACCATACTATTAAGAGGGGTCATGTCTAGTAGCTTGAATCTCATCATGTGTTGATAAATCAACCTCACCTCTTCTAGCTCTCCTTGGCATGAGGCTTGTATTCGCAAATGTGTTTTGCAAATAGTTGAAGCTCATGTGTTGAATCCTTGTAACATGGGACTATACACATTAAATAAGTCAGTACCTTCAACAGCTGTCGGAACCTGTTGTTGTCTCCTTGAATACACCCTTAGATTTTCTTCATCATTTACTCTTCTCAACCTATCATCAGTACCTTCAACAGCCACTGGAACCTATTGCTGCCTCCTCGAATACACCCTTAGATTTTCTTCCTCATTGACCCTTCTCCATCTATCTCCCCCCATAGGACATGGAATTGAACCAACCATAACCCTCAGTTGCTCACCTTCTTCAATCTTTGAAGTTTCAACCTCCCCCTCTCGACTAGCATCACCCATGCTAGGAGAGTCAAGGTCAAATAGAGAACTCAAATCTGTTCTCTCCATAGAAGGACTCTGGCTCCCTAAAAGTCGCATCCATACAAACATGCGTCGTTCAAAGGGACTCCAACACTTATATCCCTTCTGTCCAGAAGAGTATCTCACGAAGATACATTTAACACCCTGAGGATCTAGCTTTCCTATCGAGGGTCTGTGATCTCAAATGAAGCA
Organism: Dendrocalamus latiflorus; assembly: GCA_017311315.1. Lineage (NCBI taxonomy): Eukaryota > Viridiplantae > Streptophyta > Magnoliopsida > Poales > Poaceae > Dendrocalamus > Dendrocalamus latiflorus. The sequence goes on from CM029644.1 coordinate 2,054,259, forward strand.
TGTGCATCCAAATACCTTTGGAGGAATGATGAACTCATTCTTCTCTTGATGTTGTAGTTATAATTACTTCACTCCAAAGAAATTTAGGCACATTCATAGTATACATGAGTGATCGGGCTACCTCCAAGAGATGACATTTTTTCCTTTCAGCCACTTTGTTCTGGGGGGTGTATCTGGACATGAGATTTGATGTAAAATTCCTTCAACTGATAAGAAAATATCAAACTCCTTATTTACATATCATGTTCCATTATCTGTTCTTATAATCTAGACATGGGTATTGAATTGATTCTTGACATACGCATAGAAGTCTTAAAAACATTTGAGCACCTCTGTTTTGTCTCATAAGATAAATCCAAGTCATACGAGTGTGGCAATCAATAAAGGTAACAAAATATTTTATGCCACTAACAGAGACAACAGGTAATGTCCATACATCAGAATGCACAAGTACGAAGGGAGACACATTGTGAAGTTTCTTACTCACATATGAGGATATAATGTGCTTTCCAAACTCACATGCATCACGCATTAGCTTACACCTGTCTATTTTGTTCATTACATCAGGAAATACTTTACCCATAGTTTCAAAAGATATATGACCCATCCGACAATGTATAAGCATCACCCTAGCCTCCTCTTCACTTGATGTTGCCACCAAAGTAGTGCATAACCCAGCATCTTCTCCCCTTGGATCTAGGAATCACAACCCATTACTCCTGTTGCTAGTCCCAACGTTTTTGCCATTTTGTCTCTCCTGAACAATATAAGTTTCTCGATCAAATATAACCTGGCAAGCCAAATGATCAATCAATGAACTTACTGAGATCAAATTGACTGGAAAGGAGGAAACATGTAAAACTGATGGTAGTGTAATGGAGGGACTACATTGAACAACATCGACACCTTTAATGGGTTGGGATGTTCCATCAGCCATTTAGATAGTTTCCATGTTTGTGGGTGAGAGTGGAGTATATAATTTAAATTCATTTAACATACCCGCAACATGTGTTGATGCACTTGAATCTATAATCTAGTTACCTAGATTGGAGTGAGCCAAATTAGCAGAAGTGCTGGATCCAATCGCAGTCCTTTCATTTATGCTTCCTAAATTCTCAACTTTCTTCTTTAGCTTTCTCAACTACTCTAGCTTTGCAACTGAGACCTTCACACATTCAGATGACTCTTTTCTAGTCATTGCAAAGTTCACCTTGTAGCGACTCTTACCTCTCTTGCTTCCACCTCCTTTCTATACACCTTTAACATAGACTCAATTTTTACCCCGATTAGGCTAACGGAGATGGGGACAGTTATGGCTTAGGTGACCCATCTCACCACATTTAAAACAATCTCTTGTTTCAGTTAGTGAAAAAACAGGACAAGCATACAACACTATTGTGCTTGTCATCACCTTTAATCGAGTCACTTCTTATGCAATAGCAGCAATCGCTTTCTCTAGTGTAGAAAGAGTAGATTGGTGAAAAATAGTAGCTCGCCTTCCACCAAATCTTGGATTTAGCCCTTTCAGAAATTCAATCACTCTCATGTGTTCAATCCACTTCTTAACAGTGGATATGCAGTCTGCATGAGTAACTCAAGAGGATCGTAGTGATCTAATCAGCCCACGATTGTTGTAGCTCAGCAACATACTCTATCACAGAGTTCTCTCCCTGTCTCAGATCACTAACTCTCTCCTGTGTCTTAACCATCAGCATTACATTCCCTTCTCCCGAGACAATTTTGATAAAGTTTTTCATACCTCAACTGCATTTGAGATTGTTTTGACAGTTGTAGGAATAGTCAGAGACACTAAACTCAACAACCACGCCACCACCAGTGAGTTCGTAGCACTCCAAGTTAGCCATTCTGAAATCGTCTTGTCCACCGACTTAATTGATTCTCCTTTGACAAAGCTCTCCAGCCCTTTTGTCCTCAGGATCAACAATGCCCTTTGTGACCATCTCAAGTAGTTTCTCCACCCTCCAACTTAACATCATTTGGTATCAATTCTATTTTCTGCACCACCTTAGCATGAGGAACAATTGCCCTACCTGAAGACGATGCCCCACCCATCTTCTCTGTGAGAAGTTGTGTCAGCTTCTCGAGCACATGCTACAATCCTTGATTCTCCTCCATTTATCATATTTCTACCCTAAGAACCTAGCTCCTTTTCTGAAGATGTGAAAAACAATGTTGCACTTCTAGACAAGGCAACCGTTGACCCACCACAATGTTGCAGCAACTGATACATGCTATCTTGAGAAGATATGTACTAGTTGGTGCCAAGAACAAGCTCAGCTTTGTTATTGTGGATGGAAGCTAAACTCCTTGAACCCTCTTGTCTCCAGGAAGCGGGCTGAGCAAATAACCTAACAAGGAAAGATGTATATGTGACCTTGCCCTACCTTTTATTAGCACTCAAATCCCAGCCGTCTCCTGCTTCCCAAGTCCGTGGAATTTTTTTTATGAATAATCTATTTTTATTCGAAACAACAGAAATATACTCACGGCAATATTTTTACAGAAACAGGCTCCAGTCGCCCGACCGTTGAGTGATTGGAGCCTATCGTCCAATGGCTAGGCAACACGCAAGCAATCCGTTGGCCGTTGAGCGAATTATTGCAATTGCCTAACGTTGAGCGACTGCAACTTCTGTCGCCCAACGGCCAGGTGACTAGAAGGGGAGTTAAAAGCCGAGGCCGCTCAGCCACCGCCTCAACAGAAACAGAAAGAAGAAGAGAAGACGGTCGAGGAGAGGAGGAGAGGAAAGAAAAGAGAGAAGAGAAAAGGAGAGGGAGGGGAGAAGAGGAGAGGGAGAAAGGAAAAGGAGAGGGAGAGGAGAAGGAGGAGAGGAGAGGAAGGAGGGGGAGGAGAGGAATAAGCAAATCTAGGTATTTTTTTTTGTATTTGCAATGTTGTATATGCAGTACATATATTATTTACTATTAGTATCAGTAGAAAATTGTAGATGTAGATAGAAATAGTTCAATTTTTGGTATAGAAAATTTAGTTAATGTAGTTTTAGGAACTTAGCAGCCGTAGAAGCGGAGAGGAGAGGAAGAAGCAACTGTAGGTATTTTTTTTGTATTTGCAATGTTGTATATGACTGTTAGTGTTAGTAGAAAATTGTAGATGTAGATAGAAATAGTTGAATTTTTGGTATAGAAAATTTAGTTAATGTAGTTTTAGGAAATTAGCAGCCGTACAAGCGTGTAGTTGTGTATAATTTAGCGAACATAGTTTTACAAAATTAGCATCGTTAGCAAATTGGCATACATATAAAACTGTAGTTGTAGAAAATTCAGTCACCGTTACATACAAATTAATCGTTCGTAGAAATTTGTACATATTACAAAATTCAATAAATATTTATGTTAGAATTTTATAATTTGGTATGTAAAAGCAATAATACCTAATATTTATAATTAAATACAAATGAATGTAATGTCGTTAATACATTGGAAAAACGTGTGTACCATTATAACTGGTATATAAGCATTTTAATCGATATGCCATGTAAATTGTCGAAACTATTAGGAATTGTTTCATGTGGGGGACAGCTCGAGTAGCGAGAAAAGTGTGGCATCAGTGCGTGGGGTGCCGATAGGAAGTTTATACTACGAGGTTAGTGTAGTTGGTTACAACTGGCGAACGATCGGTGAAATATTAATTGCAGTACATCAGTACTTTCTTAATGTGCGATGCGATTTGACATGTTGTAAAATTAAAACATGTATGCAGGCAGACATCAGCAATGCTAATACCCACTACATTGAGAGTGCATTATGGTGCTGGAATCGTTCGTGAAGGTCCGAATGTTATGGATTTGAGTAGATTTCCGCAAGCCACTCTAGTACACCCGGACGGCGAGAATGCTCGAATCTTAGATGTGATGCATTGGCTTGCCCAGAGTTTTTCATTGGACCCCGAGGTATGCAGCGTTGTCGTATAAGGGCTTTGGAGCCGGTCTCCCACGGACATCAGATGGGAGTTGACAACATTGATGCGCATTGTTGCGTGGAAGGGGTTTGTGCAAAGGTGTCGGCGCCATAGATACGAGTGTGTGCTACTTGTGCAACCATGCCCATTAGAAGCTGTGCAAGGTCATGTGTACGGCCTTGCTTTGGGAGGTGCGAGCAGCTCGGGCAGCCCGCGTATTGGCAAAGAGAAGGAAGATGTTGGGCTGTAGTGTACAGGAGAACGACGATGACAGTTCGGATGAGGATGAAGCTCCCATCCCGCAAGAATGGAACCGGTTTGATGCTGAGAGTGTTTCCGCACATGACGAGCACAAATCACCATGGGAGTATCATAAGACAGAGGTTCGATTGCATTCAATGTTTGCTGACAAGGCATCGCTGCAGGATGCCATCAAGCTATGGGCACTTTCAATGCAGCGGACTTTTTGAGTCCTGAAATCTAGCCAAGAGCAGTACACCATGAAGTGCGAGCAGGCCGGTTGTCTTTGGAGGGTGCACGCACGTAGACCCAAGTATGAGACTCACTGAATTGTGTTGATGGTGGAGCCGCACTCTTGCATTCTCAGTAGTGTTTTGGTGAGGCATCATAACCTAACGTTCACTTTTATAGCCAATTTGATGTATGAAGAGATAGTGGAGAAGAAAGACATGGAGGCCACGTACATCGTGGTAGCTATCGAGAAGAAATTCAAGTACAAGATTAGCTACGCAAAGGTGTGGCGTGCGATGCAGAAGGCGTTGGAAAAACGTTTCGGGTCTTTCAAGGCACGCGTAGAGAGCGGGAGGCTCACGAGAGGAAGCATAAGAAAAAAAGAGAAATGACAACCAAGGCAAAAGAGGCCGCCGAGGAGTTCAACGCCGAGCTGGCAAAGAAGGGAAAATGGCTCCGGTCCACACAATAGGTCGTACGAGTAGTTGGATTTGTTAGTCGCACATGATGTTGCTATGTTATGCATGTAATCAAAAAGTATGCAGCATATTACTCCCAACTGTATTATGAAGTCTATTTAAATTCGAACAAGCTTATTTTCTCATCTTTTCATATTCAATTATTTCTATAGCAAGTCATCCAACAATATTAACATACCAGTTTTCCTCCATGAACGAATTCCCGGTAACATCACAATATCACTTAACATTGTATTTATTGATCGTTCTAAGTTCAATCGATCTTAAAAAAAGTTTCACAAATTTTTTTATGCTCCAACAACATACAACGATCATAAATTTTTATTACGAATCCAACAAATTATCTTCCAGTTATAATCTACAAAATTCACAAAATCCTTTTTGCAGTCGCCCCATGGGTGGACGATTCTACAAACTGTTGTCTTGTGGCTGGGCGACAGCTTCCAATCGCCCAACCGTTGGGCGACTGAAGCCTATCGCTCAACGGCTTACAGACAACGTTGTTGTCGCTTGGCTGTTGGGCGATAGGCTCTAGTCGTCCAACAGTCGGGCGATTTAAGTCCATTTCTATAAAAAAAAATGCCATGGGTATATTTCTATATATTATTTTAAGAGTAAAGTCCATTACCGGTCCTTAAACTTTTTATGCTGTGTCATCCCGGTCCATAAACTTTTAAAGTATGTCATCCCGGTCCTTAAACTTTCAAAGTGTGGCAATTTCTTTTGAAAGTCTATGGACCGGGATGACACAGCATAAAAAGTTCACTGCTACAACTACATAGGATATTGACACACTTTGAAAGTTTAAGGACCGGGATGACATACTTTAAAAGTTTATGGACCGGGATGACACAGCATAAAAAGTTTAAGGACCGGTAATGGACTTTACTCTTATTTTAAATAAAAATAGAATATTTGTACAAAAAATTCCAAGTCCGTGCCCCCAGCCGTCCTTCACCACCGAAGAAGCAGTCACCTCCCCTGCCGAGAAGCAGCCGCCGCCACCTCTTCTTGCTCCCTCAGATCGCCTACCGCCGCCGCCGCATAGGCAGAGGAGACAATGGTGAAGGTGGTGGTCGGCGACGACCTCCGCACCTCAAGCCCAGATGGATCTCATGGTTGGCAAACTCAGCGCCTCCTCCAACTGTGCCCTCAGGCTCCACCCACCTTGCATGAGCTCCGCGCCTTGCCTCCTCCGAAGCACCGCTGGCTCCTTTCCCTTGCGGCTACGGCTGCCTTGTCCGCCTCCTCTCGGTCGCCGCCCACCACCTAGGGTTTAGGCGCCGCCAAAAAAGTTTGTGTTGTTCCTTCACTGAGGACTCCATACACTATTCTCACTGAGTACTCAAAACAATATTTACATGCTCATAGCATAGGCCATATGGGCTTAGCCAAAAGCCCACACACTCAACACCACTCAACAACCTGCCACCAGCATGAAACCGTCCTTGCATCTCATGGCCGGCCATTTCAACCTGAATGGCATCCTCTTCAGTCTTCACCAAGCAAAGATTTGTGTTCAAAGGCAACGACCATATCAATTTGTGTTCGTCCAGAGCAGACGGCGGACCAGCTGACCAGCAAGCAGCAGTAGAACCATACAAACTACAAAGCCATCGGGGTACTGGAAATTTGTCGGGCAACATAGCTGTGCCCAGGGGCGGAGCCACACCTCGGGCAGGATAGACTTTAGCCCGAAGTGTGGAAAAATATCTAGTGTACAGCTCGGGTAAATTTAGTCCAGTTTGGATAATATTTTTATAGTCTAGCCTAAATAGTTTAGATTATTTCACCACTAAGTCTGGAGCGTAACCAAATTCTGGCTCCACTGCCTGTCCCATTTTTTTTATCACCGTTTGAATTCCTCTGTTGAACCTGGACGGCTTCAATCTTTTGCCCAGTGGCCAATACCTTGATCATACCACTTGTTGCCTGCAACGAAAAAAGACGGCTTGATTATTGGTAGCCACCAGCGAAAAAATTGCTGGATTGAAAGAAATATGTAATAACTAAATGATGTGACATATGCTAGAATTCTCTGCAAAATTCAACCTAGTCAGCCTCAAATTTATTGTCATACGTAAACAAAACCCAAATTTTATGTACCAAGCTAGCACTAATCCTCTGATGGGAAATTTTACCATCCTTGAGGGGGAAGAGGTACCAAATTTGAGCCGTTGATCACACTGATCGAACGGCTGAGATTTGACAGTACCTAGTGGTACCGGACGCGAGGTACCAAGAGGTACAAGGTACCAAGAGGTATCAAATTTTGAGCCGTTGATCACATTGATTGAACGGCTGGATCTAATTTGGTACCTCTTGGTACCTTGTACCTCTTGGTACCTCCTCAAGGATAGGAAAACTGCTCTCCTCTGATAATTCATATTCACACATGTACTGATCTTTGTGGCCTTAATTGGTTTCTTGGTGACTTGGAAAAACAAATCTCATTTGCGGTATTCTTTCTATTAAAAAAACTCATTTTCCATATTATTTGCTGCATGCTTCCAGACTAGGAAGCAAGCAGGAATGGAATTAGGAAAAGTATGCAGAAGACTTGGACAAGCAAGTGCTGCGTAAGTAACTATAAGTTGCCTAGCTCCACTGAAAATTATGAACAGCAAAACAAAGTGCATTTAGATGTGCCACTGCAAACCACACCGTATGATCCACAAAATACATAGCTACAGACATGCTTCACAAGAAGATTATGTTCTTCAGCCTGCTCGTAGGCCTAAGCCTTGCTGAGTGCAGTACTGTGGGTGGGGACGACCAATTCGTCTACTCCAGCTTCACTGGCAGAAACCTCACCCTTGATGGTGCAGCCAGAGTCATGTCAAGCGGCCTCCTTGAGCTGACCAATGGCACAGTTCGGCTGAAAGGCCATGCATTCCACCCAATCCCCTGCGCTTCCACAAATCACCCAATGGCACGGTTCAGTCTTTCTCTGCATCCTTTGTGTCTGCCATCCTCTCTACCTACCCTGACTTGAGTGGGCATGGCCTTGCCTTCTTCGTTGCACCAAGCAAGAATTTCTCAGGTGCATTCCCAAGTCCCAACCCAGTACTTGGGCCTCCTCAACAACCAGAACAATGGCGCTGCGAACAACCACATCTATGTAGTTGAGCTTGACACTGTTCAAAACAATGACTTACAAGACATCAATGACAACCACATTGGCATCGACATCAACAGTCTTCGCTCTGTGAAATCCCATGATGCCGGTTATTACAACGATAAGAGTGGTATGTTTCAGAAATTGGCACTCATTAGCCACAAGGCGATGCCAGTGTGGATGAACTATGATGGAGAGGCCACACGGATCATTGTGACCATGGCTCCCCTCAATGTCGCAAAACCGGTGAGGCCTCAACAGGCACAGTCAGCGCACAGCACTATGTGCTTGGCTGGAGCTTTGGCATGAACAGTCGAGCTCCACCAATTGACATTACCAAGCTGCCTGACCTGCCTCGTCCTGGGCAAGAGGCTCGGTCCAAGGCATTACAGATAATTTTACCAATAGCAATTGTGGTGTTCCTCCTTGCTGTGGGCACTACCGTTTTTCTAATCGTGCGGAGGAATCAAAGGTATGCTGCGCTACGTGAAGATTGGGAGGTTGAGTATGGGCCGCACCGGTTCTCATACAAGGATTTGTTTCATTCCACAGAAGGATTTAAAGATAAGCACCTACTAGGTGCAGAAGGGTTTGGAAGGGTATACAAAGGGGTGCTCCCTATATCGGAAAATTTATGTTTTTGCCACCCTTATGAGGTGAGGGGTAACAGATTTGCCACCCTGGCCCGTTGTCAGTGACTCAGGCGGTCCCACATGTAAGTGATAGAGGTAATTGACCAATCTTAAGAGTGGCAAAAACATGAATCAATCTTGTAAAGTTACTGGGATATTGCCGGTGAAAAGGTGAAATTCTCTTAGTGTATGATTATATGCCAAACGGAAGCCTTGACAAATACCTATATGGTAAAGAGGGCAGGCCTACTATAGATTGGGCTCAGAGGTTTCGAATCATCAAAGGTGTAGCATCAGGTTTATTCTACATTCACGAGGAGCGCGAGAAAGTTATTATACATCGTGACATTAAGGCAAGCAATGTGTTCCTATAAAATGAGATCAATGGGCGAATAGGTGACTTTGGTCTCGCAAGGTTGTATGATCTTGGTACTGACCAGGGTTGAATCTTTCGGCCGGAATTTCACCGAAACAACGAAATTTCGCTGCTTTCGTTGCCCTCCGAAAGCACAGCAATTCGGTCAAATGTTTGCCGAAATTTCCATATTTAAATTTTTGTCTAAGTTTTATGTAAATTTTGATTAAATTTCATCAAAAAATTTGAAATTTTCGTCCGGATTTTTGAACGAAATGGGCGAAATTTCGTTTTTCGCTGCTTTCGTTCACCGGCGAATTTTTTTTTAGCACGAAAGATTAAACCCTGGTACTGACCCAGGAGCCACACACGTGGTAGGCACCATAGGATACCATTCGAAACCAGGGGCGGATCCAGCCCTCCGGGCAGGGTGGGCACTTGCCCGGGCTTCAATCTAGCGTGCCATTAGACCCCATTGAGTCACCGGGAACGGCAGGAAGCTTTGCCCCGGTGGCTGACTGGCAGCTGGGGCGGCTGGAGGTTGACGACAACATCTTACGCAGCTGGGCCGCGCGATTGGAGGTTTTGTGGGCCTGGTTCGGTAGCTCCCGAAGCCCACTTTGCACTAGGCCTAAGTCTTCTAACCGACTATCCAGTGGCCCGACTCCCCTTCTCGCTCTCCCTCCAGGCGGCGGCGAGGCGACGAGCAGACCGGCGAGGGCGTGAGGCGGCGGCCGGCGACCCCAGCCGAGCCGAGATCCCTGTTCGCCTCTGTATGCTCCCGATCTCCCAACCTCCTCCTCGCTCTCCCAATCTCCCCCCAGGCGGAGGCGGCGGTGAGCAGTCCAGTGAGTGCGAAAGGCCACGGCCGGTCTAGCTCCAGAGCTAGCACGCACTGGCAAAGCAGCCCCTCTTAACGGATGTATTTGCCTTTGGCGTGTTCATTCTTGAAGTCACAACAAAGAAGACAGCCAGTTCATGCTAGTTGACTGGGTTCTTGAACATTGGCACAAAGGATCGCTCACTGATACAGTGGACGTCAACCTTCATGGTGAATATGATATTGGTGAGGCATGCCTAGCACTAAAGTTTGGATTGTTGTGCTCTCACCCGGCCCATTTACAAATGTAAGGCCAAATATGAGGCAAGTCATGCCGTACCTCAACACGGACGTGCCAATACCGGAATCATAGTAGCAACGAAATCGGAAGCTAAGAACTTCTGGGCCATGGGAATATACCAACTAGGCTGGAGGAGAGCAGTGCCGAGGAGGGCACATGCTTCCTCGCTGCCGTGCCGAGGAGGGCGTGGCCGACGTGAGCATCGCCGGCAGGGACGCAGGGTTGTTGGTTGGAAGGCCGCGGCCGTGCAGAGGCGAGCAGACCGCACCGTAGAAAAGCCTGGGCCGTGGGCCGGGCGACTCCCTGAGAGCCAGTGAACCGACGCGGGCAGGGGACGGTGGGAGGCCGACGGCGGACGACGGGCGGTGAACCGCCGCGGCCGGCCGCAGGATGGCTTTGCACGAGAGGAATGATGGGTTGGAGGTCCCATGGGCTCCAGGGGCTAACATCCAGACAATTCGGCCTGTGTAGTAAGCGCATTACTTCTCTGAAGAACCAGCCCAAATTATGGGTTTGCGCTCTGGGCTACCACTAGGCCCATCACTCAATGTGGTTAATATTACTTGCGCCGCTATGACCTGTACTTTTCTCAATTCTCCTCACTTCATTCCACTAAAAAACTTAACACTTCAGTCCTCGCAGCTAATAAATGTCAAAACGTATGCACATAGTACACTATTCTCTGAATGCTGACAACATGTGTCCGAATAGTTCTTCTTTGGCCCTGCCCCCAAACGCCCTAAAAGCCTTCGAATTTTAGTTTCTAGCTTTTAGAGTCACTTTGAGAGCATCGACTTCTTAATTTCAATTTTTTATTGAGTATATCTAGACATCATCCGAATGTTTTCTTGCTAACTATTATCCAAATTTAAGACCGTTGGATTAGAGATCCAACGACCTCTTTTTTAGAGGGGGAGATTTTTTTTGGAGGAGGGGGAGATATTTTTTGGAGGGGGTGAGAGAAAATTCATGGCTATTGGATTTCTAATCTAATGGTCATAAATTTGGATGATAGTTAGGAAGAAAACATCTGGGTGATGTTTATCAACACTCTTTTTTATTTTTTGTATTATTTATGATAATATAACTGTATTTTTTCTCTTTTTTTATTTTTTTACATTGAATGATTTAATATTCGCTATAGTGTAATTTCAGTCGCTACAATATAATTTTAATCAGAAACCAACAGTCCATTGAAGCAGCCCCTTTTACTTGTACTTTTTTTAGCGGTGTAAGCTAGTTGATTAACGTTATTTTAACGTGGAACAGTGTCTTCAGAGCAGTCAGAGAGTTAGTTTCAATTGTCTGACGTCGAAATTCTCTAGAAGACAGTAGAACAATCCAGTAAATCTGCTCAAAAGCAAAAATCGTTTAGATATATTCCTGAAATTCAACAAGAAAGGTGGTACTTTTCATCTGATCTTCCAAGTTGCAAACACATACTTTTCCTCTGACAAACCCTGCACCCTGCATGCCCCACGTACGAAGCAGAGCGAGCAGTAACAAACCACCATGGCTCACACGAAGCTCGTCAGCTTCCTACTACTCGGACTCGTCGGAGCCCTTGAGCTCGTAGCCGGCGCCAACCTCACCCGCGACAGCACGGCCACGGTCACGCCTGGCGGCCTCCTCGAGCTCAAGGGCCACGCCTTCCACCCGACGCCGCTCCGCTTCCGCAATTTTCCTAACGACACGGTGCGATCCTTCTCCGCCTCCTTCGTGTTCGGCATCCTATCCGCCTACCCCGACATGAGTGCCCACGGCATCGTCTTCGTCGTGGCCCCGAGCACGGACTTCTCGGCCGCGCTGGCGAGCCAGTACCTGGGCGGGCCTCGTCAATGTTGTAAGGTCTTACGACCTCCCAGGACCTTTTACGACCGGTTAGAGTCGTTTACGACCGGTGAGAATCAAATACGATCGGTTCAGAGTACTTACGACCAATTCCGAACGCCTCAATCTCCTCCGATCGCTTTTTCAACGTGGTCGTAAATTTACTGTAGCAATTTACGACCGCTCTGCGATATTGCTGCCGCTGCCTTCCTTCAGCCGCTCGAGATACCGTGATCGAAACCTTCTACGATCACGCAGTGATGCTGGCGATCACTGTTCACCGTGGTCGAACACCCGTACGACCACGTTCACTTCCTTCAACGTGGTCGGAGTCGCTTCCGACCACGTTCTGGCCTTCCCGGTGTAGTCGTAGCTCGTTACGACCACCTTTGACTCCTTACGACCACCTTCACCGTGGTCGTAGCCTTCCCTGCTGGAACTTTTGTCGTGGTCGTAACTCCTCCCGATCACGCTTGCGGTGATCGTGAGTCCTTCCGACCACTCCTTGCACAATCACACGACAAAACAATGCTTTGTGTGTTTCCCTCTTTTTGGTATTTTCTCAATTGCTTGGTACATCGAATACATGGCTCTAAGCCTCTTTTTATACCCGGCTGTCCTACTTCAACACGGGTTCTCAACACCTACTCCGACTCTGATTCTAATATGACTTCGACTAGGTTTCCACCTACGACTCTGAATTGCGGTTGCAACTCGACTTCGATTACACCCAAATTTTGCACATGACTCTAAAACAAGATTATTTACAACATTCTCTCCCTAATCTTGTTTTTCGACTTCGATCATGCCAATCTTCTTCTTCATCTCTGAAAACTTTATTCGCCCCAGCGACTTTGTCAATATGTCTGCTTTCTGTTCTTCGGTTCTGATATAGTTGATATCGATCTTCCCTTCTTCGACACAATCTCTGATATAATGATATCTTGTGTCTATGTGTTTGCTTCTATCATGTAGAACCGGATTCTTGCTCAGTGAAATAGCCGATTTGTTATCAACCCTGAGCGTTACCTTCTGAATTTCTTCATCTGACAATTCACTCAACAGTCGAGCGAGCCAGACCCCCTGACAAGATGCTGCGCTCGCTGCGATGTACTCGGCTTCACATGAAGATAATGCAACCACCTTTTGCTTCTGAGATTGCCAGCTGATCGGACTCTCCCCAAGCACAAACATTATGCCTGTCGTGCTCTTTCGATCGTCGACATCTCCCGCCATGTCGCTATCACTGTAGCCCGTCAGCTGCAACGACTTTCCACCTCCTCTCTTGTACTGAGTCCCGAGATTCAAAGTACCTTTGATGTATCTTAGGATGTGCTTCACGGCATTCATATGCTCCTGAGTCGGTTTCTCCATGAAACGACTTACGTATCCGACCGCAAACGAGATGTCTGGTCGGGTGTGCACCAGATACCGTAGACTTCCGACAATGCTCCTATAAGTCGTGGCATCAACTGGTGATCCTGGGCCTGTCTTGCTCAACTTCAGATGATTCTTCATTGGGGTTTGACATGGATTGCACTCTTCCATACTCGACTTCTCCAGAATCTTTCGAGCATATCCCGACTGACAAAGTGTTATGCCGTTGTCGGTTTGATTTACTTCAATGCCGAGGTAGTAGCACAGAGGTCCCAAATCGGTCATTTTGAACAGCCTCTTCATCTCTTCTTTAAACCGCTTGATCTCCTTCGAACTCGATCCAGTAATGATCAAGTCGTCCACGTAAACGCCCACGATCAGTCTGTTCTTCGCATCTCCCCTCGTGTACACAGCATGTTCAGAGTTGCTTCTTCTGAACCCGAGTGCCGTTAGACTTTTGTCAAGCTTCAAATTCCATGCTCGTGGTGCTTGCTTAAGTCCGTAGAGAGCTTTGTTCAGCTTCAAGACTTTCTCGGCTTGCTCCTTGGATTGAAAACCCGGCGGTTGAGAGACATAAACTTCCTCCTTAATGTCTCCGTTCAAGAACGCCGTTTTCACATCCATGTGGTGAATCTCCCATCCACCGTTTGCTGCCAATGCAAGAAGTAGTCGTATAGTTTCCATACGAGCTACTGGGGCAAAGACTTCTTCGTAGTCAATGCCTTATTTTTGAACATACCCTTTCGCCACGAGTCGTGCTTTGTGTTTTACGACTTCTCCCTTGGAATCCTTCTTTACCTTGAAGATCCACTTTAAACCGATTGCTCGATGACCCTTTGGCAAATCGGTGAGTTCCCATGTGTCATTCTCTTCAATCGACTTCAGCTCTTCCTACATAGCTGCTCTCCAGTATGCATCTCCCTTTGCTTCTTCATAGCTTCCAGGTTCTTCTGCAGTCGTGTAAAGCAGTAGCTCTTCAGACTGCACTGGTTCAGTTTGTGCATAAATCTCACTTATGCTTCTCATCTTCGGTATTCTATCGCTCGAATCTTCTTCATCAGACTCTTCTTCATTTGGTGAGACTTCCTGATCATCAGCACTGGTCGAAGTTTGGCTTTGAGATGTGGTCGTAGCTTCTTCCGTATTGTCAGCATCGACTTCTTCGACTTCGAAGGTTACCCACTTCGATATGTCTTTCTCAATGTCCTCGTGTTCTTCCCACTCCCAATGTTTGTTCTCTTCGAAGACCACGTCTCTGCTCACATGAATCTTCTTTTCGACCGGATCATAGCACCTGTACGCCTTGGTGCCTGGTTCCGAGCCAAGATAAATCATCCGTCTGCTCCGGTCGTCTAGCTTCTTGAGATAAGTGGATGGCTTCACATGGGCTAAGCATCCGAAGACCCTTAGGTGCTCGACATTGGGTTTTCTTCCCGACCACTGTTCATATGGAGTGACTCCATCCAGTGATCGCGTGGTCGCACGATTTAGCAGATAGACAGCATGTCGTACTGCTTCTGCCCAAAATCTCCCGGGCAGGAATCGGCTCTTCAACAGACTTCGTGCCGTTTCGACCACGGTCCGGTTTCTTCTTTCTACGACTCCGTTTTGTTGAGGTGAATACGGAGCCGTGAAGAGTCTTGCAATACCCTTCTCTTCACAAATCGAGTCGAACTCTTTCGTGAGGAATTCTCCTCCTCGATCTGACCTGACCGACTTCACCTTTTTGTCGACTTCGTTTTCGACAAGAGTTATGAACTTCTGAAAGTTCGTCTTTGCCTCATCTTTGCTTTTCTGCATGTACACCCACATGGCTCTTGAATAGTCATCCACGATCAACATGAAGTATTGATTCCCGGCATCTGTACGAGGTGTGATTGGTCCGCACAGATCTACGTGAACCAATTCGAGTGGTTGCGAAGCTCTAAAACTCGTCTGCTGTGGAAAACCGCTACGAGTTTGTTTCGCCACCAGACAGCCTTCGCAGACTTGCTCCGGGTGGTCGATTGTCGGTAATCCGACCACCATCTCTTTTCCCGCCATCGTGTTGAGACTCTGGAAATTCAGATGTCCGAATCTTGCGTGCCATAGCCAGGCCGCATTATCGGTTGTAGTCTTCATACACTTCGGCTTGCATGCTTCAATGTGAATTTTGTACAGACGGTTTACCGTTCTCTGTACTTTCATCAGCAGTCGCTCAGTGTGGTCGTACATCTTCAGATAGGTGTCTTTGAGTTCAATCCGACAACCTTCTTCAGTCAATTGTCCAAGGCTTATAATGTTGCTTCGTAGACTTGGAATGTAGTATACATTCGACAATCTCCTCTGGCTTCCATCCTTGCACTGCATCAGGATCGTGCCTCTCCCTTTTATCTGAATGGTCGAGCCGTCTCCGAACTGTACTCTTCCAAGCACATTCTTATTTAATTCGTAAAACATCGAGTACGTACCCGTCATGTGGTTGCTGGCTCCGTTGTCGAGATACCAGTCTGCCGTCCGCTCTTGAGTCTGCTCTCCTTTCTCCAACAGACTCGGAAACACTTTCTCCTCGTTTAATAGAACCATTGTCGGTTCGTCTGCAGTGCAGAGCGACAACAGCAATGTCGGCTCTTTGTGCTCATCCGTTTGAGCCAGGTTTGCTTCCTCTACTTTCTTCTTACTCTGGCAATTCGCAGCATAGTGACCATACTTCTTGCAGTTATGGCACTGGATGTGGCTCCGACATTCGGCTGCGTAGTGCCCAAACTTCTCGCACGTGTAGCACTGGACATCAGACTTGTCGGTCTGACGGTCGCCGCCTCCACGACCACCTCCTCGACCACTTCGTCCACGACCTCTGTGATCGAAGCCTCGACCTCGTCCATGAGATGCACCGCGGCCGGTCGATGTGCCACGACCACGACCACGACCGCCCCTTGATGTCGATTCTCCTCGGTTCTTCATGTCTTCCTTTACAAACAATGCTTGTTGGTTGTAAGGCCTTTGTCCTTCATTGTCGGCTTGATAACTCTTCAGAAGCTGCTCGTGTGCTTTGAGCGCTCCAGTCACCTCCTCAACCTTCATCTTCGAGAGGTCTTGCGAGTACGTGAGTGTAGTTACGACCGAGAGAAACTTCTCTGGTAGTACTCGTAGATACTTCTTCACCGCCACCTCGTCTTTCAAGTCGTCGCCGAGAGATTTGATCTCGTTTACGACTTCGTTAAACTTCCCAGAGAACTCCTCCACAGTCTGGTTCTTTCCCATCTTCAATGATTCAAACTCACTCCTCAATGTTTGAAGTCAAACTTCCTTCACTCGATCTACTCCTTGGTGCATTATCTGCAGAGTAGTCCAGACGTCTTTCGCCGTCTCCTTGCCGACTAGCTGCCGCATCATCGAGTCGGGCACAGCTTGATAGATCGCTGCCATCGCCATCTTGTCGAGACGATCATCGAGGACCTTGTCCTTCTCCTTCGGTTCAACCGGGCCCCAGACGCCCTGTGCGATCATATTGACCTTCATCTTCATCGCCCAGACCGGATAGTTGTCCGAACTGAGGATCGGGTACTGCAGCGACACGCTCTGCTTCGCCGTGTCAGCCATGTTTAACCACGGCTCTGATACCAACTGTTGTAAGGTCTTACGACCTCCCAGGACCTTTTACGACCGGTTAGAGTCGTTTACGACCGGTGAGAATCAAATACGATCGGTTCAGAGTACTTACGACCAATTTCGAACGTCTCAATCTCCTCCGATCGCTTTTTCAACGTGGTCGTAAATTTACTGTAGCAATTTACGACCGCTCTGCGATATCGCTGCCGCTGCCTTCCTTCAGCCGCTCGAGATACCGTGATCGAAACCTTCTACGATCACGCAGTGATGCTGGCGATCACTGTTCACCGTGGTCGAACACCCGTACGACCACGTTCACTTCCTTCAACGTGGTCGGAGTCGCTTCCGACCACGTTCTGGCCTTCCCGGTGTAGTCGTAGCTCGTTACGACCACCTTTGACTCCTTACGACCACCTTCACCGTGGTCGTAGCCTTCCCTGCTGGAACTTTTGTCGTGGTCGTAACTCCTCCCGATCACGCTTGCGGTGATCGTGAGTCCTTCCGACCACTCCTGGCACAATCACACGACAAAACAATGCTTTGTGTGTTTCCCTCTTTTTGGTATTTTCTCAATTGCTTGGTACATCGAATACATGGCTCTAAGCCTCTTTTTATACCCGACTGTCCTACTTCAACACGGGTTCTCAACACCTACTCCGACTCTGATTCTAATATGACTTCGACTAGGTTTCCACCTACGACTCTGAATTGCGGTTGCAACTCGACTTCGATTACACCCAAATTTTGCACATGACTCTAAAAGTCCGGAACAACGGCGACGAGAGCAACCGCTTCTTCGCCGTCGAGCTCGACACCTTGCAGCAAGACAAGTTCCACGACATCAACGACAACCATGTGTGATGGATAAACCACGCGTACGCGTAAACCACGCGGTATCGCGTAGAGTGCGTTGCGTGTGGAGTCCGCGTGCGTCGTGTGTGCGTGTGTTGCGCTGTGCGCGTGAGTTGCGTGTGGGTTGTTGCGTGCGTAAGTTGCGTGGCGTGAGTTGCGGCGTGGGTTGTTGCGTGACGTGAGTTGCGTGCGTGCGTTGCGTGCGTGTGTTATAAAAAGCCTGTAAACGCTGTGTTTTGAAAGAGCAGAAAATACAGAGAAAAAAAACGGTGTTCCGTCGCCGCAGGCGTTTCGTCGCCTGACAAAAATCCTCGCGTTCTAGTGTTTGATCTTGGGCTAATTCCTTCATTTGGTATCAGAGCCGGTGAAGTTCAACAGCAAGCTGATGGCCGGTGACGAGCGTACGCCGCCATCATCTCCGAAAGGCGTCGACGACCCGAAGTCCGGCGGTAGCAACACACGACGTGAGGTCATGGTGGAACGCGTCATCAAGGAGTCCAGCGGGTCGGTGGAGTTCCCGGTATTGACGCGGGCAAACTACCACGAGTGGGCGTTGGTGATGCAGGTGAACTTGGAGGCGCTCGGGCTCTGGCGTGCCGTGGAGACGAGCGACGTCGAGCGTCGCGAGGATCGGCTGGCGTTGGCCGCCATCCTGCGCGCGGTGCCGACGGAGATGCGCTCGGGTCTCGCCGTGAAGAAAAGTGCCAAGGAGGCATGGGCGGCTGTGAAGACGATGCGGATGGGCGACAAGCGCGTGCAGGAGGCGAATGCGCAGAAGCTCCTCAAGCAATTCGAGAATGTGGCATTCAACGGTGGTGAGTCCATCGACGAATTCGCCATGCGTCTCGGCTCCCTCGTTGCGGAATTGCGCGAGCTGGGAGAGAACATCGAGGAGGTGCGCGTCGTCAAGAAGCTGCTTCGCGTGGTGCCGGCGAAGTACAATCAAGTCGCCGTGTCCATCGAGATGCTCATGGACTTGAATACGATGTCGCTCGAGGAACTGGTTGGACGACTCCGAGTTGCTGAAGATCGGTGCGGTGCCGAGGCGATCGCGGACGGCGTCGGGCAGTTGCTGCTCACCGAGGAGCAGTGGGAGGCGCGCCGGCGTCAGGGCAACGGGAGGCAGCGAGCGCGTATGGACTTCGTCAAGAACAGCGGCCGTGCAAAGGGCGGTGGCTGGAGCGACGACGACGACGCGAGTAGCATGAGCTCGGGTGCAAGTAGGCGTTCGCGCTGCGCCAGGCGAGGAAGGTGCTACAACTGTGGCGTACGTGGCCACATCTCCAGGGATTGCCGTGAGCCGAGGAAGGAGAAAGCACTGCTCGTCGAAGGCGACGACGAGCTAGCACTCATGTAGGTCGGGTGCATGGGGTGTCGTGGTTTAGGGGGTGATTGTTGGATAAACCACGCGTACGCGTAAACCACGCGGTATCGCGTAGAGTGCGTTGCGTGTGGAGTCCGCGTGCGTCGTGTGTGCGTGTGTTGCGCTGTACGCGTGAGTTGCGTGTGGGTTGTTGCGTGCGTGCGTTGCGTGGCGTGAGTTGCGGCGTGGGTTGTTGCGTGACGTGAGTTGCGTGCGTGCGTTGCGTGCGTGCGTTATAAAAAGCCTGTAAACGCTGTGTTTTGAAAGAGCAGAAAATACAGAAAAAAAATGGCGTTCCGTCGCCGCAGGCGTTTCGTCGCCTGACAAAAATCCTCGCGTTCTAGTGTTTGATCTTGGGCTAATTCCTTCAATGTGGGTGTCGACATCAACGGCCTCATCCGCGAACTCTCCCCCTCTGTCCGTACGCAGCGCGCGGAGCTTCTTGCCACTCTTGCGCTCAGCCGCCGCCTGGATTCGCTTGATGGCGGTCGGAGCAACGTCTTTGGCCGGTAAAAAGGCGACCCACATGTACCGGCTGTAGTCGTCGACGAGGAGGAAATAACGATTGCCGCTGGGTGTCGATGGCGAGATTGGGCCGCACAGGTCGCCATGCAGCAGCTCGAGGGGTTCGGTGGAGCGTGTCAGTCAGGCCCGTTGATGAGGGCATGCGACCTGGGCGATGGCACGGGGCCCCTAAATTGGTGGGGCCCTCAAATTGGATGATAAGAATTTGATGACTGCTTGTGTTAATCTTGAGGATGCACTTAAGAATGGAGAACACAAAGATATTGATGGACATGAATTGTTTGCGGAGTTAACTTTCATCCAAGATTTACTTGAGGAATCTATGGGTCCTCTTGATATTCTGAAGTTTTTGAAGAAGTGCCCCTTTTATCCTAACGCTGTTATTGCATATAGAATTTTGTTAACCATTCCTGTGACTGTTGCATCTGCGGAAAGGAGATTTTCTAAACAAGTTGTTGAAATTCTACTTGCGTTCTACTATGACACAAGAAAGACTCAATAGGTTAGCGATAATAGCGCTTGAAAATGATGTCTTGGAGAAGATTAATTATGAAGATATAATTGGAGATTTCATTTCAAGAAATACAAGGTGTATGATGCTTTTTAGTAGAATATGAGGTCAGTACTATATTTTTTTTGTCTTAATATTTGATATATTTCCAAATCTTGTATGGAGTAATACATATTGAAGTTACATCTTACATGATTGTGCGATAGTATGCCTTAGTTATATTAGACCAATATTTTTTAAAAATTGAGGGCCTCATTTTGCAATTCGCCCTGGGGCCCCAAATTTTTGGAGACGGCCGCGCTGCAGGTGCATGACGCTGCTTCCCAGCGAGACACGCCTCGCACACCTGGTCGACCTGCAGAAAACTGAAGCATTAGCCAACTAACTAAATGCATGCGTACAAGGTTTAACATCCAACAAAACTCCCCCTAAACCTTGCATGCTGATTGAATTTCGACGAGGTCGATCTTGGATCGCAGCTCAATGAACCTATCGCGCCCAAGTGCCTTCGTCAGGATGTCCGCTAGCGGCTCAGTAGTGTCGATGAACTCAACCTTCACCCTGCCCTCCTCAATGCACTCTCTAATGTAGTGGTATCTAGTGTCGATGTGTTTACTACGACCGTGGAAGATAGGGTTCTTACTGAGCAAGATTGCAGATTAGTTGTCAATCTTCAACGTGATGGCACCAGCCTCCTCTCCTCTGAGTTCAGCTAGAAGGCGCGCCAACCACACACCCTGGCAGGCAGTAGTTGTTGCAGCGATGTATTCAGCCTCGCATGATGACAGGGCCACGGCCTTTTGTTTCTGCGATTGCCAGGTGATCAAGTTGTCATCGAGGAAGAAGAAGACGCCAGAGGTGCTCTTGCGAGTGTCAATGTCACCCGCGAGATCGCTGTCGCTGTAACCAACCAACTGCACAGCTTCTGTCTTCCTTTTGTAGCTGCAGCCGTAGTTGATGGTGCCGGTGACATAGCGTAGCACTCGCTTCATGGTTGCCAGATGCTCGATGGTGGGCTTCTCCATGAACCTACTGATGTAGCCCACCGAGAACGCCAAGTCTGGCCTTGTATTCACCAAATAGCGCAGCGAACCCACGATCCTTCTGTACTCAGTGGCATCGACAGTAGGGGCAGTGCTCGACTTACTGAGTTTGAGTCGCGATTCCATGGGGGTGAGACTGGGATTGCTCCCAACCATGCCTGCCGCCTCCAGTATCTTCTGGGCATATGCGCTCTGGCTCACGGTGATGCCATCGTTGGTCTGATTCACCTCTAAGCCAAGGTAGTAGCGCAGTAGGCCGAGGTCGCTCATTTGGAACGTCCCCTTCATCTCCGCCTTGAATTGCTTGAGCTCGATGGAGTCACCGCCCGTGATGATGAGATCGTCGACGTATACGCCGACCACCAGGCGATGCACGCCCGCACCATGCATGTATACGGCATGCTCGGAGGCGCTGTGATGGAACCCAAGTGACAACAGAGATTCGTCCAACTTGGCGTACCATGCGCGCGGGGCCTGACGAAGTATCACAGACGATTCTTACCCATGAACCGTCTGTAATATTCCAGTATCACTGACGATTTTTATTTAAAACCGTCTATGATAATCTAGGATTATCACAGACGATTTTTTATTAAAAACCGTCTGTGATAACTTCATTATAACAGACGGTTCATATTAAAAATCGTCTGTGATATGTTTCCCGCCTTGCAATTCCCCAAAATTTCATAATTTCCCGCCTGAGTCCGAGTAGGATTCAGTTTTGAGACACATTCAGTAAAACGGGCATAACTTTTGCATACGGTGTCCATTTTTGATGTTCTTGTACTCGTTGGAAAGCTAACGACGAGTCCGATAAAAATATCCAAGACCCCGAAAATCGGCCATCTTTGGATCTAAACCTGCGTCGCAAGTTTTTGGTTTCAGTTTTTGCCCTTTTTCTTGGTCTTCCTTTCGGAATTTGGATTTTTCTTCAACTGAAAAGTTGTAGATCTCATCGAAACCTTTCAAATGTGTATATATAAGCCATATAAAACTTTGCTATTTTATCTTTTCAGACTAGTTGTTTATATTGTATCGGTATATAAAGTTTTTTGCTCTAATTCACAGACGGTTGGCATATAGAACCGTCTGTGATATTCATTCATCACAGACGGTTCTAGCTACCAACCGTCTGTGATAATCTGACCGCTGGGCCCGTCGATCCTCCTCAACCCAATCCTAGCCAATAGAAATCCACCAATCCTTACCCCACAGATCGTAGCTCCGTCTCTCCATCCCCGCGCCAAAAAATTTCGCACTCCCTCCCCTATAAATAATCACCACAACCCAGCCTCCTGTCTGTTCTCCTCCTTGCTGTTCTCCTCCTCTTTGTTGTTCTCCTCCTTGCTGTTTTCCTCCTCTTGATGTTCTTCTCTTCCTTGCTATTCTCCTCCTCCTTCTCCTCCTTGACCCATGCCATAATAGCCCCACGAAGCAGACGATGCACAAGGTAGCGCTCAATCAACGCCGACGATGGTGGGCGTCAAAGACATCCAGCTCGTGCGCTGCATCAGGGGCGAGAAGGCCTAGGCATAGAGGATCTTTGCTTTTCTCTGTTCTTGTTGTATTAGCTAGATGGGCAACATGTTTGTTGTTTTGGGATATTGTAATGGTAGGCTCTAGTCTTAATAAAAATAAAATGTGTACTGTGTTTCATACTATATTTGCTTGTTTTCATTTCAATTAATTGATTTGCGAAATGGATATTTTATGTTTGTGAAATAAATTGAGATGTGAATTGGATGTAGACATGTACATATTGATCTGATTGTTTCAGAGGGCATAGCTAGCATTTTCTGAGGCTAGCAAATAAACAGAAATAGATTTAGGGGTAGAAGAGAATAGCACATACGGTTTTTAACTAAAAACCGTCTATGCTAGATATCACAGACGGTTTTTAGTTAAAAATCGTTTGTGATTATCACCTATCATAGACGGTTTTTACTTACAAACCGTCTGTGATTATCAGCTATCACAGACGGTTTTTAGTTACAAACCGTCTGTGATATTTACACCACAGACGGTTTGAAAACCGTCTGTGATAACCTTTGATTATCACTGACTCATAAATTCAGACGGTTCAAAAAATCGTCTGTGATGACGTTTTTGGACCGTCTGTAATACGATTTTCTGTAGTAGTGGCGCCACCATGCTTGGCCAACCAAGCATACTCGCATCAAAACATCTCATGATGTTTGCTGAGACGTTACAGACCAGCTTCGCAAGAAGAAATATGTCCTTCCTTGTACGCCTTCTCCTGGCCATCTCCCTCGGCCTAAACCTTGCAGCCTTGCTCACCACTGCCGACGACGATCAGTTCGACTACTCCGGCTTCGCTGGTTCTAACCTCACGGTCGACGGCACCGCCACCGTCACATCGGACGGGCTCCTCGAGCTAACCAACGGCATGGCCTATCTCAAAGGCCATGCTTTCCACCCGGCTCCGTTGCGCCTCCGCAATTCGACCAACGGCATGGTGCAGTCCTTCTCGGTCGCCTTCGTGTTCGGCATCGTCTCCGTCTACCCCGACTTCAGCGCCCATGGCATGGCCTTCTTCATCGGCCCAAGCAAGGACCTGTCGGCCGCTCTGCCAGTCAAGTACCTGGGCCTCACGAACGTCCAGAACGATGGCAACGCCAGCAACCACATCTTCGCCGTCGAGCTCGACACCATCCAAAGCGTCGAGTTCAAGGACATCAACGCCAACCACGTAGGCATCGACATCAACGGCCTGCAATCCATGCGGTCCTACAACGCCGGTTACTACGATGACATGAGTGGTAACTTCCAAAACTTGAAGCTGATTAGCCGTCAGGATATGCAGCTGTGGGTGGACTACCATGAGGAGACGAAGCAGATCAATGTGACCCTAGCTCCCGTCGAAATGGCCAAACCTGTCAGGCCACTGCTCTCAACCACCTACGACCTCTCAACAGTGCTCACTGACCTAGTGTACCTCGGCTTCTCGTCGGCGACCGGCCGTGTTGTTGGCTGGAGCTTCGGCATGAGCCACACCGATTCTCATACAAGGATCTGTTCCGTGCTACGGACGGATTCAAGGACAAGCATATACTCGGCGCAGGAGGGTTTGGGAGAGTATACAAAGGAGTGCTTCAGCCAAACAAATTGGAGGTTGCTGTGAAGAGAGTGTCCCATGAATCAAGACAGGGGATGAGGGAGTTTGTTGCGGAGATAGCCAGCATTAGCCAGTATTGCTCTATCTGCACGAGAGGTGGGAGAAAGTGGTTGTCCACAGAGACATCAAGGCAAGCAACGTGCTCCTCGACAGAGACATGAACGGGCAGCTAGGTGACTTCGGTTTGGCAAGGTTGTACGACCATGGCACTGACTCACAGACCACGCACGTCGTCGGCAGGGCGTCCCCTCTCACGGATGTGTTCGCCTTTTCCTCCTCGAGGTCGCATGTGGGCAGAAACCCATCAAGGAGGACGCGCAGGGCGGCCAGATGGCACTGGTCGACTGGGTGCTCCAGCACTGGCGCAATGGATCGCTCATGGAGGCGGTGGACGCGAGGCTCCGAGGCCGGGATACTGTGCTCGCACCCGTTCGCCAGTGCAAGGCCCGGCATGGGGCAAGTCGTGCGCTCTATCACCGCTGCGACGCCGCTCCCTGAGCTGACACCGACGGATTTGAGCTTCGATGTGCTGGCGATGATGCAGAACAGGGGGTTTGACACGTCTGTCGTGTCGTATCCGGATCTGGTGACGAGCTTTGGCACGATCTCCAGCCTCTCGGGAGGAAGATAACGTCAATGGTGCTTGGAAGTTGCTTTGAGCATTTGGTGTTTGTATGTGTATGTGTTCTCCCAGAGTGCATGTATACAAGTATATTGGATTCCCTGGAGAGAGAGAATATGTAGTAGAGCTCGGCCAACACTAGCTAGACCTGCAATAGTCTTTACTATTATAAAAGTGTAAGTTGGTGATTGGTTCATTCTCACTTCTTTCTTCTCAGCCATCCGATTTGATCTCGACCATTCGTCTCTCTCCTCCTCTCTCAGGATACAACAGGTCACCCTTCCCATCTCCTCGCGTATTCTGGTCACCCTTCTATCTCTGTCGCTTGCTCTCTAATGTTTGATGTGTGAAGTTGGTCAGGCAGTAAGTTTTATCTATTTTTATAATTTCGTTACAACGCACGAGTCTCTAACTAGTAACAGAATAAATTGCAGCAGAGGCCTCTGTTGTCTATTGCTGTTCCTTTGTTATTTTTTTCATCACAGTGCAAATTAAAACCAGGGCTTCAGAGCTCAGGCTACTGCATAAACTGTCTTCCTCGTCTTTTTTTCCCCTAAAACGAAAACAGATCATTTGTGTGTGCCCAAGTAAACCAGAAAGAGGGCTGGCTCAAAGAAGCCCAAGTAAAGCCCATGCATGCGGACCTGCACCAGCCCATTATTATCCACACAGGCCCGGAAGGCCGGCATGTGGTCGGTGAAATTGTTTTGACTGTGCTGCTTCGTTAACGTGGTTACATTTTTTTCACCGACTTTTTCCCCCTTTTCTCTCTACCGCAGACAATATACAGTGACGACATGACTGACAATTTGATTGGGTGCCCCGTCACAGACGTTGCGTTGAACGAAGATAAATCGAAAATAACAATCTAATCTAAAATTATAGCAACTTTATATCGAAACACCGAGACCACAACGATAGCAATCAAATCACAGACCTCAGAATAGATCAATTCACACAACCAATATGTAGGAGATGCATGAATAAAGTGATCCCGGCAGGTCAATCTAAACAATTCCGGTGAATCAGTAAGGACAATAAAGACAAGAACTCTCAAATTCTAGGAAAAACACTCTCCAAACTATCCGTATGCATGACTTAATCTCACTGTGCTGTTTTTCTCCTTGCTTGACTTGTACACTTCAGAGTCAAACGCAATTTTTAGACTATGAACAGAGTACTTTGACTGACGATTTTTCATTATTTTTTCCTGTAGCATAAAGTACTTGAATTGCTACTAGTGTAAAATCTATGTACCATTGTATTAGGTCACGCACGTTCACACTGGATAGCCACCTCTCATGTAAATACTATCAACAAATTCACACTGAATTCCATTCTCTGCTTTGACCGCTAGAAAGCAGTACTAGTACAGACAACGACACATTTGGAAATTCAGACCGGAGACTGGCTGTAACGCGCAACTAGGCAAGTCATGCGTGGTTCAGCCACCCCCCACGCAAATCAAACTAGCAAATGCACTGTAGCTAAAATGACTAGGCATGGCCAAGGCCCAAGGAGATACTTCACTTCATCCTCCCATTTTTTTTTTCTAATCCTTCGATTTTTTTTTTCTGAGTAGTTATAGCTAGGTGGATTCTTTTGGACTGCGATTTTAATTTTTGGCTTATGATTTTTGAATTCTGGCTATCCGTAAGAGATAGTACACGGAGGAAGCAGTCGCATACGAATTTGACCGGTATAGTTAAATTCAGTACAGTGTCTAATACAATCTACCTGTATACCCCATCTTAAAAAGATGCATTGTTCAAAAGCTAATTACTATAGCAGGAAGTGATAAGCCAAAACCAAAGCCAAAAAGAACCCAACCAATGGGTATGTTCTTTTTTGTTTCGGTTTATGACTTTTTATTGTGATTTTTGGCTTTTGGATTGTTTGTGAGAGTACGGGTAATAGAAACTTACGTGTGATTTTGATCGATATAAATAAAATCGTTACAGTATGTACTACAATTAATTTGTAGACCTCACCTTAAAAAGATATTATTTTTAAAAGCTAGTTACTGTAGAAAAAAAATCGAAAAACTGTTTTTCTAAAATATGAAAAGAAGAGGCCCAACACAAGAACACTGAACCAAATATTTTTAGTTGACCGTAAGTAAATCTTGACAAGATTTGAGCTGGTATTGGTTGTTTTTCTGACCAAAACAAAAAAGAAATTTGGACCGTTCAAATCATTTGTATACCCCGTAAAACACGTTGCCACATTCACATTCACCGTTCAAAACAGAGTAACTTGGAGTTTGAATATGACATATGCAGGGTACCATTTCACCCGATCAACCTAGTCATCTTTTCTGTACATGATAGTGATCATTGAACTTCATTCGAGGCTGGGGTGGGCTACACTTTTTTTTTAGATAATGGTATAAAAAACAACCGGCTTCTCCCTTCAAGAAGGAATCAGGCCACAAGTTCCACACAAGATAACAGCACACACCAGCTGACCAACACAACCAAGTCAGCACAACTCCAGTTTTAACCCAAGACTAATCACTAAGTCTAAGGGCACAAGGCCAACCAAAAAAAACTGAACACTGCAGAGCCGCAGACTCTAGTTTTCGACACCCTTGGACAAGCAACTTCTTCAAGTCTTCACTCCTTTGTAGCAGTCCCCACTGTCTCAGCCAATGCGTTACTCTGAACATGACCTGCGAAATAGATTTTAGACTGCATATGTCAAAAACCCGTTCATTCCTGGTAAGCCAAATCGACCAGCACAAAGCAACAGCTCCTGTAAGCAATAAGCTTCTAAATTCTCTCCCACTTTGTTTGTGCCAAGCACCAAAAATATTCCGAATACTAGTTGGCGGTTTTAACCCAAGCACCATGTGGATAGCACGCCACAAGGCCTTAGCCATCACACAGTCGAAAAAGAGATGCTGAATATTCTCTGGATTAGAGCAAAAACAGCAATTTGGATTGCCCCTCCAATTCCTTTTAGCTAAATTATCCTTTGTTAGAATCACCCCCCTCTTTAGAAACCACGAAAAGATCTTAACCTTTAGTGGAATTCTAAGCCGCCAAATGTCCAGGGACACTTTGATCCCATTCCTTATTAAGTACGCATACATGGACTTGACCGAGAACATTCCATTAGAATGCAAGTTCCAGCAAAACGAGTCCCTGCCATCCTGAAGACTAATACTCGCAATTCTACCAATTAAGTCCTGCCAAGCAACCAAATTGTTACCCACTAACGCTCTTCTGAAAGCGATGTTAAAAGGAACCGACCGAAGAACCTCAGCTACCGAAGACTGCTTCCTACGAGCAATATTGTAAAGGGAAGGATAGACCTCTTTCAAGGGAACCCCCCCTAACCAACGATCCTCCCAAAACCTGATTTGGGATCCATCCGAGACTTTGAATCTTCCTAATCTCAGAAACTGCTCTTTAACCCCCAAAAGACCCAACCAGAAGTGAGAGTCCCCCGGTTTCTTGGTCACTTGAGATAAAGTCTTATTTTTAATATACTTGTTTCTAATAAGATCTTGCCACATACCATCTTCATTCAAAAGCTTGAACAACCATTTACTAAGCAGACATTTATTTTGGATCTCCAGGTTCTGGATGCCAAGGCCCCCCTGTTCCTTAGGTTGGCAAATAATCGGCCATCTAACCAACCTATATTTTTTCCTGTGTTGATCATTCTGCCAGAAAAACCGAGATCTGACAAATTCAAGCTTCTTTAAGACTCCTTTAGGTAACTCGAAGAAGGAGAGCATGAACATAGGGAGACTGGACAGAACAGAATTGATTAACACTAATCTACCGCCCACTGACAGCATCTTCCCCCTCCAGCAGCTGAGCTTTTTCTCAACTCTTTCCTCAATGATTTTCCAATCCTTGTTGCTCAACTTCTTGTAGTGCAAAGGGAGACCAAGGTAACGACACGGAAAAGAACCTAATTCACAACCAAATAATTGTGTATATAGGTTTTCCTCCTCTTTTGCCTTACCAAAACAAAAGATCTCACTTTTGTGGAAGTTAATCCTAAGTCCAGATAATTGCTCAAACAAACACAGAATTAGTTTCATATTTTTCGCTTGCTCAATATCATGGTCCATGAAGATTATTGTATCATCCGCATATTGTAGAATAGATAGACCATCCTCCACAAGATGCGGAACTACCCCACAAATCTGCCCATTCGCTTTGGCTCTGGCAATTAGAATGGACAACATGTCCACCACTAAGTTAAACAAAACGGGTGACAACGGGTCACCTTGTCTAAGACCCTTTCGGGTTTGAAAGAAAGGGCCCATCTGATCATTAATTTTTATACCCACATTTCCGCCCTGCACGAATGCTTTAATCCAATTACACCACGTTTCGGAAAAACCTTTCATGCGAAGAGATTGTTGCAAAAAACCCCACTTGACTTTATCATACGCTTTCTCGAAGTCAATCTTGAATAACACCCCATTAAGCTTCTTCCGATGCATCTCGTGGATAGTTTCATGAAGTATTATTGCCCCTTCCATGATATTTCTACCCGGAAGGAAAGCTGTCTGGGAAGGTCGAATGATTTTTTGGGCAACAAGAGCAATTCTATTTGAGGCAACTTTTGTAAAAATTTTGAAACTAACATTAAGCAAACAAATGGGTCTGTATTGCTCTATCCTGCATGCTTCACTACCTTTTGGGAGCAGGATTATAGTTCCAAAATTTATACTATGTAGAGGTAGGACGCCCCTATGAAAGTCCTCAAATAACGCCATTAAGTCACCTTTGATCACCTCCCAGAACACTTGGTAGAATTCGACTGGAAAACCATCAGGCCCAGGGGCGGAATTATGCTTCATTTGGAAAATAGCCCTCTTGACTTCATCCTCGGAAAAGACCTCAGCCAGGATTTCATTTTCCAAATTTGAAACTTGAGGAATGTCATCAGTCCGTGACTCATCCAAGAACATGGAGGTTTCCTCAGGGGGACCAAAAAGGTTTTTGTAATAGTTGGTGATATACTTTTTTAGATTAGCATCACCACTAATTACCCCTTCCTCCTGTTCTAAACGGAAAATCCGAGATTTCCTATACTTACCGGACGCCACCAAGTGAAAGTATTTGGTATTCGCATCCCCCTCAAGTAAATTCTTGACTTTAGCTCGTTGGTACCATCTGAGCTCTTCTTCTCTTAGGAGATCAGCAAGCCTACTTTTTAACACAGGTTTTAGATTTACTTCTTCTGCCGAGAGGAGTAATGACTCGGCTTTTTTGTCTAATTCATCTAGCTTGTCCAGCAACACTTTCTTCTCTTTTTTATAAGCCCCGCTTGTGTTCTTCGCCCACCCCCTTAAGTACTGTCGAAGCCGCCTAATTTTAGCTTGCCATCTTTCCAAAGGGGTGTTACCCATCTGCATGCTAGCCCAGATCTCCTTGACCATGTCCATGAAACCTTCTCTAAATAACCAACCAAGCTCGAATTTGAAGGAGGGTTGGGAGTTACTAGAGGAAGGATTTCCTGTATCCATAAATAACGGCGTATGGTCCGAGATTTCTCTGTTTAAAGCCTGAACAGACGATTTGGGGAACTTTACTTCCCACTCAGTGGACATTAAAATTCTGTCCAACTTTTCAAAAGTCGGGATTTGAAGGCTGTTTGCCCACGTGAATTTCCTACCCGAAAGCACTAGCTCCTTAAGATTGAAAGCTTCTATAATAGCATTGAAAAGAAATGGCCATCTGTCATTGTAATTAGAGTTGCTTTTCTCTTTTGGCCCCCTAATGATGTTAAAGTCACCGCCTAAAATCAAAGGTAGTGATTCCTTAGCACAAAGGTGGGCTAGTTCAGTCAAAAAACTTTCTTTACGACTGGGTTGAGCAGCACCATACACATAGACAAGTAACCATTGGAAGCCATCATCCTTGTTCCTGATTTTAAACTTAACAAAAAAATCTCCTTCTTCTATTTCTCCAATATCAAAAATGAGAAGATTAATCCCCAAAAGCATACCTCCGGACCTGCCACACGGAGGCTTGACATGCCAAAGGAAGTCCTTCCCCCCGCACAGATTTTTGAGAAACATCTGTGAACACTCTCCCTTCCCTGTTTCAGACAGCGCAATGAAATCTAAATTCTTTTCAATCGACAAGTCCGAAAGAAATTTAAATTTCTTCGGATCACCTAAACCATTACAATTCCAAAAAACTCCTTTCATTTAGACTGAGAGAGATTTTTTCCTTACTTTCTGCTTTCTCTTCCTATTTTTCCCCCACTGATGCTTTGCACGGGTATCCTTCGAACCCCCGCAATCACCATCAGATGGACCCTCAGCCATCTCACCACAAAAATGGTTCAAAGCCAGGATATCCAGATCATCCCCCCCAAGTTCCTCAGACTGGTCTAGCAACGAAGCAGGTTCCCACGCTTTTCCTACTTCCGGCCTCTTGGCGCACCTAAGCCTATCCTTGTCTACAGAATTAAGGAAATCTAATTGCTCCGACCATGAGCATTTAGCCTCATCCAAACAGATCCCCAGAGAATTACACTTAGCAGCGAGAACTGAACTATCTAAAGCTGAAAAAGAGATAGCAGAGGAGGACATACCTTGCGACGAAGACACCTCCAAATTCCTTTTGGCCTTCAGCTTAGCAGCTCGCTGCAGAGAGTCTTGGTCCCCCAAACCAGAATTTCTTTTGCTAGCTCGCGAAGGAGTAACTACAAGCTGAGTCCCCACTTTAACCGGAGTGATTGGGCCATCAACCAACATCGCCACTGGATTGGAACCTTGTGCTGAAATATTGGCTTGACCTGCAGCCGGTCCAATCGGAACCGTCATCCAGGCAGCTTTTTTGCTATAACCAGATGACTGAAGCGCCACTAAGGGCCTAACCTTCCCAGTTACCACAGCACCACTATTAACCGTTACAGTAGACAGAGCAGCCTGGCGGCCCATTTTAGCAGGAGCCGAACCCGACTCAGCTCTGTTTTTCCCTTCCACCAAATCTTCCTTCTTGTTATCACTGTTGCTTTCTTTCCCTTCTTGTTCATAGTTTTCCTCTTCCTCAGCATCTTCAGTTGGATCAAAATCCAAGTCCATGTCAATTGGCCTCGGTGATGATTCAGGATCAGAGATCTCCACCCTGAATTGTAATTCATAAACGAAGTCCCCGATCACAATGTCTACTAGGTCAGGGACAAGACCAGCATCAAGAACTGCCACCTGAATCCTGCCCACCTCAAATTCTTTCACAAACTTCATATCTACTTTCCTAGTCACTCCCAGTATGGAGCCAATTGCCCATACAATGGGGAATTCCAAGAGCTCCTCAGGTAGCCCCCTGAACTGAACCCAAACCTTGGAAATCTCATATTTAAACACATTAGGATTGCTTTTGAATTCAAATTCCATTTTCGCTACTGTGCATTTAGCTTCCACAGGCCCCACGCGCACTAATCGTTGTAGTTCATCTATGGACGGAAAATTGGCAGCAAAAGTGTTTACCCCTAATGCTTTCACCTCCCAATTCACAGTGCCAGGTATGAGCCTCTCAAGTTCAGTACTGACCTGCAGATCAGTCATAGTACCTCCTGAGATTTTCACCTTAGCCATTTTTGATTCTTTCTTTTCCTTTTGCTTCCCAACATAATCTATGTAATAGAAACCCATTTTTTCCACCGCAAACCCATGTGGCACTGCAGTAGGTTTAGCACCCTTTGAAAAAGGGCAAGCTTTTGTGACATGCTCATCACTGTCACAGATTTCACAGCACAACACATTTGAGCACTCGCTCAGGACATGCCCCTTGGTTAAGCAACGGAAGCAGTAGGGAGTTTTGTTCTTTCCTTTACCTACATTCTGCCTTGGCACTATATTATCATTCTGGGTGTTGGCCCTTAAATTAGCTTCCTCCGAATTAAACTGCGAGTTCAGCACCGTACCTTCGGGGAGCAGATTTGTAGCAGAAGAAACTGAAGCTATTGCTGGAGGGGCATTCGAAGGCAACGATCGGGAAGCCAGTGGATTAGCGCTCCACACCTGGCCACCGCGGCCGCGGCCGACGCCGCGGCCACCGCTCCCTCGTCCTGCACCGGAAAAGTTGAAGTTGCCGAAAGTGCCCCGTCCGGCAAAGCCGAGAGGGGCGTGACCACCACGAGCGCCTCGACGGCCGCGCCCTCCTCCCTGCCATCCCCGATTAGCGCCCGGGTGATAGCTGGGGTTGAAGCCCGGGTGATAACCCCCCCTGCCCGCCATCTGCCCCAAATTGGAGGCACCGCTACCGCCTTGATGGGTGGGAGGATGCTGACTACCCTGGCTAGCACTGGGATGATGGTTTGCCATGCCGGAGCCTTGAGGCGTCAAAACTCTGCGACCCTCCCTCACTACCTCCGCGAAAGACCGAGGCCTTCGTCGAGCAGAGTAACACTTTATTCGTGTTCCAACTCTGGAGAAAAGCGCAACGAGGCCAGAGCACGGCCTGATCCTAGCTCGAGAAGCGCCGCAGCCCGCCTCGTATACTGTTGCCCGAGTAAAAGCAGTTAATACTTCTGGGCCCGAAGCGATCTCTCCGGAACTCGAGCCCACCGAAGCGTCAAACGCCGCACGGGGGCCTTTTAGTTCCGGGAAATCTGGGGACAATAATTGCAAATCTTTGGCTTTGTCAGCCAAATCTTCTTGATTTAGCTTCGAACACTGTGAAACCAAAGCCGCAGGATCCTCTGAACGGCAGCCAACCTTCTTCCACTCACTCTGCCCCACCTCCCGCGCTTTCTCCATCACGTCCCCTAGGGTTCGAAGAGGAGAGGAGCGAGGCGGAGGCAGCGGACCTTTCCAGGCTTCGGGGTAAAGCTTCCTTTTAACCATCGACTCGATGATCCTATCTGCCAGCTGCGACTTCGGAAACTTCCTAGCCTTGGCAACACTGCCAAAGGAAGCAAGCTCCCTCTCCGCTCTGTAAAGATCACGACTCTCCACCCCGGCCGCCGCCGCTTCTGCGATGAACTCCGGAGTCGATAAGACCTCACCGGAATCGGAAGATCCATCTGCCTCAGATAGCTCATCCGAGACCCTTTCCCCATTGGCCACCGCCCAAAACCTCCCAAACTCCGGCCCATGCACCGGCTTTGGTCGAACAGACAAAGCTGCTACCATCTGGACAAAACAAGACAGCTCCAATCTACCTTTCACACGCCTAGCTTCAGGATCGACCTCAAGAACTTTGGACGGAATGAGCCCGGGCCGTAAAGCACGCTTGGTCGCCGGTGCCAACGACAGCCGACGACCGCGACGCATCAGCCGCGAAAGAACCAGCCCATCCAGGAGCTCAACTAGCTAAGAAACACAAACAAGAACGCACCTGAAATCCGAAGCTCCGATAGTCGCCCTCTGAGGGGTTTGGTACTTGCTCACCTGCAATTTTTCCTACACGTACTCGTCCCACACCAGTACTACATCCAAAGGTTGATAGCTACTGCCAACAGGGACACTTTGACATTGATTTATCACTTTATATATTGTGATTAGCTTTTAAATGGTTCGTCTTTTTAAAATAAAGTCTACCGGCATACTGTAGTGGACACTATATCAAATTCAGATATACCGGTCAAAATCGTATATGACTATTTTTCTCTGCGTATTGTCTCTCAGAAACATACAAAATTCAAAAACTATAAACCATAAGTCAAAGCTACAGCAAAAAAACATATTTCTTTTAGCGCCTTCAAAAAGCTTAATATATTTTTGAACGGAAGGACTACAAACTAGTGGTCATCATCCAATAAGGGAAATTTTACCATCCTTGAGGGGGAAGAGGTACCAAATTTGAGCCGTTGATCACACTGATCGAACGGCTGAGATTTGGCAGTACCTAGTGGTACCGGACGCGAGGTACCAAGAGGTACAAGGTACCAAGAGGTACCAAATTTTGAGCCGTTGATCACACTGATTGAACGGCTGGATCTAATTTGGTACCTTTTGGTACCTTGTACCTCTTGGTACCTCCTCAAGGATAGGAAAACTGCTCAATAAAGAAAGTACTTGCCTGTCGGTTTCGTTTTTGAGCGAATTGCTTGCAAATTTCTTGGTAACAGTGGACAGATGACAGATGATCACATTTCGTGTTAGTTACTCAATACCGGCGACGATGCATGCTTACGCAACAACTTGCCTAGCTCCACTCCATTGCAAAACAATTATAAACTGCATGCCGATCAAGTGCAGTGCCACCACCAGCTCAATACACTGCCTGCTAGCTAGATTGAGCTTGCAGTCATATCTGCCATGAAGTCCATGTCCTTGCTGCTGCCGCTCCTCTTCCTTGGCCTTAACCTGGAAGCCATCGCCACCGGTGATGATCACCAGTTCATCTACACCGGCTTCGCTGGTGCCAACCTCACGCTCGATGGCGCGGCCAGAGTCACTCCAAATGGCCTAGTTGAGCTGACCTACGACGCCGTCCGGCTGAAAGGCCACGCCTTCTACCCGACGCCGCTGCACTTCCGCAAGTTTCCTAACGACACAGTCCAATCCTTCTCCGTCTCCTTCGTGTTCGGCATCGTCCATGCCTACCCCGAGATGAGCGGCCATGGCCTCTCCTTCTTCGTTGCACCGACCAAGGACTTGTCATCAGCGTTCTCAACCCAATACTTAGGCCTTTTCAATGCCCAGACAAACAACAACACAAATAGCCACATCTTTGCAGTCGAGCTCGACACCGCCCAAAACGTTGAATTCCATGACATCAACGACAACCACGTCGGAATTGACATCAATAGCCTCACCTCTGTGAAATCCTCCACCGCCGGCTACTACGACGATGAGAACGACATGTTCAAGAATTTGACCCTCATCAGCCAGAAGGCGATGCAAGTATGGATGGATTACGACCGAGAAACCACAAAAATCAATGTGACCATGGCTCCCCTTAACATGGCCAAACCTGTGAGGCCATTGCTCTCTGGCGCGTATAACCTCTCCTTAGTGCTTACAGATCAAGCATACATCGGTTTCTCTTCTTCGACAGGCGCAGCCTGTGCGCAACACTACTTGCTTGGCTGGAGCTTCAGGATGAATGGCCCTGCTCCAGCCATCGACGCCGACAAATTGCCAAAGCTGCCTCATGTTCGCCTGAAGCCTGATATATCCAAGGTATTGGAAATCATCTTGCCAATAGCAACTGCTGTATTCCTTATGGCTATGGGCACTGCTATTTTTCTACTTGTGTGGAGGCACATGAGGTATGCTGAGTTGAAGGAAGACTGGGAGATCGAGTTCGGGCCACAACGCTTCTCGTACAAGAACTTGTTCCTGTTAGAAAATGGCCCAATGAGCGAGGCCCATTTTCGCGAATCCCAAAGCATGCATGGTTAGTACCATATTGCTAAGGTAGGGGGAGGAAGACCAATTTATAAGGTGGAGTCCTCCCCACTCCTTGAATATGGAAAGAGATGGTATGAGGATGGCTCTGTCTAGTCACACACACGCGCACGCACGCGCGCGCGCGTACTCGCGTATTTTCGCGTGAAAATCGCGTGACTTGTGACTTGCGACGCGCGACCGTGTCGTGACGTGGCGCGCCGCGTGGCAGACCAAGTCCATCTTTATTTTTGCTAAACTCTGCGCGCACCACTATCTCTCTGATTGAATGAGATTCAAACAGTTGAATGAGGCAGTTACTAGTCAATTTGCACTGCTTAATTTGTGATTTGATAAGGCAGTTACCAGTGCATAATTCTGTTTAAACGCAGCAGTTACTAGTGAGTAGTAACAGCAGCGCCCTTAAAAGGGCCTGGAGACGTCCAGGAAAAGTAGAGAATTTTTGCACCTCCATTCTGTCTCTACTTTCTGCTCTGCGATCTTGTGCTGTGGTATTGTGCTGCAAGAACTTCGTCGACTCTTCTTCCCTGCGTGCACCGTGAAGAAGAGGAGCGGTATCTCCGGACCTTTGCTGTCGTGAAGACCTGCACGGGGGCGGCAATAAGGTTTCTGGGCAGCGCAACTGCGCGACCGCTCACTGCACTGCGACACATTCGTTCTGCACTGCGTCAAGCCTGCGCGGCTTCCTATTCTTCTTCAGACTAACAAGTAAGTCGTTCGTGCGCACGTTCGACTTTGTCTCTGTATTGTTTTCTTGTGCAAAATCTGAAGTATGGTGAATAGCTTGCTGTTAGTTGTGAGTTTTGCATCATTAGTTTATTATTTCTGTCTCCTAATAAAATTTGGAATTAAAATATTGCCTTTATTTTTAACATTCCAGAAACCTTATTGTGAATTTTGTTGCAATACAGAAATGGCTAATGCTTCTGATGCGATGAAACCTGAGAGGTTTTCTGGTCAGAACTTTCGTAGATGGCAGACTAGAGTCAAGTTTTGGC
The DNA here is from genome assembly GCA_017311315.1 of Dendrocalamus latiflorus. Lineage (NCBI taxonomy): Eukaryota > Viridiplantae > Streptophyta > Magnoliopsida > Poales > Poaceae > Dendrocalamus > Dendrocalamus latiflorus. The sequence continues at coordinate 2,091,560 of CM029644.1, forward strand.
TCATGTCTTTGGGACTGTGGTGGGTTATCCACCCGCAGTATCCATTTACGATTGAGCAGTACATGCAGTTCGAGACTGCGAACAATACTGCCCTTGGCTGCATTCTGACTGTTCTGGCAGATCAACTATATGATGTGTACATGGACTTCAAGTCCGCCACAGAGTTGTGGGATGCACTAGAGCTCAAATATGCAGAGGCAGAGGCAGGTCGCTGGCTCTACATATGTGAGCAGTTTTTCGACTTTAGCATGGATGAGGCTAAGTCCATAGTCGGACAAGCTCATGACCTCCAGCTACTAGTTGGTGAAATTGCGCACTTGGGCTGTGTGTTGCCTCCAAAGTTTGTGGCTGCGGGCATTGTTGCTAAACTCCCTGCCTCTTGGCGGGATTTTGCTACTAGCTTGAAACATAAGAGGGAAGAGATTTCTGTTGAGGATCTCATTGCAGCCCTCGATGTGGAAGAAAAAGCAAGAGCAAAAGATGCACCTAGCACATCTGGCCAGAACAATGCAAATGTCATACAGAGAAAGACTGTTGCTAAGAAGTACAAATCCAATAAACCGAACAAGACAACTAGTTTTAAGAAGAAAACTGAGAAAAAGGATTTGAAGGACATCACCTGCTTTGTGTGCGGTAAAGACGGTCATATGGCGAAGGACTGTCGTTTCCGCAAAATCAGAGATGGTGAACAGCCTAAGAAGAAGGCTGTTAACGTGACCATAGGCGAGGCCTCGACTTCAGGAGGGTATGGTAATTCACCTGTTGTCTTTTCAGCTTGTCAATCCACTGATTGGTGGGTTGATACTGGAGCTAATGTTCACGTATGTTCTGATATTTCCTTGTTTTCCTCTTATCAGGCAGCAGGGGCTTCCTCCGTCCTAATGGGAAACGGGTCGCATGCTTCTGTTCTTGGTGTTGGCACGGTGGATCTGAAGCTTACTTCAGGGAAGATTGTCCACTTGAAGAACGTACAGCATGCGCCTACAATAAAGAAGAACCTCGCTAGTGGTTCTCTCCTATGCAGGGATGGTTATAAGCTAGTTTTTGAGTCAAATAAAATTGTAATGTCTAAGTTCGGAAAATTTGTTGGTAAAGGCTATGAGAGCGGAGGCTTGTTCCGCCTAAGTATCTTAGAGTCTTGTTATAATTTGAATATTGCAACTGGTTCAAATAAATGTGAGGCAAATATTTGGCATTCTCGTTTCTGTCATATTGGTTTTGATAGTATTGCTAGAATGTCCAGATTAGATTTAATTCCAAGATGTGAAATTGTCAAAAGATCAAAGTGCCAGTCATGTGTGCAAGCAAAGCAACCTCGAAAACCCTTTAAGGGATTAGAGGATGAAAAGAACTTGGCACCTTTAGATCTTATTCATTCAGATTTGTGTGAAATGAATGGATTATTGACAAAAGGAGGCAAAAGATACTTTCTAACTTTTATTGATGATGCAACACGCTACTGCTATGTGTATTTGCTGAAAACTAAGGATGAAGCTTTAAACTACTTTAAAACTTATAAGGCCGAGGTTGAGAACCAACTAGAAAAGAAAATAAAAAGATTGAGGTCTGATCGTGGAGGAGAGTATGTCTCTCATGAATTCTCTCAATTCTGTTCTGAGCATGGAATAGTCCATGAATTTACTCCACCATATTCACCCCAATCAAACGGGGTAGCTGAGAGGAAAAACCGGACACTAACAGACTTGGTTAATGCCATGTTAGAGAGTGCCGGTATGCCTAAAGCATGGTGGGGGGAAGCTATTCTAACAGTAACTTTCGTCCTAAACAGAGTAATCACTAAAAAGAGTGAGATTACTCCGTATGAGGGATGGAAGGGGAGAAAACCTAATATTAATTTTCTGCGAACTTGGGGGTGTTTGGCAAAAGTCAATATACCATTGCAGAAAAAGAGAAAACTTGGACCAAAAACAGTCGATTGTATTTTTCTAGGATATGCACAAAATAGCACGGCCTATAGATTTTTAGTAGTTAAATCAGAAACTCCTGAGATTATTGCTAATACAATAATGGAGTCTAGAGATGCTTCATTCTTTGAGAATATCTTTCCTATGAGAACAGCAGGCAGTACTTCACGAACAGAGAATGTTCAAACTGATAATATTGAAAATGAGAATAATCAAACTTCTGAACTTCCCACCATTTCTGAACCAATATGTGATATCCCCGAGGAGGATAACAATCTAGTCGCAGAAGCTCCTCGCAGGAGCAAGAGACAAAAGGTTGAGAAAACCTTTGGTGACGACTTTATTGTATACCTCGTGGATGATGTGCCAAAGACTCTTTCAGAGGCTTATGCATCTCCTGATGCTGAGTATTGGAAAGAGGCAGTCCGTAGCGAGATGGACTCTATCATGGCTAATGGGACTTGGGAGATCACGGATCGTCCTATCGGGTGTAAACCTGTAGGATGTAAGTGGATCTTTAAAAAGAAACTAAGGCCTGATGGAACAATTGAGAAGTACAAGGCAAGACTTGTGGCCAAGGGTTACACCCAGAAAGAGGGAGAAGATTTCTTTGATACCTATTCTCCTGTCGCCAGACTAACTACCATCAGAGTGCTCCTTGCGTTAGCATCTTCCTATGGTCTACATGTTCATCAAATGGACGTGAAGACAGCTTTCCTTAATGGAGAGTTGGAGGAAGAAATCTATATGGATCAACCGGATGGTTTTGTGATTTCTGGACAGGAAAATAAAGTATGCAGATTATTGAAATCTTTGTATGGTCTAAAACAAGCACCAAAACAATGGCACGAAAAGTTTGATAAAACTTTAACATCCGCTGGCTTTGTTGTGAATGAAGCTGATAAATGTGTGTATTATCGTTATGGTGGGGGTCAAGGAGTTATCTTATGTCTGTATGTAGATGACATACTTATATTTGGAACAAATACTGCCTTAATTGACGAGGTCAAATCTTTCTTATCTCGGTGTTTTGATATGAAAGACTTGGGAGAGGCAGATGTTATTCTGAATATTAAATTGATCAAAAGCAAGGATGGGATTACTTTGAATCAATCCCATTATGCTGAGAAAATATTAAGCCGGTTTGGTTTTGAAAACTGTAAAGTTTCACCAACACCCTATGATGCGAGCATTAAGCTTCGAAAGAACCAGGGGTTAGGAAAAGATCAATTAAGATATTCACAAATTATTGGGTCACTAATGTATTTAGCTGGTGCCACAAGACCTGACATTTCATTTGCTGTGAGCAAATTAAGTCGGTTTACTTCTAACCCAGGAGATGATCACTGGGAGGCACTTGAAAGAGTGTTGCGTTACTTGAGAGGCACAACATCTTTTGGAATACATTATACTGGACACCCTTCTGTATTAGAAGGATACAGTGACTCCAATTGGATCTCTGATGCGGATGAGATCAAAGCTACAAGTGGTTATGTATTCACTTTAGCTGGTGCTGCAGTTTCATGGAGATCTTGCAAACAGACCATATTGACGAGGTCAACCATGGAAGCAGAACTAGTAGCACTTGATACAGCCACAGTTGAGGCTGAATGGCTGAGAGAACTTCTATTGGACTTGCCATTGGTTGAGAAACCAATACCTGCAATCCTGATGTACTGTGATAATCAAACAGTGTTGGCCAAAGTTACAAGTACAAAGGATAATATGAAGTCCTCTAGACATGTGAAGCGTAGGCTTAAATCTGTCAGAAAACTAAGAAACTCCGGAGTGATTGCTGTGAACTATATTCACACTGAGAAAAATCTGGCAGACCCTTTTACAAAGGGGTTAGCACGGAAAGCGATTTCCGTTGCATCTATGGACATGGGAATGAGGCCCATTTAAGTTACATCACAATGGTAACCCATACCTTCTTGATCGGAGATCCCGTGACTTAGGCAATGGGAAAAACAAATTGATGTTGTAACAAGAGAGTACATATTTATTGTACCCATGTCCTAATAAACAATGTACTTTCGACTGTATGGAAGGTTGGCATAAAGCCTTAATGTATTCTGTTGTCCAAATAAGGAAAAGGTATTAGCCTGCAGGATACCTAGAAAGAATACACCTACTTGAGCCTAACTGTGTGGTCGCAGTTCACGAGAACGGGGCATTCTCTAGAAAGCTCATGAGCAGATAAGGGAGCATGACCATATAACGCTCCGTTTAGGCGTGGTTCATTGGCAGCCTAGTACTAGTTGAGATTTCAAGTGAAATCTGATCACAAAAAGCTATGAATTCAAGGCATAGTCCATTCATCAGTTGTGAGAAGATGAATCTTGTCATTCTAGGTGCAAGTTCAACCCGTACGGGACTTACACTAAAAGACTGGTATATTAACAGTACTTTAGCACAATATCTTTGACTTCTAATTCTGCTTTGGAATTGGTGGGGGATTGTTAGAAAATGGCCCAATGAGCGAGGCCCATTTTCGCGAATCCCAAAGCATGCATGGTTAGTACCATATTGCTAAGGTAGGGGGAGGAAGACCAATTTATAAGGTGGAGTCCTCCCCACTCCTTGAATATGGAAAGAGATGGTATGAGGATGGCTCTGTCTAGTCACACACACGCGCACGCACGCGCGCGCGCGTACTCGCGTATTTTCGCGTGAAAATCGCGTGACTTGTGACTTGCGACGCGCGACCGTGTCGTGACGTGGCGCGCCGCGTGGCAGACCAAGTCCATCTTTATTTTTGCTAAACTCTGCGCGCACCACTATCTCTCTGATTGAATGAGATTCAAACAGTTGAATGAGGCAGTTACTAGTCAATTTGCACTGCTTAATTTGTGATTTGATAAGGCAGTTACCAGTGCATAATTCTGTTTAAACGCAGCAGTTACTAGTGAGTAGTAACAGCAGCGCCCTTAAAAGGGCCTGGAGACGTCCAGGAAAAGTAGAGAATTTTTGCACCTCCATTCTGTCTCTACTTTCTGCTCTGCGATCTTGTGCTGTGGTATTGTGCTGCAAGAACTTCGTCGACTCTTCTTCCCTGCGTGCACCGTGAAGAAGAGGAGCGGTATCTCCGGACCTTTGCTGTCGTGAAGACCTGCACGGGGGCGGCAATAAGGTTTCTGGGCAGCGCAACTGCGCGACCGCTCACTGCACTGCGACACATTCGTTCTGCACTGCGTCAAGCCTGCGCGGCTTCCTATTCTTCTTCAGACTAACAAGTAAGTCGTTCGTGCGCACGTTCGACTTTGTCTCTGTATTGTTTTCTTGTGCAAAATCTGAAGTATGGTGAATAGCTTGCTGTTAGTTGTGAGTTTTGCATCATTAGTTTATTATTTCTGTCTCCTAATAAAATTTGGAATTAAAATATTGCCTTTATTTTTAACAGTTCCGTGCCACAGGAGGATTTCAAAACAAGAATTTGCTAGGTGCAGGAGGGTTTGGAAGGGTATACAAAGGAATGCTTCCAGTGTCTAAACAGGAGATTGCTGTGAAGAGGATATCACATGACTCGAAGCAAAGCATGAAGCAATTTATCGCGGAGATTGTTAGCATAGGCCACCTCCAACACCGCAATCTCGTGCGCTTGCTCGGGTACTGCCGTCGTAAAGGTGAATTGCTTTTAGTGTATGACTATATGCCAAATGGAAGCCTCGACAAGTATTTGCATTGCAAAGAGGGTAAGCCAACTTTGGATTGGGCTCGAAGATTTCACATCATCAAAGACGTCGCGTCGGGTTTGCTTCACCTCCATGAAGAGTGGGAGAAAGTTGTGGTCCACCGAGATGTGAAGCCAAGTAATGTGCTCCTCGACAACCAGATGAACGGAAAACTAGGTGATTTTGGCCTTTCAAGGTTATATGATCATGGAGCCGATCCACAAACCACGCATGTGGTTGGCACAATAGGATACCTAGCTCCAGAGCTAGCATTGACCGGCAAGGCAACCCCACTTGCTGATGTATATTCTTTTGGCATGTTAACCCTTGAGGTCACATGTGGGCAGATCCCTATGAAGCAAAATGCGCAAGGCATCCATCTGACGTTGGTTGATTGGGTACTTGAGCATTGGCACAAAGGATCACTCACTGACACTGTTGATATCAAGCTCCAAGGTGCCTATGATGTTGAGGAAGCAAGTTTAGTACTAAAACTTGGATTACTATGCTCGCATCCATCTGCCAATTCAAGGCCCAACATGCGGCAAGTGATGAAATATCTCAATGGAGACATGTCACTACCAGAAACAATTTCAACACACCCAGGCTTTGGTATGTTGAACTTGATGCAGAATAGAGCTCCCAACTCATTTATCATGTCGTTTCCGTCACTGGAGACGAGGAGCTTTGGCACAATGTCCGATCTCTCAGGTGGAAGATGAAGTGTGGTCTTTCAAGTTATTGAGCGCTTGCTATCTTTTTTTTATATATATTTACCCATCCATTGGGTGCCCTAAGGATTAGCAGTGCAGTTTGCTTCTTGTGTGGACGGGTATTGCTATTTGTATTGGACAAATACTCAATACATGCGATCGATCCTAGCTACCTCTTTTTTTCAAGTCTCTCTAATCTACGTAATTCAAACCACATCGATCCAATAATAATCCACGAGAGGAACTGTCAATAGTCGAGTGCTAGCGATGTTGTCTAACGCTCCTGCCCGCCAAGGTTTGAACCTTAGGTTCGATCTAATGCACATCTCCTTTCTTAATTTTAAGTGAATGGCAGAGCTCCTACCCTATTTTTAAATAAAGAGTTCACTTGATAACACAAGTAGATAGTTTTACTAGATATATATAGGGAGTGACTATTGCACAGGCGACTTAAATTTTTTTATCTTTCAGTCACCTGAAGTTGCACTCTGAATCACCTAAAGTTGCAGGTGTTTTTTTGGAGGGGGGCTGCAATTTCAGTTGATTGAGAGTGCAATTTCAGGTCACCTGAAGTTGCACTTTGAATCACCTAAAGTTACAGGTGTTTTTTTGGAGGGGGGCTGCAATTTCAGTTGATTGAGAGTGCAATTTCAAGTGACTGAAATATAAAAAAATTCAGTCGCCTGTGCAATAGCAAAACTGATATATATAACCCTAGATACAAAAGCTATAAAAGCTTGTATATATGTTGTAAGGCAAAAACTGCTATGCACCCACCTTTTCGGTGCACTCACCGTACACACAAACTAAAAAAGTAGCAAAAAATTTCAAAAAAAAATTATATGTATTTCTAAACTTTCTCTATCTATGTATAAAATTTCAAGTTTAACTTCATTCTATATTAAGAGCAATCAAAAAGAGAAAAATCTGACAAATATTAAGAGTTCAAATTTGTCAAAATTTTCTCTTTTTTGGTACTCTTTATTTGACACAAGAAATCACTCGTGAATTTCTTGCCCCGGGGTATAAGGTGCGGGTGTGCCAGTGTACTAAAATACACAAAATAGATAAACACAACAAAAGTAGGGAAAACATGTATTTTATTCATTCACCTGAGAAGGACAAAATTACAAGTTCCCTTTATATATATGCGCTCCGTAGCTTGCTTTGCGTAGCAAATCTGACATAGACGATATGGTGTCCTAGTTTTCGAGGCCTCGGAAGGCTCCTGGTTAATTACATCCACGGGGTAAACCCACAGAATACCTTCGATTAAGCTGTGCATTGGTCATCTTCTTCAGTCTTCGCTTCATGTTCTCCATGCATGTGATAAATGGTTGATGTAGATGTGGGCGATGATATGATCCATAGCCTCGTCGGTCTATGGGGCCGTTGATAACATAGCCCTTTCATTGGCCACGCCCGCCTATGTTGCTCGACCTTGTCGGTATCAAATGACACAAAAAATTAAGGTGATTAAAGGTGCGCATGATTCACACTGAGCATGACTGTTCTGATGATACAGTATTAGAATTAGTGTTGTAGACGTACTTAATTTGGATGATGGGGTTTTAATAGATCAGAACGCCCCGGTCCAGTATCAACACGGTCGAAAACGATCACTGGGAAGACTCCTCGAAAGGCAAAAATCCATCGGCACTCAGGCATGGTTGTAGTTGAGAGCCAGAAACCATCGGCACCTAGAAGTAGTAGTTGAAAGCTGGAAGCCATCAGCAATCGAAAATAGCTGGTAGTCAAAGGCCATTGGGCATCGCAGCAGCCGGAACTCAGAAACCATCCAGCTATTAGAAATAGCCGGTGGCCGAAAGCCTCCGTGGTCGAAATCCAACGGAAGTCGTCTCTGGCCGAAAGCCAACGTGATCGAAACCCATAGGATGCTGTCTGTGGTCAAAACCTATCAAAAGTAGTCCATGGTCGAAACCTAGTGTGGTCGAAACCCATCGGAAAAATGTCTATGCTCGAAACCCACTGTGGTCGAAACCCATCAGAAGTATTCCATGGTCAAAAGCCAGTGTGGTCGAAACCTATCAGAAAAATGTCTGTGGTCGAAACACACTGTGGTCGAAACCCATCGAAAAAATATCCGTGGTCGAAACCCACTGTGGTTGAAACCCATCGAAAGATGTCCGTGGTTGAAACCCACTGTGGTTAAAACCCATCGGCAATATGTCCGTGGTCGAAACCCACTGTGGTTGAAACCCATCGGAAGAATGTTCGTGGTCAAAACCCACTATGGTTGAAACCCATCGGATGTAGTCCATGGTCGAAAGCCAGCGTGGTCAAAACCCATCGAAAAAATGTTCAAGGTCGAAACCCACTGCGGTCGAAACCCATCGGAAGTAGTCTGTAAGCCAGCGTAGTTGAAACCCATTAGAAGATGTCTGTGGTCGAAAGCCACCATGGTCGAAGTCGTAGTCATAGAACACTGTAGCAACCTCGGCCAAAGAGAGACTGTAGCACCGTGCTCATAGTTGTACTCGCATGACTACTGTACCACACGGTCGCGATCACTGTAGCACCCGTGCTCGAAGTCATGCTCATAGTCCCTATAGCACACTGGTCGAAGATTGTACTGGGAGAGTACTATAGCACATTGGTCGAGAATGTACTGAAGCACCCTGGTCGAAGACCACTATAGCACCGCAATCGATGGGGGTACTCGTTGGAGTATTGGAGCTATCGACCACCGATCGTGGTTGTAAGGAGTACTCGTAAAAGAACTGTAGCACACTGGTTGAGGGGAGTACTCATTGGAGTACTAGAGCTATCAACCATCGATCGTGGTCATAAGACAGGTCGACCATCACTGTATCACCGTGGTCGTAAAAGTACCTGTAGAATCATGGTCGAACATCACAGTATCGCCATGGTCATAGGGCATACTAGTAGAAGTACTGTAGCACACTGAGTCGAACGGGGCACTTATAGAGCCTGGTCATAGGGGAGTACTTGTTGGAGTACTGAAGCACCATGATCGGAGATCTTTAGCCAAAGAATTATGAGTACAATGGGCGGTCGACAGTGCTTGAGCACCCAAGGCGATTGACGTTGCTCGAGTACGATGAGTGGTCAAAGGCACTCGACTTCGGCAAGGGGTCGAAGGCGTCTATCTTCAAAAAGCAGTCAAAGGCTCTCGATTATGACAAGCGGTTAGACACGCCCATCTCTGGGATGCGTTTGACTTCGGCCCTGTTTGTTTCCACTTAAGATTATTATAATCTAGCTTATAATCATAAGTGGAAACAAACAGCCTAGATTATAAGGTAACTTATTATAATCTAATAGCCTAGATTATTGTAATCTAATAAGCTCAAAAAAGGAGCTTATTTCAGCTTATAGATCCACCTTTTATCTTAAGGACCATAAAACTTTAGGAATATTACCCACCTTTGCCATTCATCCATCCCCCAACTCCCTTGCCTCTCTCTCAAGGACATTGTAGTCTTTAAACATTCGAATACAACAATCCATAAATCTGATAATCCAGGCTGCCAAACACTTGACAGCTTATTTTCCACCAGCTTATTATAATCTAGCTTATATAATCCCCTACCTATAAGCTAGATTATAATAATCTTAAGTGGAAACAAACAGGGCCTTCAGCAAGTGGCCGAAGGCGTCCGTCTACATGAAGTGGTCGGAGATGTCCATCTTTAGATAGTGATCGAAGGCGCTCGACCCCAACTAGTGGTCGTAGGCATCCATCTTCGAGGAGCGGTCGAAGGACTTCACTTTGATAAGTGGTCGGAGGCACTCAACTTCGATGAGCGGTCGGGGACGTCCATCTTCAAGACGTGGTCGACAAGCAGTCGGAGGCGCTCATATTTGAGTAGCGGTTGGAGATGTACAACTTCAATGAGCGATTGGAGTCGTTTGAGTTTGAACAGTGGTCAGAGGCGTTCAATTTTGACAACCGATCGGGAGGCATCTCGGTACGTCGTCTGGTCTAAATGACCGAATATCACCAGCGGTCATAAACGACCAAGTACGATGAGCGGTTGATGGCGCCTGAGGAGGAGATGATGCCTGATTACAACAAGCAGTCGATGGCATAGGGTGCTGTGGGCGGTTGATGGCACCTAAGTGCAGCGAATGATCGGGGACGTCTAAATACTGATGATGCCCGAGTACCATGGGCGGTCGATGGCCCTGGGTGTTGAAAGTGATCGTAGGCGACTGGCCCAACGGGTTGTTGACGCTGTCCCAGTGCTGTGGGCGGTCGATGGCGATCGGGCCCGGCGGGTGGTCAAAGAAGTCTTGAATATCGAAGGCGGTCGAAAACATCTGGGCATTGAAGGCGGCCGAAAGCACTTGTGCATCGCAGACGATCGAAGCGCCTGTGTCCTGAAGGTGGTAGAAAGCACCTGTGCCCCGAAGCTAGTCGAAGAAGTCTTGAATATCGAAGGCTATCGTAGGCGACCAAGCTCAACCAGCGATTGGGACAACTTCAATGCAGAGAGAAATCACACTTGGAAATCGCTTGTCCTGGGCGACAAAAGAGACTTGCGCATAGTGCCATCCGCCTCACACTGCTAACATCAAATCAGCAGTACAAGCGGGACAAACCTGGTATGTGGCGGATCATCGCAGCTGCACAGCTTGGCCGAGGCGCGCACTGCATTCAAGAGTGGGAAGACTTCATGTCTCAAACTCGGTGAGATGACAGCGAACTTGCCAGCTCGTCGTTGTGGCCAAAGGTCACTCAATGACGAGCTCCTAAGCGCTTCCATGACAGCTTTATCAGTAGTGACCGTAGGCGTTGGTGGCTGTCCTGCTACTGTTGCACTCTATCGGCATGCCTCCCCGTCTGTCTGTCTTCTCTCGTAGGCTCCTCTGTGCGTCTGGGATATGTCCATCCCTCCCCCTTTTATAGGTGTGGGCAAGGGCCATGGGCCTCGTTACGCAGCTCCCACGCGATGCCGATCATGCCAATTAAATTGAGATAAGATTCCTAATCGACTACGAATTAGTTTCCTTCTAAACTCTACTTTCCATATCAAAAGATTTGTTAAGAATTACTTCCATCGGATGGGGACACTGTGCGATCACCTTTCCATTGTGACGACGATACACCCATAATCAATCTTTGCCTTCCATTGCAGTGCATAGGTTGCCATAAATCGGCCACACACCTTGCAATTGGTCGAGTCATGCGGTCATGTGGGGCAGGCGCCGCAACTGATCGAAATGTGGTTGTATGATGCGCGGCACCATGGTACTCGTGAGCTTATAGCACCGTGATCGAAAGACCGAGAGGGAGGTGATGTGGTCAAAGCAATGGTTGACACAACGTGGTCGTAATAACCAGTCAACACGGTGTAGTCGATACGACGTGATCGTAACAGCCGGTCAACACAGTGTAGTCGATACAACATGATCGAAGTCTGTGCTCGACACCCCCATGTGATCGAAGAAGTTTTTGTACGGATAACCCATTTTTTATTCAAAATTACAGAAATATACCCGCCGGAATTTTTTTTACAAAAATAGGCTCCAGTCGCCTAATGGTTGGGCGACTGGAGCCTTTCGCCCAACCAGACTGCGACATTTAATGAATCTACGAACCGTTCGGCGATTAATTGCAGTCGCCCCACCGTTGGGCGACTGCAATCTAGTCACCGAACGGTTCAGCGACTGGGGGCGATATAAAACGCGCTCGACCGCCCCAGCATTCCATTGCACTGTTTTCATTCGGCTGCGGCGCAGAGGAAGAAGAAGAGAAGAAGAGAGGAAGAAGGGAAGAAGAGAGGAAGAAGGGAAGAAGAGAAGGAGAGGGAGAGAAGGAGAGGGAGAGGAGAAGAGGAGGGGGAGAGAAGGAGAGGGAGAGGAGAAGAAGAGGAGAGGGAGAGCGCGATTTTCAGGTATTTTTTTGTGTTATATTTTTTGTTAGTGTTAGAAAAATAGTTTAGAAATTTAGTTTAGAAAATTTACTTTAGAAATTTAGTTTAGAAAAATTAGTTTAGATAATGTATATTAGAAATATAGTTTAGAAAATTTTGTTTAAAAATTTTGTTTTCAAATTTTGTTTAGAAAATATAGTTTAGAAATTAAGTTTAGAAAAATTAGTTTATAAAATTTAGGTTAGAAATTTAGTTTATAAATTTAGTTTAGAAAATTTAGTTTAGAAAATATATTTTAGAAATTTAGATGTAGTTTACAAATTTAGATGTAGTTGAGAAATTTAGTTTAGAGAATTTAGTGTCAAAATTTTGTATAGTATTTTTATGTATTATTGTAGAAAATTTAGTTTAGAAATTTTGTATACCATTTTTAATGCATTATTGTAGAAAATATAGTTTAGAAATGTAGATGTAGAAAATTGAGTGTACAAATTTTGTATAGTATTTTTGATGTATTATTATAGAAAATTTAGTGTAGAAATTTAGATGTACAAAATTTAATGTTGAAATTATTGTACAAATTTTGCAGGTATGACTCGTGCTGGACGTGACTCCGAGTGGCGGTACGCGCTGTTGGACGAGCACGTGGACCGCGTGCATCGCGCTTCCCGTCGTGTGCCGCCACCGGGGAGCACGGACGAGCCGCCTGAGCTGGGAGTGGTCCGGACACGCACACCTCGCGTGGCCTAGGGACTCGACCCCTGTTGGACTGCTAGGTTTGCACTACGCCAGCGTTTAGTGCGACCGTAAGAACGTTCCATGCTGACCTTCACTTTGTTTGCAGGCTGCGGGATGCCGGGCTACTCCCTCTTGCCCGGATGGTGCAGGCCACGGAGGAGGATGGAGCCGCGGCCGCGGGCGGGGAGCGATCATGACGCTTCCCGTTCGACCGTTCCCTGCTGACGGCTTTGGTGGACCGTTGGCGGCCCGAGACGCACACTTTCCACCTCCCATTCGGGGAGATGACGCCGACCCTGCAGGATGTGTCCCTGCTCCTTGGCCTTCTGATCGCGGGAGGCGCTGCCTTCCTACCGGAGGCCCCGGCCGACTGGCACGCTGACCTACTCGGCAGATTCGAGGGGGTCGTTCCACCGGCCGATCACCACCACATCTTCGAGGAGGATCAGACCCATGGGCCGACGCTGAGGTGGCTCGCACAATACCGGGTACGTGGTATTTACAATCGATCGTGTCTTCGAAGCTCTTATTTGTGGTATTACGTACTAATAACAACTTGTTTGCATTCAGGTGGAGCGCATGGATCCGCAGGCAGATGATTACCAGGTCTCGCGCCACTTGGAGGCGTACGTGCTGTGGCTGTTTGGTTGGGTGCTTTTCACCACCAGCCACGGCAACTCGGTGGATGCGCGCCTTATCGCTTATGCGAGGGCGATCGCTGACGGCGAGGCCCCCCAGGTCAACTGGGGATCGACCGTACTTGCCGCGACGTACCGCGCCCTGTGCGATGCGTGCATGAGGATCAAGGCGAACTCGATCCTCACGGGCTGTCCCCTGTTGTTGCAGTTGTGGTCGTTCGAGCGTTTCAGCCTCGGACGACCTGTGCTAGACGACATGGGTCCGTACGGGCCCGAGATGTATCCAGGGGGAAACGTCGACCGGCCGACGATGGGTTCTCTCTAGTGCCGTCGACGAGTAAGTATTATCACAGTCAACTGTTTCTTTCTTATTGACGATCGTCATACTAAACAACTTATCTTTCTTGCAGGTACAGTTCGCGCAAATGCAGGTCACGCGGGCGTACGAGCCCTTTGTGGAGCAGTTCAACCGCCTCACAGCCGACGACGTGCGCTGTGAGCCTTACGCAGATACGGTAGTGCAGGCCCGCGCTCCTGACGGGCTGTCCGCATTTTGCTGGCGTGACCGGGCTTTCTAGCTCACCCGTCGGAAGCTCGTGTACCATATCTACGTGGAGGACTACGCACCCCAGCGAGTCATGCGGCAGTTTGAGCTACGGCAGGCGCTTCCTGTACCAGTCGGACCATCGCTTCCGCGGAACGTGCACGCGTGAGTGATCGTTTCTGCTAAATATGTACATACTTACTACTGTGTTCGTAAGTACTCACATTACGTAATGGTTCTATACGCAGGCACAACGCGAAGGGAGTTAAAAGAGGCACGGACTGGTCAACGAAGATGCGGCCCTGGGTCGAGCAGTGGGAGGGTGCGCTCGACGACCGCGTGGAGGAGGACCGCCCATACGACAGCAGGGACTACGCGGAGTACCTGCGCTGGTACCAGGGGTGGACACGTACCAGGCTCGTACATGTCGTAGACCCGCCTGCCGCACACATCACCGCTCCGACAGACACGTACCCCGCGCACCTCGCGCGCGACACTCACATCGCGGTATGTTACATGTAATTTCAAAGATTCCCAAATGGCAATGTCATTTCGATGATGGACATTTTATGTCTTTGTGTCCAGGCTGACGTCGGTGCTGCCCTATGAACCGAGTCCGCCTCACTACTGGAGAGGGTCGCCACTGGTGGTGCGGGGCAAACCCACGAGGAGGGTGTCAGCTTTGTGCGTCGGGTGGAGGCTGGGTGTAGACGTATTGTTAGCCTGCTGTCCTGCACGAGGCAACCGGCGGTCTCCACGCCCAGCGCTCCGACTGCTCGTCCACCAGTGCCACCCCGACCAGCGTGGCACTACTCCGGAGGTAGTCCGTGGACACGTCCTACACCACCTCACCTGGAGCAGCCAGGGGGTTCAGCCTGGGCACGGCCTCCTACACCACCTCACTTCACGCATCCTCCGCACATCCCCTCCTCCTACCTCGATGGTGCCAGCTACGGGTACGCATCGTCCGATCTCGTTTTTATCCCAAGATGACATGCAACGAACTAACGATATTAATATTGCAGGTACTTACCAGCAGCACGGCGTCTCCCTGGGCCAGGACGATGTGGACCAGTTTTTTGCGGAGTGGCCCGGGCAGTTCTCCGACGTAGCACCGGAGGTTCTCTCTGGCAGTGCCCTCCCCGGTGCACCGGAGGGCACACAGCCAGAAGTGCAGCTGACTCCACCAGCGCAGGGGCGGGATAGATACCCTCCTGCTCGTTTTACTTTTTCGGAGCCTCGTAACCCGTTGCACCGGAGGAGGGCCAAGCGGGGCCGTATGGAAGGATGTGGGCGCGGTGACGGGGCACACCAGGGTGGCGAGTGAGGGGTGCTGCGGATGCTATATGTTATGCATGTAATGAAAAAATACGCGGCATGTTACTCACAGTTATATTATGAAGTTTATTTTTATTCAAACAAGTCTATCATCTCTTCTTTTCGTATTCAATCATTCATATATCAAGTCATCTAAAAAATTAACATACCGGTTCTCCGCACACGAATTATCATTGTATGTCACTTAACAGTGTATGTATCGATCGTTCTCCAGTTAATCTTTAATAAAAAAAAGTTTCTAAAAATTTTTACGCACCTACAATATACAATAAACATAAACTTTTATTACAACTCGACCACATTTTTTACCAGTTTAAAACTACAAAATTCACAGGGGATTCATGCAGTCGCCTAATGGGATGGCGACTGCATGCAAGTCGCCGTACGGAAGAGCGACTGGATGCAGTCGCTCCAGCGTGTGGCGACAGATATTGTGTCGCAATCTGGTTGGGTGAAAGGCTCCAGTCGCCCAACCATTAGGCGACTGGAGCCTATTTTTGTAAAAAAAATTCGGCGGGTATATTTCTGTAATTTCGAATAAAAAATGGATTATCCGTACAAAAAATTTTGTGATCGAAGACGTGGTCGTATCGGCATGATTGTCACAGCAATATGGTTGACACAACGTGGTCAATAACCCACGAACTTGGGATGATCTTGGCACATATGTTTCCTGGTAGGCCTGGACTTGCAGCCATATGAGGCGCAATGCGTCGATCGTGCACCGACAGCTTGAGGACCAGGTCACGTGTTGTTTTATGACCCGGACTTAACTAATTTGAATCTTGGATAGCATGTGCACGTATCGAAGCTTCCTTCCTAAACATACATCTCGATACTTGCTTTAACTTAAAAATATTTGTACAAAAACTCATCAAACACTTTTAACCTAGAATGAATTTAAACTTGAAATTTTATACATAGGTGGAGTAAACTATGAAGTACATCTAGAAATTTTTTCAGAGTTTTTGCGATATTTGTAGTTTGATTGCATGATGAGTGGATCGTAAGGGTGAGTGCATAGTAGTTTTTGTCGTGTTGTAAACAATTTCAAATGGATATTGTACCATCTCTATCTAGCTCCTTGGAAAAGAAGTCATCCTTAATTTTGAGAACTTCTGTCAAAATTTATCTATATAGCGCTAGTGATCTTTAAACACGGATAGCTAGCGGCTAGGAAATTTAACTGATGTTTAAAAAATGTCCCCTTATAATTTGTAAAACTGAGATAATAATTAGTTGGTAATCTTTAGCCCAATTAACGAAGCAAATTATACTAGTATACTATAAGATTGGATAATTATACGTATATAATTGGGTGTGAGGGGAAACCAATACGGTATATCACTTTAGTATGTATTTTGTGTGCAATTGCTAGTTTTTTTTGCTAGAACGCAATTGCTATTTTTTAGGTATCTCCAATAGTGTTGTCTTAGCTACCTCTTACTTATATTAAATTAATAAAATCATATGAAGAAGAGAAGAGATGAGTAGAGATAATATACTGTCTCTTATACAAGAGACAATTTGAACCTGCAAATCAATGTAAATAGTCTAAAATAATTAGAGAAATAATTTACTATTAAAGAGATTATCACTCCGGCTTGAGATTTAATTTTTATCAAATATTGATAAAAAAAACGAGAAATGTTTTTGTTGCATACATAGCCGAGATTTTTATCTCCGCAAAAGCAGTGTAATATCAAAAATTTTATGAAATATTTTTATTACATATATAGCCGAAAAATGTTGCATCAAAGCGTACGATGGGAGTATTTTCATTGTTCTTTTTTTTATTGCATACATAGTTAAGAAATATTGTATATATGGGTGAGAATTGTTGTATTGGAACGTACGATAGAAAATACTCTCATTATTTTTGTTTTTTGTTGTATATATGTTTAAAAAATGTTATATATATAGGTGAGAAATATTGCAACCGTCTGATTTTTATGTGTTCCTTCGTGCGTATGAATAGCATTTCCCGAAGTAAACTGTCGCTAGCCACCCCTAAGGGCGTCCGCAATGGTAATAGCTAGTACTAGCTATATAGTCAGCTGACGTGGAGGTGAGAGACAAAAGCAAAGACTATTTTATACTGTTGGACCCACATGCTCCTCTCTCATGTTCTTGGACTACGTGAAATAGATCAGCTATTTGCTCGTCGCTAGTGACTACTCTCTCTCCTACTTTTTCCTTGCCACATCAGATCTAGCTAACTAAATAGCCAGCTGTTGGAGACGCCCTAAGCAACAAAACAAAGGATCTGACTGAAGCTTCAGATTTTTCTCTGCAAAGCAGTCCTGCCACTTACTCCATCCTGGTGCTGCCCGCAAGACTTCACTCGCGACGTGCGCCATGGTGTCAGCCCCCCGACCATTAATCCAAACACGCTTGTCCTGCTTCTAACCGGAAGTTTTTTCCCTGGCTCAAACCACAGTTCACAGTACATGCATGGCCTGTGAAATACCTCGTTCTTGCAATCTCGTTGGTCGCCGTTCCATTGCGTGCCATGAAACACAACACGCGCCTACTTCTCTTCCTTTGCCTTAACCTTGCATCCTTCACCGCCGCCAGTGACGACCAATTTGTCTTCTCCGGCTTCGACGCCGCCAACCTCACCCTCGACGGCCCCGCGACGATCACACCGAACGGGCTCCTCGACCTCACCAATGAGAGAATTAGCCCAAGATCAAATACTAGAACACGAGGATTTTTGACAGGCGACGATACGCCCGGGCGACGCAACGCCAATTTTTTCCCTTTTTTCTATTTTGACCAAAGCACAGCGTTTACAGTCCTTTTATAACTAACACACGCACACACGCGTACTGCAATCAGGAGCATCTAATCGCATGTGATCCGGCGCAACGCACGCCGCACACTGCGCAACACACGCGCACACGCAACGACCGCGCACGCCACACGCACTCAACGCGTACGCGCAATAAACGCAACGTGGTTTATTCCAACAATCACCCCCTAAACCACGACACCCCCATGCGCCCGACCTACATGAGTGCTGGCTCGTCGTCGCCTTCGGCGAGCAGTGCTTTCTCCTTCCTTGGCTCACGGCAATCCCTGGAGAGGTGGCCACGTACGCCATAGTTGTAGCACCTTCCTCGCCTGGCGCGGCGCGAACGTCTACTTGTCCCCGAGCTCATGCTGCTCGCGTCGTCGTCGTCGTCGCTCCGGCCGCCGCCCTTTGCACGGCCGCTGTTCTTGACGAAGTCCATGCGCGCTCGCTGCCTCCCGTTGCCCTGACGCCTGCGCGCCTCCCACTGCTCCTCGGTGAGCAGCAACTGCCCGACGCCGTCCGCAATTGCCTCGGCGCCGCACCGATCTTCAGCAACTCGGAGTCGTCCAACCAGCTCTTCGAGCGACATCGTATTCAAGTCCATGAGCATCTCGATGGACACGGCGACTTGATTGTACTTCGCCGGCACCACGCGAAGCAGCTTCTTGACGACGCGCACCTCCTCGATGTTCTCCCCCAGCTCGCGCAATTCCGCAACGAGGGAGCCAAGACGCATGGCGAATTCGTCGATGGACTCACCACCGTTGAATGCCACATTCTCGAATTGCTTGAGGAGCTTCTGCGCGTTCGCCTCCTGCACGCGCTTGTCGCCCATCCGCATCGCTTTCACAGCCGCCCATGCCTCCTTGGCGCTTTTCTTCACGGCGAGACCCGAGCGCATCTCCGTCGGCACCGCGCGCAGGATGGCGGCCAACTCCAGCCGATCCTCGCGACGCTCGACGTCGCTCGTCTCCACGGCACGCCAGAGTCCGAGCGCCTCCAAGTTCACTTGCATCACCAACGCCCACTCGTGGTAATTGGCTCGCGTCAACACCGGGAACTCCACCGAACCGCTGGACTCCTTGATGACGCGCTCCACCAGGACCTCACGTCGTGTGTTGCTACCGCCGGACTTCGGGTCGCCAACGCCCTTCGGAGACGATGGCGGCGTACGCTCGTCACCGGCCATCAGCTTGCTGTCGAACTTCACCGGCTCTGATACCAAATGAGAGAATTAGCCCAAGATCAAATACTAGAACACGAGGATTTTTGACAGGCGACGATACGCCCGGACGACGCAACGCCAATTTTTTTTCCCTTTTTTCTATTTTGACCAAAGCACAGCGTTTACAGTCCTTTTATAACTAACACACGCACACACGCGTACTGCAATCAGGAGCATCTAATCGCATGTGATCCGGCGCAACGCACGCCGCACACTGCGCAACACACGCGCACACGCAACGACCGCGCACGCCACACACACTCAACGCGTACGCGCAATAAACGCGACGTGGTTTATTCCAACAACCAACGGCGCTGATAATACCAAAGGCCATGCATTCTACCCAACTCCGTTGCACTTCCGCAAGTCGCCCAATGGCCCGGTGCAGTCTTTCTCAGTCTCATTCGTGTTCAGCATACTCCCGGAGTACACCAACCGGAGTGCCGACGGCATGGCCTTCCTTGTAGCGGCAAGCAAGAATTTCTCCGATGCGTTGCCGGCCCAGTACTTGGGCCTCCTCAACGACCACAACAATGGCAACGCAAGCAACCATGTCTTTGCCGTCGAGTTGGACACCATCCAAAACAAGGAGCTCATGGACATGGATGACAACCATGTCGGCGTCGACATCAACAGTCTCCATTCTTCGAAATCCAGATACGCTGGCTTCTATGAAGATAAGAGTGGCGTCTTCAAGAACTTGGGCCTCGTTAGCCATGAGGTGATGCAACTGTGGGTCGACTACGATGGGGAGGCAACACAAATCAACGTCACCTTGGCTCCCCTCAAAGTGGACAAACCCGTGAGGCCACTTATGTCAGTCACCTACAACCTCTCAACAATGCTCGCAGATCCAGCATACATTGGCTTCTCGGCCGCAACTGGTGGTGTATGAAGGAACGCGCGTAGGCTACGATAGCAGAAAATAAAAATTTCTACCGCGCACACCAGGACATCATGCTAAGGAGGGATCATAGATCGTTACCAGTAGACGCGCAGCGCAGCGGAAGAAGAGTTGGAGAAGCCGATCCAACCACGCGCGTCGAGGTAGTAGTGGAAGTAGCCGATCGTCCTGAACAGATCGTCTCCTCCACGCGATCAACCACACCACGAACAGATCCAATCTGTATTGTTGATGCCGATCAACGCCGCAACGAGCAGCGCCTCCACCGGTATCCACACGTCCGGGGCTGGAACGCCGATCGCGAGTGTACCAGCACTCGCGAGCGGCTAGGGTTTGGCTCGGGAGGTGGCGGCTAGGGTTTTGCTCGGGAGGAACAGCAGCGTGCATCCCTTAGCCCCCCGCCTCCATATATATAGACCTCCTCACTTGGGCCTCGTGGACCGAGGCCCAATAGGAGTCTATCCGGATCTCTATCCGAATTGAGCCCACATCCGAATCACATTCGAATTAGTGTTCCAACCCGTTAAGTGTGCGACCCTGTAGGTTCACGTATACTTGGTCGCGACCCGGAAACGCCTTTCCGGTCACCCTGTTAATAGCGGCCTCTAGCAAGACATATTAACCCCAAAGTATACGTAAAGATCATATCGGCTGAACCTGTAATGTTCTCATGTACGAATCCCTTTGCCTCACGATATAGATTAAGCTCAAGGCGAGACCTGTGTCATCCTCTTAATAGCTCAATCACTCTCTCGATTCCGTGATGGATTATAAACTCGTGATTGACTCCTCAATCACCTTGGCATGGCCATGCACTTTCATAATCCATTACATCGAGGGGCCCAGAGATATCTCTCCCATAAGGAGGGGCAAATTCTATCTTGATCATTCACATCCCACTACATGTTTCATGGCAAACCCAAAGACTACTTTTATGACTACCCAGTTACGGAGTAGTGTTTAGTAGTCCCAAAATAAGCTACTACGCATGTTGGGAACCATGATGATCTCAAGTCTAAGGATTCCACATAAACACTACTTGAGACCAACTGATGACACATGGAATCTCTGCAGTGTCTCATGGCGGGTCTATCCAACATATGTTCACTAACACATGTCCATATTATTGATTTGGTATCTCCATACCATGATCCATGAGACATGATCATCAATCAATACATATGCTGATCTTTGAATCATATTTGTTCCTCATATGATATATAATCAGGGATCATTTAGAAATACCAACATTTTGACATTAAGAGTCTCATGAATAAGTCACATACTCATTGATCAATTAATGATAATGTCTATTTCAAGGAACAAACTAATGCATCATAAACATAGTATGTGATATATATAACATCTCCATGTTGCCTCTAGGGCATATCACTAACAGTCTCCCACTTGCACTAGAGTCAACCATGTAGGTATCTAATACCCATTGCCCTAGTGTGAGCCTCATGCTTTGGCTGGGGAAGCGGCTTTGTCAACGGATCTGCAATGTTCAAATCCGTTTGTACTTTGCATATCTTCACATCGCCTCTCTCCACAATCTCGCGAATGAGATGAAATCGCCGTAGAATGTGCTTGGACTTCTGGTGCGATCTAGGCTCCTTGGCTTGCGCAATGGCCCCACTATTGTCACAGTAGAGGTCCATTGGGCTGGAGGCACTAGCCACCACACCAAGCTCAGAAACAAATTTCTTGATCCAAACAGCCTCTTTAGCAGCTTCAGAAGCTGCTATGTACTCGGCTTCTGTTGTAGAATCAGCAACCGTCTCCTGCTTGGAACTCTTCCAGCTCACCGCATCGCCATTCAGGTAGAACATAAATCCAGATTGCGATCTGAAATCGTCTTTGTCAGTTTGGAAGCTAGCATCGGTGTAACCATTTACAACGAGCTCTTCCTCACCCCCATAGACGAGGAACACATCTTTAGTTCTTCTCAAGTACTTCAAGATGTTCTTTACGGCAATCCAGTGACTTTCACCTGGATCTGATTGGTATCTACTTGTAGCACTTAAAGCATACGAGACATCTGGACGTGTACAAAGCATGGCATACATAATGGACCCCATAGCCGAAGCATATGGAATCGCATTCATTTTATCCCGCTCATCAGGTGTACTAGGACACTGACTCTTGCTAAGATTTATACCATGTGACATAGGTAGGAAGCCTTTCTTGGAATCCTGCATGTTGAACCTTTTCAACACCTTGTCAATGTACATATCTTGGCTTAATCCAATTAGCCTTCTTGATCTATCCCTATAGATCTTGATGCCCAGAATATATGCCGCCTCTCCTAAGTCTTTCATAGAGAAACTATTTTTCAATGAAGACTTAACAGATTCGAGCATAGGAATGTCATTTCCGATCAGTAATATGTCATCCACATATAAGACCAGAAACACGAGTGCGCTCCCACTAGCCTTTTTGTAAACACAAGGTTCTTCTTCGTTCTTGATGAAACCAAACCCTTTGATTACTTCATCAAAACGAATGTTCCAACTCCGAGATGCCTGCTTTAATCCATAAATGGATCTTTGCAGCTTGCATATCTTTCCAACTGATTGCGGATCGACAAAACCCGTGGGCTGTGTCATGTACACATCCTCACTCAGATTTCCATTAAGGAAAGCTGTTTTGACATCCATTTGCCATATTTCATAGTCGAAATATGCAGCAATCGCTAGAATGATCCGAATAGACTTTAGCATTGCGACGGGCGAAAAAGTTTCATCATAATCAACACCTTGAATTTGTTTGAAACCTTTGGCCACCAATTGCGCTTTATAGATGTGAACATTTTCATCTATGTCTATCTTTTTCTTGAAAATCCATTTGCACTCAATGGTTTTAACACCATCAGGTGGATCAACCAAGTTCCAAACTTGATTACTGTGCATGGATTCAATTTCGGATCTCATGGCTTCAAGCCATTTCTCAGAGTCTGGTCCC
Organism: Dendrocalamus latiflorus; assembly: GCA_017311315.1. Taxonomy (NCBI): domain Eukaryota; kingdom Viridiplantae; phylum Streptophyta; class Magnoliopsida; order Poales; family Poaceae; genus Dendrocalamus; species Dendrocalamus latiflorus. The sequence continues at coordinate 2,114,881 of CM029644.1, forward strand.
ACCATCGCTTCTTCATAGGTCTTAGGCTCATCGTTGTCTAACAACAATATGCCCCATTGTTGAGTAGTCAAGAACATGTACCTCTCAGGTGCACGACGTGACCTCTCTGACCTCTCTGACCTACGTGGTGCCGGTGTGTCCACAACAGGTTCTTCAACAGTTTGTTCATCCTGTTGTGGTTCTGTAGGAGCTGAAACATTTTCAGGTGTTTCTCAAATTTCTTCAAGTTGCACTGTGCTCCCACTATCCCTTCTTGAGAGAAACTCTTTCTCTAAGAAGACACCATGCCGGGCGATAAACACTTTGCCTTCTCCTTGATTATAGAAGTAATATCCTTTTGTTTCCTTAGGATACCCGATAAAGAAGCATTTATCAGATTTAGGAGTGAGCTTATCAGATTGTAAACGTTTTACATAAGCCTCACATCCCCAAATCTTAAGAAAAGACAAGCTAGGACGTTGTCCTGTCCACATCTCATATGGTGTCTTTTCTACTGATTTTGATGGAACCCTGTTTAGTGTGAAAGCGGCTGTTTCAAGAGCGTACCCCCAAAAAGACAACGGAAGATCAGTTTGGCTCATCATGGAGCGCACCATATCTAATAAGGTGCGATTTCTCCGTTCAGATACCCCATTCCATTGAGGTGTTCCTGGCGGAGTCAATTGTGGAACAATTCCACAATCCTTCAGATGATTGCCAAACTCATGGCTCAAATACTCGCCTCCACGATCAGATCGTAGAAACTTGATTGTCTTGCCTAAATGATTTTGCACTTCATTTGGAATTCTTTGAACTTTTCAAAGGATTCAGACTTATGCTTCATTAGGTAGATATACCCATATCTACTAAAGTCATCAGTAAAAGTTATGAAGTACTGAAAACCACCTCTGGCTGTTGAGCTCATTGGTCCACATACATCAGAATGTACGAGTGCCAATAAGTCACTTGCCCGTTCACCTTGACCGGTGAAAGGTGCCTTTGTCATCTTGCCAAGTAAACAAGATTCGCATGTCTCAAATGATTCAAAATCAAATGAGTGCAGAATACCATCTCTATGGAGCTTCTCCATGCGTTTCTCATTTATGTGACCTAAGCGACAGTGCCAAATAAACGTGGGATTCAAATCATTCGAACGTTGCCTCTTTGCATTAATGTTATAGACCGGTGACTCTTCAAGAGTAAGAACATATAACCCATTCACCAATGGAGTATGACAATAGAACATATCTTTGAAATAAAGAGAACAACCATTGTTCATAGATCTAAAGTCATAACCTTCTGCTTGCAAACATGAAGCAGAAATAATGTTCTTGGAAAGAGATGGAACACAATAACAATTATTCAATTCCAAAATTAATCCTGAAGGTAAAGACAATGGCATGGTGCCAACAGCCACCGCAGCAACTTTTGCTCCATTGCCAACGCGAAGATCCACTTCGCTCCTCCTCAAACTTCTACTTCTTCTTAGCCCCTGCAACGATTTGCAAATGTGAGCAACCGATCCGGTATCAAATACCCAAGAATCAGTGGATGAAGTAGCAAGATTGATCTCTATAACATTTATACCTGGAGAGGAAGTCGTACTTCCCTTCTTCTTCTCAAGATCCTCCAAGTACTTTGGGCAGTTCCTTTTCCAATGACCTGATTGCTTACAGTAGTAACAATCTGCATTAGGAGCAGCGCCCTTCTTGACTTGCTTGGCCTTAGAACTGCTCGCGATCTCATCGGGAGCTAACTTTCTTTTGACCGCGCCTTTCTTGACATTGGGCTTGCCCTTGCCTTTCTGCATCATCATCACATGATTGCTGCTTTTCTTAATGCTTTCCTCGTCAACTTTTAGCATCCCATGCAACTCTGCCAAGGTCTTATCCATGTTGTTCATGTGATAGTTCAGTATGAATGGCTCAAAGCTCGGGGGGAGCGACTGGAGAATCACATCAGTAGCCAACTCTTGGCTAAGGGGAAAACCAAGCTTTTCCAGACTCTCAATGTAGCCAATCATCTTAATCACATGAGGGTTGACGGGATTCCCTTCTGCAAGCCTGCACGCAAACAAGGACTTTGAAGTGTTGAACCTCTCAGCCCTTGCTTGGTTCTCAAACATACCACGCAACCCCACAATGATATTGTAGGCATCTGTGTTCTCATATTGCTTCTGAAGCTCAGAGGACATTGTGGCAAGCATGAGACAGCTCACATCAAGGCAATCATTCGTTTGCTTCTCATAAGCTCTCCGTGCAGTCGCAGTAGCATTATCAGGCAAGTCATCAGGATAAGGAGACTCAAGGACATACTCCTTGCGCTCTTGCTTGAGAACAATTCTCAAGTTGCGATACCAATCCATAAAGTTCGTTCCATTGAGTTTTTCTTTCTCAAGAATAGATCGCAAATTAAAAGAACTGGATGCGGCATTAGTTGATATGATCTACAACAAAGAATATGCAAAGTTTAGCACTATGTTTATGTTCATCTTTTATTAAACTATTTAACAAAAGACTCCCACTATGTGTTTTGCAACAAAACTCCCTCTAAGTTACATAGTGGGTCAAGATCCTCATTTCACTAATTCCTAGTGAGCTTTGGCATCACGGCTAGAAAACTAGTGACATGGGTAAGCAACACCTTGCTAATCACATCCCTATGTGACTCTTGCTTGTTGGGTGACATCAATATGCCCCGGCCCCAACCTATGCCCCAAGGTCCAAAACTGTTTTGATAACCTTGTTAAGTAAACCAAATGCTTCCGCATGTAGATGTTCGACATCTACCCCAAATAATGATGATAACCGACGGCACTCTACTTTGGTAGACCTACCATGCGGTGATCATTATCTTTTGGTGCAACATATGGAAGGGCATGAACACCTAATTTTATGAGGGATTCTATCCTACCAAAGCAACATATCATTGCATAAGAATAAGATAGATAATATCACAGATAAACACATTTAACTGTGAAGTAGTATGGCCCAAAAAATGGTGATCTCCATCTCCATGTAGGTGTAGACGATCTCCATCCTCCACATCACTCCTTTAGGCCACCATGCTTGAAAGCTTGTAACCTCAAAACTAGGCTACTACCTATAATAGCTAGAAATTGAAGATTACAAAGATAGATTCAAGCATTAAGGTCGACACGCAGGTCGTTAAATACAATATAGACAGCTAACAATAGCTGAAATAATCATGACACGCAGGCCATGAACGAAAGTTACATGCATCACATACATCTCATACATTCCAATAAGATATAGGGCCATACTATTCACATCATTCCCTGCAAAAACAAGTTAGACGCAGAATCGCATTCTACCTAACGATGTGAACCCATGACGCTATACATGGCGGGTACGCACGGCGGTCCCGCTGGCCGGTCAGCGGGCGGGGGGTCGAGGGGGGGGGGGCTGAACACCCTACGAAATTTACAGATCCAATCTATGAAATCGCAATGGAAAAACTATTCAGCACAACCACCTTATGCCGATCCGAGACATTCTCTAGGACGCTAGTTTTTCCACTGGGCCGAGGCCATCAGATCCGTAACCTACTAGTATTCGACATAACCACCTTATGCCGATCCGAGACATTCTCTAGGACACTAGTTTTTCCATTGGCCCGAGGCTATCAGATTCATATCCTACTAGTATTCGACATAACCACCTTATGCCGATCCGAGACAATCTCTAGGGCACTAGTAGTGATACAATCTGTGCCTCATCTAACCCCTATTCACCGATTGATCTCATCAACCCGTGCTACCATCGATTCATCACATGAACCGACTGATCTAGACTGTAATAGATCCAATCTACTACAACCGCATATCAACATATGCGCTGATCCAGATCGCAAACTAAGCAAGATGGCTCTGATACCACTGAAGGAACGCGCGTAGGCTACGATAGCAGAAAATAAAAATTTCTACCGCGCACACCAGGACATCATGCTAAGGAGGGATCATAGATCGTTACCACTAGACGCGCAGCGCAGCGGAAGAAGAGTTGGAGAAGCCGATCCAACCACGCGCGTCGAGGTAGTAGTGGAAGTAGCCGATCGTCCCGAACAGATCGTCTCCTCCACGCGATCAACCACACCACGAGCAGATCCAATCTGTATTGTTGATGCCGATCAACGCCGCAACGAGCAGCGCTTCCACCGGTATCCACACGTCCGGGGCTGGAACGCCGATCGCGAGTGTACCAGCACTCGCGAGCGGCTAGGGTTTGGCTCGGGAGGTGGCGGCTAGGGTTTTGCTCGGGAGGAACAGCAGCGTGCATCCCTCAGCCCCCCGCCTCCATATATATAGACCTCCTCACTTGGGCCTCGTGGACCGAGGCCCAATAGGAGTCTATCCGGATCTCTATCCGAATTGAGCCCACATCCGAATCACATTCGAATTAGTGTTCCAACCCGTTAAGTGTGCGACCCTGTAGGTTCACGTATACTTGGTCGCGACCCGGAAACGCCTTTCCGGTCACCCTGTTAATAGCGGCCTCTAGCAAGACATATTAACCCCAAAGTATACGTAAAGATCATATCGGCTGAACCTGTAATGTTCTCATGTACGAATCCCTTTGCCTCACGATATAGATTAAGCTCAAGGCGAGACCTGTGTCATCCTCTTAATAGCTCAATCACTCTCTCGATTCCGTGATGGATTATAAACTCGTGATTGACTCCTCAATCACCTTGGCATGGCCATGCACTTTCATAATCCATTACATCGAGGGGCCCAGAGATATCTCTCCCATAAGGAGGGGCAAATTCTATCTTGATCATTCACATCCCACTACATGTTTCATGGCAAACCCAAAGACTACTTTTATGACTACCCAGTTACGGAGTAGTGTTTAGTAGTCCCAAAATAAGCTACTACGCATGTTGGGAACCATGATGATCTCAAGTCTAAGGATTCCACATAAACACTACTTGAGACCAACTGATGACACATGGAATCTCTGCAGTGTCTCATGGCGGGTCTATCCAACATATGTTCACTAACACATGTCCATATTATTGATTTGGTATCTCCATACCATGATCCATGAGACATGATCATCAATCAATACATATGCTGATCTTTGAATCATATTTGTTCCTCATATGATATATAATCAGGGATCATTTAGAAATACCAACATTTTGACATTAAGAGTCTCATGAATAAGTCACATACTCATTGATCAATTAATGATAATGTCTATTTCAAGGAACAAACTAATGCATCATAAACATAGTATGTGATATATATAACATCTCCATGTTGCCTCTAGGGCATATCACTAACAGTGTACCCAACACACGGCACTATGTGCTTGGCTGGAGCTTCGGGATGAATGGTCCTGCTCCAAACATCGACATCACCAAGCTGCCAAGGCTTCCACGTCTTGGCGCCAAGGCTAGTCATCCCATGGTCCTGGAGATCGTATTGCCAGTGGCAACTGCGGTATTCATCTCTGTTGTCGCAGTCGTCCTCGCTCTATTTGTGCGGAGGCGATGGAGGTATGCTGAGCTCCGGGAAGACTGGGAGGTTGAGTTTGGGCCACACCGTTTCTCGTACAAGGACTTGTTTGATTCTACCCAAGGATTCAGCAATAAGCGCCTGCTAGGTGCCGGAGGATTTGGGAAGGTGTACAGAGGGGTGCTTCCTGTGTCTAGATTAGAGGTCGCTGTGAAGAGGGTGTCCCATGAGTTGAGGCAAGGAATGAAGGAGTTCATTGCTGAGGTTGTTAGCATCGGCCAGCTTCGACATCGCAACCTTGTGCAGTTACTCGGTTATTGCAGGAGGAAAGGTGAACTTCTTTTGGTCTATGACTACATGTCGATCGGTAGCCTTGATAAGTACTTGCATTATGGAGAGAGTGAGCCTACGTTGGATTGGGCACAAAGATTCCATATCATCAAAGGCGTCGCTACCGGCTTACTCTACCTCCATGAGAAGTGGGAAAAGGTTGTAATCCATCGAGACATCAAGGCAAGCAACATGCTTCTTGACAGTGAAATGAATGGACGGCTAGGTGACTTTGGCCTATCAAGGTTGTACGACCATGGCACAGACCCGCAGACCACACACCTAGTTGGCACAATGGGGTACTGGCCCCTGAGCTAGTATTCACGGGCAAGGCATCGCCACTCACCGACATATTTGCCTTCGGCATATTCCTGCTCGAAGTCACCTGTGGGCGAAGGCCAATCAACAACAAGGCGCAAGATAACCAGCAAATGCTAGTCGATTGGGTCATTGAGCACTGGCAGAACGGATTACTAGCTAAGACGGTGGACACGAGGCTCCATGGCAACTACAATGCTTACGAGGCATGCTTGGTGCTAAAGCTTGGGCTTTTGTGCTCGCACCCGATTGCCCAAGAAAGGCCTACCATGCGACAAGCCATGCAGTACCTCGACGGCGATGCGCCGCTGCCGGAGTTGACACCCACGGAGCTGAAGTCCTTCAGCACGGCGGCGCTCATGCAGAGCGAAGGGTTCGACTTGTACGTCATGCCGTGTTTGTCTTTGTCGTCGGTGACGAGCGCCGGAGCCACGTCTGGTGGTGATCTCGGCAAGGTTGAGTACACGAGTTGCTCTAGCCCAAAAGGAACCCCACAAACCCGATCTACTCAGGTGCGCTACAGTGAATGAAGGCCGACACCCTCCTCCGTCCACGGCTCCGTCGTCCCCGTCCGCCAACCACCTCTACCTCAACATCACCGATCATCCCTCATGGCTTCTCCTTCATCGGGTACGTTGACGCTTCCGCTCTAAATATCTAGTTGGGTGTTCATGTTTTTTGCCTAGGGTTAATGATTAATATTGATGCTTAGACTTAGATTTAGTTTACATTTGGTATCAGAGCGTCCCTAGCCGCATCATGAACCCTAGAATACCCCAACCGAACTCGGTTCCCTTTTGTTTTAATGGATCGGTTAGCAATTAGAAGGAGGTGATTTGATTTTATTTTGCAAATCCTGATGTAAAGTCCCTAGATCCCGAACCAAAATTCCCCAAATAGAAATTTAGATCGGGCGGGGGCTTACGCCTTTAGCCGGCGACGGGCCGCCGCCTCTTGCTGCCGTCGGTCCGCTGGGGCCGCCGCGCCGCCGCCTTGCTGGTGCCGCAAGCTCACCACAATGGTGGGGGAGATGCGTTCTCTTGGAGCCAAGGTGAAGGACAATGCTGTTGTGGAGAAGCTTTTCAGTGCTGTCCCTGATAAGTTTCTTCACATTGTTGGCACCATCGAGCAATGGGGCGATGTGTCGAAGATGTCCGTGGCGGAGGCGATCGAGCGCTTAAGGGCATATGAGGAATCCTTGAAGGGCTGGCGACGTGAACAGGAGGGTGAGCATTTGTTGCTCACACGTGCACAGTGGGAGAGTCTCTCACTCAAAGAAAAGAAGAGCGGCGAGCCAAGCAGCGGCGTGAAGAAGAACCACAACCGTGGTGGTGGTCACGGCAAGGCTGCTGGTGGCCGCAGTGGCGGGCGTGGCTGCGGCGACGACGACGGCACGAGCAGCGACTCCGACAATAGCGAGCGCAAGTCGAATGGCAAGAAAGGCAAGTGCTACAACTGCGGAGTTCGTGGGCACTTTGCTAGCGAGTGCCGCAAACCGAAGAAGGAAGAGGCGGCGCTCCTCGCGACGGCCGACGACAAGCCGTGCCTCCTGTGATGAAGTGTACGTGAATAATGCAAGTCAAGATTAGGGGAGGCATTGTTGGCACTAATCCTGACTTGCATATTATTTTTTAGTCTTGCATGAGTTGCATGTAGATAGGCACGTGATATGTTCACGTTGATCCTCCAGGTAGATGCATACGTGTGTGTCATGTAGGCTGTGGCTAGTCCAAGTTTTGCATGCAGAGTTAGTCAGTGCTTGTGATCGGCATATGCGTATGTTGCAGCACAAGTAGCAACTGACTGAGTCTGAGGAATAAGAGGATTAGCGGCAAATTAGTTAGCTGCATGCAGGATTAGTGGAGCACGTTGTGGCGTGGCTGATGGTCAGCTCGGAGGAGCGATTCTTGCGCGTGAGACGCGTGGATCGTGCATGAGTGAGTGGCTCGTGGTCGTGCGTGCGACCTGGCTGGGCTGCTAGCTGTGTGCATGGACGTGAGGCTACATAAGTCGTGTAATTGTCAGTTTATTAAGTGTAGTGTGTCACAATACTTAAAGCCAAAAGGCGTGCGTCGTCGCCGGCGTTCGTCGCCAAAATCTCTTGTGTGTTTGTGTGCACTCAAATCTGCTCTTGTGTGTGTTGTGTTCATACCGCGCGTGAGTTTGATCCTTGGCCGTAGCCTTCAACCACGTGGGCGTCGACATCAACGGCCTCATCTCCTTGCAAGCCAGCAGCCCCGGCTACTACGTCGACGGCCAGAACGGAGGCTTCAAAAACCTGACGCTGATAAGCCACGAGGCGATGCAAGTGTGGGCCGACTACGACGCTGGAAGCAACCGGATCAACGTGACCTTGGCTCCGCTCGGCGTGGCCAAACCTGTCAAGCCTCTGATCTCGGCCATCTACAACCTATCGTCGTGCTCACGGACACGGCATACGTCGGCTTCTCGTCTGCGACGGGCTCATTCAACTCGCGACACTACGTGCTTGGCTGGAGCTTTGCCATGGGCGGTCCAGCTCCGGCTATCGACATCGCCAAGCTGCCAAAGCTGCCCCGTGAGGGCCCGAAGGCTTGGTCCAACGTCTTGTGAGCTGTTATTCCAGGCATGGTGACGTGGAGGATGCGAGGCCAGGTCACACGGTAGACAGCACGTTGCAGTTTCAGAGAGTTATTGGCATTTCATTTTCTTCTCTGTAGCTTTTCCCGTTTTCTGCATTTATGAGAGATCGTTTAGATCCGAAATTTGTGGATCGTGAATCTGCACGATTCCTAGTTTGTTAGACTATATTCAGCACGTTTAGCACTTTTGCAGTTAATAGAATAATAGAGAAATTTGCCCCAGTTCCTCTCTTGGGAGAACTCTGAACTTCCGACGTTTTTCTCTGAATTTTACTGTTCATCATCCGAAAAACTTCCATCTTGTGCGTGATCTCTGAACCTGGGCTGAAACCAACACGTCTTACAAATTGCCCTCCCAATAGCATCTGCAGCAGTCGTCCTCGCTCTGGGCACGGCCATCATTCTGCTCGTGCGCAGGCGACGGAGGTACAGCGAACTACAGGAAGATTGGGAGGTCGAGTTCGGGCCGCACCGATTCCCCTACAAGGATCTGCACCACGCCACGGAAGGATTCAAGAACAGGCACCTGCTCGGCGTAGGAGGCTTTGGACGAGAGTACAAAGGTGTGCTTCCGATCTCCAACCTGGAGATCGCAGCAAAGAGGGTGTCGCATGACTCGAATCAGGGCATGAAGGAATTCATCGCGGAGGTTATCAACCTAGGCCGCCTCCAACACCGCAATCTGGTGTGGCTTCTCGGCTATTGCCGGCGAAAGGGTGAGCTCCTCCTAGTGTACGACTGTACGAGTACATGGCAAATGGAAAGCCTCGACAAGTACTTGCATGGCCAAGATAACAAGCCGACTCTGGATTGGGCTCGAAGGTTTCAGATCATTAAGGACATCTCGTCTGGTTTGCTCTACCTTCACGAGGAGTGGGATAATGTCGCCGTCCACCGAGACATCAAGGCCAGCAACGTGCTCCCCGACAGCGAGATGAACGGACGGCTAGGCGATTTCGGTCTCGCAAGATTGTATGACCATGGTGCTGACCCGTAGAGCACGCATGTGGTTGGCACCATAGGATACCAGCATGTCCAGAGCTAGGACGCACCAGCAAGGTCACCGGCATCCTTACTATAACTTACTGTAATCTACCCTACTCTATAATACACCAAAATTTTCTTTGCTAAATCCACCCCCTCAACCACCCCCACAGTCATGCCTAATCTAAGTCCACACAGATTTGTGTACCAAGTAATCCAACTTCATACAAATGAATGGCCCGGATCTCTCCTCAAACCTTTTTCTCTTACTCATTGAAGATCCTAAAGCCAAAATCATTTGGTTCATGCATCATTGAACCCACCCCGCGCTACGTGTGAGCCTCCTCCTCCCACCTTCTACCCCATCTCCCCACGATCTCCGCTCCTCCCCCGTTCTCTACGCCGCCTCCTGCCCTCCCTCCTCCATCCGCGCCTCCGCTCCTCCCCCCGTTCTCCGCGCCGCCTCCTCCCCTCCCTCCTCCACCCTCGCCTTCTCCCCTCCCTCATCCGCCGCTCCGCCCTCGCCTACTCCTCCCCACCTCGCGCCGCCGCCACCTCCTCTTCCCTCCACTTCTCCGGCTCTGAGACCGCGATGGCTTCCGCCGCTTCCCGCTCCTCTGCTCCGCCGACGCCTCCTCCTCCCCACCCCGCACCCGAACCCCAAATCCCCCGGCCGATCCCACCCCAAACCCCTCAATCCCCTCCGATCCGCCGCAGCCCCGACCCCTCTGCCCCCAAAACCCTAGGAATTCGCGGTGGGATGGAGGAGTTGGTGGGGAGGGCGGTGAAGAAGGCATTCCCGGGCTTCGGGGTGTTCGCCGGCGTCGTGGATTCGTACGACGCCGAGGCGGGGTACTTCCGCGTGCTCTACGAGGACGGCGACTCGGAGAAGGTCGCTCGACTCGCGCGGCCTCGAGGCACAGGCGGCGGCGGCGGCGGCCGAGGCGGCGCAGGAGCTGCGGGAGGCGGCGGCCGCCCTCGCCATGCGCCGGGCAGCCGACGAGGACGCGCTGCGGCGGCGCACGACGGCGCTGGACGGGCACCTACGCCGCCTCCAGGGCTTGCTCACCACCCTCGACCCCTCCACGCTTGAAAAAGTACGCCCCTTTCCTCTTCCTCTCTTCTCTGGCCTTGATTGGAATTCGATCTCTCTCGCCCCCCTCATCTCTTCGTGCGGTGTCTCAGATTCAAACATGCAGGTTACGGTAGATCGCGTTTACCTTGCGAAGCAAAAGGCTGGGTGCTATGTTTTGCTATATCAGATAGTGATGTGGCTGCATTTCTCCCAAGCAATGGAAATGGTTTGCTATGTTTTGCCCCCCCCCCCGGTTTCAGGATGAAGTTTAGTTGTTATTTATGGGTTATGATTTAAATATACTTTTTCTGAATTTTTAGGGAAATTCCTTAAGATGTTTCTTGGCCCTGTGAATGGCCTTGTAATTTGGTTGAATTCTAATGGCCAGGTATGCAGTAATGCCATGGAGTGTTGTTCTTTTTTCTTTGTTAATCTATAGACATCTCTGGGAAAATAGGATGAGATCATTTTGAATGCAGCTAGGTATAAATACGCACAGAAGTATAAGGCATGGTGGACAAAGGAAACCTATATCAGTGGATAAGATGTACTCAAGCAAGCCATGTTCCACAACTTTATCTGGTCACCAACATAGAATTCATGCCATTGATCCAGAAGAAGCTGACAATGAAAAATGTCGGCAGAATGAAAACAACAATTCCACCTATTCTACCAAGAGGTATCTATCCATTTTTGTGAATCTGTTTACAGGTCCTGTTCCTTGTATTCCTTGCCCAACCTGTGCTAGGATCTCCTTGTTACAAAATCACAATAATATTTGTCTGTGCGTTATGTACAACCACCAAGTTTTCAGTAGGCTTGCCATATTTTCTCCCTGTGTTTCACAATTACAAGGCACTACTATTTACAGCAACACTTGTGCTTAATTGTAAATATCAGTGTTCTGTTGCTGCAAATTTTAATAAATTATAAACCACTGTCAGTTAGGAAATTTTGTTTGACAGAATTATGAATTTGGTATGTTGGTTTCGTTTTGTTTTGGAATATTGCAGACCTTTGTAATGGCAATGGAGTTCTGAAGACAGGAATATTAATATTGTGTTCAATCAAAATGATAGTAATACAAGTTGTATCACTTTAGTTGATGCAGAGTTCGTACATCTACTATTCCATGTTTAGCAATGTCATGTTAGTGTGCCTTTCTTTTGGAAAGAGAACACGTTTTCTTATGCTTTTGTAACACAACCAGTATAGTTTTTTATATTTGCTTTTACATTTCGTATACAGGGGCAGTATTAGAACCAGTAATAGACCTGTTTGCCATAGGTTAATGAAAATGTGCCATTATGTGGAAATTTATATCCTGGCAAAATATTCTATATCGCAATTTTGTTGTAAGAAATATTCACATATGGTCATATCTCTCGATATATATCAGTATCGCATCCCATAATGTATTATTTTGTTAAACCAAAGTATTAATCTGAAGTTCTTTTTCAACTCTTCTACACAGGAGAAAGTCAGAGCATCAGGATTCATCTCTTTTTTGTTTTCAAAAGGTGGGTATGCTGACAATCATCTACAGCAAGAAAAGTACTATGCTAAAATTCCCTCAGGATTTTGTTCTATATTAATTATACATATTTTCCTATTGCTTGAATGTTCACAATACGAACTGTTCATTTATTATCAAGAACTAAATGTTGAAACTAATTGATATTGCATGCCAATGTAGTCCTATTGCATGCGGTGTGCAATTGAGCATATTATGTTTGCTTGACTTCAATCATTGTAAGTGTACAGAATGGAGTGGAGCTGTTTACTATTGAGAACATATCTAATTTCTTTGAATTACTAAAGCATTCGAGACAATGTCTTCAGTTTTAACATGGGGGACAGACTTTGCTTTTGTTACTTGATGTTGGCTTCTGAAGAAAGCTGGGGTTCTTTCCCCTTTAATAGACACTGTGCTATACTTCCCGTTAGTAGTTTGTCCATGCTATATTGCGAAGTTTGGCAGCAGAGCCTGAGACGGAGCTTAACAAAGCACTATGGTGGAGCCGAGAGTGTAACACAAGCCAGACCTATCAACATCAGGTTGATGTGTTGGCATATGATTTTTTTCGTAGCAATGCACGGGCTTTAAACTATACATTGATATATAACAGTGTAGGCTTCTATATATCTATTAACTTCGCAGTATGATATACATGAGGATATATGCGTCTTGTTCATTGTTATCTATTATTTTCATTTTTTGAGTGGCGTGGATTCCAGTATTTTGAAAAGTTTTGTTTTCAAAATACTGGTATATGTCTAATCTTTGTTTTCCGTCTAATACTGGTATGCGCAAACTTTCAGTTTCTGCACATGTATTTCGTGTGACTGCATTTTAGTGCCGTGCAACCTTCTCTCACATGGGCTCTTGTTATGCATGTGATTGATTAACTAACCTTGGTTGGATGTTGCGTTCTGTATTGTTCTTCCATGGATGTCTCGCGAGAATCATGGAAGCTTAAGCCCTGCCAAATGTGGAGATGTTGACATAGCAGATTTGTAGATAAGCATAAGAAAGGGAGATATAGTTCTGTTAGTTACATGTAGTTTTCGTTCCATTTGAAAAAAAAACAAGAACCCTCTGATACTCTTGTGCCACTTTTTTTCAGGGCACTAAGGATGATATAAGTATGGAAATAGAGACATGGTATGATCTGGCCCTTTTATACCTAAGTATATCATAGTGGAGGGATAAACAGAGTTGCATATCGAAGATAAAAGCTATCAGTCCATATTCTCCCTTGGCTTGTCATGCTACAGGTGCTTCATGTTCTATTTATCATGAGGTTCCTCATGCTTAGAATCCTTACCAAACCTTTTTGGGAGTTAAGGCACTGTTCATTTGCGTTGTTGGGAAAATTCTGAAATTTTGTTAGAGGTAGCACTGAGAAAATACAGTGAGTGAAAATACACATGATTGTTTTGCTGATATTGATATTTATTATATGGTTCATGATCCTTATATTTATGTATCATCTTTTTTTGGATTCCGTTGCAATGCACGGGCAATATACTAGACGGTTGCAATGCACGGAACTACTTAGTATCGTAGTAATTTATTTTGTTCTGTTTCAAAAGGATTAGCAAATAAGGTAACTTTGAGGAAAAAGATGAACATACTACCTATTTCATACTCCCAACTGCCAGGTATACATGAGATACTACGATACTAAATAGTTGGTTATACAATATATGAGACGTGAATCTTAATGAATCTGATTGTTCGTTTTATTTTTTACAAATTTTATCTTGTTTTGTATTTTACCGTAGCGTTAGCACGGACACACTACTAGTTTTCTATAACTTGTCACATAACAACTATCTTTAATACACAGTCTCCATGATATCCATCTGTAATGCCCTAGGGTCCAAACCGGCTCAGACCTAACCACATTTTGGGTAGGCCACACACACGTAGCAACCCGCTTGCACTTTCGTCCTCGCTTCACGTAAAACGGTTAACCGGGGGTGCTACCATTGGAACTCCTAGACTTATATGTAAGTGCTTCTTAAGGTAAGTTAGCAAGGTGGGACTAACCCAAAAATTCATGTGTACACACACGGGACAACATGGGCCGGGGTGTCACATACAACCCCCTCAAAGGACCCGACGTTCTCGTCGGACCAACATACCCACACCGGGGCAAATGATAAGGATCTCCCCTTTTGGCACATGTCCGTGCGTTCAGTGCCAGCACATATGCCATGCCGTGTGTCCACTCCGAGCCCACACGTGCCATGCGCCATATGCCTGCACACTTGACCCGCACGCGCCCATGTAACCGCGAGAGTTGGCTCTGATACCATCTGTAACGCCCTAGGGTCCAAACCGGCTCAGACCTAACCACATTTTGGATAGGCCACACACACGTAGCAACCCGCTTGCACTTTCGTCCTCGCTTCGCGCAAAACGGTTAACCGAGGGTGCTACCATTGGAACTCTTAGGCTTATATGTAAGTGCTTCTCAAGGTAAGCTAGCAAGGTGGGACTAACCCAAAAATTCATGTGTACACACACATGGGACAACATGGGCCGGGGGTGTCACATACACCCTCCTCAAAGGATCCGACGTTCTCGTCGGACCAACATACCCATACCGGGGCAAATGATAAGGATATCCTCTTTTGGTACATGTCCGTGCGTTCAGTGCCAGCACATATGCCATGCCGTGTGTCCACTCCGAGCCCACACGCGCCATGCGCCATATGCCTGCACCCCTGACCGGCACGCGCCCATGTAACCGCGAGAGTCGGTTCTGATACCATCTGTAACGCCCTAGGGTCCAAACTGGCTCAGATCTAACCACATTCTGGATAGGCCACACACACGTAGCAACCCGTTTGCACTTTCGTTCTCGCTTCGTGCAAAACGGTTAACCGGGGGTGCTACCATTGGAACTCCTAGGCTTATATGTAAGTGCTTCTCTAGGTAAGCTAGTAAGGTGGGACTAACTAGAAATTCATGTGTACACACACATGGGACAACATGGGCCGGGGTGTCACATACACCCCCTCAAAGGATCCGACGTTCTCGTTGGACCAACATACCCACACCGGGGCAAATGATAAGGATCTTCTCTCTTGGCACATGTCCGTGCGTTCAGTGCCAGCACATATGCCATGCCGTGTGTCCACTCCGGGCCCACACGAGCCATGCACCATATGCTTGCACCCCTGACCCGCACGCGCCCATGTAACCACGAGAGTTCTGATACCATCTGTAACGCTCTAGGGTCCAAACCGGCTCAGACCTAACCACATTCTAAATAGGCCATATACACGTAGCAACCCGCTTGCACTTTCGTCCTCGCTTCGCGCAAAACGGTTAACTGGGGGTGCTACCATTGAAACTCCTAGGTTTATATGTAAGTGCTTCTCAAGTTAAGTTAGTAAGGTGGGACTAACCCAGAAATTCATGTGCACATACATATGGGCCAACATATTGGATTGGACCCAAAGGTTCCAAATCATCAAAGGTGTTGCGTCCGGCTTGCTCTATCTGCACGAGAGGTGAGAGAAAGTGGTTGTCCGCAGAGACATCAAGGCAAGCAACGTGCTCCTCGACAGAGACATGAACGGGCAACTGGGTGACTTCGGTTTGGCAAGGCTGTACGACCATGACACTGACTCACAGACCACGCACGTCATCGGCACCATGGGTTACTTAGCCCCGGAGCTGATACGCACGGGCAGGGCGTCCCCTCTCACAGACGTGTTCGCCTTCGGCATATTCCTCCTCGAGGTCGCATGTGGGCAGAAACCCATCAAGGAGGACGCGCAGGGCGGCCGGATGGCGCTGGTCGACTGGGTGCTCCAGCACTGGCGCAATGGATCGCTCATGGAGGGGGTGGACGCGAGGCTCCGAGGCGAGTACGACGCCGACGAGGCCGGGTTGGTGCTGACACTAGGGATACTGTGCTCGCACCCGTTCGCTAGTGCAAGGCCCGGCATGGGGCAAGTCGTGCGCTCTCTCACCGGTGTGACGCCGCTCCCTGAGCTGACACCGACGGACTTGAGCTTCGATGTGCTGGCCATGATGCAGAACAGGGGGTTTGATACGTCTGTCGTGTCGTATCCGGATCTGGTGACGATCTCCAGCCTCTCGGGAGGAAGATAAACGTTAATTTATGGTGCTTACGGGTAGCTTTGGGCATTTGGTGTTTGTGTGTGTGTGTGTTCTCCCAGTGTGCATGTATACAAGTAGGGAATATTGGATTCCCTGGAGAGAGAGAGAATATGTAGTAGAGCTCGGCCAACACTAGCTAGACCTGCAATAGTAACAGAATAAATTGCAGCAGAGGCCTCTGTTGTCTATTGCTGTTCCTTTGTTATTTTTTTCATCACAGTGCAAATTAAAATCAGGGCTTCAGATATGAGACTACTGCATAAACTGATAGTAGCAACAAATGACCAATCTACCCATCTTCCTCGTCTTTTTTTCCCTAAAACGAAAACAGATCATTTGGGGGAAAAAAGATCATCTGTTTTCGTTCTCACTGGAACCAGAAAGAGGGCGGGCTCAAAGAAGCCCAAGTAAAGTCCATGCATTCCGGCCCGCACCAGCCAATTATTATCCACACAGGCCCGGATGGCCGGCATGTGGTCGGCGAAATTGTTCGACTGGGCTGCAGTCCGATTCGTCTTTTGGCCTGCTTCGTTAACGTGGTTACATTTTTTCACCGACTTTTTTTTTCCTTTTTCTCTCTACCGCAGACAATAAACAGTGACGACATGACTGACAATTTGATTGGGTGCCCCGTCACAGACGTTGCGTTGAACGAAGATGAATCGAAAATAACAATCTAATCTAAAATTTTAGCAACTTCATATCGAAGCACCGAGACCACAACAATAGCAATCACCTCACAATAGATCAATCCATACAACCAATATGTAGGAGATGCATGAATAAAGTGATCACGGCAGGTCAATCTAAAAATTCCGGTGAATCAGTAAGGACAATAAAGGCAAGAACTCTCAAATTCTAGGAAAAACACTCTCCAAACTATCCGTACGCATGAATGACATATAATATTAATCTCACTGTGCTGTTTTTTCTCCTTGCTTGACTCGTACACTTCGGAGTCAAACGCAACTTTTAGACTATGAACAGGGTAATTTGACTGACGATTTTCATTATGTTTCCTGTAGCATAAAGTACTTGAATTGCTACGAGTGTAAAATCTATGTACCATTGTATTAGGTCATGCACGTTCACACTGTATAGCCACCTCTCATGTAAATACTATCAAGAAATTCACACTGAATTCCATTCTCTGCTTTGACCGCTAGAAAGCAGTACTAGTGCAGACAACGACACATTTGGAAATTCAGACCGGAGACTGGCGGAATGCACTGTAGATAAAATGTCTGGGCATGGCCAAGGCCCAAGGAGATACTTCACTTCATCCTTCCATTTTTTTTCCTGATCCTTCCATTTTTTTCCTGACTAGTTGAGCTGGGTGGGTTTTTTAAACTGTGATTTTAATTTTTGGCTTATGGTTTTTGAATTCTAGCTATCCACGAGAGATAGTACGTGGAGGAAACAGTCGCATACTAATTTGACCAGTATAGTTGAACTCAGTACAGTGTCTAATACAATCTACCTGTAGACCCCGCCTTAAAAGATTCACCGTTTAAAAGCTAATTATTGTAGCAGGAATTGATAAGCCAAAACCAAAGCCAAAAAGAACCCAACCAATGGGCATGTTCTTTTTTGTTCCGGTTTATGACTTTTAACTGTGACTTATGGTTTTTTGGTTGTTTGTGAGAGTACGGAGTAACAGAAACTCATGTGTGATTTTGGTCAATATAAATAAAATCGCTACAGTATGTACTACAATTAATTTGTAGACTCTATCTTAAAAAGACACTATTTTTAAAAGATAGTTACTGTAGAAAAATCGAAAAACTGTATTCTAGAATCTGAAAAGAAGAGGCCCAGCACAAGAACATTGGACCAAATATTTTTAGTTGACCGTAGTAAATCTTGACAAGATTTGAGCTGGTATTGATTGTTTTTCTGAGCAAAGCAAAAAAAGAAATTTGGACCGTTCAAATCATTTGTGTACCCCGTTAAACACGTTGCCACATTCACATTCACCGTTCAAAACGGGGTAACTTGTAGTTTGAATATGACATACGTAGGGTACCATTTCACACGATCAACCTAATCATTTTTTCTGTACATGAATAGTGATCAAAGGTGTGAATGTCTGACTGCATGCACCATTGAACTTCTTTCGAGGCTGGGGTGAGCTCCATTTTGGCTTTGATTTATTACTTCATGATATAGTAAATAGTTTTTAAATAGTTCATCTTTTTAAGATAAAGTCTACAGGTAAATTATAGTAGATACTATATCGAATTCAGATATATCAGCTAAAATCGTATGTGACTGTTTTTCTTTACGTACTGTATCTAAAAAATATACAGAATTCAAAAACTATAAACCAAAAGTCAAAACCTAAAAAAACCATATTTCTTTTAGCGCATTGAAAAAGCTTAATATATTTTTGAACGGAAGGACTACAAACTGGTAGTCATCATCCAATGGTGTTCACATAAATTTATACGTAGATTTTCTGTCAAAAATAATAAAGAAAGTACTTGCCTGTCGGTTTCGTTTTTGAGCGAATTGCTTGCAAATTTCTTGGTAACAGTGGACAGATGACAGATGAATTTCTCACATTTCGTGTTAGTTACTCAATACCGGCGACGATGCATGCTTAGGCAACAACTTGCCTAGCTACATCGCTCCATTGCAAAACAATTATAAACTGCATGCCGATCAACCACAAGCTCAATACACTGCCTGCTAGCTAGATTGAGCTTACAGTCATATCTGCCATGAAGTCCATGTCCTTGCTGCTGCCGCTCCTCTTCCTTGGCCTTAACCTGGAAGCCATCGCCACCGGTGATGATCACCAGTTCATCTACACCGGCTTCGCTGGTGCCAACCTCACGCTCGATGGCGCGGCCAGAGTCACTCCAAATGGCTTAGTTGAGCTGACCTACGACGCCGTCCGGCTGAAAGGCCACGCCTTCTACCCGACACCGCTGCACTTCCGCAAGTTTCCTAACGACACAGTCCAATCCTTCTCCGTCTCCTTCGTGTTCGGCATCGTCCATGCCTACCCAGACTTGAGCGGCCATGGCCTCTCCTTCTTCGTTGCACCGACCAAGGACTTCTCATCAGCGTTCTCACTCCAATACTTTGGCCTTTTCAATGACCAGACAAACAACAACACAAATAGCCACATCTTTGCAGTCGAGCTCGACACCGTCCAAACAGTTGAATTCCATGACATCAACGACAACCACGTCGGAATTGACATCAATAGCCTCACCTCTGTGAAATCCTACACCGCCGGCTACTACGACGATAAGAACGATATGTTCAAGAATTTGATCCTCAGCAGCCAGAAGGCGATGCATGTATGGGTCGATTACGATCGAGAAACCACACAAATCAATGTGACCATGGCTCCCCTTAACATGGCCAAACCTGTGAGGCCATTGCTCTCTGTCGCATATAACCTCTCATTAGTGCTTACAGATCAAGCATACATCGGTTTCTCTTCTTCGACAGGCGGCTCAATCAGTGCGCAACACTACTTGCTTGGGTGGAGCTTCAGGATGAATGGCCCTGCTCCAGCCATCGACGTCGACAAATTGCCAAAGCTGCCTCATGTTCGCCTGAAGCCTGATATATCCAAGGTATTGGAAATCATCTTGCCAATAGCAACTGCTGTATTCCTTATGGCTATGGGCACTGCTATTTTTCTACTTGTGTGGAGGCATATGAGGTATGCTGAGTTGAAGGAAGACTGGGAGATCGAGTTCGGGCCACAACGCTTCTCATACAAGGACTTGTTCCGTGCCACAGGAGGATTTCAAAACAAGAATTTGCTAGGTGCAGGAGGGTTTGGAAGGGTATACAAAGGAATGCTTCCAGTGTCTAAACAGGAGATTGCTGTGAAGAGGATATCACATGACTCGAAGCAAAGCATGAAGCAATTTATCGCGGAGATTGTTAGCATAGGCCACCTCCAACACCGCAATCTCGTGCGCTTGCTCGGGTACTGCCGTCGTAAAGGTGAATTGCTTTTAGTGTATGACTATATGCCAAATGGAAGCCTCGACAAGTATTTGCATTGCAAAGAGGGTAAGCCAACTTTGGATTGGGCTCGAAGATTTCACATCATCAAAGACGTCGCGTCGGGTTTGCTTCACCTCCATGAAGAGTGGGAGAAAGTTGTGGTCCACCGAGATGTGAAGCCAAGTAATGTGCTCCTCGACAACCAGATGAACGGAAAACTAGGTGATTTTGGCCTTTCAAGGTTATATGATCATGGAGCCGATCCACAAACCACGCATGTGGTTGGCACAATAGGATACCTAGCTCCAGAGCTAGCATTGACCGGCAAGGCAACCCCACTTGCTGATGTATATTCTTTTGGCATGTTAACCCTTGAGGTCACATGTGGGCAGATCCCTATGAAGCAAAATGCGCAAGGCATCCATCTGACGTTGGTTGATTGGGTACTTGAGCATTGGCACAAAGGATCACTCACTGACACTGTTGATATCAAGCTCCAAGGTGCCTATGATGTTGAGGAAGCAAGTTTAGTACTAAAACTTGGATTACTATGCTCGCATCCATCTGCCAATTCAAGGCCCAACATGCGGCAAGTGATGAAATATCTCAATGGAGACATGTCACTACCAGAAACAATTTCAACACACCCAGGCTTTGGTATGTTGAACTTGATGCAGAATAGAGCTCCCAACTCATTTATCATGTCGTTTCCGTCACTGGAGACGAGGAGCTTTGGCACAGTGTCCGATCTCTCAGGTGGAAGATGAAGTGTGGTCTTTCAAGTTATTGAGCGAGCAGTTTTCCTATCCTTGAGGAGGTACCAAGAGGTACAAGGTACCAAGAGGTATCAAATTAGATCCAGCCGTTCAATCAGTGTGATCAACGGCTCAAAATTTGGTACCTCTTGGTACCTTGTACCTCTTGGTACCTCGCGTCCGGTACCACTAGGTACTGCCAAATCTCAGCCGTTCGATCAGTGTGATCAACGGCTCAAATTTGGTACCTCCTCCCCCTCAAGGATGGTAAAATTTCCCTTTTTTTATATATATACTTACCCATCCATTGGGTGCCCTAAGGAATACATTATCAGTACAGTTAGATGTTGATACCCTATACTTCTTACCAAGTTTGCTTCTTGTGTGGACGGTTATTGCTATTTGTGTTGGACAAATACTCAATACATGCGATCGATCCTCGCTACCTCTTTTTTTCAAGTCTCTCTGATCTACGTAATTCAAACCACATCGATCCAATAATAATCCACGAGAGGAACTGTCAATAGTCGAGTGCTAGCGATGTTGTCTAACGCTCCTGCCCGCCAAGGTTTGAACCTCAGGTTCGATCTAATGCACATCTCCTCTCCTAATTTTAAGTGAATGGCAGAGCTCCTACCCCTATTTTTAAATAAAGAGTTCACTTGATAACACAAGTAGATAGTTTTACTAGATATATATAACCCTAGATACAAAAGCTATAAAAGCTTGTATATATGTTGTAAGGCAAAAACTGCTATGCACCCATCTTTACGGTGCACTCACCGTACACTTAAACTAAAAAAGTAGCAAAAAAATTCAAAAAAAATTATATGTATTTCTAATCTTGCTCTATCTATGTATAAAATTTCAAGTTTAAATTCATTTTATATTAAGAGCAATAAAAAAGAGAAAAATCTGACAAATATTAAGAGTTCAAATTTGTCAGAATTATCTCTTTTTTTGGTACTCTTTGTTTGACATGAGAAATCACTCAAGAATTTCTTGGCCTGGGGTATAAGGTGCGGGCGTGCCAGTGTACTAAAGTACACAAAAATAGATAAACACAACAAAAGTAGGGAAAATATATTTTTTATTCATTCACCTGAGAAGACAAAATTACAAGTTCCCTTTATATATATGCGCTTTGCAGTCTACTTTGCGTAGAAAATCTGACATAGATGATATGGTGTCCTGTTTTTCGGGGCCTTAGAAGACTCCCGGATAATTACATCCATAGGGTAAACCCATAGAATACCTTCGATTAAGCTATGCATTGGTCGTCTTCTTCAGTCTTCGCTTCATGTTCTCCATACATGTGATGAATGGTTGATGTAGATGTGAGCGTTGGCATGATCCATGGCATTATTGGTCTATGGGGCTATTGATAACGTAGGCCTTGCATTTGCCACGCCCGCCTATGCCGCTCGACCTCGTTGGTATCAAACGTCACAAAAAATTAAGGTGATTAAAGGTGCGCATGATTCACGCTGAGCATGACTGTTCTGATGATACAATAGCAGAATTAGTGTTGTAGACATACTTAATTCGGATGATGGGGTTTTAATAGAGTAGAATGCCCCGGTCCAGTATCAACAATGTCGAAAACGATCGCTGGGGAAGACCCCTCGAAAGCCAGAAAGCCATCGGCACTTGGAAGTAGTAGTCGAAAGCCGGAAGCCATCAGTAATCGGAAATAGCCAATAGTCGAAGGCCATTGGGCATTGCAGTACCCGGAAGTTAGAAACCATCCAGCTATTAGAAATAGCCAATGGCCGAAAGCCTCTATGGTCGAAATCCAATGGAAGTCGCCCCTGGCCGAAAGCCAATATGATCGAAACCCATCGGATGTTGTCTGTGGTCAAAACCTGTCGAAAGTAGTCCGTGGTCGAAACACAGTGTGGTCGAAACCTATCGTAAAAATGTATGTGGTCGAAACCCATCAAAAGTAGTCCATGGTCGAAAGCCAGCGTGGTCGAAACTTATCGGAAAAATGTCTATGGTCGAAACACACTGTGGTTGAAACCCATCGGAAAAATGTCCGTGGTCGAAACCCATCGGAAGTAGTATGTGGTCGAAAGCCAGCATGGTCAAAACCCATCAGAAGATGTCCGTGATTGAAACCCACTATGGTTAAAACCCATCGACAATATGTCCTTGTCGAAACCCACTGTGGTTGAAACCCATTGGAAGAATGTCCGTGGTCAAAACCCACTGTGGTCAAAACCCATCAGATGTAGTCCATGGTCGAAAGCCAGTGTGGTCAAAACCCATCGAAAAAATGTTCGAGGTCGAAACCCACTGTGGTTGAAACCCATCAGAAGTAGTCTGTAAGCTAGCGTGATTGAAACCTATTGGAAGATGTCCGTGGTCGAAAACCACCATGGTCAAAGTTGTAGTCATAGAACACTGTAGCAACCTCGGCCGAAGAGAGACTGTAGCACCGTGCTCATAGTTGTACTCGCATGACTACTATACCACACGGTCACGATCACTGTAGCACCCATGCTCGAAGTCATGCTCATAGTCCCTGTAGCACACTAGTCGAAGATTGTACTCGGAGAGACTATAGCGCACCGGTCGAGAATGTACTGTAGCACCCCGATCGAAGACCACTGTAGCATCGCGGTCGATGGGGGTGCTCGTTGGAGTATTGGAGCTATCGACCACTAATCGTGGTCGTAAGGAGTACTCGTAAAAGAACTATAGCACACTGGTCGAGGGGAGTATTCGTTGGAGTACTGGAGCTATCAACCATCGATCGTGGTCGTAAGACAGGTCAACCATCACTGTATCACCGTGGTCGTAAAAGTACCTGCAGCATCATGGTCGAACATCACGGTATTGCCATGGTCGTAGGGCATACTCGTAGAAGTACTGTAGCACATTGTGTCGAACGGGGCACTTATAGAGCCTGGTCGTAGGAGAGTACTCGTTGGAGTACTGAAGCACCATAATCGGCGATCTTTAGCTGAAGAATTATGAGTACAACGGGCGGTTGGCAGTGCTTGAGCACCCAAGGTGGTCGATGTTGCTCGAGCACGGGCGGTTGGCAGCGCTTGAGCACCCAAGACAGTTGGCGGCGCTTGAGCACCCAAGGCACTCGACTTCGACAAGGGGTCGAAGGCATCTATCTTTGAAAAGCAATCAAAGGCTCTTGATTATGACAAACGGTTAGACACGCTCGTCTTTGGGATGCGTTTGACTTCAGCAAGCGCCCGAAGGCATTTGTCTGCATGAAGTGATAAGAGATGTCCATCTTTAAACAGTGGTCGAAGGCGCTTGACTCCAACTAGTTGTCGTAGGCATCTGTCTGCGCGAGGCGGTCGGAGTATTTATCTTCGAGGAGCGGTCGAAAGAATTCACTTTGACAAGTGCTCAGAGACACTCAACTTCAACGAGCGGTCGGGGACGTCCATCTTCAAGACGTGGTCGACAAGCAGTCGGAGGCGCTCGTATTTGAGTAGCGGTCGGAGATGTCCAACTTCGATGAGCGATTAGAGTTGTCTGAGTTTGAATAGTGGTCAGAGGCGTTCAATTTCGACAACCGATCGGGAGGCATCTCGGTTCGTCGTCTGGTCCTAAATGACCAAGTATCACCAGTAGTCATAAGCGACTGAGTACGATGAGCAGTTGATGGCACCTGAGGAGGACGATGAAGCTTGATTACAGCGAGTGGTCGATGGTGACAGGGTGCTGTGGGCGGTTGATGGCACCTAGGTGCAGCGAATGATCGAGGATGTCTGAATACTGATGATGCCCGAGTACCGTGGGCGGTCGATGGCCCTAGGTGTTGAAAGGGATCGTAAACGACTGGCCCAACGGGTTGTCGATGGTGTCCTAGTGCTGTGGGTGGTCGATGGCGATCAGGCCTAGCAGGTGGTCAAAGAAGTCTTGAATATCGAAGACGATCGATAACATGTAGGCATTGAAGGCGACCGAAAGCACCCGAGCATCGCAGGTGATCGAACCGCCTGTGTCCCGAAGGTGGTTGAAAGCGCCTGTGCATCATAGGCGATCGAAATCGCCTGTGCCCCGAAGGCAGTCGAAGAAGTCTTGAATATCGAAGGCAGTCGTAGGCAACAAAGCTCAACCGACGACTGGGACAACTTCAATGCAGAGAGAAATCGCACTTGGAAATCGCTTGCCCTGGGTGACGAGAGGGACTTGCGCATAGCGCCATCCGCCTCACCCTGCTAACATCAAATCAACGGTACAAGCGGGACAAACCTGGTATGTGGCGGATCATCGCAGCTGCACAGCTTGGCTGGGGTATGCACTACATTCAAGAGTGGGAAGACTTCATGCCTCAAATTCGGTGAGACGATGACAAACTTGCCAGCCCATCGTTGCCACCAATGGCCACTCAACGGCGAGCTCCTGAGCACTTCCATGACAGCTTTATCGGTAGTGACTGCAGCCGTTGGCGGCTGTCCTGCTACTGCCGCACTCTATCGACATGCCTCCCTGTCTGTCTTCTCTCGTAGGCTCCTCCGTGCGTCTGGGGTATGTCCGTCCCTCCCCCTTTTATAGGCGTGGGCAAGGGCCATGGGCCTCGTTATGTGGCTCCCACGCGATGCTGATCATGCCGTTTAAATTGAGATAAGATTTTTGATCGACTACAAATTAGTTTCCTTCTAAAACTTTACTTTCCATATCAAAAGATTTGTTAAGAATTACTTCCATCGGATAGGGACACTGTGCGATCATCTTTCCATCGTGATGATGATACACCCAGAATCAATCTTTGCCTTCCATTCTAGTGCATAGGTTGCCATAAATCGGCCATACGCCCTGCAATTGGTCGAGTCATGCAGTCATGTGAGGCACGGCGCCGCAACTGATCAAAACGTGGTCGTATGATGCGTAGCACCATGTTACTCGTGAGCTTATAGCACCGTGATTGAAAGACTAAGAAGGATGTGCTGTGGTCAAAGCAATGGTTGACACAACGTGGTCGTAATAATCGGTCGACACAGTGTAGTCGATACGATGTGGTCGTAACAGCCGGTCAACATAGTGTAGTCGATACAACATGATCGAAGGCTATGCTTGACACCCCATGTGATCGAAGACGTGGTCGTATCAGCATGATCGTCACAGCAACACGGTTGATACAACGTGGTCGATGACCCACGAACTTGGGGATGATCTTGGCACATATGTTTCCTGATCGGCCTGGACTTGCAGCCATATGAGGCGCAATGCGTCGATCGTGCACCAACAGTTTGGGAACCAGGTCACGTGTCGTTTCATGACCCGGACTTAAGTAATTTGAATCTTGGATAGCATGTGCACATATCGAAGCTTCCTTCCCAAACAGACACCTCGATACTTGCTTTAACTTAAAAATATTTGTATAAAAACTCATCAAACACTTTTAACATAGAATGAATTTAAACATGAAATTTTATACATAGGTAGAGTAAACTATGAAGTACATCTAGAAATTTTTTAGAGTTTTTGCGATATTTTTAGTTTGATTGCACGATGAGTAGACCGTAAGGATGAGTGCATAACAATTTTTGCCGTGTTGTAAACAATTTCAAATAGATATTGTACCATCTCTATCTAGCTCCTTGGAAAAGAAGTCATCCTTAATTTTGAGAACTTCTGTCAAAATTTATCTCTATAGCTCTAGTGATCTTTAAACACGGATAGCTAGCGGCTAGGAAATTTAACTTATGTTTAAAAAATGTCCCCTTATAATTTGTAAAACTGAGATAATAATTAGTTGGTAATCTTTAGCCCAATTAACGAAGCAAATTATACTAGTATACTATAAGATTTGACAATTATACATATATAATTGGGTGTCAAGGGAAACCAATACGGTATATCACTTTTAGTATGTATTTTGTGTGCAATTGCTAGTTTTTTCGCTAGAACGCAATTGCTATTTTTTAGGTATCTCCAGTAGTGTTATCTTAGCTGTCTCTTACCTAGTAAAATCGTATATGAAGAAGAGAATAGGTGAGTAGAGATAAAATATTGTCTGTTATACAAGAAATGGTTTGAACCCCAAACTAATGTAAATAGTAAGAAGGTGTGAGGTAAGAAGTTACGGTGAAAATAATATAAAATAGTTAAAGGAATAATTTACTATTAAAAAAATTATTTATAATACTGTTTTTATATGAGACGAAAGTTATAAAATAACTTTAAGAAACATACTATTATACATGTCCTTTGAACGCAAGTCATCCCCCAATTTATTATCTAGGGAGCTGACCGGATCGTGATGGGAACTGAAACCAAAGTTAAGATAAACATTTTTTTGGACTAAGGAGATGACTGTAAATCTCCGGCCTTTGCCTTCCGTGGGAAAACAGATAACCACAGTACGTCGCCCTCCATTACAGACAATTCAAACAACACGCGTTTGAGAAGAAAGTCCAACACGCGTTTGAGAAAATTCAAACAGCCACTGAATCCCAATACTGTCACCTTCTCGCCATTAATTAGTACGACCACTAGGGATCGATCGACCCATATGCAGGGAAGAAATTAATGCTAGTAGAGTGATAGACAGAGAGTGCGAGACTTAATAGGTATACGGAGAAATCATACGAAAAGGTTCAGGATTATTAATAGGTATATTGAGAGACCATACGAGATGGTTCAAAATTATTTATGATGAATCATTATCAATATTTATGGAGTTAAAATTTAAATTTGTAAATGATTTGATTTTCTATCTGTTGTTCAGCTTCTAACGGTCTAATTGGCCAGTGAAATCAATCTGAGTAGCTTGGCTGAGCGGTCTCCGCATGAGCGGTCAGACCTGCCGTCCTCCGATTTCACGATGAGTTCTGAAATTTGGGAAATTGATCGTAGATTTGGTATTTTGACTATAAGTCTATGTATTCATGTTGCATGAGCCATGTTTGAGCAAACATGGTTTAAGTTGTGAACAATTTGTGCTTAAAAATAATTTCTTTATCTTCGAATATCCAGAGAAGTTTCAAATCAACTATGATCAACAACGAAGATCGGGACTACGCTCATGGACAAGCCAACGTCTAGAATGGTTAAATATGCTAGGTGAGATGGTTGAGCTCAAGCGTAGCACAGGAAAGACAAAAAAATATCGAAGAGAATGTTTGAGCAATGGGTTACACCGAGTGGTGGTCAATATTAAATACTCACCACTCACATAGAGTTACCATTACATAATCTTACAAGTTACAAGCTTGTATCTATGTTGTAAACAATTTCAAATGCATATTATACCATCTCTATCTAGCTCCTTGGAAAAGAAGTCATCCTTAATT
This sequence comes from Dendrocalamus latiflorus, assembly GCA_017311315.1. Lineage (NCBI taxonomy): Eukaryota > Viridiplantae > Streptophyta > Magnoliopsida > Poales > Poaceae > Dendrocalamus > Dendrocalamus latiflorus. The sequence goes on from CM029644.1 coordinate 2,143,315, forward strand.
TTGAGAACTTCTGTCAAAATTAATCTATATAGCACCAGTAATCTTAAAGCACGTATAACTAGCGGCTGGGAAATTTAACTTATGTTTAAAAAATGTCTCCTTATAATTTTGTAAAACTGAAATAATAATTTGTTGGTGATCTTTAGCCCAATTAACAAGCAAATTATACAATACATATATAATTGGTATATATATCACTTTTAGTATGTATTTTGTGCGCAATTGCTAGGTTTTTTTTTTTTGCTAGAACGCAATTGCTATTTATCTAGGGAGCTGACGGGATCGTGATGGGAACTGAAACCAAAGTCTGGCATTGACACATATCATCACTATATTAAAGTGTAGCACCCCACATACAGCTAAACTGAGATACTACTATGGAACGTCATTGCCAAACATAAAGTGAAATAATAAAAGACAATTATAGAATTTATACACAAATTGAAACTTTTAAAGTACTTTATTAGAATAATCAACGGGAGTTGAAATAGTGTTTGAAATATGGGACCGGTCTATTTCTAATCAAGTGACAAATAAAGTAAATAGCAAAAGTAGTGGCAACCCACAGTGTTGAAACTCGAGTGCTCCCACCCATGCATGTTGCTATTAATCCACTGGCATTTTACCTAAGAAGGGAAAGAGCAAGCGTGAGATTTGGAAATCTCAGTAAGTATCCAACAACGATCACAACACAAAGAGTAAAGATAGGTAATGCAACCACATGAAATAAGGGACAAACATCTCAAGTAAGCAATGGACACAAAATAAAAGCAACGAACAACTGATATCGGAAATACTGTCATAGATAGGAGACGGACATCATAGAGACTGTGTAATTAGCGATAGCTATTATGTGACAAGTAATAGCAAGTTATAGCAAAGGTGTCAGCGACCTCATCCCACATACCCGGTTATACGAGAATAGCCAGGCACATCCTTGTCCTCGACTGTATAACCGCTGACGGGGTGTAATATCCTGTGTAAGAGAATGTACAGCCCCCCGTACGTTACCAGGTTGGGTGGAAATCTTCCCTATATGTGGGTAGTCTGGGCTTGATAACATTTAGTTCTTTATTTAGCGAATTATCCATGATGAAATTGGAAAGTCGTGAATGAGTTAAGGTAAAGTTATGAGAGTAACGGTTTAGTACAATGAGACCGGAGAGATAAGTTTGTGATACAAGGTGATGGGAACAAGATCTGTCGATAGAGAGGATACTAATCGGAGTCACACAAGGGTTGTCAATCATACCATTTTTATTAGGTGATAAATGATTATTAGTCAAGTTCATGTACAACAACTAAATCAACTACAGCTCACAATTAATATCAACAGTTAAGATTCACAGAAGCAAAACATATCAATGACCGCCCAGTAATAAAGATTACTAGTGGTTAACCTTAAGTTTGAACATGATTATTCGTAACCCTAATACCCATTTAGACGTTTATTTACATCCCTAACCACACATAAATTCCATGGTTAACATTATACTAATTACAAGCATTTAATACTGACTAACTCATCATATTCAGAATCTACTAAGGCTACAACAACCTACCACTGGTAATCAATAAAGTGTAATGATCGGAAACCACGTTAAGGCAACAGGTAATCATGTGACATAGACGTGTGAAAAAAACAGGTTACGGCCGCGAGGTACTTGCCTTGAACACGCTTGACGGACACGCTGCACGATGGGTCTGAGATGCACAACTACCCAGCTGCTCCCTCCACAACTACGTGAGAACCTACAGGATGGTAACGTAGACAACCGATCAGATACGGTGAATTGATAAAGGAACGACAGGAGATTATTGACTAGAAAAGAAACGGCCGTTCGGCCAAGCGAACAGGTGTTCGCCCGCACGAAAACACGTTCGACCACACGAACGGCCGTTCGGTCAAACGAAACATGGTTCGACCGTGCGAACGCGCGTTCAGCTGTGCAAACGGCCAAACGACCGCGCGAACACGTGTACGGCTGTGCCACTGTCCCCGGCCACCGGCTGCCGCGGGCGAAGCTGTGCGCGCGGCGTGTGCACGTGCAAGCGTGCGTGCTTGCGGCACGGGCGCTGCCACCGTGCGCCGGTCGGCCGCCGACCACCGCCGACGCGCAAGCCGCCGCCGCTGCCGCCGTCGTGCCATGGCGAGCGTGTGTGCATGCGTGCAGCGCGGGCACGTGCGCGCGCGTGAGCTGTCGTGCCGGCCGACACCGCCGCCGGCGCCCCCCCCCCCCCCCAAGCAGCCGCACGGCAACGTAAGCGAGAGAGAGAGAGAGAGATTAGATTAAAAACCTAGATCTGAAAAAGGCACGCACGGAAAGAGAGAAGAGAGGTCCCCTTTTTAAGGCCATGTTTAGACTAGGGTTATTTTTATTTTATTTTATTTATTTATTAAAATTTCTTTTTTTTCTTGAGTACTACATAAAGCCAGGGGAGTTCTGGCCTCACATCGCGCCACGTCATCTTTTTTGTGAAAAGGCCCCTCGAGTTTTCAAAAATAGCGTAAAGGTTCTCGGTTCTTGCAAAAAGGTCCCTTCCATGTTTTTTCCCGAAAACCCCCCTCCACTTCACCAAAATTGCGTATCCTTTTGCAAGATTGCACCCCATAGTTTTCTAAAATTACGTATAGGTCCTCGTTTAGTTACTATAGGTCCTTACATGTTCTCGTTTTTTTTTACGGAAAAGGCTATCGGTTTTTCCAAAATTACAGATGTGTCCTCAATTTTTTTTTAAAAAAACTTCCCTGCGAATTGTCATCTCTTTTACTTCGTCTACACGGTAACTAGCGTGGCGTGTCACCACGTTTACACTGCTAGTCGTATTTGTGACACGTCTGAAAGATTGGGACTGGTACGATCTATTAAGAAGAAATGGAGGCTAGAATGGTTCGCGTGGTCCATATCTCTGAAGAAGACTTCATGGTCATGATTCATCACTCCGGCTTGAGATTTTTATCAAATATTGATAAAAATATTTTTATTAATATTTGATAAAAATCAAGAAATATTTTTGTTGCATACATAGCCGAGATTTTTATCTTGGCAAAAGCAATGTAACAAAGAGATTTTTATCAAATATTTTTGTTACATATATGGCCGAGAAATATTGCATCAGAGCATACGATGGGAGTACTCTCATTTTTTTTTGTTGTATACATAGCCAAGAAATGTTATATACATGAACGAGAAATATTGCATCGGAGCGTACAATAGGGGTATTCTTATTATTCTCTGTTTTTTGTTTCATACATATCTGAGAAATGTTGTTATATATATAGGTGAGAAATATTGCAGCCGTCTGATTTTTATGTGTTCCTTCGTGCGTATGAATAGCATTTCCCGAAGTAAAATGACGCTAGCCACCCCTAAGCAACAAAACAAAGGATCTGACTGAAGCTTCAGATTTTTCTCAGCAAAGCAGCCCTGCCACTTACTCCATCCTGGCGCTGCCCGCAAGACTTCACTTGCGGCGTGCGCCATGGTGTCAGCCCCCGACCATTAATCCAACCACGCTTGTCCTGCTTCTAACCGGAAGTTTTTTCCCTGGCTCAAACCACAGTTCACAGTACATGCATGGCCTGTGAAATACCTCGTTCTTGCATCTCGTTGGTCGCCGTTCCATTGCGTGCCATGAAACACAACACGCGCCTACTTCTCTTCCTTTGCCTTAACCTTGCATCCTTCACCGCCGCCAGTGACGACCAATTTGTCTTCTCCGGCTTCGACGCCGCCAACCTCACCCTCGACGGCGCCGCGACGATCACACCGAACGGGCTCCTCGAGCTCACCAACGGCGCTGATAATACCAAAGGCCATGCATTCTACCCAACTCCGTTGCACTTCCGCAAGTCGCCCAATGGCCCGGTGCAGTCTTTCTCAGTCTCATTCGTGTTCAGCATACTCCCGGAGTACACCAACCGGAGTGCCGACGGCATGGCCTTCCTTGTAGCGGCAAGCAAGAATTTCTCCGATGCGTGGCCGGCCCAGTACTTGGGCCTCCTCAACGACGACAACAGTGGCAACGCAAGCAACCATTTCTTTGCCGTCGAGCTCGACACCATCCAAAACAAGGAGTTCATGGACATGGATGACAACCATGTCGGCGTCGACATCAACAGTCTCCATTCTTCGAAAGCCAAACACGCTGGCTTCTATGAAGATAAGAGTGGCGTCTTCAAGAACTTGGGCCTCGTTAGCCATGAGGTGATGCAAGTGTGGGTCGACTACGATGGGGAGGCAACACAAATCAACATCACCTTGGCTCCCCTCAAAGTGGACAAACCCGTGAGGCCACTGATGTCAGTCACCTACAACCTCTCAACAATGCTCGCCGATCCAGCATACATTGGCTTCTCGGCCGCAACTGGTGGTGTACCCAACACACGGCACTGTGTGCTTGGCTGGAGCTTCGGGATGAATGGTCCTGCTCCGAACATCGACATCACCAAGCTGCCAAAGCTTCCACGTCTTGGCGCCAAGGCTAGCCATCCCATGGTCCTGGAGATCGTATTGCCAGTGGCAACTGCGGTATTCATCTCTGTTGTCGCTGTCGTCCTCGCTCTGTTTGTGCGGAGGCGATGGAGGTATGCTGAGCTCCGGGAAGACTGGGAGGTTGAGTTTGGGCCACACCGTTTCTCGTACAAGGACTTGTTTGATTCTACCGAAGGATTCAGCAATAAGCGCCTGCTAGGTGCCGGAGGATTTGGGAAGGTGTACAGAGGGGTGCTTCCTGTGTCTAGATTAGAGGTCGCTGTGAAGAGGGTGTCCCATGAGTCGAGGCAAGGAATGAAGGAGTTCATTGCTGAGGTTGTTAGCATCGGCCGGCTTCGACATCGCAACCTTGTGCAGTTACTCGGTTATTGCAGGAGGAAAGGTGAACTTCTTTTGGTCTATGACTACATGTCGAACGGTAGCCTCGATAAGTACTTGCATTGTGGAGAGAGTGAGCCTACGTTGGATTGGGTACAAAGATTCCATATCATCAAAGGCGTCGCTACTGGCTTACTCTACCTCCATGAGAAGTGGGAAAAGGTTGTAATCCATCGAGACATCAAGGCAAGCAACGTGCTTCTTGACAGTGAAATGAATGGACGGCTAGGTGACTTTGGCCTATCAAGGTTGTACGACCATGGCACAGACCCGCAGACCACACACCTAGTTGGCACAATGGGGTACCTGGCGCCTGAGCTAGTATTCACGGGCAAGGCATCGCCACTCACCGACATATTTGCCTTCGGCATATTCCTGCTCGAAGTCACCTGTGGGCGAAGGCCAATCAACAACAAGGCGCAAGATAACGAGCAAATGCTAGTCGGTTGGGTCATTGAGCACTGGCAGAACGGATTACTAGCTAAGACGGTGGACACGAGGCTCCATGGCAACTACAATGCCGACGAGGCATGCTTGGTGCTAAAGCTAGGGCTTTTGTGCTCGCACCCAACTGCCCAAGAAAGGCCTACCATGCGACAAGCCATGCAGTACCTCGACGGCGACGCGCCGCTGCCGGAGTTGACACCCACGGAGCTGAAGCACTTCAGCACGGCGGCGCTCATGCGGAGCGAAGGGTTCGACTCGTATGTCATGCCGTGTTTGTCTTTGTCGTCGGTGACGAGCGCCGGAGCCACGTCTGGTGGTGATCTCGGCCAAGGGGGAAATTGACATTGACGGTGGCGTCCGATACACGTATTGCAACTCTTGTAAGTGCAAGCTTGGCGAGTTGATCCAATGCGACATACATGATGTTTTATTAGCACCACAATATTTACTTTCAACATAAATAGCATCCCCGGAAATTTTCGTGTGGTCTGTTTCAGTTCTTTTTTCGAATTGTTTGAACTAAAATAGTTTTTGAAATGGAACTAATAACTTTTTTTAGAGGAGACGTTAATTGTATGCTCTAGAGACAATTATAAATATGATTGCATCACTTCTATATTTATGAACTTTTAAATAATACATTATTTTGTCACTTGAATGAACTATCATATGTCAAGGTTTGCAATCCTACGGTAACAATCAATCAATTTAATTTTATGAATGTAAATTGAGCATAACAAAACAAACCATAATTAATACGGTTGTTTTTTACCATGGTGTTCAGAGCCGATCGGACCACTTACACAGAGCTGGTCGAAAGTACCGATCGTCGACTTCACTAGTCCCAGATCACGTCGGATGGTTCGACCACTCAGGTTTCCGATCACGCTGTTCGATTCGACCACACAGGTTTTCGATTACGCTGATCTCTAACCACGCTGGTCTTCGACCACGTTATCCGGATCGACCACACAGGTTTCCGACTACGCTGGTCTCCGACCATGCTGGTCTTCGACCACGTTGTCCGGATAGACCACACAGGTCTCTGACTACGCTAGTACCGACCATATTGGTTTCAACCACTCAGGTCTCGACCACGTCGACCATGTCGATTTTCGACCATGGCAATCTTCAATCACGCAGATCTCCAACCACCATGTCAATCTTCAACCACGTTGTATCAGTCACGTCAGTTCAACCATGTCAATTATGACCACACAAGTCTCGAGCACGTTGATTCAATCACGCTGGTCTTCGATCACACAGATCTCGACCACGTCAGTTCTGACCATCTTGGTTCAACCACACTCATCTTTGATCACACAGATCTTGACCATGTTTGATCCGACCATCTTGGTTCGACCACGCTGGTCCTTGATCACATAGATCTTAACCACGTCAGTTTCGATCACATTGGTTTCAATCACATAGATCTTGACTACATCGGTTCTGACCACGTTGATTTTGACCACTTCGATCTTAGCCCACGTCGATCTTCGACCACACAGGTCATTGACCACGTTAATCTTCGACCTCGTCGATTCGACTACGTCAACTTCGACCATGCTGGTTCTCAGCCACATTGATCTTTGACTACAATGGTTCTCGACCACAAAGGTCTTCCGACCACCAACAAGCGAGGTAGTTCCGTGATTACAATGCCAGTAATTCTGACTACCGGTAGTACCACAGAATACACTACGCTAGTTTTGATTTCCCTGAGAAGTGCATATACTTCAACAGATTTTGCAAAACACATTTGCAAGCAACAGTGTCATGCACGCAAGGATTATCTATGATTCCTAACAAGTTGCAAAATACATTTGCACACTTTTGGAATCATGACACAAGCATTATATATATGAGCTTAAACCATTTGCAAAACACATTTGCAAATGCAACCCTCATACTACGAAGAATAGAAACATGGACTTCAAACACTTGCAAAACATATTTGCGATGTATAGTTCCATGTTATAAGGATTTAACACATGAGGCACAACTATTTTTCAAAACACATTCGCAAATATAAGTCTCATACCAAGGAGAGCTAGAGTAAGTGAGGTTGAGCTATCAACACATGATGAGACTCAAACAACTAGACATGACCCATCTTAGTAGCACGGTAACTTATATTAGCAATCTGGTTTTCCAACCAAACATCAAGACCGGTAAAAGAGTGGAACACATCCATAACCCTAGTTAGCTATACCTTTGCCTTGAGTCATAGTCTTGACATGTATCAACTCATGATGCATCCTTTACTTGATCTCCATTAACACATGATAGGTTTTCACTTAACTTGATGATCAACACATGATTTTGGTGATAATGACAAATACATTTGTGAGACTGATATGTTTATTGATTATGATATCGCTTAGTCTCGTTTGGATGAAAAGGTGAAAAACATAAGTAGTATGTATTCAATATCACATTCTTATCTTATTGCATTCCTCGGATCCGAAATATAGAATGAACTTCACGAAATAAGTAAAATTTGAATATGTACATATGTTTTTATAATATATTCTTGTATACACATATTTAGGGAGAATTCACTCCATATTTTGAGGTTTTATTAGTATTAATCCATATTTCATTTCCACATATTAAGGATCTTTACTTTGAAACGTATCTCTTGAGTATATATAGCTTGTGTAGTTCATATATACTCATAATCGGGTTGTCATCTAGTTTCTCCATTATGTGTTGATGGTTGGATGATTAACGACAACCGGATGAGTAAGCTTTGCTTTGAAAGGTTATTCTAGAGTATACAATTGTCGTGTACATGTTGTATACTCACAATTCAATTTCCATCTCATTATTTGTTGAGATTGTCATGAATTACAAAAAAGGAAGATTGTAGAATCTAGTCTCTCCATTATGTGTTAATGATGAAATTTGGTAATTGATGATAACTGTTTTATAGACTAACATTTTTTATGAGTTGGATGAATATGTTAGGTTCCACAAATGAGAAAAACTTGGGATGACTTCATATGTTGAAGATCATCATACATCATGAATTGATGCATGTGTAAGAGGAGATGATCATGTGTTGATCATCAAGTTAAGTGAAGACCCATCATATGTTGATGGAGGTCAAGTAAAGGATACATCATAAGTTGATACATGTCAAAACTATGACTCAAGGCAAATGTATGGCTAACTAGTGCTATGGATGTCTTCCTAGTCTTTTACCGGTCTTGATGTGTTCCTAGTTCTGGATTGCTAGTATAGGTTATCGTGCTATTAAGAGAGGTCATGTCTAGTTGTTTGAATCTCATCATGTGTTGATAGCTCAATCTCACTTGCTCTAGCTCTCCATGGTATGAGACTTGTATTTGCGAATGTGTTTTGTAAATAGTTGTGGCTCATGTGTTGAATCCTTATAACATGAGACTATACATCGAAAATATGTTTTTGCAAGTGTTTGAAATCCATGTTTCTATTCTTTGTAGTATGAGGGTTACATTTGCAAATGTGTTTTACAAATGATTGAAGCTCATATATATAATGCTTGTGTCATGATTCCAAAAGTGTGCAAATATGTTTTGCAACTTGTTAGGAATCATAGATAATCCTTGCGTGCAAGTGTTTTGCAAAATCTGTTGAAATATATACACTTCTCAGGGAAATTAAAACTAGCGTAATGTATTCTGTGGTACTACCACTAGTCAGAATTACCAGCGTTGTAATCACGGAACTACCTCGCCTGTTGGTGGTCGGAAGACCTTTGTGGTCGAGAACCATTGTCGAGAACACCATTGTGGTCAAACCAATGTGGTCAAAGATTAATGTGGCTGGGAACCAGCATGGTCGAAGCTGAGATAGTCGAACCGACGAAGTCGAAGATTGATGTGGTCAATGACCTATATGGTCGAAGATCGATGTGGGCTAAGATCGAAGTGGTCGAAATCAACGTGGTCAGAACCGATGTGGTCGAGATCTTTGTGATCGAAACCAATATGGTCAAAACTGATGTGGTTAAGATCTATATGATCAAGGACCAGCGTGGTCGAATCAAGATGGTCGGATCCGACATGGTCACGACCTATATGATCAAAGACGAGCGTGGTCGAGCCAAGATGGTCAGAACTGACGTTGTCGAGATCTGTGTGATGGAAGATCAGCATAGTTGAATCGACGTGGTCGAGACCTGTGTGGTCATAATTGACATGGTTGAACTAATGTAGCACCCCACATAACCATATGGGATACCACTATGGAACATCATCGCCAAAGTGAAGAACAAACAAGAACAACAAAAGAAATCACAAAGAGTTTAAACTTTATTAACACTTTAATAGATAACTAATGGAAGCTGGAATAAATATTTAAAACATGGGACAGATCCACTTCTAACCAAATAAAGAATGAGTGAAACAACAAACAATGGCAAACCACGGTGCTGAAAACTCGAGTGCTCTCACCCATACATGATGCTGTCACTCCACTGGCCTTTTACCTGAGATTGAAAAGGGCAAGCGTAAGATTTGAAAATCTTAGCAAGTACCCAACAACGGTCGCAACACAAGAGTAAAGACAAGTAATGCAACCACGTAAAATAAAGGACAAGCATCACAAGTAAACAACGGGTACAAGATGAAAGCAACGAACAACTGATATCGGAGATACTGTCATAAATGGGAGATGGATATCATGGAGACTGTGTATTAAAGATAGTTGTTATGTGACAAGTTACAGCAAGTTATAGTAAGGGTGCCGGTGACCTCATCCCACATACCCGATTATACGAGAATAGCCAGGCACAACCTTATCCTCGACTGTATAACCGCAGACGGGATGTAATATCCTGTGTAACGAGAATGTACGGCCCCCCGTACGTTACCAGGTTGGGTGGAAATGACCCCTATATGTGGGTAGTCCCGGCATGATAACCCTTAGTTCTTTATTTAGCGAATTATCCATGGTATAATTAGGGAGCCATGAATGAATTAAGATAAAGTTATGAGGGTAACGATTTAATACAATGAGACTGGAGAGACAGGATTGGTGATACTGGGTGGTAAGGTAACCGATACATCATGGACAGTTTATATAGAACAAAATTAAGGTAACTAAGAGATAGCGAGGATAAGGCTATAATAAAGTTATGAGAAGTGAAAAGATGTGCTGGGGATGAAAATGGAAAGACATAGCTTCTGATATGAGGTGATGTGGAATAATAATAAGATGATAGTGATATAGTAATCAACCCTAAGAGGTATTATACTGTAGCTCACACAAGGTTATCAACCAATCAAGTTTTATTATGTGATAAGTGATTATTAGTCAGATTAACAGGTTTAATACATACATCCTTCATGGTTCAAATACAACATCATACGATTATTGGAACATAATATTAGAAACTAAAACATAGCAGCCCTAACATCGAAAGAGCATCAATAATTTAAACCTAAGTTAAACATATTTATATGCTACCCCCATTAACGATTTAAGCATAGATTCTCAAACACTCATTTAAGGTATGAATTCTAGAACGTTATTAATCGAGCATTCTAATAAACCTAAAAGCATGTGAACAAGTTAGCCTATAACATCGTTGCAAGAATACAATATTAAAAGTCTAAAACTAGGCAAGTATGAACGATATGATAATAACCAGACAAGTATTAGTGATATGTTAATGACCAGGTAACTTTAGTGATATGATGCTAGCCAGATACTTTGGTGATATGATAATGGCCAGGTAACTTTAGCAATTAGCCAGGTGACTTAGCGATATGGCAATTATTAGATAACTTTAGTGATATGATAATGGTAATCAATGGCAAGGTGACAGGTATTCTGGAAACACGTGATATGCGAAACGTAAAGGTTACGGCCGTGAGGTACTTGCCTTGAATACATTCGGCGGATTCGTTGTACGAAGGATCCGAGGTGCGCAACCGTCCGAACGTTCCCTCAAAGACCAAGTGTGAACCTACGAGATGAACAGAGGTGAATCAAGTCATTGTGAAGATAGAATAGTAGAAAGGACTACAGGAGATGGTTTAGCCGGAAAGGATCACGTTCATTAAGATTCGCCATGCGAAACATCATTCGGCTGCGTGAAACGTCTTTTCGGCCACGTGAAACATCGTTCAGCCTCGCGAAACGGGATTCGGCCATGTGAAACGACGTTCGCCACCCAACCACCATTATTGCCACCACCCGTTGTGCCACGTCGCACACCGCCACGCGCCCGTGCCGCGCCTTGCGTCGTGCGTCGCCGCGTCTCGCACCGCCGCCGACCGGGCCATCCCGAGCTGCCTATGCCACCCCGTCCGCGCCTGTGATGTGCCCCCCACGCCCGTGACGCGTCGCCCACGACCGCGACGACGTCGGCAGTTGCTGGCCGCCGTGCCACGTCGCGTACGGCTGTTCTACTGTGCCTCCGCGCCGCGTGCCGCCGCACCATCGTCGGCCACCACTGCTGCCTGCGCCGTTGCTGGCCGAGCTGCCGCCACGCTACGTCACCTCTACTCTACTGCTCCCCGTGCCGCACCGCCGTACTAACGTCGGCCACCACCGACGACCGCGTGCTGCCGTCACGCCACGCCGCTAACCTTGTGGCGAGCTGCCTGCGCCACAGCCGCGCACGCGCGCCGCCGCCGCCGTTGCCACCGCACACGCCACCTCACGCCGCCGCCGCCACCATGGTTGCACGTGCACGTGTGGCTGCACGCAGCTGCGCCACACCGTCGCTGCCTGGCTGGGCACACCGCCGCCGCCGGGCCGAGCGCTGCCAACGACCACGCAAGCAGAACGCATGGGTAGGAGAGAGAGAGAGAGAGAAGGAAAGAGAGAGATGGGTTTGAGGAGAGTTAAAAGATAAGGAGAGATGGATAGAGGAAAGAGATGACAACGGGGAGAGATATCAGTTATATTAGATATAGGAGAGAGAAGGAAATCGGTTAGGTTCTTTTTTCCGGGTGCTACGGCTCTCCCCCCTAAAAGGAAAATTCAGCCTCGAATCGACTAGCTCCAGAAGGTAGGACAAATGGAATTTGAGTAGGTTAATTAGATTGAGAAATCCTAAGAAGGAAGCCTGAGGTAAAGAGATTGGGCAATTCTTGCGCATCTGGGACTTCCAACCCCCAGGTAGATTCATGTTTCATCTGATGGACCCACAACTCCTTGACATAAGAAATGGTCCAGCATTGTAGTTGACACTCTGCATGGTCTGGAATATGAACCGGTCGTGCCCTAACGGGTAGGTCCCCCAAGACCTCCAATCTCTGACTTGCCGAGACCCCAATAATTCTTTCTCTCCAATCTCATCCCAATGAAGGGGAGAGCGACCAGGTTGGCCATAGAGCGCCTCAAAAGGAGCCATACCGAAACTGGAGTGAAAACTATTATTGTAGGAGAACTCTGCTAGAGGTAAGTGATTTTCCCAGCTGCCCTTCCATACAAGGATACAAGAACACCACATGTCCTCCCATATGCGAATGGCCCTCTCAGATTGACCATCAGGTTGAGGATAAATGCAGTGCTGAAATTAAGCTTTGTGCCCAAATTCTGATGCAACTCTTCCAGAAGTGTGAAACGAACTTGGTATCGCGATCCAGGATGATGGTTTTAGGAATGGCATGGAGACAGACAATTCCCTTGACATAGATATTAGCAAGATCACTGGTTGAGTAGGTAGTTTTAACTGGACTGAAGAAAGTCGTCTTGGTGAGATGGTCGATCATGACCCAGTATAGTCCAAGCACTGGGGTGATCCAGTAAATCCAACAAAGAAGTCCATAGCAATAACTTCTCGTTGCCACTGGAAGTCCCCCAATGGCTGCAAAAGTTTGACAGGACTGCGGTGCTCTGTTTCCACTAGCTGGCACCCTGCACACTGAGATACAAACTTATCTATGTACTTCTTCATTCCCGACCTCCAAAACTGCCACTGAAGGTCCTTGGACAACTTAGTCTCGCTAGGATGAATAGAATAACGAGTTTTATGAGCTTCACAAAGGATAATCCTCTTTGCTCATGAATCGGGTGGCACCCAAATGTAGTCACGAAAATGTAACAGCCTGTTACCATCGATAGGAAAGTCCGGCCCATGAGATTTAGCCCGCAACACCTCTCCACGAGAGTATTGGGTCTCTAAACCTGAGGCTTGAGCTTCTAGCAAGGTAACAACAAATGGGAAGGAAGGTTTTGATTCTCCAAGATAATGCTGACGAGGCAAAACAAGGGTGGTTAGGAGATCCTTAAGCTCCTCCTGAACTGATGTGAAAAAATAGTAACACCATCACTTCGCTTCAATGCTAAGGGTGTCAGCCACCACAATAGCTCTGCGAGATGGTAATGGGTAGTGAAGTTGTAGTTCTGGATTAACCCTAACAGACGGCATGCCTCGATTTGAATTATTTCTGAGTGAGAAGGTACGTCAAGCTCTTTTGATTAGAGAAGATGTCGCACTACTCTCCGTAGAGATAATGGCGCCAGATCTAGAGGGCAAAGAAAGAATGGAAGCAGAAAAAGGCACCCCATCAGGGTCTGGAAGCTGGACTCTCATTCCACCGTCCAAAGAAACTGCTCGCCTTTTGGAGTCAACTTAGTCAATGGCTTGGAAGTAAAAGAGAAATCTTGGACAAGACGGCAGTAACACTCGGGTGGAACCCGAGAACTACGGATCTCCGCCATGATGCTGGATCCCGGCTAGTCCACCACTGCAGCAATGCTAGAAGGATCCACAGAAGGCCTTTGCCGCTGATGACATAGACAAGGAAACTGACAAACGGAAGCCAAAAGCACATTTTTTCAATTTAGCAAGAAGTTGATGCTTCCGTAGGGAATCGTGTACAATCTAAAGATGCTTCTCATGCTCCCCCACGATACTAGAATAAATCAATATGTCATCGATGAAGATGATGACAACCGATCTAAGTACTTATGGTATACCCGATGCATCAGATCCACAAATACTGTGGGCGCATTGGCCAGCCCAAAAGGCATCACTAGGAACTCAAGGAGACATAACCAGAGCGAGAAGCTATCTTCAAGATCTTGGAAGTCTTGATCCAGACTAGGTGGTAGCTGGACTGCAAGTCTATCTTGGGAAAAGAGCTTAGCACCCCTTGAATTGGTCAAAGAGATCAACAATTCAAGGTGAAGAGTAACGGTTCTTGATAGTCACCACCTTGAGAGCTCGATAATCGATGCACAAACATAGACTCCTATCTTTCTTAACCACATAAGTGATCGGGAAGCTCACTCTAAGGGATTGCATCAGATAAAGTCTTTGCTCTGAAGGGCGTCTTATGGTCGCTTCAACTTCTCTAACTCAGCATGGAAAGGATAGTTAGGAGCCTTGGCGATAGGCGTGGAACCAGGGATAATATCAATGGCTCACTCAACTGCTCTAACTGAAGACTGGCCTGATAGCTTTGTACAGAGGATATCAAGAATTCCTCGAATAATAGGTAAATCTTTTTAAAAAGGGTCCAATGACAGACTTCTCTAATATGGCGGGAAGGCACCCCGACTTGATCATCCAGCGATGATTGAAATAGAAGGCCAAGAATAAGAGATTAAGGCATCGCTTTTTGCCTTGATAAACGATCCCTCTATTATCCTGAAGGAAATAATATTGCAATCAAGCAATGGACAAAAGAGGAACCCAGAGACAGCTAGTCCCTGCTCACAACAGGTCAAGGGTTGAATGGGCGCCACAACTGCGTCAAAGCTGAAACTTGTGGCCTTCCACTCTCGGGCAACATTGAGATGGTAAGATTGTTAGCAAAGATCCATTAGTAGTGGTCACCACCACGGGATACACCAAGATACTGATGGGTACAAAGTGCTATTGAAAGAAGTGAAATGCCCGAAAAAAATGAGAAACTAGCTCCCGAGTTAACAATGCAAGAGCAGGGTGTAAATTCAAGGTAACAAAACCCTGAAAGGTCATAAACAAGAAAAGGTAAGTGGTGGGATGGATAACAACAGGAAGGTAAGACATGATAAACTACACCACTCTTGGGTCGACAATACGTAGAGACGTGCCTCGGTACCCTTTGGGTACGGTAGCAATTGGAGCAAGAATTGGAGCCGCATTCTGATTGCCAGCGGTGAAGGTGAAGACAAACTGGGTTGCATTGCCAGCCAACCTACACGGCTGGAGCAACCCACGCGGAAGAATGGAATCAAAATTCAAGGAAGCATAGGATTGAAACAATGTCACAGGATAACAATGGAACAAAGGAGACATTAATTAGATATGAATTCTTGGTAATATGCCAGTGACTGGATATGCATGCATGAATGAATTAACCCGAAGCCCCGTTTACGTGCAAAATTTTTTTCCCAGAAACTACAGCTTGAGCTCCGATACCAACTGTAGCACCCCACATAACCATATGGGATACCACTATGTAACGTCGTCGTCAAAGTGAAGAACAAACAAGAACAATAAAAGAAATCACAAAGAGTTTAAACTAAACTAACGTGATTGATACAACGTGGTTGAAGATCGACGTGGTGGTTGGAGATATGTGTGATTGAAGATTGCCGTGGTCGAAAATCAACATGGTCGACATGATCGAGACCTGAGTGGTTGAAACCAATATGGTCGGTGACCAGCATAGTCAGAGACTTGTGTGGTCAATTTGGACAACGTGGTCGAAGACTAGCGTAGTCGGAGACCTGTGTAGTCGATCTGAACAACGTGGTCGAAGACCAGCGTGGTTAGAGATCAGCATAATCGAAAACCTGTGTGGTCAAATTGAACAACGTGGCCGAAGACCTAAGTGGTCGAACCATCTGACGTGGTCAGGGACTAGTAAAGTCGATGATCGGTACTTTCGACCATCTCTGTGTGAGCGATTCGATTGGCTCTGTGTGAGTGGTACTTCTAATTTGTGGAATGTTCGGCTTGTGTAGCGGTACGTTTTTTTTTCAGAGAGACACCTGTGTGGGGCCTTCTCGTCCCCGAGGAAATTATAGTTTCGCACGAGTGCTGTGGTACTTCCGATGATCGATAGTACCGGATTTTGTATGACGGAACTACCAAATTTGCTTACAACGGCTAGTTTTCTTACCATTGCTGAGGGGAGCGGAAGTATCAGTTGTTTGTCTACGATACTTTCAGAAATCCTATTTTTCTGTCCCAACAGCTAGTTTCATGGTGTAGGGTATATATACCTCTTGTGGTAGGTTGGAGGATAAATTTTAGTACTCCATTTCACTGTCTTGAGCTAGTGTGAGATCTCCCTCTTAATTGTGCATGTGTTGCAACTTGTGAGTAAAGAGCAAGGTTCTAGATTGCATGTGTTGCATCTATAGGTGAATTGTGTATCCACTCGAGCTTGTTCATTTGTTGCATGTGGTGAGAGTCAAGTGAGGGGCTTGACTTATTACTTTTGCAGTTTGCTGACTCTTAGACGGCGTTAGAGGCGTCGTGCGATGTAATCTTCTTAAAAAAGGTTGTGCGAAGATCTAGCAAAGTTGTGAAGATTGGAGCTCACCTACCCGGAGCAGGAAAGAGCTATCACTAGTGGATTCAGGTGCTTCGGCTTAACTCGTGGAGCCGATCCAATTCGTTTGGGCTAACCTCATTGTGGACTAGGGGGACCGGCAAGTCTCTGATTACCACAGTAAAAAACAAACGTATCAATTGTTGTAGCACCCCACATACCGATGTGAGATACTACTATGGAACGTCATCGCCAAAGTGAAGAATAAATAAGAACAAAAGAAATCACAAGGAGTTTAAAACTTTATTAACATTTTAATAGAGAACCAACAGAAGCTGGAATAAATGTTTAAAACATGGGACCGGTCCACTTCTAACCAAATAAAGAACAAATGAAATAACAAAACAGTGGCAACTACGGTGCTGACAACTCGAGTGCTCCCACCCACGCATGATGCTATCACTCCACAGGCCTTTTACCCGAGACTGAAAAGAGCAAGCGTGAGATTTGGAAATATCAGCAACTACCTAACAACGGTCGCAACACAAGAGTAAAGACAAGTAATGCAACCACGTGAAATAAAGGACAAGTATTACAAGTAAACAACGGGTACAAGATGAAAGCAACACACAACTGATATCGGAGATACTGTCATAAATGGGAGATGGATATCATGGAGACTGTGTATTAAAGATAGTTGTTATGTGACAAGTTATAGCAAGTTATAGCAAGGGTGCCGGCGACCTCATCCCACATACCCGGTTATACGAGAATAGCCTGGCACAACCTTGTCCTCGACTGTATAACCGCAGATGGGGTGTAATATCCTATATAACGAGAATGTACGGCCCCCCGTACGTTACCAGGTTGGGTGGAAATGACCCCTATATGTGGGTAGTCCCGGCGTGATAACTCTTAGTTTTTTATTTAGCGAATTATTCATGCTATAGTTAGGGAGACATGAATGGTTTAAGGTAAAGTTATGAGGGTAACGATTTAATACAATGAGACTGGAGAGATGGGATTGGTGATAAGGTAACTGATACATCATGTATATATCATAAAGTATGAATTTGAGGAAACTAAGGGATGGCAAGGATAAGGCTACGATAAAGTTATGAGAAGTGAAAAGAGGTGCTAGGATTGAGAATGGAGAGACATAGTTCCTAACATGTGAGCGATGTGGAATAATGATAAGGTGATAGTGATATAGGGATTAGCCTAAAGAGGTATTACAATATAGCTCAACAAGGTTATAAACCAATCACGTTTTATTATGTGATAAGTGATTATTAGTCAGATTAACAGATTTAATACATACATCATTCATGGCTCAAATACAACATCAAACAATTATTGGAACATAATATTCGAAACGAAAACATAGCAGCCCTAATATCAAAGAGTGTCAATAATTTAATCCTAAGTTAAAAGTATGTTCATATGCTACCCCCCATTAACAATTTAAGCATAGATTCTAAAACACTAATTAAAAGCATGAACTCTAGAACATTTAACTGAACATCCTAATTACAGAGTAGCAGGTGAACTAAAATAACCTAGAACATCATGGCACGCATGCAATATTAAACGTCTATAAACAAGCAAATGTGAACGGTATGATAATAACCAGACGGCACTAATGATATGATATTGACCAGATAAGCTTTAGTGACATGCTAGTAGGCAGGTAACTTTAGCGGTATAAAATTGGCCAGGTAACTTTAGTGTTGTGATTTTAGCGATAGAATATTAGCCAAGTGATATAATGTGAGCCAGGTAATGGTAGTGATGCGATGTTAGCTAAGCGGTATGATATGAGCCAGGTGATATTAACGATGTGATTTTAGCGATATGGTATTATTCAAGCAAGCATGAGTGACATGATAATTATACTCAATGATAATGTGACAAGTAAACTAGAAACATGTAATTTACGAAACGGAAAGGTCACGGCCGCGAGGTACTTGCCTTGAGCACGCTCCGCAGAATCGCTGCACGAAGGATCCGGGGTGTGCAACTGCCCAAACGTTCCCTTAAAGGCTGCATGCGAACCGCGCGAATCACCGGTTAGCCAAACGAACCATGGCCCGCTGCCCGACCTAGGAAAATACTGCGTGAAATGCTATTTGGCCATGTGATACGCCATTCGGCCAAGCAAAATGACGTTCGGCCGTGCGAAACGCGTTCGGCTACGCGAACGAACATTCGCCCGTGCGAATGGCCGTTCGGCCGCGCGTTTGCCATCGGCCACCGGTCGCCATCGGCCAACTGCCGCCAAGCCGCCGGCCACTGCCGGCTGCCCGCGCCCGCGCCTCGGCCGTGCACGCGCGCCGTCGCCGTGGCGCCATGACCGCGTGGGCGCGCATGCGCCGCCGCCGCCGCTGCCGTGTGCGCCGCTACCCACCGGCCGCTGCCGCCACGTCGGTCTCCTGCTGGACGCCGCTGCAGCCACTGCGCGCCGTCACTGCAGCCACTGCGCGCCGCTGCCACCGCCATTGATGTGCTCGGATGTGCAGCCGCTCCACGTCGCCGTCGCCGGTCTGGCCACCGGCGGCCGCCGCTGCCGCACCACACGTCGCCACCACCGCCGGGTCGAGCGCCGCTGTCGGTCACGCGCGCAGGCACACGTGTGAGAGGAGTAGAGAGAGATACAGGAGAGGTTAGATGAGGATGGAGAGAGATAACGGAAGGAAAAAGATAAGGGACGTGAGGGGGATTAGATAAATAGTGATATAACGGAAGAAAGAGAAAAACGGTTATAGATTATTCCTTTTTTGTGGGGTGCTATAATTGTGGTTTGTTTTCTTATGCTCAATTTACATTCAAATAATTTACATTCATAAAATTAAATTGATTGTTTGTCACCCTAGGATTGCAAACCTTGACATATGTTTAGCTTGTTGGTACACTTAGGTGAACTTGGTTGATTTAGTTGATATTTGTACTAAAATGTTTTGAGTTAAGTTTCCACATTATTTACTTGGTTTAGCCAAATATAAATTAATAATTAATTAGAGAAGATTATTTTTGACCGTCTATTCACCACACTCTAGTTGGCCTCCTCAATCCAACAACGTGGCTACTCAAGATACTTCGTACTACAACTCTATACTGTTATCTTTTGAAACTCTCCAAGCGTGGTCATGTTTCCGTCTCCAAGAAGGTTATTGTTTCAGTTTTCGATAGATTTCTATTTCGTTACTAACCAGGACTCTGTTTCTTTCTTCATTAGAGACTCTGATCTCTAGCCTATATATGTGCCGCTGTAGTTGCATGGTTAAGATACACTGAAACACGCCAGAGTTCCCCGTGTTGTAATATCTCATATAGTGAATTCTGTTTTCATGTATCCGTGGTTTTTTCCTACAAAGGTTTTTCACATAAAATCCTTGTCTTCTGTTCTTTCGATCGTCTACTTTTGCTGTGCATTTTATAACAGTCTTAAATGCACAATTTTGAGCTATTATATTTTATGATGTGAATCTGATCAGATTTCACTCAAAAGGATATATTTCGACCGGTATGACTGGTCGTGAGCATTCCGACCAGTATGATTGGTCGGTAATGTGAACTGATCGGAAGTTATGGTTGTGATAATCTTCATATTCGTGATGTACTTTGCACTGGACGTGGTGGTCAAAGGTGTTTGCGTCTACTGGAGTCAGACGTGGTTACTCGAGGTGTTTCCGACAACAACTCTTCACCGCCATCTTCTGAGATTTTATTCGATCTCTGAGCGGGGTGTTGTTCCCGTCTCCGAGCAGATTACCGTTTCAATTGCTGAGTAGACCCTTGTTTTCATTACCGACTAGACCTTTATACCCCTTGTAAGCCCCACGATAAAATATGCACTATAAGTTATCTACATATGTAATATACTAAGAATATTCTGTAACTTCTCCTCTATACAGTGACTTTGGTGATTGTGCATCCGTAGTTTTTTCTCACAAAGGTTTTCCACGTTATCAACATCTCTGCTTCTTTGATTATCTTGCCGTACGTTTTATAACATGAGCAGACACCAATCACGCACACACACGCTGCAATCGAATATCGTAAGGACACAGCGTGAATGACAAGTACGAGTTTGAATTGCAGGGACGATCAGGGGAACAAAGTACCATTTGGGTGGAAGACCTCGCAGGTGAAGCGCGCGCGGGGTGGCTTCTCCTGGTAGCTGTTCAGGCATGCCAGCCTCAGCCCGAACGCCCCACCTGCACCCAGGCCAGCAAGCACATCAGGCACATCAAGCACATCAAGATCGTCACTGTTAGACTATATTTAGTAGTTCCTCTTTTCACGGCTACCCTTCCTTATCTCCTCCCGATTCTGTTTCTAATTCGGTTGAGAGATTATGGTAGGAGGTGGCCTATATATGTATTCTCTCCGTGATCAATACAGTCATCGCGTTGAGTCATACCTTCTCTCATGGTATCAGACTTTTTCCGATCTTACGCTTCCGCAACCTAGTCTTCGGCCGGCGATGTCGTCTGCCACCTCTCGTCCCGATGAGGCGGCTCTGGACGCTGCTGTGACTGCCGTCGCCGACGCCGTTCGCGACGCCCTTCGCCCATCCGAAGCCGACTCCGCGACCGCTTCTGCCGTTGCCGACGATGCGGCATCCAAGGCTACCAGCGCCGCGCGCACGGCACTTTCCTCCTTCGTCGCGCGTCTTCTCTCTACGACACCCGCCACCAACAACGGCACGCCCGACGCACCTCTCCCGCCTGCGCCGGCCGCGGTGACCGCATCTCCTCCAACTGCGCCGGCTCCCCCAGCACCGATGCCGGCCGCCCTCGCCGCGCTCTTCGCATCCATGCGCGTCACTCCGGACGGCCCGTCGGCTCCTCCCGGCAACACTCTCTACGGCGGTTCTGGCGCTGCACCCACCGGCGGCGTGCCGCCACCCCTCGCCCCTCCGCTTGACGCCGACGCTCTGTCCGCCCTTCATGCCCAGGCGGTCAGCGTCCTCAACGTCAAGGCCATTGTACCAGTGACTCTCGACGTCTCGGCAGCCAACTACACTCGGTGGCGCGGTCTCTTCCTCGTGGCCCTCGGCAAGTATGCCTTGATGGACCACATTCTCTCCGACGACCTCCACCCCGATTGTGCTGCTTGGGCTCAGATGGACTGCGTCGTCCTCGGTTGGCTCTACGGCACCATCTCCAACGATCTACTCCAGGAGGTCCTCACGCCGTACGCCACCGCTCGGCATGTCTGGCGGTCCCTCGAACATCAATTTCTCGGCAACCGCGAGCACCGCGCCCTCAACCTCCAGGCAGAATTCCATACCTTCCGTCAAGGCGATCTCTCCGTCGCCGACTACTGTCGCAAGCTGAAGGCCATGGCTGACACGCTCGGTGATCTCGCCGAACCCATCGGCGATCGCACCCTCGTCCTCACCACTCTGAACGGTTTGTCTGATAAATTCAATCACTTGAAAACACTCATACCTATGCAGCGTCTGTTCCCGTCGTTCGCTGAGGTCCGGTCCCAGCTCCATCTGGAAGAAATGTATGCCACCAAGCGCTCCTCCGACGCCTCCGTCTTCCTCGCCGGCACGACCAGCGGCAGCAACAAAACTGGCACCTTCCACCCAGCGCACTCCACTGGCTACGACGCTGGGAATCAAGGCGGTGGCACCAGCGGTACTCAAGGCGGCGGCAACTCGCGCAATCGCCGGCGCCGCGGCGGCAGTGGCAATGGCGGCCACCAGCAGACTGCCCCGAGTGGTGCCTCGGGTGGCGTCAAGGCTAGCGCCAGTGGCCCGACCCAGACGTGGCCTTCTCCACACAACCCTTGGGCCGGCACAATACAAATGTGGCCGGGGCCATTGGATCGTGGCCTCCTTGGATCGCGCCCGCTGGCCTCTCTGTTTGCTGGCGCAGCCATTGGCGGCCCACCTGGCGGCTCATCTGTGCCTCTCCAACAGTAGCAGCAGCCGGCGTCCCCCTTCGGCTTCTACGCAGCTCCTAGCGGCATGGGTCTCCAGGCCCAGCAGGCGCACTCCCAGCCCCCTACGCCGGTCGGGCTGCCGCAGATGGGCTGGTTTGGCGGCGCACCGTCCCAGTGGGACCAAGCATCTCTCGCCGGCTCCTTCAACACTACAACGCTGCCTCAACTTGCTACACACGAATGGTACATGGACACGGGTGCCACTGCACACATGACCTCCGACGCCGGTATCCTTTCTTCCACCCACCCTCCCAACCCTCATCATCCCTCACACATCGTGGTTGGTAATGGTTCAACAATTCCTATTTCCTCCATAGGACACTCTCACATTCACCACCATGATCGTTCTTTTACTCTTCGTGATATCCTTTGCTCTCCGCACATTATCAAGAATTTAATCTCTGTTCGTCGCTTTGTCGTTGATAACTGGTGTGCGGTTGAGTTTGACCCCTTTGGTTTCTCTGTAAAGGATCTTCGCACCAAGACCGTGATCGCCGGGTTCAATAGCTCCGGTCCACTCTACCCCCTTCATCATGCTCTGCCTCCACCTTCGTCAGCAACTGCCCTTGCCGCTAGCGCCACTGACGTCCTCTGGCACCACCGTCTTGGTCACATTGGCCACGACGCGCTTGCTCGTCTTGCCACCGTCGTTCCCGTGACCAAAGGGGGCCTCACCGGAGTCTGTCACGCCTGCCAGCTTGGCCGTCATGTTCGCCTTCCCTTCACTAGCTCCTTTAGTAGGGCCTCGGCCAATTTTGAGTTGATTCATTGTGATCTATGGACATCTCCTGTCGTTAGCGTTTCGGGATTCCGATATTATCTTGTCATTTTAGATGATTGCTCCCACTTTGTTTGGTTGGACCTTCCCGCTTCGTTTTAAATCTGACACCTTTTCCACCTTGTCGCATTTTTTTGCTTATGTTAAAACTCAATTCGCCACTACCATCCGCAATGTCCAGTGCGACAATGGTCGCGAGTTCGACAACTCTGCCACCCGCACTTTCTTTCTTACCAATGGTGTTCACTTACGGATGTCATGCCCTCACACCTCTCCTCAAAATGGCAAGGCCGAACGTATTCTTCGTTCTATTAACAACATCGTCCGCTCCCTCCTTTTTCAGGCTAGTCTCCCCGGATCCTTTTGGGTCGAAGCTCTTCATACCGCCACACACCTCATAAATAGGCACCCCACCAAAACCCTTGCACATCACACGCCTTTCTTCGCACTTCATGGAGTTCACCCCACCTATACACACCTTCGTGTTTTTGGCTGCAAATGCTACCCCAATCTCTCCGCCACCGTCCCCCACAAACTTGCGCCCCGTTCCACAATGTGTGTCTTCCTTGGCCATCCACTTCATCACAAAGGGTACCGGTGTCTTGATCCTGTCACTAACAGGGTTATTATTTCGAGGCATGTTGTGTTTGATGAGCATTCGTTTCCATTTGCCGAGACCACCACTAACTCTGCTGCTGATCTCGATTTTTTGGAGGATTTTTCCGCCCCTGTACAGGCACCTATCGGCACTTCCGGACGGCGAGCGACGGCATCTCCAGCAGACTCTGCGCCCTCTTCCGCTGGACCGCCTGCCTGCGCTGGGCCGGCCTCTCCTGCTGCCTCTGCCACAGCACCCCCGCCCATTCGCCTGGGTGGGCCTCGCTGTCGCCTGGGCCGGTCTCAGCTGGGGAGGCCTCCCCCGCCCTCTCGACGCCTGGGCATGCCCCTGTCTCCAGTACTCCGCCCAGCGCACCAGCGCTACCTCCGCACGTCGCCATACCGACGCGCCCCCGTTCGGCACGACAAGGCGGTCCTGCTCTGCCTCTCCAGCTCGGCGTCTCCCCGGTCATCAATGAGCACGCCATGACGACTCGTGGCAAGGCCGGTATCCGCAAGGAAACCACTCGGATGAATCTTCATGCTACTACACTTTCGCCACTCCCGCGCACATATCGAGCTGCCTTGGCTGATCCCCACTGGCGGAAGGCAATGGAAGCAGAGTTCAACGCTCTCCTTGCCAACCGTACGTGGGATCTTGTCCCGCGTCCCTCCGGCGCCAACATCGTCACCGGCAAATGGATCTTCAAGCACAAGTTTCATGCCGATGGCACCCTTGATCGCTACAAGGCTCGCTGGGTTCTCCGTGGTTTCACGCAACGCCCCGGCATCGACTACGACGAGACCTTCAGTCCAGTTGTGAAGCTCGCCACTGTTCGCACAGTACTCAGTTTGGCGGTGTCTCGCGACTGGCCCATCCATCAACTTGATGTGACAAATGCCTTCCTCCATGGCACTCTCCAGGAGACCGTATATTGTATCCAGCCGCCAGGGTTCGTTGACCCCTCTCGCCCCGACATGGTGTGCCACCTCAACAAGTCCCTGTATGGTCTGAAGCAGGCACCCCGAGCCTGGTACGACCGGTTCGCCTCCTTCCTGCTGACTCTTGGGTTTATTGAGGCCAAGTCCGACAACTCTCTCTTCATTTTTCGGCGAGGATCAGACACAGTATACTTGCTGCTATATGTTGATGATATCGTCCTTACTGCGTCTACCAGCAAGCTCCTTCAGTGGACCACCTCCTCACTTCAGTCTGAGTTTTCCTCGGCATCAGTGTGTCTCGGCAGTCCTCTGGCTTGCTCCTCAGTCAACAGCAGTATTGTATCGACATCCTGGACCGCGCCGGCATGACAGACTGCAAGCCTTGCAACACTCCGATGGATACGTGCGCTAAACTTTCGGGCCGTGAGGGTGCCCCAGTTGCTGACCCAACCGACTTTCGCAGTCTCGCTGGCGCACTTCAGTACCTCACCTTTACTCGCCCAGATATCGCCTATGCTGTTCAGCAAATATGTCTTCATATGCATGATCCTCGTGAGCCACATCTCAGTGCTCTCAAACGGATTTTGCGCTATCTTCGGGGTACATTGGACTTGGGCCTCCACATTCAGCGTTCTGCCGCCACAGATCTCATCGCCTATTCTGACGCCGACTGGGCCGGTTGTCCTGATACTCGGCGTTCCACATCCGGCTATGCTGTCTTCCTCGGTGACAACTTGGTATCCTGGTCTTCTAAACGCCAGCATACAGTATCTCGCTCTAGTGCCGAGGCCGAGGCCGAGTACCGCGCCGTCGCCAACGCCGTTGCTGAGGTCACTTGGCTCCGCCAGCTTCTCCATAAGCTTCATTCTCCTCCACATAAGGCCACCCTGGTTTATTGCGACAACGTCAGTGCGGTATATCTTTCTTCCAATCCCGTACAACATCAACGGACGAAGCACGTCGAGCTCGATCTCCATTTTGTCCGCGAGAAGGTCGCCGTCGGAGCCGTGCATGTTCTTCACGTGCCCACGTCATCTCAATATGCTGACATCTTCACCAAAGGACTGCCTTCGCTGGTCTTCACCGATTTTCGGTCCAGTCTCAACGTCCGCTAGCTCGCCGTTGTGACTGCGGGGGGGGGGGTGTTAGACTATATTTGGTAGTTCCTCTTTTCACGGCTACCCTTCCTTATCTCCTCCCGGTTCTGTTTCTAATTCGGTTGAGAGATTATGGTAGGAGGTAGCCTATATATGTATTCTCTCCGTGATCAATACAGTCATCGCGTTGAGTCATACCTTCTCTCAGTCACCTTGTCTCGTCGGGGCCGAACACGGTGGCGCCCCATACGAAGAGGTCGCCGTCGGACACCGGGCTGGCGCTGCAACCCCGGGTTGAGCAAGAATGAAGAATTAATGGTGGGGGAGGATCGGGAAATGGATCGATGAATTAATGGTTCGGGAGGGCCGCGTGCCTCGGGGGGCTCGGTGCGGATGGCCTTGAGGTCGGCCATGAGGCGGAGCACGGCCGTCGACGATGAGGACGAGGAAGCCGCAGCCATGGGATGGGACGCGAAACCCTAGCCTTAGGTTGTCGAGGTAGGAATGGACGTGGACGTGACAGTGTGATTACTGGCTAATCCGCTGGTTTAAGTGGGGGATTAGGACAGGGCCTCGCTTGCTCGCGTTGTGGGGATTTACCTCATGGGATTCGCGTCCTGATGGCCCATCTCACTATCTCAGTGAGTGAAATGTGGGCCGTTACAACTTGGAAAGCGTCTAAACGTTTACCTGGGCAGGAAGCCAATAATGGGCTCAAATGGTGCACGATCTCATTGGGTTATTTACTTGAAACCAAGTTATCACTTTGTGAAGTTCACGACCAAGTTATCGGTTCCTCCGATCGAATACAGAGTATCCATATAAGATAGCGATGCTTAAATAATATCACAAATACAAATAGAGATTTTTCCAAATAAATCATATACTTATCAATCAATATAAATGATAGTTCATTCAAATAACAAAATAATGTATTATTTAAAAGTTCATAAATATAGAAATGATACAATCATCTTTATGATTGTCTCTAGAGCATACCACTAACGTCTCCTCTAAAAAAAGTTACTAGTTCCATTTCAAAAACTATTTTAGTTCAAACAATTCGAAAAAAGAACAGAAACAGACCACACGAAGATTTCCGGGGATCCTATTTATGTTGCAAATAAATATTGTGGTGATAATAAAGCATCATGTATGTCGCATTGGATCAACTCGCCAAGCTTGCACTTACACAAGCTGCAATACATGTATCGGACGCCACCGTCAATGTCAACTTCCGCCTTGGCCGAGATCACCACCAGACGTGGCTCCGGCGCTCGTCACCGACGACAAAGACAAACACGGCATGACATACGAGTCGAACCCTTCGCTCCGCATGAGCGCCGCCGTGCTGAAGTACTTCAGCTCCGTGGGTGTCAACTCCGGCAGTGGCACGTCGCCGTCGAGGTACTGCATGGCTTGTCGCATGGTAGGCCTTTCTTGGGCAGTCGGGTGCGAGCACAAAAGCCCAAGCTTTAGCACCAAGCATGCCTCGTCGGCATTGTAGTTGCCATGGAGCCTCGTGTCCACCGTCTTAGCTAGTAATCCGTTCTGCCAGTGCTCAATGACCCAACCGACTAGCATTGTCTGGTTATCTTGCGCCTTGTTGTTGATTGGCCTTCGCCCACAGGTGACTTCGAGCAGGAATACGCCGAAGGCAAATACGTCGGTGAGCGGCGATGCCTTGCCCGTGAATACTAGCTCAGGGGCCAGGTATCCCATTGTGCCAACTAGGTGTGTGGTCTGCGGGTCTGTGCCATGATCGTACAACCTTGATAGGCCAAAGTCACCTACGCGTCCATTCATTTCACTGTCAAGAAGCACGTTGCTTGCCTTGATGTCTCGATGGATTACAACCTTTTCCCACTTCTCATGGAGGTAGAGTAAGCCAGTAGCGACGCCTTTGATGATATGGAATCTCTGTGCCCAATCCAACGTAGGCTCACTGTCTCCACAATGCAAGTACTTATCGAGGCTACCGTTCGACATGTAGTCATAGACCAAAAGAAGTTCACCTTTCCTCCTGCAATAACCGAGTAACTGCACAAGGTTGCGATGTCGAAGCCGGCCGATGCTGACAACCTCAGCAATGAACTCCTTCATTCCTTGCCTCGACTCATGGGACACCCTCTTCACAGCGACCTCTAATCTAGACACAGGAAGCACTCCTCTGAACACCTTCCCAAATCCTCCGGCACCTAGTAGGCGCTTATTGCTGAATCCTTCGGTAGAATCAAACAAATCCTTGTACGAGAAACGGTGTGGCCCAAACTCAACCTCCCAGTCTTCCCGGAGCTCAGCATACCTCCGTCGCCTCCGCACAAACAGAGCGAGGACGACTGCGACGACAGAGATGAATACCGCAGTTGCCACTGGCAATACGATCTCCAGGACCATGGGATGGCTAGCCTTGGCGCCAAGACGTGGAAGCTTTGGCAGCTTGGTGATGTCAATGTTTGGAGCAGGACCATTCATCCCGAAGCTCCAGCCAAGCACACAGTGCCGTGTGTTGGGTACACCACCAGTTGCGGCCGAGAAGCCAATGTATGCTGGATCTGCGAGCATTGTTGAGAGGTTGTAGGTGACTGACATCAGTGGCCTCACGGGTTTGTCCACTTTGAGGGGAGCCAAGGTGATGTTGATTTGTGTTGCCTCCCCATCGTAGTCGACCCACACTTGCATCACCTCATGGCTAACTAGGCCCAAGTTCTTGAAGACGCCACTCTTATCTTCATAAAAGCCAGCGGATCTGGATTTCGAAGAATGGAGACTGTTGATGTCGACGCCGACATGGTTGTCATCCATGTCCATGAACTCCTTGTTTTGGATGGTGTCGAGCTCGACGGCAAAGAAATGGTTGCTTGCGTTGCCATCGTTGTGGTCGTTGAGGAGGCCCAAGTACTGGGCCGGCAACGCATCGGAGAAATTCTTGCTTGCAGCTACAAGGAAGGCCATGCCGTCGGCACTCCGGTTGGTGTACTCCGAGAGGATGCTGAACACGAATGAGACTGAGAAAGACTGCACCGGGCCATTGGGCGACTTGCGGAAGTGCAGCGGAGTTGGGTAGAATGCATGGCCTTTGGTATTACCAGCGCCGCTGGTGAGCTCGAGGAGCCCGTTCGGTGTGATCGTTGCGGCGCCGTCGAGGGTGAGGTTGGCGGCGTCGAAGCCGGAGAAGACAAATTGGTCGTCACTGGCGGCGGTGAAGGATGCAAGGTTAAGGCAAAGGAAGAGAAGTAGGCGTGCGTGTTTCATGGCACGAAATGGAATGGCTTCTAACAAAAGGCGACTAATTAGATGCAAGAACGAGGCATTTCACAGGCCATGCATGTACTGTGAACTCTGGTTTGAGCTGCAGAAGAGATAGCTTGGCATATATGGCATATTATGAGCAGTGCTTTTATGTTTTACTCTCTAATAAGGCCCCGTTTGGCACGGCTCCACTTCACAAGTGGAGCTGTTTTTTTTTGCTTCAGCTCCACGAACAGCTCCACCGGTGGAGCTGGAGCTGTTTTGGTAGACTGTTTGGCAAAACAGCTCCACCTGTTTTATCATGCATGGTTGAGAGATGTCAATTGTCCAGTATACCCATGTTTGCATATGTCATATCAACCATACACTATCCACATAACAATCAAGTGACCAAATAACAAGCTAGTTCATTAGTCAATCAACACATATATGGCAAGATAAATATCAAATCAGCCATTAACACCAACATGACCAAATAACGTGTTGCTGCTCAGCATGACGTTCACGGCCGACATGGCTGGCCTGTGCGCCGGGTTCTCCTGCACGCACAGCAGCCCGACGTGGACGCAGTTGACGATCTGGCCTCCGGGCGCGCGCTCGCTCAGGGACCGGTCCACCATTTCCGCGAGGGTTCCCATGGTCCAGTGTTTTGGCCCCGATGGCAGGCGATGTAATTTCACGATGGAGCAAGGGCAGTTTGATGCGGGCATTTGGGTGGAGCTGGGTGAAGCTACTTTTTTCAGCTCCTTGGGTGGAGCCACTTTTATCTCAGCAGGTTTTAAGGGGCTCCTTGGGTGGAGCTGTTTTGTTTTACCCCGTTTGGCACAAAACGGCTCCAAACAGCTCCAGGAGCCGGTGGTGGAGCTGTGCCAAACGGGGCCTAAGAATAGTA
Organism: Dendrocalamus latiflorus; assembly: GCA_017311315.1. Lineage (NCBI taxonomy): Eukaryota > Viridiplantae > Streptophyta > Magnoliopsida > Poales > Poaceae > Dendrocalamus > Dendrocalamus latiflorus. Next base: position 2,173,584 of record CM029644.1, read on the forward strand.
CTAATCTCAAAATAAATAAAGAGATAAATAATATTTATTTATCATTCATTGTACTTTAAAATTTGTGTAAATTATTATTGAAGATGCATGGAAGCACCTCCAGCACAAGATTTCTTTTTCGTAGAAGCTTCCTCCGAATGTGACTGTCACAAGAAAAATCAAGAGTGCTGTAACTGTCACAAGAAAAATCAAGATTGCTGTCTACCAAATAAGCTATTAGTCTAATAATGGACTTCAATGATAGTGATGCATGGATTTAATATTTTTACAATACATATATAGTCTTTTTATTTTTTAACCAACTAGTTAGGTGGTGCCTATCAGAACTTTAACTTTTAGCTTCTAATTCAGACTTCTACCTTCTTAATTTTGTCTTTTTTTAAGATTTTTTTGCTTTTGTGTATTTTGTTCCCTTATTGTTTTGCATTGTTGTGGTGATACAACCATTATCTTTTTTAATCTTTTACATGAAATTATGCAGAAAAAGATACGAGTTGCTACGGTGTCAACCGGCTGCCCTGTGAGCGCAATGGGCTTCCCCTACAGCGAAAGAGTCGATGGATGGAGTCTAAAAAAAGATTATAAGAAGAAGACTTACAGATGGAGCATCTTACAAATGGGATGTACATATGTGCTATAACGTCGTTTAGCTAGAAAGCGTCGTCAAGTTGCTCTTTTTATTTTTGTTCTGAACTCGTTTGTTGTCTGTAATGGTGGGCGACGTACAGTGTCTGTGGTTATCTGTTTTCGCACGGAAGGCAAAGCCCGGAGATGTAAAGTCACACCTTAGTCCAAAAAAATGTTTATCTCAACTTTCCATATGGAAATAACCAATACATATTTGGACTCAGGTCGGAGTGACGAATCATGACCATGAAGTCTTCTTCAGAGTCAGAGATATGGACACGCGAACCATTCTAGCCTCCAAGTCTTCTTATTTGAATCTCAATGGATCGTACCAGTCCCAATCTTTCAGACGCTTCATAAATACGACATGTACCAGTCCCAATCTCTCAGACGCTTGATAAATACGATATGTACCAGTCCCAATCTTTCAGACGTGTCATAAATACGACATGTGTCCTGCCGGACTTTGGTTTCAGTCCCGTCAGCTCCTTAATATAATAAACTAGCCTCATAGGCGCGGCGTGACGCTGCGCCAGCCACCGTGTGCACCGAACTAAAAGAGACGATAATTCGTGAGGAGTTTTAAAAAAAACCGAGGGCACATACGTATTTTCGAAAAAGTTAAAAGGGTTTTTTCGTAAAAAACCTTGGACCTGTACGTAATATAGACGAAGTTAAAGGACTTTTTTGTAAAAAAAATCGAGCACCTGTACGTAATAAACGAGGACCCGTACGTAATTTAGGAAACCGCGGGGGCTATCCTGCAAAGTGGAGGGGTTTAAAAAACCTGACAGGGACCTTTTCGCGAGAACCAAGGACCTCAACGTAATTTCGGGAAAGCGCAGGGGCTTTTTCGCAAAATTGCTCACCCGACCGTACCGAGATTTGCTGGCCACGCGGCGGGCGGAGCGCGGGCGCGGGGTGACGTGGGCGAGCCTCCGCGCGGGCATTCCGCAGGGCATATAGGCTGGTTATTGGGGGATGACTCGCGTGCTAAAAAAATAGCAATTGCGTTCCAGAAAAAAAAACTAGCAACTGCCCACAAAATACATACTAAAAGTGATGTAGCGTATTGGTTTCCTTCGCACCCAAAAGTGATATAGTAAAACTATCTACTTGTGTTATCAAGTGAACTTTTTATTTAAAAATAGGGATAGGAGCTCTGCATTCACTTAAGATTAATACAGGAGATGTGCATTAGATCAAACCTAAGGTTCGAATTATAGCACCTTACATACCAATATGAGATACTACTATAGAACGTTATAATCAAAGTAAGAAATAAATGAGAACAACATTGAAAATCACAAAGAAATTAAAATTTTAAGAGAGAAGCAACAGAAACTGAAATAAATATTTGAAATATGAGACCGGTCCATTTCTAACCAAATAAGAGCAAAGGAAGCAACAAAATAGTGGCAAGCCATGGTGCTGAAAACTTGAGTGCTCTCAGTCGGCCAGGCAGCGGCGGCGTGGCGCGGCTGCCTGCAGCCACACGTGCACGCGCAACCATGGTGGCAGCGCCGGCGTGCGGAGTAGTGACGGCGGCGTTTGGCAGGAGGCCGACGTGGCGGCGGTGAGAGGTGGCGCGTGCGATGGTAGCGGCAGCGCGCATGCGCGGCTGTGGCGCAGGTGGCGGCGGCCAGCGAACGGTAGCGGCTGGTGAGTGGCAGCGGCACGGGTTTGGTCATCGGCGCGCGGCGGCGGCCGGCTGCTGGCGGCAGCGCGCGGCAATGCGTATGGCGGCAGTCGACCGGCGGCGGCCGGTGGCCAACGACCAAACAAGCGGCCGAATGTTCGTTCGTGCGGCCGAACGGCTATTCGTTCAGTCGAGCAACGTTTCGCTCGGCTGAACAGCTGTTCACATGACCGAACGTCATTTGCTTGGCCGAATGGCCGTTCGTGCGGCCGAACGGCTGTTCCCTTTCTGTTACAAATGTGGGCAAAATTTTAATTCCAGATTTTACTAGGAGATAAACACAATAAACTAGTGATGCAAGGCTTACTACTAACAGCATGCTACTCATCATATTTTAGAATATACTCGAGAAAATACAGAAACAAAGTCGAACATGCGCTCGAACGACTTACTTTTTCGCCTGATGAAGAACAGGAAGCCGCGCAGGTTTGACACAGTGCAGAACGCAGATGACGCAGTGCAGTGAGCGGTCGCGCAGATGCGCTGCCCAGAAACCTTATTGCCGCCCCGTGTAGGTACTCTCTGCGGCAACGGTTCGAAGATAGCCGCTCTCCCTCCTTTCAGGTGCACGCTAGGAAGAAAGGTCGACGAGGTTCAGATAGCACAGTACGACAGCACAAGAGCAGAAAGTAGAGGAAGAATGGAGGTGCAAAATTCTCTCTTTTTTCCTGGACGTCTCCAGGCCCTTTTAAGGGCGCTGCAGTTATTCACTAGTAACTGCTGCATTTTAAACAGAATTATGCACTGGTAACTGCCTCATCAAATCACAAATTAAGCAGTGTAAATTCACTTGTAACTGCCTCATTTAAATGTTTAAATCTCATTCAAATAGAGAGAGTGAGGTGCATAGTTCAGAAAAAATAAAGATAGACTTGGTCTGCCAAGTGGCAAATCACAAGTCACGCGATTTTCACGCGAAAATACGCGAATACGCGCGCTCGTGCGTGCGCGTGTGTGTGACTAGACAGAACCATCCTCATTCCATCTCTATCCATATTCAAGGAGTGATGAGGACTCCACCTTATAAATCAGTCTTCCTCACCCTGCCTTTGCAATATGGTACTAAATCATGCATACTTTGGAATTAAGGAAATAGGCCATAATTAAATGGGCCAATTTCTAACACTTTCTAGTCAATTTATCTCCTGTCGTTCCTTTATCGAACTCATCTGTGCCTTATCGGTTGCTTTTCATTCTATCATGTAGGATCTCACACAGCAGTTAAGAGAGAGTTGGTTAGGGATATGGGGTTCTTTTTTTTTTTTGGTGCAACAATTGGGCTAAAGATCACCAGCTAATTATTATTCAGTTTTACAAATTATAAGGGTACATTTTTAAACATAAGTTAAATTTTCGAGCCGCTAGCTGTCCGTACTTTTAGATTACTAATGCTGTACAAATTTTGGCAGAAGTTCTCAAAATTAAGGATAACTTTTTTTCCAAGGCCCTGATCAATATGGCTTCAGCTTCTGGCTTCAGCTTATTTTTGCACTATTCATAAATTTCGTCTTTTTCTGAACTGTTGGCTTTTTTTTTAGTTTTTTTACCGGTTCTTTTTTCCTCGTATTTGTTTACATTATACGTGATGGGCTAATATGTTTTTTCTATTTTTAAATTTTTTTAAATTTAATTATGGTAAATAAGCCTCTGTCAACTACAGTGTTTTTTCAGCCAGCTACAGTGTTTTCAGCCATAAGCCATGAGGCTTTCAGCCGAACCGATCACCACCTAATTATGTGAAAATAGGGGCAGGAGCTCTGCCATTCACTTAAGAGAGATGCCCATTAGATCGAACATAAGGTTCGAACCTTGGTGGGCAGGAGCGTGAGACAACATCGCTGCCACTCGTGGATTATTATTGGATCATGTGGTTTGAATTAAGGATTAGAGAGACTTAGAAAAAATTCTTTTTAGCTAAGATCGACATTGAGTATTTGTCCAACACAAATGGCAATACCCGCCCACACAAGAAGCAAACTTTGTAAGAAATATAGGGTATCCATATCTAACTGCACTGATAATGTATTCCTCAGGGCACCCAATGGATGGGTAAGTATTAAAAAAAAAGATAGCAAGCGAACAATAACTTGAAAGACCACACATGTCATCTTCCACCTGAGAGATCGGACACTGTGCCAAAGCTCCTCCTCTCCAGTGACGGAAACGACATGATAAATGAGTTGGGAGCTCTATTCTGCATCAAGTTCAACATACCAAAGCCTGGGTGTGTTGACATTGTTTCTGTTAGTGGCATGTCTCCATTGAGATATTTCATCACTTGCCGCATGTTGGGCCTTGAATTGGCAGATGGATGCGAGCATAGTAATCCAAGTTTTAGTACTAAACTTGCTTCGTCAACATCATAGGCACCTTGGAGCTTGATATCAACAGTGTCAGTGAGTGATCCTTTGTGCCAATGCTCAAGTACCCAATCAACCAACGTCAGATGGATGCCTTGCGCATTTTGCTTGATAGGAATCTGTCCACATGTGACCTCTAGGGCTAACATGCCAAAAGAATATACATCAGCAAGTGGGGTTGCCTTGCCAGTCAATGCTAGCTCTGGAGCTAGGTATCCTATTGTGCCAACCACATGCGTGGTTTGTGGATCGTCTCCATGATCATATAACCTTGAAAGGCCAAAATCACCTAGTTTTCCATTCATCTCGTTGTCGAGGAGCACATTACTTGGCTTCACATCTCGGTGGACCACAACTTTCTCCCACTCTTCATGGAGGTGAAGCAAACCCGACGCGATGTCTTTGATGATGTGAAATCTCTGAGCCCAATCCAAAGTTGGCTTTCCCTCTTTGCAATGCAAATACTTGTCGAGGCTTCCATTTGGCATATAGTCATACACTAAAAGCAATTCACCTTTACGACGGCAGTACCCGAGCAAGCGCACGAGATTGCGGTGTTGGAGGTGGCCTATGCTAACAATCTCCGCGATAAATTGCTTCATGCCTTGCTTCGAGCCATGTGATATCCTCTTCACAGCAATCTCCTGTTCAGACACTGGAAGCATTCCTTTGTATACCCTTCCAAACCCTCCTGCACCTAGCAAATTCTTGTTTTGAAATCCTCCTGTGGCACGGAACAAGTCCTTGTATGAGAAGCGTTGTGGCCCGAACTCGATCTCCCAGTCTTCCTTCAGCTCAGCATACCTCATGTGCCTCCGCACAAGTAGAAAAATAGCAATGCCCATAGCCATAAGGAATACAGCAGTTGCTATTGGCAAGATGATTTCCAATACCTTGGATATATCAGGCTTCAGGCGAACTTGAGGCAGCTTTGGCAATTTGTCGATGTCGATGGCTGGAGCAGGGCCATTCATCCTGAAGCTCCAGCCAAGCAAGTAGTGTTGCGCGCTGGATGCGCCGCCTGTCGAAGAAGAGAAACCGATGTATGCTTGATCTGTAAGCACTAACGAGAGGTTATATGCGACAGAGAGCAATGGCCTCACAGGTTTGGCCATGTTAAGGGGAGCCATGGTCACATCGATTTGTGTGGTTTCTCGATCGTAATCGACCCATACATGCATCGCCTTCTGGCTGCTGAGGGTCAAATTCTTGAACATGTCGTTCTTATCGTCGTAGTAGCCGGCGGGGTAGGCTTTCACAGAGGTGAGGCTATTGATGTCAATTCCGACGTGGTTGTCGTTGATGTCATGGAATTCAACTGTTTGGACGGTGTCGAGCTCGACTGCAAAGATGTGGCTATTTGTGTTGTTGTTTGTCTGGTCATTGAAAAGGCCAAAGTATTGGGTTGAGAACGCTGATGAGAAGTCCTTGGTCGGTGCAACGAAGAAGGAGAGGCCATGGCCGCTCAAGTCGGGGTGGAGAGGGACGATGCCGAACACGAAGGAGACGGAGAAGGATTGGACTGTGTCGTTAGGAAACTTGCGGAAGTGCAGCGGCGTCGGGTAGAAGGCGTGGCCTTTCAGCCGGACGGCGTCGTAGGTCAGCTCAACTAGGCCATTTGGAGTGACTGTGGCCGCGCCATCGAGCGTGAGGTTGGCACCAGCGAAGCCGGCGTAGATGAACTGGTGATCATCACCGGTGGCGATGGCTTCCAGGTTAAGGCCATGGAAGAGGAGCGTCAGCAGCAAGGACATGGACTTCATGGCAGAAGGCAGCTATGACTGTAAGCTCAATCTAGCTAGCAGGCAGTGTATTGAGCTGGTGGTTGCACTGCACTTGATCGGCATGTGGTTTATAATTGTTTTGCAATGGAGGGATGGAGCTAGGCAAGTTGTTGCCTAAGCATGCATTGTCGCCGGATTGAGTAACTAATACGAAATGTGAGAAATTGATCATCTGTCATCTGTCCACTGTTACCAAGAAATTTCCGAGCAATTCGCTCAAAAACGAAACCGACAGGCAAGCACTTTCTTTATTATTTTTGACAGAAAATCTTCGTGTAAATTTATTTGAAGGCCATAGATGATGACCACCAGTTTGTAGTCCTTCCGTTCAAAAATATATTAAGTTTTTTGAAGGCGCTAAAAGTAATATGGTTTTCTTTTGCTGTGGCTTTAACTTTTAGTTTATAGTTTTAGAATTATGTATGTTTCTGAGAGACAGTACACAGAAAAAAAACAATCACATATGATTTTAACCCGTATATCTGAATTCAGTATAGTGTCCACTATCAACTATCTATTATATATCTTACTGTAGCAACATGTGCACAACACTGTAACAAATCAATAAAATTAGACAGTCGCTATCAAAGTGTTGGGTCAAAAAAACGCCACGACTCTCTGCCCGGCGGAAGACCTACGCGTCTGCTGTCGTGCGCAGCAATAGTCTGAAGACAAAACCAGCGCGTGTCGACTCGCACGTGGAACAAGTACCAGACGACGCAAAACAAAGCACGCTACGCTGCGCAATGCTGAGTCGCTGACAATGACCTTGATAGCAGATGTAAATTTTATTTCTGAATCATGATAACTACAAAGTATTTTTCTATAATATCTAAACCTTAGCACTTCTGATATCTCTAAACCCTAGCACCAAATTAATATCTCTAAAGGACTCGGGGTTAACCTTCAATCTCATCTATATTTATAGTCTACGATTCAAAACCTGAGTTTATCCTGAGCTCATAAGTTTTAATCCAATCCTAACAAATAAAGAAACCCGAAACAAGGGACACTGAATTAGTGAAGTATCTCCTTGGGCCTTGGAAATGCCCAGACATTTTATCTACAGTGCATTTGCTAGTTTGATTTGCGTGTGGGGTGGCTGAACCACGCATGACTTGCCTAGTTGCGCGTTACAGCCAGTCTCCGGTCTGAATTTCTAGCGGTCAAAGCAGAGAATGGCTATCCAGTGTGAACGTGCATGGCCTAATACAATGGTATAGATTGTACACTAGTAGCAAGTCAAGTGCTTTATGCTACAGGAAAAAATAATGAAAAATCGTCAGTCAAATTACCCTGTTCATAGTCTAAAAGTTGCGTTTGACTCCGAAGTGTACGAGTCAAGCAAGGAGAAAAACAGCACAGTGAGATTAATATTATATGTCATTCATGCGTACGGATAGTTTGGAGAGTGTTTTTCCTAGAATTTGAGAGTTCTTGCCTTTATTGTCCTTACTGATTCACCGGAATTGTCTAGATTGACCTGCCGTGATCACTTTATTCATATATCTCCTACATATTGGTTGTGTGGATTGATCTATTGTGAGGTCTGTGATTTGATTGTTATTGTTGTGGTCTCGGTGTTTCGATATAAAGTTGCTATAATTTTAGATTAGATTGTTATTTTCGATTCATCTTCGTTCAACGCAACGTCTGTGACGGGGCACCCAATCAAATTGTCAGTCATGTCGTCACTGTATATTGTCTGCGGTAGAGAGAAAAGGGGAGGAAAAAGTCGGTGAAAAAATGTAACCACGTTAACGAAGCAGGCCTGGTAGTTGGCCGAAAGACGAATCGGACTGCAGCCCAGTCAAACAATTTCGCCGACCACATGCCGGCTATCCGGGCCTGTGTGGAGGCCCGCATGCATGGACTTTACTTGGGCTTCTTTGAGCCAGCCCTCTTTCTGGTTTACTTGGGCACACACAAATGATCTGTTTTCGTTTTAGGGAAAAAAGGACGAGGAAGATGGGTAGATTGGTCATTGGTCGCTGCTTTTAATTTGCACTGTGATGAAAAAAAATAACAAAGGAACAGCAATAGACAACAGAGGCCTCTGCTGCAATTTATTCTGTTACTATTGCAGGTCTAGCTAGTGTTGGCCGAGCCCTACTACATATTCTCTCTCTCTCTCCAGGGAATCCAATATTCCCTACTTGTATAGTTGTATACATGCACACTGGGAGAACACACACACACACAAACACCAAATGCCCAAAGCTACCTGTAAGCACCATAAATTAACGTTTATCTTCCTCCCGAGAGGCTGGAGATCGTGCCAAAGCTCGTCACCAGATCCGGATACGACACGACAGACGTGTCAAACCCCCTGTTCTGCATCATGGCCAGCACATCGAAGCTCAAGTCCGTCGGTGTCAGCTCAGGGAGCGGCGTCACACCGGTGAGAGAGCGCACGACTTGCCCCATGCCGGGCCTTGCACTAGCGAACGGGTGCGAGCACAGTATCCCTAGTTTCAGCACCAATCCGACCTCGTCGGCGTCGTACTCGCCTCGGAGCCTCGCGTCCACCGCCTCCATGAGCGATCCATTGCGCCAGTGCTGGAGCACCCAGTCGACCAGCGCCATCTGGCCGCCCTGCGCGTCCTCCTTGACGGGTTTCTGCCCACATGCGACCTCGAGGAGGAATATGCCGAAGGCGAACACATCTGTGAGAGGGGACGCCCTGCCCGTGCGTATCAGCTCCGGGGCTAGGTAACCCATGGTGCCGACGACGTGTGTGGTCTGTGAGTCAGTGCCATGGTCGTACAGCCTTGCCAAACCGAAGTCACCCAGCTGCCCGTTCATGTCTCTGTCGAGGAGCACGTTGCTTGCCTTGATGTCTCTGTGGACAACCACTTTCTCCCACCTCTCGTGCAGATAGAGCAAGCCGGACGCGACACCTTTGATGATCAGGAACCTTTGGGTCCAATCCAACACAGGCTTACGCTCTTCAGTTGCAGTATATAGATACTTGTCGAGGCTGCCATTTGGCATGTAGGCATACACCAAGAGAAGTTCGCCTTTTCGCCGGCAATAGCCGAGCAACTGCACGAGATTACGATGACGGATTCGGCCAATACTGGCTATCTCCGCAACAAACTCCCTCATCCCCTGTCTTGATTCATGGGACACTCTCTTCACAGCAACCTCCAATTTGTTTGGCTGAAGCACTCCTTTGTATACTCTCCCAAACCCTCCTGCGCCGAGTAGATGCTTGTCCTTGAATCCGTCGGTTGCACGGAACAGATCCTTGTATGAGAATCGGTGTGGCCCGAACTCAACCTCCCAATCTTCTCGTACCTCAGCGTACCTTGATCTCTTCCGCACAAGAAGGACGACGATACTGCCCAAAGCAAATACAGATGTTGCCGTGACTATTGGTAGGACGATAACCAAGACCTTGGATCGCGGCTTCGGGCCAACACGAGGTAGCTTCGGAAGCTCGGTGATGTCGATGGCCGGAGCTGGTCGGTTCATGCCTGTCAAAGATAGCATTGTATCCGCATTGTATCTTCTATCTTTGGTGTATAGGAGTTGTATAGGAACTCTTGTAGTGATAATGTCAGTGCCGTCTATCTCTCGGCCAATCCCGTTCAGCACAAACGCACGAAACATATTGAGATTGACATCCACTTCGTTCGCGAAAAGGTGGCTCTCGGTCAGGTCCGTGTTCTCCATGTGCCCTCGGCTCACCAGTTCGCAGATATTATGACGAAGGGATTGCCGGTTCAGCTTTTTGAGGATTTTCGATCCAGTCTCTGCGTTCGGGAACCTCACGATTCGACTGCGGGGGGGTGTCAAAGATAGCATTGTATCCGCATTGTATCTTCTATCTTTGGTGTATAGGAGTTGTATAGGAACTCTTGTATTTCCCTCCATGCTCTTGTACTCCTTCCCGGATACGGAATAGTGCAATATAAACAGAACCGGCCAGCACCAATTGTGCTTGAGCTGTGTCCATCAATCCCTCTCTATTGTTCACGTTCGCAATGCCGAAGCTCCAGCCAAGAACGCAGTGCCGTGAATTTACAAGGCCCGTCGCCGACGAGAAGCCGAGGTACACTAGGTCAGTGAGCACTGTTGAGAGGTCGTAGGTGGTTGAGAGAAGTGGCCTGACAGGTTTGGCCATTTCGACGGGAGCTAGGGTCACATTGATCTGCTTCGTCTCCTCATGGTAGTCCACCCACAGCTGCATGGCCTGACGGCTAATCAACTTCAAGTTTTGGAAGTTACCACTCATGTCATCGTAGTAACCGGCGTTGTAGGACCGCACGGATTGCAGGCCGTTGATGTCGATGCCTACGTGGTTGGCGTTGATGTCCTTGAACTCGACGCTTTGGATGGTGTCGACCTCGACGGCGAAGATGTGGTTGCTGGCGTTGCCATCGTTCTGGACGTTCGTGAGGCCCAGGTACTTGGCCGGCAGAGCGGCCGACAAGTCCTTGCTTGGGCCGATGAAGAAGGCCATGCCGTGGGCGCTGAAGTCGGGGTAGACGGAGACGATGCCGAACACGAAGGCGACCGAGAAGGACTGCACCGTGCCGTTGGTCGAATTGCGGAGGCGCAACGGAGCCGGGTGGAAAGCATGGCCTTTGAGGTAGGCCGTGCCGTTGGTTAGCTCGAGGAGCCCGTCCGATGTGACGGTGGCGGTGCCGTCGACCGTGAGGTTAGAACCAGCGAAGCCGGAGTAGACGAACTGATCGTCGTCGGCAGTGGTGAGCAAGGCTGCAAGGTTTAGGCCGAGGGAGATGGCCAGGAGAAGAAGGAAGGACATATTTCTTCTTGCGAAGCTGGTCTGTAACGTCTCAGCAAACATCATGAGATTGCGCTCTGCTATGTATGGTTCATAGTTCGCTTGCGAGGAGGGCAATTCAGCTACGGAAGACATGCGTGTCCTGTCGACAAAATTCAGTGCTTCAGATGCCATCTTCCAAACGGAGTATATCAGCTTCTTAATTAAAAGCTCTACGAAATGGTATGTGCCCAAACTGGCCCTGAGTTCTGTTTGTAATTTTATAAAAAAGAACATCAGGTTGATTTTCCCAAATTTATAAAGAAGGTTAATATTACGCATGAGATGTAATATGTGGAGGATCAATTTAGTGTATAACACATACGCAGGACAAGATCAGGCTTCGGAGCGCACGTGAATGGATGCATTGCAACTATTAGACAATGTGATTAGATATAGAATATTTATGATAATCAATAATTGACAATATTATTTATTGAAGACGTGTGAGGATTCATATCAGTCAAGTTGAAAAGAACTTGTGCTAAGAAAAGATATTGTTTTGATCTTTGCATGTGCAGAGTAACTCGAATGCAATCGTGGTCTACGGTAAGGACCGAGAGTCCAAGAGATGGCTTCGTTCAAAGTCATGGTTTAGAAGGTCAAGGATGTTGGAGGAGGTCATAATTGAGTTGGGGCACATGGAGATCAAAGATGGATGATACGTGTTGGAGTTACAGAGGTGCGGTCCGAAGGCTATGGTTAAGGGTTAATCCTAAGAAAGAAAAGGCTGGATAGATGTAATTTTCATACTAAAATTTAAGAGATGCTAGAAAGATATTTTATAGCCAACAATATAATGATCCAACAATAAAAATTAGATCACTTAAAAAAGCCTGGCAGCGGCAACGCATCTTCTCCAACACGCGAGTCTCACGCTCACGCATGGCAACAGCGTGTGAGTTTTCCTTAGGGCATCCGGAGTGTATGAAAATAGGAGATCATAAGCCACCTTAAGGTTGACCTTATATATTACAGGGTTGACCTTAAGCAGGCCATAAGCAAAAAAGGCTTGAGACCGATTCTCAAGCTAAAGACATGGCCATAAGTATTATATAATTTTCTTTTAATCTTGTTGTTCTCTCTCCCCTACCAGTCAATTACCAACTACCACAAGCATTAAAATACAATTTTTTTACTGCCGAGTGGGACTCTTGTTACAGCCGAGCGGTGGCCTTAAACATAACGTGTCGGCCTTAACAATTAGGTGAAACCCACCTTAAAGTCTATTGCGATATATACACTTCTGATGTCCTTAGCCACTAGAGTGCGCGTGAAAACGACCACTCACCGTTTCTGATAACGACGGCAATGGGTCCCAACTCCCAATAGAAACAACATCATAATCTTGAGGTAAAAGGTCAAAGGAACTTCAGGTCCGAACACAGATTTGAGAAAAATAATATTTGTTTCTCTCTGCTACAGTATCATCACGTGAAAACTATGTTTTAATTTTCCTGCATGCATGATCGGGCAACCAATTTCTAATCTGTTGCTACAGTCTACATTGCTTTGCTACAGTTCCTGAGAAAAAAATAAAAATGTTCTCTTTCTTTTGCTTTTTTTGTGTGTGTTTTCTTACTGTGATGGATAGATTGAAAGAGCAGAAGACAGTAGAGTTAAGAAAAAAAATTTCACTACCGATTATAATCATTCGTTTCTCTAATTATCATCAACGATCTTACAGCAGCAATATACGGCTTTTGGATACTGCTGTGAATGGATTCTCATCAGTTTAGACTGGCTGGCTGATCATTTTTTGGGTGGCTAATGCAAAGGAGCGAAAGCAAAATTTCGAACATCCTATAAGAAACTCGAGCACCCTAAAAATATCTTCGACCTCGATCTGTCCCGAGCATTGAGCTGCGATTTGACTTGTTTCGGAGCACGTGATGGACACGCCTTTTGAACTGAATCAAACTATTCATTTCTAGAGCGACCTAATTAATCAAATCAAGGTTAACTCCCTTTCAGTTCAGATACACGTGTTGATCTTGCGTTTATGGTTACCTAGAAAACAAGGCATGTTCTTTTTAGTTTCTAAAAACTGTTTTTCAACTTTTCTACCGTAACTAACTTTTAAACAGAGCATCTTTTTAAAATATGGTCTACTAATTAATTATAGTAAATACTGTACCGACTTCATTTATATTTACAAAAATCGCATGTGAGTTTTTTGTTACTCTATATTTTCTCACATAAACAACCCAAAAGTCACAAACCGTAGTAAAAAAAGAACAGAACCTAAATTTGATATGAGCCAATCTGGATCAGAAAACCCTTCCTTAGCTACCATTTTTTTCTTCTTCTTAGACATGACATGCAATCCTAGTCGTCTCAAAATAATCCTGTAGAAGTATCAAAAATGCGGTGCTTGACTTAGGTTCATTGGTCTCCAGTGCGGTCCTTATCCTTCGGTGGTACGTGCTGACCATCGGCGGCGGCGTACAACTTTGACGACGTTCGTCTTTAGTTCGTTCGTTTCATCACGTCATAGACATCGTACGGGCCGCCTAATCTTCTAGCTACTCCCTACCGTCATAAGAGATTGACGCCCTAAAACACGTCTTCGGTTATAAGAGAGTGACGTCCTAAAATACGTATAATCAAACATTATTAATTTTAATCAAATATATTATTTAAACTATATGCTTTTGATATATGAAAACGAAAACGAGACGAGTAAATTTATTATTAAAAATAGTTGCATAATGTTAACACCGTAAAAATTATGTGGTCGGCAGGGGGCTAGAACAGGAATTACGCTGCGTTGGGAGTTATTTCTAGAATTTTTGGGAGCAACAGTGCTATTTCTGTCTAATTCGTAACTTGCCTGGCCGGCTGTCCTCATCAGTTTAGCCTGGCTGGCTGGTCATCTTTTCGGTGGCTAATTTTTTTAGATAAAGGAATAAACATTCCGGCCTCCAACATTCACAAGTGAATGAGTACAGCCATTTACGACACCCACAAATAGCACTAAGACCACTCTTCACCAAACGGTGATACAAGTTTTAAAACACCATTACATCAAAAGACTTAATTCGCAATCCTATGCCTTCTACTCCATCCAAACTTGCAAAAGAACTCCATCACCACCTTTTCCAGGATGCGACACCCTCCATTCAGTGAAGCCCTCTCTTCCTCTTTAGATAACTGCGACCACTGATTGATCCAATGCGTTCCCCTGAAAATTACCTGCAAAAATGAGTGAGATGTAATTTTTTTGAAAATAGCATCATTCCTACTCAACCATATCGCCCAACAAAGAGCTGCAACCCCAATTAATATTTGATGTCTAAGCTTCAAAGAGAAACTTTTAAGCCAAGATCCAAACAAATGAGCTACACTATTAGGTGGTTGAGTGTTAAATGCTAAAAAAATTGTATTCCAAATGGATCTCGCTATATGACAATCAAAAAAGAGATGCTGAATATTTTCCTCTGAGCCACAGAAACAACATTTTGTACAACCCTTCCAACCACGCTTAACCAAATTATCCTTAGTTAAAATCACTCCTTTCCTCAAATACCAAAGGAAAATCTTTATCTTTAAAGGTAACGTAGTCTTCCAAAAGACAATTTTCCTTGGAATACCTTCTCTTTTCATGACATCCTTATATAAAGAATGAACCGAGAAAGAGCCACTCTTATTCAAGTTCCACACAAAGACGTCATTACTTTCATTCAGAACAACCGGTACTACCAGAGCAACTAATTCAAGCCAGTTCATCAATTTTTCCCCCTGTCAATGTCCGTCTAAACTAAACATTTAAAGGAGTCGTACTTAGTACTTGTGAGACTGTGACATTCTTTCTTCTAACTAATCTATACAACAAAGGATATTTAACCATCATCGACTCATTTCCTATCCAAGGGTCTTCCCAAAATCTAGTTTGGTTTCCATTGTTGACTCTAAACTTACCCCTTGCCAAAAACTGCTCTTTTACTTCCATAAGCCCGACCCAAAATTGCGAATCCCCCGGTTGCCTAACAACTTGCGACAAAGTTTTGTTCTTCAAGTACTTCCTTCTAATCAACTCCTGCCAAAGACCATCTTCATTCATAAGCTTAAACAACCATTTACTCAAAAGACAATCGTTCTGGACTTCCAAATTTAAAATTCCCAAACCTCCTAGGCACTTAGGCTTACAAAGCAAGCTCCATCTAGCCAGCCTATATTTCTTTTTATGTTCATCACACTGCCAAAAAAATCTGGATCTAAAATAATCCAATTTTTTAAGGACTCCCTTAGGGATTTTGAGAAAAGACATCATGAACATAGGAAGGCTTGATAACACTGAATTGATCAAAACTAGCCTCCCGCCCACTGATAACATTTTGCCCTTCCAACTACTAAGCTTTTTCTGGAATCTTTCTTCTATTAACAACCAGTCTTTATTCAAAATCTTGCGGTAATGCATAGGGATACCCAGATATCTAAAAGGCAAATTTCCTTCTTTACACCCGAACAACTCTGCATACTCTACGCTCCTCTCTTTAGCCCTCCCAAAGCAAAAAAGCTCACTCTTATGGAAATTAATTTTGAGGCCCGATAACTTTTCAAACGCACAAAGTACCAGCTTTAAGTTTCTTGCCTCCTCCAAACTATTTTCTAGAAAAAGAATGGTATCATCAGCATACTGTAAGATGGAAAGACCGTCATCTACCAGATTTGGCACCAAGCCTTTAAATTGCCCATTAGACTTTGCTCTAGCTATAAGAGTTGCCAACATATCAGCTACCAGGTTAAAAAGAATTGGCGACAGAGGATCTCCTTGCCTTAATCCCTTCCTAGTTTGAAAGTAATGGCCCATCTTATCATTCACTTTAACCCCCACGCTCCCCTTACTAACTACTGCCTCCACCCACTTGCACCAAGTCGGGGAAAAACCCTTCATTCTCAAGGCTTGCTGCAAGAAAACCCAATTAACTTTATCATAGGCTTTCTCAAAATCTAGTTTGAGGATGAGCCCATCTTTTTTCTCTTTTTGTAACTCATGAATTGTTTCGTGCAACACTAGCACTCCTTCTAAAATGTTTCTTCCTGGCAAAAAGGCCGTTTGAGAAGGTCTAACTATTCTATTAGCCACCCCTGTTATTCTATTAGCCAAAACTTTTGTAAAAATCTTATAACATACGTTTAACATACAGATCGGCCTATACTGCTGAATTTGTTTGACCTCCTTTTGTTTTGGTAAAAGGGAAATAATTCCAAAATTCAAGCTATACAGAGGGAGCTTCCCATCATGGAAATCTTTAAACATGGCCATTAGGTCATCCTTAATAAGACTCCAAAACATTTGATAAAATTCTGCAGGGAAGCCATCAGGGCCCGGAGCTTTATTGTGTTTCATTTGGAAAATAGCATCCCTCACTTCCTTTTCAGTAAACATTTTAGTTAACAATTCATTCTCCATCTCAGATACTTGGGGAACATCATCTATCTGAGACTCATTTAGATATAATTCATTTCTCTGCGGTGAGCCAAATAGCCCTTTATAGTATTTTGAGATATACTTAACTAAATTCTCCTCACCCTCTATTACACCGTCGCCTTGTTCAAGCTTAAAGATCCTAGTCTTCCTCCTTTTACCATTAGCCACCAACTGAAAATATTTTGTATTGTTATCCCCCTGAATCAATTCAGTTGATTTGGCCCTCTGAAACCACCTAATCTCTTCTTCTCTAAGCAAAAGCATTAATTTTTGCTTCACACATTGCTTAATATCAATTTCTCGTTGACTTAAAAGTTGATTTTCCGCTTTTTCGGTGGCTAATGCGAAAGCGAATTTTCGAACATCCTAAAATGTCTTCCACCTCGATCTGTCCCGAGCATTGAGCTTCCTTTTGAACCGAATCAAATATCCATTTTCTAGAGCGGCCTAATTGATCAAGTCAAGGTTAGCTCCCTTTCAGTTCAGATATACGTGTTGATCTTGCCCTCATGGTTACCTAGAAAACAAGTTTGATATGAGCCAATCTGGATCAGGAAACCCTTCCCTAGCTACCATTTTTTCTTCCTTGACATGACATGCAATCCTAGTCTCAATC
Source organism: Dendrocalamus latiflorus (assembly GCA_017311315.1). Classification (NCBI taxonomy): domain Eukaryota; kingdom Viridiplantae; phylum Streptophyta; class Magnoliopsida; order Poales; family Poaceae; genus Dendrocalamus; species Dendrocalamus latiflorus. The sequence continues at coordinate 2,190,896 of CM029644.1, forward strand.
AATCCTGTAGAAGTGTCAAAAATGCGGTGCTTGACTTAGGTTCATTAGTCTCCAGTGCGGTCCTTATCCTTTGGTGGTACGTGCTGACCATCAGCGGCGACGTATAACTGACACGTTCGTTTTGGGCATGTTGTTTTTAATTTTTAAAAGTTATTTTTCAATTTTTTTATAGTAACTAGTTTTTAAACGGAATATTTTTTTAAGATATAGTCTACTAGTTAATTATAATACATATTGTACCGACTTCATTTATATCGGCAAAAACCACACGTGAGTTTCTGTTACTTTGTAATCTCTCGCACGAACAGCCCAAAAGTTACAGGCCACAGCTAAAAGCCTTAAGCTTCAGCAAAAAAGAACAGAACCTTTATTTTGTTTGTTTGATCACGTCCTAAAATATGTACAGTCAAACACCATTAATTTTGATCAAATATATTGTTTAAAGCATATGCTTCTGATATATGAAAATGGGACAGGTGAATTTGTTATTAAAAATATTGGGTTTTGTTAAACATCATCTAGATTTTTTCCCCTAACTATCATCCAGATTTTAGGGCTGTTGGATTAGAGATCCAATGGCTATAAATTCTTCCCCTTCCCCTTGAATTCTACCCTATCCCTCTTGAAAAAAATCTCCCCCTTCAAAAATAAAGGGTCCCATGATCTCTAATTCAAGAGTCATAAATTTGGATGATAGTTAGAAAGAAAACATACCAGTGATGCCTAAACACTTCCAAAAATATTTGCATAATATCACACTTCTACAAATTTTTTAATGGGTTTTGTTAAATATCATCCGGATGTTTTCTTCCTAACTATCATCTAGATTTAGGACTGTTGGATTAAAGATCCAATGGCCATGAATTCTCCCCCTCCTCTTGAAAAAATCTATCCCCTTCAAAAACAAAGGACCCCTTGATCTCTAATCCAAAGATCATAAATTTGGATGATAGTTAGGAAAGAAATATACGTTTTTAATATATAATAAGAATCTAATGACCAAAGTTGCATCCGATTAACTTTGAAAAGTTTAAAACATCACACTCTTGTGACCCGAGAGAGTAATACGTATGCAGCTAGTATTGTTCTTGCCCCCGGCCTGACTCTAGACTACCAGTGAAGTCATACATGTGATGTCAGCCTGCCTGTTCATGCATATCAGTTCCTAAGATATGTGAAAAAGTACGTATCTAGCCAGGCCATGCCCGCGACAGGACTCTGAGTTGTCATAGACAAATTAGATTGTTCCTAAGATATCTGTTCATGCATATCAGTGGATTATTGATCGGTAAAATCCTTATTTTTTTTGTTACCTAATTGAAAAGCGAATTTTTTTTGGGAAAAAGTTTTCCCTCATCTCAGACTGATGTGTTATTTTTTTGACCCGAGAGAGTAATACGTATGCAAACAGAGGGCCGGTAGTTCCGTGTTAGAACTATTTTCGGATTTGTAAGGGTGGTGATCGGTTGGGCTGTGACTTATGGCTTATTTTACTGTAGCTGGCTGAAATTGCACTATAGCTGAAGGTGGCTTATTTGGTATAATTAAATTTAAAAAAATTTAAAAATAGAAAAAATGGCTTAGCCCATCACGTGTAATGCAAACGAATACAGAAAAAAAAGAACCGGTAAAAAAACTCAAAAAATCCAAAAAAATCAGAAAAAAACGAAATTTAGGAATAGTGAAAAATAAGCCAGAAGCCGAAACGATCGGGGCCATGCGCACTATATACAAACTACTGTAGCCACTCTATAGCTTGCTCCAATGAACTTCTGCTTTTGATTTCTACCTTCTTAATTTCGTCTTTTTTGAGCTTTTTTGTCTTTTATTTCTCCCTTATTCCTTTGCATTGTCCATAATGATATAAATTTTTTATTATTTATTTATTTTTTTAAAAAATTAATTATGTTGAAGAATCTAACGTTAACTACAGTTCATTTTTCAACCGCTATAATCCCAAACGAGCACTATCTTAGTCTGGACTACAACACATACAGCATACAAGTAGCAACTCTATTGTAACATGATGGGTCTGAAAGGTCAGTTTATTATTTCTATAACTGCTAAACATGACAACAAATGAGAGCTAGTCCCAAAATAGTCCCAACAAAATGCAAGTAGCAACTCTATTAGTACGCGGCTTTAGAAAACGAAAACTCTGAATACAGGTAAATTTTGTGGGAGTAGCTAACCATAGGATTCTCAAGTCTAAATTAGACACAGGATCATGCTCTGAGCAGGATCCAATCTCTCACGTGCATAGGACACAGGTCTTATTTTCCAGTAACAAGCACCATATCCAAGCGCCCTATGCAAGCGCGCGTGCATGTTATCTTCATCGTGAGAGGCCGGAAGCTGTGGCAGTGCTTGCCATGGAAGACGGGTACGATTGAACGTATGAGTCAAATCCATCGTTCTGCATCAACGCAAGCATGTGGAAGCTCATGTTGGTTGGCATTAGCTCCGGCAGCGGCACCTCGCTATTCAGGTACTGCGTCACCTGCCGCATGTTGGGTCTCGCGTTGATAAACGGATGCGAGCACAGCAGCCCTAGCTTGAGCACCAGGCACACCTCGCCGACATCGTAGTCACCTTGCAGCTTCACATCAACCGCATCAACGAGCGATCCTCTGTGCCAGTGCTCTAGCACCCAATCGACCAGCATAACCTGTCTCCCATGCGTGTCTTGGTAGATAGGCCTTCGCCCACATGCGACCTCAAGAACGAAGGTCCCAAAGGCGAATACATCGGTTAGTGGGGTTGCCATGCTGGTGCGTCCCAGCTCTGGAGCTAGGTATCCTATGGTGCCAACCACATGCGTGCTCTGCGGGTCAGCGCCATGGTCATATAATCTTGCGAGACCGAAATCGCCTAGCCGTCCGTTCATCTCGCCGTCGAGGAGCACGTTGCTGGCCTTGATGTCTCGGTGGACGACGACTTTATCCCACTCCTCGTGAAGGTAGAGCAAACCAAACGAGATGTCCTTAATGATCTGAAACCTTCGAGCCCAATCCAGAGTCGGCTTGTTATCTTGGCCATGCAAGTACTTGTCGAGGCTTCCATTTGCCATGTACTCGTACACCAGGAGGAGCTCACCCTTTCGCCGGCAATAGCCGAGAAGCCGCACCAGATTGCGGTGTTGGAGGCGGCCTAGGCTGATAACCTCGGCGATGAATTCCTTCATGCCTTGATTCGAGTCATGCGACACCCTCTTCGCTGCGATCTCCAGGTTGGAGATCGGAAGCACACCTTTGTATACTCGTCCAAAGCCTCCTACGCCGAGCAGGTGCCTGTTCTTGAATCCTTCAGTGGCGTGGTGCAGATCCTTGTAGGGGAATCGGTGCGGCCCGAACTCGACCTCCCAATCTTCCTGTAGTTCGCTGTACCTCCGTCGCCTACGCACGAGCAGAATGATGCCCGTGCCCAGAGCGAGGACGACTGCTGCAGATGCTATTGGGAGGGCAATTTGTAAGACGTTGGACCGAGCCTTGGGGCCCTCACGGGGCAACTTTGGCAGCTTGGCGATGTCGATAGCCGGAGCAGGACCGCCCATGGCAAAGCTCCAGCCAAGCACGTAGTGTCGCGAGTTGAATGAGCCCGTCGCAGACGAGAAGCCGACGTACGCCGTGTCCGTGAGCACCGACGATAGGTTGTAGATGGCCGAGATCAGAGGCTTGACAGGTTTGGCCACGCCGAGCGGAGCCAAGGTCACGTTGATCCGATTGCTTCCGGCGTCGTAGTCGACCCACACTTGCATCGCCTCGTGGCTTATCAGCGTCAAGTTTTTGAAGCCTCCGTTCTCGCCGTCGACGTAGTAGCCGGCGCTGCTGGCTTGCAAGGAGATGAGGCCGTTGATGTCGACGCCCACATGGTTGTCGTTGATGTCGCGGAACTCGTCCTGCTGCAAGGTGTCGAGCTCGACGGCGAAGAAGCGGTTGCTCTCGTCGCCGTTGTTCCGGACGTTGACGAGGCCCAGGTACTGGCTCGCCAGCGCGGCCGAGAAGTCCGTGCTCGGGGCCACGACGAAGACGATGCCGTGGGCACTCATGTCGGGGTAGGCGGATAGGATGCCGAACACGAAGGAGGCGGAGAAGGATCGCACCGTGCCGTTAGGAAAATTGCGGAAGCGGAGCGGCGTCGGGTGGAAGGCGTGGCCCTTGAGCTGGAGCGTGCCGTTGGTCAGCTCGAGGAGGCCGCCCGGCGTGACCGTGGCCGCGCCGTCGCGGGTGAGGTTGGCGCCGGCGAAGCCTGGGTACACGAACTGGTCGTCACTGGCTACGAGCTCAAGGGCTCCGACGAGTCCGAGTAGGAGGAAGCTGACGAGCTTCATGTGAGCCATGGTGGTTTGTTACTACTCGCTTTGCTTCGTACGTGGAGCATGCAGGGTGCAGGGTTTGTAGCGGCGGCAACCCTGTCATGGAGAAGAAATTTTGTTAATCAGTTTGTGTTATGAATCAATCAAGCGCTGACATGTAGCATGAGCAACTAATAAAACAATTATTTTTACTGTTTCATACTGTATATGGTAAAAAAAATATTTTTTATATGTTTACTACAGTACAGTATAAGGACACGCCTTTTGAACTGTGATCGGTTCGGCTAAAAAGCTCATGGCTTATGATTGAAAACACTATAGCTGACTGAAAAAAGCACAGTAGCTGACATAGGCTTATTTAACATAATTAATTTTAAAAAAAATTAAAAATATAAAAAATATGTTAGCCCATTACGTATAATACAAACAAATATGGGAAAAAAAAGAACCGGCAAAAAAGCTCAACAAAAGGCCAAAAGTTCAGAAAAAGACGAAACTTATGAATAGTTAAAAATAAGCCAGAAGCCAGAAGCCGAAGCCGAGTTGATCAAGATCAAGCGACCTAATTAATCAAATCAAGGTTAACAACCTTTCAGTTCAGATATACGTGTTGATCTTGCGTTCATGGTTACCTAGAAAACAAGTTTGATATGAGCCAATCTGGATCAGAAAACCCTTCCCTAGCTACCATTTTTCTTCTTCTTAGACACGAAATGCAATCCTAGTCGTCTCAATTAATCCTGTAGAAGTGTCAAAAATGCGGTGCTTGACTTGGGTTCATTGGTCTCCAGTGCCGTCCTTATCCTTTGGTGGTACGTACGTGCTGACCATCGGCGCGGCGTACAATTTTGACGATGTTCGCCTTTATTTCGTTTTTTTCTCCACGTCATAGACATTGTACGGCCACCTAATCTTCTAACTACTCCCTCCCGTCATAAAAGAATGACGCCCCAAAATAGCTCTCCAGGTATAGAGAGTGACGTCCTAAAATAAGTATAATCAAATATTATTAATTTTGATCAAATATATTATTTAAATTATATGGTTTTGATATATGAAAATGGGATGAGCGAATTTGTTATTAAAAATACTTACATAATATCACACTTCTATAATATTTTTTGAATATATGGTAAGAGAATCTAGCAGTCAAATTGCATCCTACTAACTTTGCAAAGTTAAAAATAACATTGTTTTACCTGAGAGAGTAATATGTACGTGCAGTGGCGGAATCAGGGCTCGGGCTATCTAGGCTGTAGCCCGAAGCTTGGCAACCAAAGCCCATGCAAAATTTATGAAAAATCACAAAAAATAGAGTTAATTTAAAAGTCAGCCTAAGAGTAGCTGTCTCAGCCTGAGGCTTGAATTTAGACTGGTTCCGCCCCTGTGTACGTGCGTGAGTGATCTATGCATGATAGATAGTCCAACTCAATCTCTGTGGCTAAGTTTGAAGTTGCATGCCCCCTGACCTGATTCTTGAACGGTACGGTGCCGCGTCGTGAGAAAGTCAGTGAAGGAAGTCATAAATGTGATGTCAGTCGTGCCTGTTCCATTTGTGTGGTGTGAAAGAGTACGTATGTAGCCAGGCCATGCCCGCGACAAGACTCCTTGAGTTGTTGTCATAGACAAATTAGATTGTTCCTAAGATATCTGTTCATGCATACCAGTGGATTATTGATCGGTAAAATACTTATATTTTTTTTGTTACCTAATTGGGAAATCTCAGACAGAGAAAATAATTTCGGCCTTTTTTAAATTTTGTTTTCTCGGTGGAGTCCGAAAAATTGCAAAACCTATGAATTTCGGTTCAAAACTAATTCGTTAACCAATATAAGGTAAGAAGTACTTTGCTAGCCTAGTGGCAAGGATAGTTGGTAGTGAGCATGCATTGAGGATGTGTTTGGTTTGAGGGATAGGGTGGGATGGAATGGTCCAAAGTGGGATGAGCCTGTGCAAATTTAGAGAATATTCTTCTTAGATGCTGGACTATATGGTACCACCTTTTTTGTGGAATCATCTCATCCTATTCCATCCCATCCCATTCCACTTTCATCACTCCAACCAAACACATCCTGAAATCATTGTAACATGATGGGCCTGAAAGGTTAGCTAATTATTTTGATAACTGCTAAACATGACAACAAATGAGAGCAAGTCCCAAAATAGTCCCCACAAAATACAAGTAGCAACTCTGTTAGTACACGAGTTCACAAACGAAAACTTGAGTATAGGTAAATTTTGTGGGGGTAGCTAACCATAGGATCCTCAAGTCTAAATTAGACACAATACATATAAATGCAACGTATCATGCTCTGAGCAGGATCCAGTCTCCCACGTGCATAGGACACAAGCGCGCGTGCATGTCATCGTCATCGTGAGAGGCCGGAAGTTGTGCCAGTGCTTGCCTTGGAAGACGGGTACGATTGAACGTATGAGTCGAATCCATCGTTCTGCATCAACGCAAGCATGTGGAAGCTCATGTTGGTTGGCATCAGCTCCGGCAGCGGCACCTCGCTGTTCAGGTACTGCGTCACCTGCCGCATGTTGGGTCTCGCGTTGATAAACGGATGCGAGCACAGCAGCCCTAGCTTGAGCACCAGGCACACCTCGCCGACATCGTAGTCACCTTGCAGCTTCACATCAACCGCATCAACGAGCGATCCTCTGTGCCAGTGCTCTAGCACCCAATCGACCAGCATAACCTGTCTCCCATGCGTGTCTTGGTAGATAGGCCTTCGCCGGTTCGCCCACATGCGACCTCGAGAACGAAGGTCCCAAAGGCGAATACATCGGTTAGTGGCGTTGCCTTGCTGGTGCGTCCCAGCTCTGGAGCTAGGTATCCTATGGTGCCAACCACATGCGTGCTCTGGGGATCAGCACCATGGTCATACAACCTTGCGAGACCGAAATCGCCTAGCCGTCCGTTCATCTCGCCGTCGAGGAGAACGTTGCTGGCCTTGATGTCTCGGTGGACGACGACTTTATCCCACTCCTCGTGAAGGTAGAGCAAACCAGACGAGATGTCCTTAATGATCTGAAACCTTCGAGCCCAATCCAGAGTCGGCTTGTTATCAGGGGCGAAGCTACGTGGAGGCATCGGGGTCGGCCGACACCGACGATTTTGCCGTAACCTCTTATAGCCAGCGATTTTTCACCATCTTGACCCCAGTAGAAAATATATTTGACCCCAGCAGCCCAGCAGACAGCAGTCCGGCCCATCTTCTCCGCTTCCTGGGATCTGAAAGGCCGAAGTTGTTACAGGCGACTGTGGTGGGGGGCCGTCGCACCCGCAGGCCGCGGACGCAGACACAGGCCTCGGGAAAAAGGGGCGCGCGCACGGGCAGCGTCGCAGCGAGCGTGACTGCAGCAGCACGCGGGCGGGCGGTGCAGACCGCGCGGCAAAACTGCAAAAGCCACGGACACGGGGGGAGGCCGAGGCGGCTCCTGCGACGCAGTTCTCCGTCGCCCGGGGCGGCGCGCTCTAGATGGCGAGGACGGGTACGTGAACGTGATTAGCCACCCCCACCGACCAATTTCCTTTTGCTTCCATCGAGATGGGGATGCTCAAGCCGTCAAGCGCCAGGGATTCGGGTCCCCCTCGTGCTTCGCGGGGATGCGCTTCTCGTGTTTGACAAAATGCTCGCGTTGGGTTTGGTTACTGCTGAAGTGGGCGATTCCGACATTCCGTCATTTTGCTTTGTCATTTAGAGAGCTTTTGTGAAGAATATGACTGGGATGATGGTTGGGATTCTTTATTGCAGACTGTGTACTCCTTTTGTGAAGAATATGACATTCCTAAGTTGGATATGGATGAGGAATATATTGATCGACATAAGCCAAGAAAAAAGACCAATCGCACCAACTATCAACATTATAGATATGATTGCTTGAACCCAATTATTGACTTGCAGCTTACAGAGTTTAGTGATCGTTTCAATGAGGTAAACTCTCAATTGCTTACTCATATTGCTGCTTTCAATCCCAAGAATTCTTTTGAGGCTTTCAAATCTGAGAGTTTAATGGAGTTGGCTAAGTCATACCCCGATGATTTCAATTCAACACAACTGAAGGATCTTGATCGTGAGCTTAATATTTACATTGATAATATGCGAGCTGATGAAAGATTTGCCAACTTGAACACTATTTCTGAGCTTGCTAAGTTGATGGTGGTTACAAATAAACATTTGGCTTTTCCTTTGGTCTATCAACTTCTCAAGCTAGTACTAGTTCTTCCTATCGCCACTGCATCGGTGGAGAGGTGCTTTTCAGCAATGAAAATTGTGAAGACAATACTGAGAAATCGTATTGGAGATGGATTTATGAATGATTGTATCATATGCTTCGTAGAACAAGGATTTCTAGCCACAATTCCAATCGACGATGTGATTGTTCGCTTTCACAAGATGGAGGATCGTAGTCGTAGAGGGAACTTGTAGTAGGTAATTACTGTTGTAAAAATTTATTTTGTCATAGTATGAAGTATCCCGTTGTTATTTTATCGATTTGATGTTATGCATGGTATTATATTGTTGCAACCTATAAGTCATGACCCCGGTGACTATTTATCCTGGTTTCGCCCCTGCTTGTTATCTTGGCCATGCAAGTACTTGTCGAGGCTTCCATTTGCCATGTACTCGTAGTCTCGTACACCAGGAGGAGCTCACCCTTTCGCCGGCAATAGCCGAGAAGCCGCACCAGATTGCGGTGTTGGAGGCGGCCTAGGCTGATAACCTCGGCGATGAATTCCTTCATGCCTTGATTCGAGTCATGCGACACCCTCTTCGCTGCGATCTCCAGGTTGGAGATCGGAAGCACACCTTTGTATACTCGTCCAAAGCCTCCTACGCCGAGCAGGTGCCTGTTCTTGAATCCTTCCGTGGCGTGGTGCAGATCCTTGTAGGGGAATCGGTGCGGCCCGAACTCGACCTCCCAATCTTCCTGTAGTTCGCTGTACCTCCGTCGCCTACGCACGAGCAGAATGATGCCCGTGCCCAGAGCGAGGACGACTGCTGCAGATGCTATTGGGAGGGCAATTTGTAAGACGTTGGACCGAGCCTTGGGGCCCTCACGGGGCAACTTTGGCAGCTTGGCGATGTCGATAGCCGGAGCAGGACCGCCCATGGCAAAGCTCCAGCCAAGCACGTAGTGTCGCGAGTTGAATGAGCCCGTCGCAGACGAGAAGCCGACGTACGCCGTGTCCGTGAGCACCGACGATAGGTTGTAGATGGCCGAGATCAGAGGCTTGACAGGTTTGGCCACGCCGAGCGGAGCCAAGGTCACGTTGATCCGGTTGCTTCCGGCGTCGTAGTCGACCCACACTTGCATCGCCTCGTGGCTTATCAGCGTCAAGTTTTTGAAGCCTCCGTTCTCGCCGTCGACGTAGTAGCCGGCGCTGCTGGCTTGCAAGGAGATGAGGCCGTTGATGTCGACGCCCACATGGTTGTCGTTGATGTCGCGGAACTCGTCCTGCTGCAAGGTGTCGAGCTCGACGGCGAAGAAGCGGTTGCTCTCGTCGCCGTTGTTCCGGACGTTGACGAGGCCCAGGTACTGGCTCGCCAGCGCGGCCGAGAAGTCCGTGCTCGGGGCCACGACGAAGACGATGCCGTGGGCACTCATGTCGGGGTAGGCGGATAGGATGCCGAACACGAAGGAGGCGGAGAAGGATCGCACCGTGTCGTTAGGAAAATTGCGGAAGCGGAGCGGCGTCGGGTGGAAGGCGTGGCCCTTGAGCTGGAGCGTGCCGTTGGTCAGCTCGAGGAGGCCGCCCGGCGTGACCGTGGCCGCGCCGTCGCGGGTGAGGTTGGCGCCGGCGAAGCCTGGGTAGACGAACTGGTCGTCACTGGCTACGAGCTCAAGGCCGGCTCCGACGAGTCCGAGTAGGAGGAAGCTGACGAGCTTCATGTGAGCCATGGTGGTTTGTTACTACTCGCTTTGCTTCGTACGTGGAGCATGCAGGGTGCAGGGTTTGTAGCGGCGGCAACCCTGTCATGGAGAAGAAATTTTGTTAATCAGTTTGTGTTACGAATCAATCCAGCGCTAACATATAGCATGTGCAACTAATAAAACAATTATTTTTACTGTTTCATACTGTATATGGTATGAAAAAAATATTTTTTATCTGTTTGCCACAGTTTAAACAGTAAAAAATAATTTTTATTGGTTGCTACAGTACTGTATGCGTTGAATTGGTTTGTGACACACATCGTGATATAACAGTTTAAACAGTAAAAAATAATTTTTATTGGTTGCTACAGTACTGTATGCGTTGAATTGGTTTGTGACACACATGGTGATATAACAAAATTTCTCGTCATGTAGGGCGAAGAGAAGGCAAAGGAATTAACTTGTTGCCAGCTAGCTACTACGTACTGGCGTAGTACTACTGTACAGCCTAGGCAAGAAAGAGTCCTGCCTGTCGTTGTCGGAGTGTTTGATCGGTGTACTTCTTCTCTGTACATCGTGTACAACAAAAAAATGTTGTCAAAGATGGCGTCGTCGTCTGGAAGAAGCGTGCAACAAGTTAGTCACTGATGCCGTACAACAAAAAAGGTAGTCAAATATCGATCCAATGGATGCATCCGAATTTGTTACAAAGAAAATGATTCTGAAGCAAAGTGTGCGTTTGAAAGACCAGAGGAGAAGTGCTACTTTTCCATGTTTAGTTTTAGAGGAAGATACTCAAGCAATTGATTTGTGAAGCTAAGTATGCGTTTCAAATATCAGAGCAAAAGTGCTACCCTTACATGTTCATCAGTTTCAGAGGAAGATATCCAAGAAATTGATTGTGAAGCTAAAGTACGTGTTTGGAACTTGGAAGATCAGAGGGAAAGTAGCACCATTCTTGTTGAATTTCAGGAATATATCTAAACGATTTTTGCTTTTGAGCAGATTTACTAGATTGTTCTACTGTCTTCTAGAGAATTTCGAGGTCAGACAATTGAAACCAGCTCTCTGACAGCTCTGAAGACACTGTTCCACGTTGAGAGAACGTTAATCAGCTAGCTTACACCGCTAAAAAGAATACAAATAAGGGCCACGGCTTCTGACTACAATTATATTGTAGCGGTTGAAATTATACTATAGTAACTGATGAGCTATTTAATGTAAAATATAAAAAATAAAATAAAAAATACAGTTATATCATCATAGACAATGTAAAAAATAAAAAAGATGAAAAACTGAAATTAACAAGCCGATATCTTCTGAGTAACTCTTAAAAGCGAGAAACTGAAATTCGAAGGATTTTAGGGCGTTTGGGGGCAGGGCCAAAGAATAACTATTTGGATACATGTTGTCAGCATTCAGCCAGAGAACAGGGTTCTATGTACATACGTTTTGAAATTTATTAACTGTGAGGACCGAAGTGACGAGTTTTTTTAGTGGAACGAGGTGAGGAGTATTGAGGAAAGTACAAGTCGTAGCGGCGCAAGTAATATTAACCACAGTGAGTGATGGGCCTAGTGGTAGCCCAGAGCCCAAACCTATAATTTGGGCTGGTTCTTCAGAGAAGTAATGCGCTTACTACACAGGCCGAATTGTCTGGATGTTAGCCCCTGGAGCCAATGGGCCCTCCAACCCATCATTCCTCTCGTGCAAAGCCATTCTGCGGCCGGCCCACGGCCTAGGCTTTTCTGCGGTGCGGTCTGCTCGCCTCTGTACGGCCGCGGCCCTCCAACCAACAACCCTGCGTCCCTGCCGGCGATGCTCACGGCGGCCACGCCCTCCTCGGCACGGCGGCGAGGAAGCATGTCTGGGTAGTGGCTGCCCTCGGTCCACGGCAGACCTCCTCGGCTCCAAGCCCAGTTGGTATATTCCCATGGCCCTGAAGTTCTTATCTTCCGATTTCGTTTCTACTATGATTTCAAAGCTAGTTTGAGTTTATGTGGGGAGTTGCAGAACTAGGTTGAGATAAATCTGCACCCTAGCTTTCTGGAGAAGATGAGAAGTTCTACAAGTCTAGTTTCTGTAGTTTGTGTTTTCTTTTTCTGTTTGTGTGCCTCTTCGATTTTGCTCGTTTCTGTTTACCCACTGCATCATTTGTTTTCATGGCCTTGAATTTCTCATCAAATACATTTATAAATTCCAATTAAATCAAATTTACAGACATAACACCTCCACAAAAAAATAACTGTTGTGAGACTAAAAAACTGTAGACTTTGCAGTCACAAAGCATCGGTTATGTGCATGCCAAACATATGAGCAGGCACACCTAGAAATACTGAAGGCTATGCGTGTCATCCACTCATCTTCCTCCTGACAAGCTAGACATTGTGCCAAAGCTCGTTGACGATGAAGGACGTTTGAACCCTTCATTCTGCATCAAGGCCAGCATGCAAAAGCTTAACTGTGTTGGCATTTACTCCGGTATTGGCACGTCCTTGTTAAGGTACTGCATGACTTGCCTCATATTTGGCCTTACATTTGTAAATGGGTGAGAGCACAACAATCCTAACTTTAGTGCTAGGCATGCCTCACCAATATCATATTCACCATGAAGTTTGATGCCCACTGTATCAGTGAGCGATCCTTTGTGCCAATGTTCAAGAACCCAGTCAACCAGCATGAACTGGCTGTCTTCTTTGTTGTGCTTGATAGGCTTTTGCCCACAGGTGACTTCAAGAATGAACACGCCAAAGGCAAATACATCCGTTAAGAGGGGTTGCCTTGCCAGTGCGTGCTAGCTCTGGAGCTAGGTATCTCGACCGCTAGTCGATGGTCCAGTCTCCGTCGCCTCGCCCTCGTCTGCTCGCCGTTGGAGGCGAGCAAGGACCTCAGCTCGGCTAGGATCACCGGCCGCCGCCTTGCGCCCTCACTGGACTGCTCACCGCCGCCTCCGCCTGGAGGGAGATTGGGAGACCGAGGAGGGGGCTGGGAAATCGGGAGCATACAGAGGCGAACAGGGACCTCGGCTTGGCTGGGGTCGCCGGCCGCCACCTCACGCCCTCATCGGTCTGCTCGTCGTCGCCGCCTGGAGGGAGAGCGAGAAGGGGAGTTAGGGCGACTAGGCGAGCAGAGACCTCCGCTCGGGCAGTCGGGCCACTGGATAGTCGGTTAATATCCCAGTAACTTCACAAGATTGCGGTGTTGAAGGTGACCAATGCTAATGATCTCTGCGACAAATTCCTTCATTCCTTGGTTGGAGTCGTGTGACACCCTCTTCACATCGATATCTAATATGGATATAGGGAGCACCCCTTTGTATACCCTTCCAAATCCTTCTGTGGCATGAAACAAATCCTTGTATGAGAACCGGTGCGGCCCATACTCAACCTCCCAATCTTCACGTAGCTCAGCATACCTTTGATTCCTCCGCACGATTAGAAAAACGGTAGTGCCCACAGCAAGGAGGAACACCACAATTGCTATTGGCAAAATTATCTGTAATGCCTTAGACTGAGCCTCTTGCCCAGGACGAGGCAGCTCAGGCAGCTTGGTAATGTCAATTGGTGAAGCTGGACTGTTCATGCCAAAGCTCCAGCCAAGCACATAGTGCTGTGCGCTGACTGTGCCTGTTGAGGATGAGTAGCCAATGTATGCTGGGCTAGTTAGCACTGTTGAGAGATTATAAGTAGTAGAAAGCAGTGGCCTCACTGGTTTTGCGACATTGAGGGGAGCCATGGTCACAATGATCCGTGTGGCCTCTCCATCATAGTTCATCCACACTTGCATCACCTTGTGGCTAATGAGTGCCAATTTCTGAAACATACTGTTAGACAGTATGTGTTGACAGTCTTTGGGCTCTTGGTTTTAGGCCCACTTATGTTTAGTGGTTGATTAGCACCTTAGTATAGCCAAGGATCTCTCAGTTTGGCCCATAATTCTATTAGCCAAACCCTAGATATCCTTGCCTATATATACATGCATTGTGTTGCTTTCTTCTAATCAATGAATCAGTTCAACCACCTCTTGCACTTTCCTAACAACCAACACTAACATCCAACATGGTATCAGAGCACTTTTGCTCTTTCCGCTCGCAACTCTAGCTCCTCTGTTCTTCCGCCTCCTCTGTTTTTCTCGGCGCCATGTCGAGTGATCCGCCGCCGCCGGCTCCTTCCTTCCCTGCAGCCGACTCTCTCTCCGCAGAAGCCGTCGCCAGGGCTGAGGAAGTCGCCGCCAGGGCAGAGGTGATGGCTCACGTCGCTCCCGTCGTTTCCAATGCACACCTCGCCGCCGCCGCAAAAACTCGGGCCGCCGCTCTTGCGCGGGCCGAGGCGGCTGAGCGCGAGGCTGCCGCCGCCGCGCACGCACGTGCTGTGGTTGCTGAACGCGAGCGCGCAGCCGCCGCTGGAGATGACGCCGACGTCGAGCTCGTCGCTGAACGCGAGCGCGCAGCCCTAGCGCGTGCCGCTCGCGAGGGCGCCGCCACCACTGGAGATGCCGCCGACGAAGAGCTCGTGGACGAAACTCCTCCTCCTCTCCACGACGCTCTTCTTCTCCACGAAGCCGCTGCCATCGCCAACATCCATGCCCAGGCGGTCGGTGTACAAAACATCCGCTCTTTGGTTCCCCTGGTTCTCAATCTCAACTCCGGCCATTACTCCCGATGGCGCGAGCTCTTCCTCCTCGCCCTCGGGAAGTTCTCCCTCGAAGACCACGTGCTCGCCGACGACCACCATCCGACCCTCCCCGACTGGCTCCGCATGGATTGTGTCGTCAAATCCTGGCTCCTCGGCATTCTCTCCTCCGACCTTGTCGAGATCGTGCTGGAACGGCGAGCCACCACGCGCATCACCTGGCTTGCCGTCGAAACTTAGTTTCTCGGCAACAGGGAATCACGCGCCCTCTACCTCGACGCCGAGTTCCGGAACTTCATCCAAGGGGAGCTCTCCATCGCCGACTACTGCCGACGCTTCAAGACCATGGCCGACGCTCTTGCTGATCTCGGGGAGGTCGTCGCCGACCGTACCCTCGTCCTCAACATCATCCGCGGCCTCAACGAAAAGTTCTCCGCCATCGGTCTTCATCTTCAACGAAGCCGGCCGTTCCCTTCCTTTCTTGAGGCACGCGTCGACTTGCTCCTGGAAGAACTCAACATGGCCAATCGCAAGTCCTTCCCTGCCACTGCCCTGCTCACTTCCGGTGGTCAACACACTGCACCATCCACCGACCGCGCCTCATCTTCTTCGACCCACAGTGGCTTCGGCGGTGGCTCCAGCGGCGGCAACAGAGTCGGCGGCTCCTACCACTCCTACCCCCGCGGACGGCGCGGCAAGCGTGCCGACCGAGCTGGCCAAAGCTCGCATCCTCCCAGGGCTCCGGCACCGGCGGCGCACCTCAGACCGGCGGCTGGCCCAGCTTCTACAACCCATGGACCGGCACCATCCAGATGTGGCCCGGTCCCCGGCCACCCCTCGCTCCTCTGCCGCAGAGACGCTTCGCCGGGTCACCGTCTCCTCCTCAAGCGCCGCCTCAGCCTCAAGCCCTGCTGGCTGCCGCCCAAAATCAGTGGTTTCTTCCCGATTCTCACGGCCAGCCTGCGGGCCTTCCCGGCCAGCCAGCGGCGGGTTTCCATGGCCAGCCCACGGGACTTCACGGTCAGCCTGCAGGACTGACGGGCTTCCACGGCCCTCTTCTCGAGCAGGCCGCCGGCCACTTCGCTGCTCCTGGTGGCCTGCCCGCGTGGGATCAGAACAGCCTCGGCAACACCTTCTCCACCATGACGCTGAATCCTCCCCACCAGCCCGAGTGGTACTTCGACTCCGGGGCTACCTCTCACATGGTCTCCGACCCTGGTATCCTCTCTCACCCCTCCACCTCTCGGTCTCCTGTTCCTTCCTCTATTGTTGTCGGTGACGGCTCCCTCCTTCCCGTCACATCTACTGGGACAGCCGACCTTCATGGTTCTCTTCGCCTCAATAATGTTCTTGTCTCCCCTAAACTTATAAAGAACCTCATTTCTGTTCGCCAGTTTACATCTGACAATGACTGCTCTGTTGAGTTTGACCCTACTGGCTGTTCTGTGAAGGATCTTCGGTCTCGGAACGTGATCGTCAGGTGCGATAGCTCCGGGCCGCTCTACCCACTGCGTCTTCCTGTCGCCAAGTCCTTCCTCGCCGAATCCTCCACCCCTCTTTGGCATCGCCGGCTCGGTCACCCCGGTCATGAAGTTTTGTCTAAGTTAGCGGGCTCTGCAGTTATTCCTCCATGTAATAAAATCATAGGTCCTTCTATTTGCCATGCTTGCCAACTAGGTCAGCATGTTCGTCTTCCTTTCCCTATGTTAGCATCCCGTGCTTCTCACAATTTTGATCTTATATATTGTGACCTCTGGACATCTCCAGTTGAAAGTGTTTCTGGTTATAAATATTATCTGCTCATTCTCGATGATTGCTCGCATCATCTTTGGACGTTTCCCCTTCGACTCAAATCTGACACATTCATGACACTTTCTAACTTTTTCTCCTTTGTTTCCACCCAGTTCGGCGCCAGCATTAAGGCAGTTCAGTGCGACAATGGCCGCGAGTTTGACAACTCCAGCGTCCGCACGTTCTTCCTCACCCATGGCGCCCACCTATGCATGTCCTGCCCCTACACCTCCCAACAGAATGATAAAGCTGAGCGTATCATCCGTTCTATCAACAATGTCATTCGCTCGCTTTTGTTTCAGGCGTCTATGCCACCATCCTATTGGGTTGAGGCCTTGGCCACTGCCACTTACCTCCTCAACATCCTCCCCACCAAGACGCTGCAATTCTCCACACCACATCATGCTCTCTTTGGGTCTTCACCATCTTATGAGCATCTTCGCGTCTTTGGGTGCAAATGCTACCCAAACCTTACTGCCACAGCCTCCCACAAACTCGCTCCTCGTTCCGCCTTGTGTACCTTCCTCGGCTACTCCGCCCATCATAAGGGATATCGATGTCTTGACATGGCCTCCAATCGGGTCTACCTCTCCCGTCATGTCATCTTTGATGAAACCTCGTTTCCCTTTGCCACTCTTCCTTCCACCCCCTCCACGGCTGATTTTGCTTTTCTGGATGACTATGCTAATCCGACGCCGGCGCCTATAGGCCCGTCGCCCACCTCTTTGCCTGCAGGTCTCCCCGCGCGCATGGGTCTTGTGCGTACTGAAGTCCCCGCGCCCATGCCACGCGCGGCCCTGGATAATGCCGCGCCCGTCCCCGTCGAGGACACTGCGCCACCGACCCTGCCACGCATGACAACGGCGGTCAATGCGTCGCGCAGGGCACCTCCTACTCCGGCGCCCGCATAGCCCGGTGCGACCACCGACCCTCCTCCGTCGCCACGTGCGGATCACGCTGACCGCCGGTTTCGCCACGTCTACACTCGGCGTGCGCCACCAGTTTCCACCCCCGAGCTCTCCACCGGCACTTACTTCCTCGGGCGCGCCGGCGTCCTCCCCGGCACTGCTTCCCCCGGGTGTCGTGCCAGTGTCTCCCGTGCGGAATCAGCACCCGATGACAATGTGCGCCAAGTCCGGTTTTCGGCTCCCTGCTCTCTACCACGCCACGCCACTGTCGCCGGTGCCTCGGACGTACCGCACTGCCCTTGCCGACCCCAATTGGTGGGCAGCTATGGAGGACGAGTACACTGCTCTCTTGCAGAACCATACCTGGGACTAGGTTCCCCGTCCTGCCAAGGCGAATGTCATTTCTGGTAAATGGATCTTCAAACACAAACTCCACGCCGATGGTTCTCTCGAGCGGTACAAAGCTCGTTGGGTATTGCGTGGCTTCACACAGCGCCCGGGAGTCGATTATGCCGAGACTTTCAGTCCAGTGGTGAAGCTAGCAACAGTGCAGACAGTGCTGGCTCTTGCTCTCTCCAGGCAATGGCCGATTCATCAGCTTGATGTGAAGAACGCTTTTCTTCATGGGACCTTGTCCGAGACAGTCTATTGTTCACAGCCATCCGGATTCGAGGATTCTACTCATCCAGAGTTTGTCTGCCGGCTAAACAAATCACTCTATGGTCTCAAGCAGGCTCCCCGTGCATGGTACAGCCGGTTTGCCTCCTATCTGCTCTCCCTTGGGTTTCTTGAGGCCAAGTCTGACACATCGCTGTTTGTCTACCACCGCGGCTCTGAGACTGTCTACCTGCTCCTCTATGTTGATGACATTGTCCTCACCGCCTCATCTACCGGTATTCTCCGCCGCATCATCACTGCCTTACAGCATGAGTTCTCTATGAAGGATCTCGGTGAACTTCATCACTTTTTGGGGGTGCATGTGCAGAAGTGTCGTGGTGGTCTTCTCCTCTCACAGCGCCAATATATGCTGGACATCCTGGAGCGCGCAGGCATGGCGGAATGCAAACCATGCACCACCCCTGTCGACACAAATCCGAAGGTGTCAGCCTCAGATGGTATTCCTGTCAGTTATCCCAGCGATTTCCGCAGTTTAGCCAGGGCCCTCCAGTATCTCACCTTCACCAGGCCGGACATCTCTTATGCAGTTCAACAGGTGTGCCTCCACATGCACGACCCTCGCGAGCCCCACCTTGCTGCCCTTAAACGGATTCTTCGGTACATTCGTGGCACTCTCCACTTGAGACTTTTCCTTCAGCCCTCCTCGCACTCTGCTCTCCTGGTTTACTCTGATGCCGACTGGGCCGGCTGCCCGGACACGCGCAAGTCCACCTCGGGCTATGCCGTGTTTCTTGGAGATAACCTGGTCTCCTGGTCCTCCAAGCGTCAGAACACAGTATCCCGTTCCAGCGCAGAGGCTGAGTACCGTGGTGTGGCCAATGCTGTTGCCGAGGCCTCCTGGTTACGTCACCTTCTGTTGGAGCTGCACACTCCTCTCCAGCAGACTACCCTGGTGTATTGCGACAACATCAGTTCAGTCTACATGTCCTCCAACCCCGTCCAGCATCAGCGCACCAAGCACATTGAGATTGATCTTCACTTCGTTCGGGAGAAAGTGGCTCTTGGTGATGTTCGTGTATTGCATGTTCCCACCACTTCCCAGTACGCCGACATCTTCACCAAGGGTCTTCCGTCTTCAGTCTTCAATGAGTTTCGGTCCAGTCTAAACGTCCTGGGAGACGACGCTTCGACTGCGCGGGGGGGGGGGGTGTTAGACAGTATGTGTTGACAGTCTTTGGGCTCTTGGTTTTAGGCCCACTTATGTTTAGTGGTTGATTAGCACCTTAGTATAGCCAAGGATCTCTCAGGTTGGCCCATAATTCTATTAGCCAAACCCTAGATATCCTTGCCTATATATACATGCATTGTGTTGCTTTCTTCTAATCAATGAATCAGTTCAACCACCTCTTGCACTTTCCTAACAACCAACACTAACATCCAACACATACCACTCTTATCGTTGTAATAACCAGCATCATGCGATTTCACAGAGCGAAGACTGTTGATGTCGATGCCAATGTGGTTGTCATTGATGTCTTGTAAGTCATTGTTTTGAACAGTGTCAAGCTCAATTACATAGATGTGGTTGTTCGCAGCGCCATTGTTCTGGTTGTTGAGGAGGCCCAAGTACTGGGTTGGGAATGCACCTGAGAAATTCTTGCTTGGTGCAACGAAGAAGGCAAGGCCATGCCCACTCAAGTCAGGGTAGGTAGAGAGGATGGCAGACACAAAGGATGCAGAGAAAGACTGAACCGTGCCATTGGGTGATTTGTGGAAGCGCAGGGGATTGGGTGGAATGCATGGCCTTTCAGCCGAACTGTGCCATTGGTCAGCTCAAGGAGGCCGCTTGACATGACTCTGGCTGCACCATCAAGGGTGAGGTTTCTGCCAGTGAAGCTGGAGTAGACGAATTGGTCGTCCCCACCCACAGTACTGCACTCAGCAAGGCTTAGGCCTACGAGCAGGCTGAAGAACATAATCTTCTTGTGAAGCATGTCTGTAGCTATGTATTTTGTGGATCATACGGTGTGGTTTGCAGTGGCACATCTAAATGCACTTTGTTTTGCTGTTCATAATTTTCAGTGGAGCTAGGCAACTTATAGTTACTTACGCAGCACTTGCTTGTCCAAGTCTTCTGCATACTTTTCCTAATTCCATTCCTGCTTGCTTCCTAGTCTGGAAGCATGCAGCAAATAATATGGAAAATGAGTTTTTTTAATAGAAAGAATACCGCAAATGAGATTTGTTTTTCCAAGTCACCAAGAAACCAATTAAGGCCACAAAGATCAGTACATGTGTGAATATGAATTATCAGAGGATTAGTGCTAGCTTGGTACATAAAATTCAGGTCGAAATGGCCGGCCATGAGATGCAAGGACGGTTGCATGCTGGTGGCAGGTTCACATACATTCTTAAAGAAAATGAAGTCTCTCAACTCTATCTTTGTTCTGGTTTCAGATTCAGTTCAGCGGAATTAGCAGGCAGTTCTTGTTTTCACTTTTTAGTGGTTATTCTGGATCATATTTCTGCAGTTGTTCTGCTTGTTCGTAGGTCCTATTTTTTGATTTTTGGGGAATCCTATGTTGTCTTGAACCTGTGGAAGATTATGTTGGGCTTTTAACAAGAAATAAAGATGGACCGAAGTGGGCCGGGACCCCTGACCTATAAACATTTGGGCCCAAATGGAGGGCCGGGCAGGGCCGGTGGAATGTAGTGGGCGGAAATAGGCTGGGATGACTGCTTTAATTGGGCTTCTCGTTTCAGGTAGGAAATAGAAGCTCATGTAAATATGTCAGGATTTACAATAACCCTCAGTAGGATTTACAATCCACAAGCTAGTGATTAAATACATCATCACAAATCAAGCCCACAACAAGGAACTAATTCAAGCCTCCCCTTATACTTCAATCGGGATATATATCCACCTGAGAATCCAACTTATCCTAGCAAGCACTTTTAATAACTTATACGGATTTAATTTTACAGTCGATCAAATACATCACATATGTATAAGTGAATCTTGCGAGACTAGCTGAGATGGTCATCTTCCAACTGAGATGTCGTGTGTCATCGAGCCCAAGCTGGTCGCCGACCATGGATGCTGCACGGCGTAAGAGTCGAACCCTACGCTCTGCATCAGCGTCAGCAAGCTGAAGCTCAAGTTCTCCGGCATCAACTCCGGCAGTGGCATGTCACCGTCGAGGTACTGCAGGACATGACGCATGATAGGCCTCGCGTCGGGGAATGGGTGCGAGCATAGCAGCCCAAGCCTTAGCACCAGGCATGCCTCATCGACATTGTAGCGATCTTGCAGCCTTGGATCCACCGTCTCGGTGAGCGACCCTCTCTGCCAGTGCTGCAGGACCCAATCCACTAGCAATTCCCGGCCATGCTGCACGCTGTTGCTGATTGGCCTTCGCCCGCAGGTGACCTCGAGAAGGAACGTGCCGAAGGCGAAGACATCTGTGAGAGGGGATGCCTTTCCCGTGCGCGTCAGCTCCGGGGCTAGGTACCCCATGGTGCCAACTAGCCGTGTGCTCTGTGGGTCGCTACCATGGTCGTACAATCTTGCGAGACCGAAGTCACCTAAGCGCCCGTTCATCTCGCTGTCGAGGAGCACATTGCTCGCTTTGATATCTCGGTGGATGACAACCTGCTCCCACCTCTCATGGAGGTAGAATAAGCCAGCAGCTACGTCTTTGATGATTTGAAACCTCCGAGGCCAATCTAAAATAGACTTGCCCTCTTCACCATATAGATACTTATCAAGACTACGATTCGACATATAGTCATAGACCAAAAGGAGTTCACCTTTTCGTCGGCAATAACCGAATAACTGCACGAGGTTGCGGTGCCGAAGGTGACCAATGCTCACAACCTCAGAGATGAACGCCTTCATCCCCTGGCTCGAGCCGTGGGACACCTTCACGGCGACCTCCAGTTTAGATGTCGGAAGCACTCCTTTGTACACCTTCCCAAATCCTCCCGCGCCTAGTATGTGCTTATCCTTGAATCCTTCTGTCGCATTGAATAGATCCTTGTACGAGAATCGGTGCGGCCCGTACTCGACCTCCCAATCTTCTCTTAGCTCAGCGTATCTCAGACGCCTCCGCACGAGAAGAATGACTGTAATGCATGTAGCCAAGACTAGTGCTGTGTTGGAACCGCCCAAGGATCGATCAGCTCGGCGCAGCAACGAACTCACCCGAACTAACACACAGGAGCTGATTTTGTAATGGATAGACACAGGTTCTTTTGCGGTGACGAACACCTCTTTTTTCTCTATCTTGTTCTCAATGGAAACAGCCTAGTACATAGCTAAATAACCTTGCTTACATGCAAACAGGGAGCAAACTGCTGCCCGGGTCTCATGCGCACGTACGCACGATCCACCCCTGCAGAGCCACCAACTCATGCATGACACAGTCCACTGCATGCAGATCCTAAAAGCTAGCAACAGCCTGAAGACTCACTCCATGCTAGACTTGTACATGACACACATGCACTTAACACGTTCTGGCTATATGCAACAAGCTAGTGCAAACACGTCCAACAAATGACGTGATTAAACACTTCTATCCTACATGCAAGGCTCAAAACTAATTCAAGTCATGATTATTTTCAACATTTCCTCCCCTAATCTTGACTTGCATTATTCACGTACACTTCATCATAGGAGGCACGGCTCGTCGTCGGCCGTCGCGAGGAGCGCCGCCTCTTCCTTCTTCGGTTTGCGGCACTCGCTAGCAAAGTGCCCACGAACTCCACAGTTGTAGCACTTGCCTTTCTTGGCACGGCGCGAACGCCTACTTGCACCCGAGCTCATGCTGCTCGCGTCGTCGTCGTCGTCGTCGCTCCGGCCACCACACCTCTCGCCGCTGTTGCGTCGTGTTCCTTCGCCGCCGCGCGCCCGTTGCTTGCCGCCGCGTTGACGCCGACGCTCCTCCCACTGCTCCTCCGTGAGCAGTAGGCGCTGGACGCCGTCCGCAGCCTCCTCAATGCCGCCACAACGCTCCTCCGCCACGCGCAGCCTCCCAACAAGTTCCTCGAGCGACATCGTCTTCAAATCTGCGAACATCTCGATGGAGCACGCGATTTGATTGTACCTCGCCGGCACAACCCGCAGCATTTTCTTCACGACGTGCTCCTCCTCCATCTTCTCCCCGAGCTCGCGCAGCTCCGTGGCGAGGGAGCCGATCTGCACGGCGAAGTCGTCGATCGTCTCACCGTCCTTGAACGCCGCGTTCTCGAACTGCTTGAGGAGGTGCTGCGCCTTGGCCTCCTGTACGCGCGAGTCCCCCATCCGCCTCGACTTGACCGCCTCCCAAGCCTCCTTGGCGGTCTTCTTCACGGCGAGGCTGGCCTTTAGCTCCGGTGGCACCGCGCGCAAGATGACGGCCAACGCCCGCCGATCCTTGGCGCGCTCGGCCTTGCCCGCCTCCACAGCATCCCAGAGCTCCATACCCTCCAGGTTGACTTGCATCACGAGCGCCCACTCGTGGTAGTTCGTCTTCGTTAGCATCGGAGGCTCCATCACGCCGCTGGACTCCTTGACAACGCGCTCGTACGCCGCCATCAGCTAGCTGTCGAACTTCTCCGGCTCTGATACCAAATGTTGGAACCGCCCAAGGATCGATCAGCTCGGCGCAGCAACGAACTCACCCGAACTAACACACAGGAGCTGATTTTGTAATGGATAGACACAGGTTCTTTTGCGGTGACGAACACCTCTTTTTTCTCTATCTTGTTCTCAATGGAAACAGCCTAGTACATAGCTAAATAACCTTGCTTACATGCAAACAGGGAGCAAACTGCTGCCCGGGTCTCATGCGCACGTACGCACGATCCACCCCTGCAGAGCCACCAACTCATGCATGACACAGTCCACTGCATGCAGATCCTAAAAGCTAGCAACAGCCTGAAGACTCACTCCATGCTAGACTTGTACATGACACACATGCACTTAATACGTTCTGGCTATATGCAACAAGCTAGTGCAAACACGTCCAACAAATGACGTGATTAAACACTTCTATCCTACATGCAAGGCTCAAAACTAATTCAAGTCATGATTATTTTCAACATGCTGCAGTGGCAATTGGCAGTACAATCTCCAAGACCTTTGTTGTAGTCTTGTGTCCAGAGTAAGGCAGCTTCGGCAACTTGTCGATCTCAATGACCGGAGCAGGAGCGTCCATGCCAAAGCTCCAGCCGAGCACGTAGTGTTGCGCACTGGTTGCGCCGCCTGTTGAAGAAGAGAAACCGATGTATGCTTGATCTGTAAGCACTAATGAGAGGTTATATGCGACAGAGAGCAATGGCTTCACAGGTTTGGCCATGGTAAGGGGAGCCATGGTCACATTGATTTGTGTGGTTTCTCGATCGTAATCGACCCATACATGCATCGCCTTCTGGCTGATGAGGGTCAAATTCTTGAACATGTCGTTCTTATCGTCGTAGTAGCCGGCGGGGTTGGATTTCTCAGAGGTGAGGCTATTGATGTCAATGTTAGACTACTATTATTAGATAGATCTTTATCCTTTATTAGCTGTGCCGTGCATGCTGCTGTTTCCTATATACGCGCACGCTATTGTTGGATAGTCTTGATTCAGTTAGACTCTTTCCTATCCTACCGAACATTGTTTCTATGAGTCGGTTTGGATACGACTTGGTCTATAAATTGTATACGATTCACTCGGTGATAATATAATTACGATTTACATCGTCTATCATGGTATCAGTAGGGTTCCGATTCCTACGATCGCTTCCGCTAACCTAGCTACGCCGTCGCCGTGCCGCCACAAGCTGCGCAGCCACCGCCAAGCTCCTCTCTCTCCATTACCATGGCCGACGACGCCGCGCACCAAGCCCTTGTGGCGCGCGTTGCCGCCTTCACGCCCGAAGAGCGCCGGGAAGCTGCTCGTCAAGAGGCTGAGCGCCTGGAGGCCGCTCGTCTCGAGACTGAGCGCCAGGAAGCCGAGCGCCTCGCGGCCGCCCGTCACGCCGAGGAGGCGCGCGCGCTTGTTCTCGCCGAGCAGGCCGCCACCGCCATCTCAGCGCTTCACGCCCAGGCCATGGCGATCCTCAACGTCAGGTCCTTGGTGCCCATCGTCCTCGACTTCTCCTCGCCGCACTACAATAGGTGGCGCGGTCTCTTCGTGAACACCCTCGAGCGGTACGCGCTGGCCGACCACGTTCTCTCCGACGCGGATCTCTCCGACGATCCCTAGTGGAAACGCATGGACGCCACCGTCCTCTCCTGGCTCTACGGCACCATCAACCCCGATCTCCTTGAGGCTGTGATGAACCGCGCCGACGGCCCTCCCACTGCTCGCATCGTCTGGCTCACCCTCGAGTAGCAGTTTATTGGGAACAAGGAGACTCGCGCTCTTCTTCTCGACGCCGAGTTCTGCACCTTTGTCCAAGGGGATCTGACCATCGACGACTATTGTCGCCGCCTCAAGACGATGGCCGATCAACTTGCTGACCTTGGCGAGCCGGTCCGCGATCGCACCCTCGTCCTGAACACCCTTCGCGGCCTCAACGATCGCTTCTCCTACCTGGCGGCCCTGATTCAACGCCAACGCCCCTTCCCGTCCTTCGACGCCGTCCGCTCCGATCTCCGCCTCGCCGAGATCACCATGAAGGCCAAGCAAAGCTCCTCGGCGCAGGCCTTTGCTGCCTCTACCCCGCGCGCTCCTGCACCGCCATCGTTGCCGCCTTCTGTCAGCAACGGCGGCTCTGGTGGCCGCAAAAAGACGCGGCGTGGCGGCGCCAAGCAGAACGGGGGCGGTAGTCCATCCGCTCCGTGGTCTCCAGGACAGCCATCCTCAACTCCACCGCCCATGCGGCCCACCTCAACTCCACCGCCCCGCTGGCATCCGGCCTACGGCACCTTTCAGGCTTTCTGGGCGGGCCCACCGGGCTCCTCACGACCTGCTGGCACTTCGCAGCAGCCGCACTCCTTCTTTGCTGGGCCGCAGACGCTTTACGGGCCGCCGCAGCCTGGGCCACCACCACCTTTGGCCCCCCTGCCGCTGTCTGCTGGAACTACGGGTGGGCCTGCTCCTTTATTAGATAGATCTTTATCCTTTATTAGCTGTGCCGTGCATGCTGCTGTTTCCTATATACGCGCACGCTATTGTTGGATAGTCTTGATTCAGTTAGACTCTTTCCTATCCTACCGAACATTGTTTCTATGAGTCGGTTTGGATACGACTTGGTCTATAAATTGTATACGATTCACTCGGTGATAATATAATTACGATTTACATCGTCTATCAGTCAATTCCGACGTGGTTGTCGTTGACGTCATGGAATTCAACGTTTTGGACGGTGTCGAGCTCGACTGCAAAGATGTGGCTATTTGTGTTGTTGTTTGTCTGGTCATTGAAAAGGCCAAAGTATTGGGTTGAGAACGCTGATGAGAAGTCCTTGGTCGGTGCAACGAAGAAGGAGAGGCCATGGCCGCTCACGTCGGGGTAGCGAGGGACGATGCCGAACACGAAGGAGACGGAGAAGGAATGGACTGTGTCGTTAGGAAACTTGCGCAAGTGCAGCGGTGTCGGGTAGAAGGCGTGGCCTTTCAGCCGGACGGCGTCGTAGGTCAGCTCAACTAGGCCATTTGGAGTGACTCTGGCCGCGCCATCGAGCGTGAGGTTGGCACCAGCGAAGCCGGTGTAGATGAACTGGTGATCATCACCGGTGGCGCTGGCTTCCAGGTTAAGGCCAAGGAAGAGGAGCGGCAGCAGCAAGGACATGGACTTCATGGCTGATATGACTGTAAGCTCAATCTAGCTAGCAGGCAGTGTATTGAGCTGGTGGTGGCACTGCACTTGATCGGCATGCAGTTTATAATTGTTTTGCAATGGAGAGATGGAGCTAGGCAAGTTGTTGCCTAAGCGTGCATCGTCCCCGGAAATGAGTAACTAACACGAAATGTGAGAAATTCATCTGTCATCTGTCCACTGGGACCAAGAAATTTCCAAGCAATTCGCTCAAAAACGACAGGCAACTACTTTCTTTATTATTTTTGACAGAAAATCTACGTATAAATTTATGTGAAGACCATTGGACGATGACAACCAGTTTGTAGTCCTTCCGTTCAAAAATATATTAAGCTTTTTGAAGGCGCTAAAAGAAATATGTTTTTTTTTCTGTCGCCTTGACTTTTGGTTTATAGTTTTTAAATTCTATGTGTTTCTGAGAGATAGTACACAGAGAAAAACAGTCACATATAATTTTAATTTTAGCTGGTATATCTAAATTTAGTATAGTGTCCACTACAATCTGCCTATAGACTTTATCTTAAAAGACAAATTGTTTAAAAGGTAATTACTATATCATAAAATGATAAATCAAAGCCAAAGTGGAGCCCACCCCAGCCTCGAATGAAGTTCGATGATGCATGTAGTCAGATCACTATCATGTACAGAATAAAAAACGATTAGGTTGATCGTGTGAAATGGTACCCTACATATGTCATATTCAAACTACAAGTTACTCTGTTTCGAACGGTGAATGTGAATGTGGCAACGTGTTTAACGGGGTATACAAATGATTTGAACGGTCCAAATTTCTTTTTTTGTTTTGCTCAGAAAAACAAGCAAGATTTACTACGGTCAACTCAAAATATTTTGTCCAGTGTTCTTGTGTTGGGTCTCTTCTTTTCAGATTCTAGAAAACAACCTTTTGATTTTTCTACAGTAATTAGCTTTTAAAAAGAGTGTCTTTTTAAGGTGGAGTCTATAAGTTAATTGTAGTACATACTGTAATGATTTCATTTATATCGATCAAAACCGCACGCGAGTTTCTGTTACCCCGTATTCTCACAAACAACTCAAAAACTATAAGTCACAGTTAAAAACCATAAACCAAAGCAAAAAAGAACATGCCCATTGGCTGGGTTCTTTTGAGCTTTGGTTTTGGCTTATCACTTCTTGCTATAGTAATTAGCTTTTGAACAATGCATCTGTTTAAGGCGGGATCTATAGATAGATTGTATTAGACACTGTATCGAATTCATCTATACCGATCAAATTTGTATGTGACTGTTTCCTCCACGTACTATCTCTCGTGGATAGCCAGAATTCAAAAATCATAAGCTAAAAGTCAAAATCACAGTCTAAAAGAACCCACCTAGCTGTAACTACTCAGAAAAAAATGGAAGGTTAAAAAAATGGGAGGATGAAGTGAAGTATCTCCTTGGACCTTGAAATGCCCAGACATTTTATCTACAGTGCATTTGCTAGTTTGTTTTGCATGGGGGTGGTTGAACGACGCATGACTGTCGGCCATCTACGATCGCTTTTCGAAGCTGAAGCCTCCGATCGCTTCCAAAGACAGACGCCTGCGACTGTTAGCCATCTACAACCGCTTGCTAGAGCGAAGCCTCTAACCGCTTCCAAGGAAGAACACGACCATCGCCCATCTACGACCAGTTGCTGGAGCGAAGTCTCCGATCGCTTCAAAAAACGGATGCCTATGACCAACAACCATCTACGATCGCTTTTCGAAGCGAAGCCTTCGATCACTTCCAAAGATGGACACCTACGATCATCAGCTATCTACGATTGCTTGCTGGAGCTGGATGCTTCCGACCACTTCCAAGGACGCTTGGGACCATCACCCATTTATAATCTTTTGCTGGAGCTGGATGCCTCCGACCGCTTCCAAGGGTGAATACGACTGTTGACTGCTACGACCACTTGCTGGAGCCGAAGACTCTAATTGCTTCCAAAGACGAACGCCTACTACCACCTCCCAAAGACGGACGCATACGACACGTGCCAGAGTCAAGCCTCTTTGATCACCTGTTGTATGCATACTTCCTCAGCCGCAGATCTACGATCACGGTGCTTTATTACTTCGACAAGTACTCCCTTCGACCACGGCTATCTTCCGGTGGGTTTCGACCATAGCTGTTTTCCGATGGCTTTTGACCATGGTAGATTTTTTATCACAGCTGTCTTCAGGTGGGTTTCGACCATGGTGGGTTTTGACCACGGCTGTTTCCGATGGCTTTCGACCATGGTGAATTTTGACCATGGTAGTCTTCCGATGGGTTTCGACCATGGTGGGTTTCGACCACGGTTGCCTTTCGATGGGTTTCGACCACAGTTGTCTTCCAGTGGATTTCAACCATGGTGGATTTTTGACCACGGTAGTCTTTCGATGGGTTTTGACCATGGTTGGTTTCGACCATAGTCGTCTTCTGATGGGTTTCGACCACGACAGTCTTCCGATGGGTTTCGACCATGGTGGGTTTTGACCACGGTGGATTTCGACCACAGCTGTCTTTCGGTGGGTTTCGACCACAACTACCTTCCGATGGGTTTCGACCACAGCTGCCTTATGATGGGTTTTGACCATGGTGGATTTCGACCATGGCTGTCTTTCAGTGGGTTTCGATCATGGCTGCTTTCCGATAGGTTTCAATCCATGGTGGATTTCGACTACGTCTGCCTTTCGATGGGTTTCGACCACGGCTATTTTCCGATGGCTTTTCGACCACGGCAGTCTTCCGATGGGTTTCGACCATGTGACTTTCGACCACAGAGATTTCCCGACGAATTCGATCACAGTGATGCTCGACCACTAAACGCTTCTGATGGGTTTCGACCACCATGGATTTCAACCATGGTGGATTTCGACCATAGACATTTCTTAGCGGGTTTTGACTCTTATGAATCTCGACCACGGACGGTTTCCTATAGTTGTCGATCACATTGATACTTGACCCCCGTGGCCTGCTCTACTGATTCTTTCGCTCAGGCTATACCTACGACACCGATTCTTGCCGCCATTGTTATCAGATTGGTCATACTAGACGTTAATCATGCATACTTCAAATCATTTCTGTTGTGTCCATTCGATACCGACGAGGTCAAATGACACGGGCGGGCGTGGTCAAGTGTGACGACCACGCTGTCAACAGCCCCATAGACC
This sequence comes from Dendrocalamus latiflorus, assembly GCA_017311315.1. NCBI lineage: Eukaryota > Viridiplantae > Streptophyta > Magnoliopsida > Poales > Poaceae > Dendrocalamus > Dendrocalamus latiflorus. Next base: position 2,220,988 of record CM029644.1, read on the forward strand.
GACGAGGTTATGGATAATGCTAATGCCCATACCTTCATCAATCATTAATCCCCTGCATGAGAAACATAAAGCAAAGGCTGAAGACGACGACCAATGTGCAACTTAATCAGAGGTTTTTCGTGGGTTACCCTGCGGATGTGATTAACCGAGGGCCTTCCGAAGCCCCGAGAACCAAGACACCGTATCGTCTATGTCAGATATGCTATGCAAAGCAGGCTACAGAGCTCGCACACGCACACACATATAAAGGGATATATAATTTTGTTCTTCTCTAATGAACGAATAAAATGCATGTTTTCCCTATCTTTCGTTGTGTTTATTTATTTTTGTGTACTTTAGTACACTGGCACACCCGTATCTTATAACCTCGGGTCAGAAATTCGTGAGCGATTTCTCACGTCAAACAACGGTATAAACATAAACTAGTTTTAAGCTGAAAAGAATTCAACCATATTGCCTTTCCAGAGGGCCAAGTTTTTTTTTGAGCCAGGAAGGTGGAAACCCAAGTGCCACACAGTTTGTCTACATCCATTATTGTTACAGTTGGCAACGCCGAGTGACTTGGACTCGGCTAAAAGTATACGTATCCCATTAACTTCGATTTGGTTAGACTGAAGGGTCTGTGTAGATTAAGTTCGACCATACGAGGAGGTTTAGAATTTTATTATGATGAATCATTATTATTTTGCATATGCCGAGTGACTTGGACTCGGTTAAAAGTATACGTATCCCGTTAACTTCGATTTGGATAGACTGAAGGGTCTGTGTAGATTAAGTTCGGCCATATGAGGAGGTTTAGAATTTTATTGTGATGAATTATTATTATTTTGAAGTTGAAATTTAGAATTTACAAATTTGTATATTTTTCTGAATAGCTTGCAGAGGCGACGGTCTGATCAGTCCTTTTGTACTGCTTCGGTCGAAATAGATGATTTTGGGAATTTAATCATGTAATGATTTGATTTGACTTAGATCAGCGCATTTGTGAGAATGATTTGACTTAAATCATGTAATGATTTGATTTGATTTGAGGCTGACTAGGTTGAATTTTGCTGAGAATTCTACCATATGTCACATCATTTAGTTGTAATATATCTTTCAATCAAGCATTTTTTTCGTTGGTGGCAGCTACCAATAGTCAAGCTGTCTTTTTTCGTTGCAGGCAACAAGTGGTATGATCAAGATATTGGCTAGTGGGCAAAAGATTGAAGCCGTCCAGGTTCAACAGAAGAATTCAAGCGGGATTCTTGCAAGTGTGAATATTCAGACAACAAGCTATAGTGTTTTGAACTTGGAGCGTGCAGAAAGTTGATGATGGCGATGTCCTTGACTAGGTATCGGTGATTAAATACATCATCACAACTCAAGTCCACAACAAAGAACTAATACAAGCCTCCATTTATACTCCAATCGGGATGTATATCCACCTGAGAATCCAACTTATCCTAGCAAGCACTTTTAATAACTTATACGGATTTAATTTTACAGTCGATCAAATACATCACATATGTACAAGTGAATCTTGTGAGGCTAGCTGCATGCCAAGAAAGCAAGCACTTTTTTAGCGAGATCACAGGATCGCGAGCAAATCAACGGACGGAAACTGAACTCAGCATTTCTGCTGCTTGCCGAACAGGAATAGTGCGTCTGGCAAAACACCTGAACCCGCCGAGCACTTCAATCAGAGAAGAAAACAAGACAATTTTTGGTGGTGCAAATCACACAACACCTTTCAGTTTTTTCTTCCTTATATCAAAATTACATAAGTCCTACTCCTATTCTTACACGGGACCGGAAACAGAGTCGGAAACTAAAAACACAAAATAGAACTGAAACAGAACTTCGAACCGGTACTACTTCAGCAGTCAGACCGGCTTCGGCGGTCAGACCGGTATTACTTCAGCGGTCAGCCGGCTTCGGCGGTCAGACCGGTACTTCTTCAGCGGTCAGACCGGTACTTCTTCAGTGGTCACGGCTTCTCCCCAAAATCTCCCGGTCATCCTCATGCTCTTAAGCATACTTCGCGCCATTGCCACTACAGTTTGATTTCGGCGCTCCACAATCCCATTTTGTTGAGGAGAATAGGGTGCTGTCAAGTACCTTTTGATGTCGTGCTTTTCACAGAAGAGATTGAATTCATCCGAGTTGAATTCACCTTCCCGATCGGTGCGGATAGCCTTCAGCTTCTTCTCTACTTAATTCTCAACAGCAGTTTTAAACTTTCTGAAGGCTGTCAGTGCTTCATCTTTGGCTTTTAGCAAAGCAATCCACATGAACTTGCTGTGATCATCAACAATTAGGAGGAAGAACCTGTTTCCAGCAGGTGTTGGAGGTGGAATTGGTCCACAAATATCTCCATGAACCAGTTCCAGCACCTGAGCAGCTCTGAAACTTGAAGTTTATGGAAACAGGGTCCGTTTTTGCTTCCCCACCAGACAGTGACGGGCCCAAGGCCCGGCCACCCTGGGCCACTGCCCGGGCTCAAATTTCTACTGCCAGCATGCATGACATGCATTTTTGGCCGGGCTCAAATTCGCTATCGGGTCCGGCCGTCCGGGTGGCTGCCGTTGAAACTTGAACGCATTGATGCATTGTGCTGTGCACCCATTGACCCATGAGCGACGTTCCAATTTCCAAACTGAGTTACTGAGCGACGTTCCAACTTCCAATTTCCAAACTGGGCACCACGGCAAGCCGGCAAGCTGGGCGATGTATTGGCCAAGAAGCATGAGTCGCCGCCGCCGGTGCTGGTGCTTCTCCTCGTGGCTGTCGCCGCCGTCCTCTTGCCCTCCCCCGCAGGCCGCAGCCGTCTCTGCTCGGAACTCGGAAGGTACGCGAATACGCGATCGATGTATGCATTTTCATATGTGTACTAAAACGATGGTTTTATTTACAAAACTATTAAGCACGCTAGCTTTGCTTATATAGGTTGATGTGAACTTGTTATTGGTTGTTACTTGTTAGCTTGCCCAGGCTCTAAAAAATTTCTGGGTCCGCCACTGCCACCAGACATCCATCACAAACCTGCTCAACATGGTTCACAATTGGGAGTCCTTCCACCATTCCTCCTCGAGCTAATTGCTGTAGTGCTTGGAAGTTCAGAGGTCTGAACCGAGCGTGCCATCTCCAGTCGTTATCTCCTAGACGAGCCAAAAGACATACCGGTTGAGCATGGTCCAGGTTGAGTGTATACAGCCTGTTTTGAGCTCTCTTGACGTGGATTAGTAGCTACTTTTGACGATCGAAGACCTCGGCTTTCAATCCTGATAGCTGATCCATTGCCAAACCTCACCGAGCCTCGAACTGATGTGTCAATTTTTGAAAACTGACTTCTGCTGCCACTCATGTAATTGCTAACCCCTGAATCCAGGTACTAGACACCTACAACATCTTCCTCGTTCACTCCGAGATGAAGTTGCACCTTGTCTTCAACTAGAGTCACTTCTTTGATGGAGTCTTCCTCTTTCTCTTCCATCAGTTCGCAGGCTTCAAGCATCAGTAGAACTGGTGATTCAGCAGTTTTCTCGATTGCATTTGCTCTTCCCTTCCTGGGCTTTCTACACTCAGATGCGAAGTGCCCAAATTCCAAGCATTGTAGCATTTGATCTTCGTCTTATCAAATTTCTAATATGGCTTCTTTTCAGTTTTAGCATCGCGCCATTTTTCTTGCCCACGGCCGCGACCTCGGCCTCCAGTGCGTCCTCCGCCTCTCTTCACATTGCTGCTGTGGTATTCGTTGTTCTTCTTCTCTTTTGTCGCCAATGCGTCCCACTGGGCTTGAGACAACAGCAACTGTTCCCCTTCTTCCTTGCCTTGGCATCGCCCCTTTTGACTTTCTTCAAAAATTCACAGATGGCCAACTGCCTCGGTCAGCGTCATCTTTGTCATGTCCCCAAATTGCTCAATCGTACTTATGATTTGGATAAACTTGTCAGGGACAGCACTGAACAACCTCTCGATGACTGTTAAATCCGGCAATTCAACACCCAAAGATTGAATTTCACCAGCTAGGCTCGTGAGTTTCTGAGAAAACTCACCGACGCTCTCGGTTTCTCCCATGATCAGTCGATCAAATTGTCTTTTCAGCACCTGTGCTCTTGCTTTCTTGACACGATCCTCTCCAATGCGCATCTCTTTGATTGCTTCCCACGCTTCCTTTGCAGTTTCTTTCTCTACAATGGTCATCAAGACCTCGTCGGGGACAGCCTGAGATATGGCGGCCAGGGCGCCCTGGTCTTTCTCCTCTTCGACAAGTGCATCCCCTTCAATTGCCACCCATACTCCCAGAGATCGCATAATGATCTTCATCTTTACAGCCCACAGGCTGTAATTCATGTCAGTCAGCACAGGAAATTGGATCGACACCAATCCTCCTCTCATCGGTGCTCGCGGCGGTGACGGCGGTTCCTTTTCACCAGAGCCCTCGCCAGCCGCGTCCTTCTTCTCTGCAGTCTTGCCATCCATTGTCTACTAGCTCTGATACCAAATGTTAGCGAGATCACAGGATCGCGAGCAAAACAACGGACGGAAACTGAACTCAGCATTTCTGCTGCTTGCCGAACAGGAACAGTGCGTCCGGCAAAACACCTGAACCCGCCGAGCACTTCAATCAGAGAAGAAAACAAGACAATTTTTGGTGGTGCAAATCACACAGCACCTTTTCATATTTTTCTTCCTTATATCAAAATTACAAAAGTCCTCCTTTTCTTACACGGGATCGGAAACAGAGAGTCGGAAACTAAAAACACAAAACAGAACTAAAACAGAACTTCGAACTGGTACTGCTTCAGCAGTCAGACCAGCTTCGATGGTCAGACCGGTATTACTTCAGCGGTCAGACCGGTACTTCTTCAGCGGTCAGACCGTTACTTCTTCAGTCTTCGACCAGACTCAAACAGACTTAACCAGTTTAACTCAAACACACTTGTAATAACACGAGACAGGACAGATTATGAAAATGTTCATCTTCCATCTGAGATGTCGTGGGTCATCGAGCCCAAGCTGGTCGCCGACCCTGGATGTTGCACGGCGTAAGAGTCGAACCCTACGCTCTGCATCAGCGCCAGCAAGCTGAAGCTCAAGTTCTCCGGCATCAACTCCGGCAGTGGCATGTCGCCGTCGAGGTACTGCATGACATGACGCATGATAGGCCTCGCGTCGGGGAATGGGTGCGAGCATAGCAGCCCAAGCCTTAGCACCAGGCATGCCTCATCGACATTGCAGCCATCTTGCAGCCTTGGATCCACCGTCTCGGTGAGCGACCCTCTCTGCCAATGCTGCAGGACCCAGTCCACTAGCAATTCCCGGCCATGCTGCACGCTGTTGCTGATTGGCCTTCGCCCGCAGGTGACCTCGAGAAGGAACGTGCCGAAGGCAAAGACATCTGTGAGAGGGGATGCCTTTCCCGTGCGCGTCAGCTCCGGGGCTAGGTATCCCATGGTGCCAACTAGTTGTGTGCTCTGTAGGTCGCTACCATGGTCGTACAATCTTGCGAGGCCGAAGTCACCTAAGCGCCCGTTCATCTCGCTGTCGAGGAGCACATTGCTCGCTTTGATATCTCGGTGGATGACAACCTGCTCGCACTTCTCATGGAGGTAGAATAAGCCAGCAGCTACGTCTTTGATGATTTGAAACCTCCGAGGCCAATCTAAAATAGACTTGCCCTCTTCACCATATAGATACTTATCAAGACTACGATTCGACATATAGTCATAGACCAAAAGGAGTTCACCTTTTCGTCGGCAATAACCGAATAACTGCACGAGGTTGCGGTGCCGAAGGTGACCAATGCTCACAACCTCAGAGATGAACGCCTTCATCCCCTGGCTCGAGCCGTGGGACACCTTCTTCACGGCGACCTCCAGTTTAGATGTCGGAAGCACTCCTTTGTACACCTTCCCAAACCCTCCCACGCCTAGTACGTGCTTCTCCTTGAATCCTTCTGTCGCGTTGAATAGATCCTTGTACGAGAATCTGTGCGGCCCGTACTCCACCTCCCAATCTTCTCTTAGCTCAGCGTATCTCAGACGCCTCCGCACGAGAAGAATGACTGTAACGCATGTAGCCAAGACTAGTGCTGCAGTGGCAATTGGCAGTACAATCTCCAAGACCTTTGTTGTAGTCTTGTGTCCAGAGGAAGGCAGCTTCGGCAACTTGTCGATCTCAATGACCGGAGCAGGAGCGTCCATGCCAAAGCTCCAGCCGAGCACGTAGTGTTGCGCACTGGTTATGCTTGTGCCGCCTGTCGAAGAAGAGAAACCGATGTATGCTTGATCTGTAAGCACTAATGAGAGGTTATATGCGACAGAAAGCAATGGCTTCACAGGTTTGGCCATGGTAAGGGGAGCCATGGTCACATTGATTTGTGTGGTTTCTCGATCGTAATCGACCCATACATGCATCGCCTTCTGGCTGATGAGGGTCAAATTCTTGAACATGTCGTTCTTATCGTCGTAGTAGCCGGCGGGGTTGGATTTCACAGAGGTGAGGCTATTGATGTCGATTCCGACGTGGTTGTCGTTGATGTCATGGAATTCAACGTTTAGGACGGTGTCAAGCTCGACTGCAAAGATGTGGCTATTTGTGTTGTTGTTTGTCTGGTCATTGAAAAGGCCATAGTATTGGATTGGGAACGCTGATGAGAAGTTCTTGGTCGGTGCAACGAAGAAGGAGAGGCCATGGCCGCTCACGTCGGGGTAGCGAGGGACGATGCCGAACACGAAGGAGACGGAGAAGGAATGGACTGTGTCGTTAGGAAACTTGCGGAAGTGCAGCGGCGTCGGGTAGAAGGCGTGGCCTTTCAGCCGGACGGCGTCGTAGGTCAGCTCAAGTAGGCCATTTGGAGTGACTCTGGCCGTGCCATCGAGCGTGAGGTTGGCACCTGCGAAGCCGGCGTAGATGAACTGGTGATCATCACCGGTGGCGATGGCTCCCAGGTTAAGGCCAAGGAAGAGGAGCGGCAGCAGCAAGGACATGGACTTCATGGCTGATATGACTGTAAGCTCAATCTAGCTAGCAGGCAGTGTACTGAGCTGGTGGTTGCACTGCACTTGATCGGCATGCAGTTTATAATTGTTTTGCAATGGAGTGATGGAGCTAGGCAAGTTGTTGCCTAAGCATGCATCGTCGCCGGAAATTTCCAAGCAATTCGCTCAAAAACGACAGGCAAGTACTTTCTTTATTATTTTTGACAGAAAATCTACGTATAAATTTATGTGAACACCATTGGATGATGACCGCCAGTTTGTAGTCCGTCCGTTCAAAAATATATTAAACTTTCTGAAGGCGCTAAAAGAAATATGTTTTTTTTGGATTTTGTTATACATCATCCGGATGTTTTCTTTCTAACTATCATCCAGATTTAAGATTATTAGATTAAAAATCCAATAGCCATAAATTCTCTCCCCTCTTCCTTGAATTCTACCCCCTCCCCCTTGAAAAAAATCTCCCCCTTCAAAAGCAAGGGCCTATTAATCTCTAATCTAGAAGTCATAAATTTAGATGATAGTTAGAAAGAAAACATCTGGATGACGCCTAGACACTCCCTTTTTTTTGTTGTCGCCTTGACTTTTGGTTTATAGTTTTTGAATTCTGGATGTTTCTGAGAGACAGTACACAGAGAAAAACAATCACATACAATTTTAGCCGGTATATTTGAATTTGGTATAGTGTCCACTATAATCTGCCTATAGACTTTATCTTAAAAAAACAAATCGGTTTAAAAGGTAATTACTATATCATAAAATAACATGCAGTCACAAACAACTTAAAAACTATAAGTCACAGTCAGAAGCCATAAACCGAAGAAAAAAAGAACATACCCATTGGCTGGGTTTTTTTAGCTTTGGTTTTGGCTTATCACTTCTTGCTATAGTAATTAGCTTTTGAACAGTGCATCTGTTTAAGGTAGGATCTATAGGTAGATTGTATTAGACACTGTATCGAATTCATCTATACCGATCAAATTCGTATGTGACTGTTTTCTCCACGTACTATCTCTCGTGGATAGCCATAATTCAAAAATCATAAGCCAAAAGTCAAAATCACAGTCTAAAAGAACCCACCTAGCTGACTACTCAGAAAAAATGGAAGGATCCGAAAAAAATGGGATGATGAAGTGAAGTATCTCCTTGGACCTTGGAAATGCCCAGACATTTTATCTACAATGCATTTGCTAGTTTGTTTTGCGTGGGGGTGGCTGAATCACGCATGACTATCGGCCATCTATGATCGCTTTTCGAAGCCGAAGCCTCTGACCGCTTCCAAAGACATGCGCCTGCGACTGTTAGCCATCTACAACCGCTTGCTAGAGCCGAAGCTTCTGACCACTTCCAAGGACGAACACGACTGTCGCCCATCTACGACCACTTGCTGGAGCGAAGCCTCTGATCGCTTCCAAAAACGGACACCTATGACCAACAACCATCTACGATTGCTTTTCGAAGCGAAGCCTCCGATCACTTCCAAAGATGGACACCTATGATCATTAGCTATCTACCATTTCTTGCTGGAGCTGGATGCTTCTGACTACTTCCAAGGACGCCTACGACCATCAGCCATTTATGATCGCTTGCTGGAGCTGGATGCCTCCGACCACTTCTAAAGGCGAATACTACTGTTGACCGCTACGACCACTTGCTGGAGCCGAAGACTCTAATTGCTTCCAAAGACGGACGCCTACTACCACCTGCCGAAGACGGACACATACGACACGTGCTAGAGTCAAGCCTCTCTGATCACCTATTGTACGCATACTTCTTCAGCCGAAGATCTACAATCACGGTGCTTTATTACTTCAACGAGTACTCCCTTCGACCACAACTGTCTTCCGGTGGGTTTCGACCACGGCTGTTTTCTGATGGCTTTCGACCACGGTGGATTTTTTACCACAGCTGTCTTCAGGTGGGTTTCGACCATGGTGGGTTTTGACCACGGCTGTTTCCAATGGCTTTCGACCACGGTGGATTTTTGACCATGGCAATCTTCCAATGGGTTTCAACCATGGTGGGTTTCGACCACGGTTGCCTTCCGATGGGTTTTGACCACGGTTGATTTCCAGTGGGTTTCAACCATGGTGGATTTTTGACCACAGTAGTCTTTCGATGGGTTTTGACCATGGTTGGTTTCGACCATGGCCGCCTTCCGATAGGTTTCGACCACGACAGTCTTTCGATGGCTTTTGACCATGGTGGGGTTTCGACCACAGCTGCCTTTTCGACCACAGCTGTCTTTCGGTGGGTTTCGACCACGACTGCCTTCCGATGGGTTTCAACCATAGTTGCCTTACGATGGGTTTCGACCATGGTGGATTTCAACCACGGCTGTCTTTCGATGGGTTACGATCATGGCTGCCTTCCGATAGGTTTCGACCCATGGTGGATTTCGACTACAGCTGCCTTTTGATGGGTTTCGACCACGGTGGCTTTCGACCACGGCTGTTTTCCGATGGCTTTCGACCACGGTGGATTTTCGACCACGGCAGTCTTCCGATGGGTTTCGACCATGTGACTTTCGACCACGGAAATTTCCCAATGAATTCGATCACAGTGATGCTCGGCCACTAAAAACTTTTGATGGGTTTTGACCATCATGGATTTCGACCACAGGCATCTCCCGATGGATTTCGACCATGGTGGATTTTGACCATAGACGTTTCTTAGCGGGTTTCGACTGTTATGAATCTCAACCACGGACGGTTTCCTATGGTTGTCGATCACATTGATACTTGACCCCCGTGGCCTGCTCTACTGATTCTTTTGCTCATGCTATACCTATGACACCGATTCTTGCCGCCATTGTTATCAGATTGGTCATACTAGACGTTAATCATGTATACTTCAAATTATTTCTGTTGTGTCTGTTTGATACCAACGAGGTCAAATGACACGGGCGGGTGTGGTAAAGTGTGACGACCACGCTTTCAACGGCCCCCATAGACCGGCGAGGTTATGGATAATGCTAATACCCATACCTTCATCAATCATCAATCCCTTGCATGAGAAACATAAAGCAAAGGCTAAAGACGACGACCAACGTGCAACTTAATCAGAGGTTTTTTGTAGGTTACCCTATGGATGTAATTAACCGAGGGCCTTCCGAGGCCCCAAGAACCAGGACACCGTATCGTCTATGTCAGATCTGCTATACAAAGCAGGCTACGGAGCTCGCGCGCGCGCGCACACAAACACACATATAAAGGGATCTATAATTTTGTTCTTCTCAAATGAATGAATAAAACGTATGTTTTTCCTATCTTTTATTGTGTTTATTTATTTTTGTGTACTTTATTACATTGGCACGTCCGTATCTTATAACCTCAGGGTCAGAAATTCGTGAGCGATTTCTCGCATCAAACAACAGTATAAACATAAACTAGTTTTAAGCTGAACAGAATTCAACCATATCGCCTTTCCAGGGGGCCAAGTTTTTTTTGGAGCCAGGAAGGTGGAAACCCAAGTGCCACACAGTTTGTCTACATCCTTTATTGTTACAGTTGGCAACGCCAAGTGACTTGTACTCGACTAAAAGTATACGTATCCCATTAAGTTCAATTTGGATAGACTGAAGGGTCTGTGAAGATTAAGTTCGATCATACGAGGAGTTTAGAATTTTATTATGATGAATTATTATTATTATTTGGCATACGCCGAGTAATTTGGACTCGGCTAAAAGTATACGTATCCCATTAACTTCGATTTGGGTAGACTAAAGGGTCTGTGTAGATTAAGTTCGACCATACGAGGAGGTTTAGAATTTTATTGTGATGAATTATTATTATTTGGCATACGCCGAGTGACTTGGACTCAGCTAAAAGTATACGTATCCCATTAACTTCGATTTGGATAGACTGAAGGGTCTGTGTAGATTAAGTTCGACCATACGAGGAGGTTTAGAATTTTATTAGGATGAATTATTATTATTTGGCATACGCCGAGTGACTTGGACTCGGGTAAAAGTATACGTATCCCATTAACTTCGATTTTGATAGACTGAAGGGTCTATGTAGATTAAGTTCGACCATACGAGGAGGTTTAGAATTTTATTATGATGAATTATTATTATTTGGCATACGCCGAGTGACTTGGACTCAGCTAAAAGTATACGTATCCCATTAACTTTGATTTGGATAGACTGAAGGGTCTGTGTAGATTAAGTTCGGCCATACGAGGAGGTTTAGAATTTTATTATGATGAATTATTATTATTTTGAAGTGAAAATTTAGAATTTATAAATTTGTATATTTTTCTGAATAGTTTGCAGAGGCGACGGTCTGATCGGTCAGTTTGTACTGCTTCGGTCAAAATAGATGATTTTGGGAATTTAAATCATGTAATGATTTGATTTGACTTGGATCAGTGCATTTGTGTGGCATGGTATATGTTCAGCTAATGTAGGTCATGTTGTGAAGAATATGTGTTCGAAAATTATATTTTAGTCTTTGGATGTGCAGTAACGCTTAGAGTCAACTAAGATCAAATGAGTTTTTTTATAGAAAGAATACCGCAAATGAGATTTGTTTGTAAGTCACCAAGAAACTAATTAAGGCCACAAAGATCAGTACATGTGTGAATATGAATTTTCAGAGGATTAGCGCTAGCTTGGTACATAAAATTTGGGTTTGGTTTACGTATGACAATAAATTTGAGGCTGACTAGGTTGAATTTTGCAGAGAAAACGGGAGATTGGATCATATACCCTCCCTTTAGTTGGGAAATTGAGGATTTACCCTCCACATCTCAATGACACGTGGGGTCATCATAAGTCACTGACACGTGGGCCAGGAGGGTAAATCCTTAATTTCCATCTAAATGGAGGGTATATGATCAATAATTTCTTCTAGCATATGTCACATCATTTAGTTGCAGGCAATCAAGCAAGCAATTTTTTCGTTGGTGGCTACCAATAATCAAGCCGTCTTTTTTCGTTGCAGGCAACAAGTGGTATGATCAAGATATTGGCCAGTGGGCAAAAGATTGAAGCTGTCCAGGTTCAACAGAAGAATTCAAGCGGGATTCTTGCAAGTGTGAATATTCAGACAACAAGCTATAGTGTTCTGAACTTGGAGTGTGCAGAAAGTCGATGATGGCGATGTCCTTGACTAGGTATCGGTGATAAAAATGGCGCAGGTATGTTGCCCGACAAATTTCCGGTACCCCCATGGCTTTGTAGTTTGTATGGTGCTACTGCTGCTTGCTGGTCAGCTGGTCCGCCGTCTGCTCTGGACGAACACAAATTGATATGGTCGTTGTCTTTGAACACACATCTTTGCTTGGTGAAGACTGAAGAGGATGCCATTCAGGTCGAAATGGCCGGCCATGAGAAAGAACATGCTGGTGGCAGGTTCACATACATTCTGAAAGAACATGAAGTCTCTCAACTCTGCGGAAGTAGCAGGCAGTTCTTGTTTTCATTTGGGCCGGAACCCCTGACGTATAAACATTTGGGCCCAAATAAGGGTGTGAAGTGTGCAATGCTGGCCGGGCCGTACCTTTGGGATGCAGTGGGAGCAAATAGGCTGGGTTGACTGCTTTAATTGGGCTTCTCGTTTCAGATAGGAAATGGAAGTTCATGTAAATATGTCAGGATTTACAATCCACAAGCTAGTGATTAAATACATCATCACAACTCAAGCCCACAACAAGGAACTAATTCAAGCCTCCCCTTATACTTCAATCGGGATATATATCCACCTGAGAATCCAACTTATCCTAGCAAGCACTTTTAATAACTTATACGGATTTAATTTTACAATCGATCAAATACATCAGATATGTACAAGTGAATCTTGTGAGGCTAGTATCTATGTCAAGGGAATTGTCTGTCTCCCTGGCAGTCCTAAAACCTTTATCTTGGACCGTGATACCAAGGTCGTTTTGCGCTTCTGGAAGAGTTGCATTAGAATCTAGGCATGAAGCTTAAATTCAGCACTGCTTTTATTCTCAACCTGATGGCCAATCCGAGAGGACCATTCACATATAGGAGGACATGTTGTGTTCTTGTATCCTTGCATGCAAGGGTAGTTGCGAATATCACTTACCTCTTGCGGAGTTTTCTTATAATAACTGTTTTATTCTAATATCGACATAGCTCCTTTCGAGGCACTCGGCGATAGGCTTGCCACTCTTCCCTTCTTTGGATGAGGTTGGAGAAGTGTTGTTAGGGCCCTCAGTGAGTGTAAAGAGCAGATCGACCATATCAAGAACAGTTTGCTTTCTGCCCAGAGTCGTCAGAAAAGTTATGTTGGACCATTTCCTATCATGGAGCGAATCGGGAAGCTTGCTTATCGTTTGGGGTTGCCTACTTCCCTGGCTAATGTCCATAACGTCTTTCATATTTCTATGCTGAGGAAGTACCTTATTGACTCTGATCACATTCTGGAGTTGTCTAACTTGGAGGTCTCGGGGGACCTACCCGTTAGAGCACGGCCGGTCCATATTCTGGAACATTCTGGATGTCAACTACGATGCCGGACCATTTCTTATGTCAAGGTGTTATAGTCCCATCAGAGGAAACATGAAGCTACCTGGGTGTTGGAAGTCTCAGATGTGCGAGATTTACCCCAATCTTTGTACCTCAGGTTTACTTCTTAAGATTCTCTCCATCTAATTAACTTACTCAAATTCTGTTTTTCCTACCTTCTGGAGCTAGTCGATTCGAGGCCGAATCTTTTTTTAAGTGGGGGAGAGCTGTAGCGCCCTCAAAAATACCTCTAACCAACTCTCTCTCTCCTCCCTCCATCTATCCCTACCTCTCTCCACTAATCTCTCTCTCCCATAAACACTAACCATATCCCTCTCTCCCGTTACCTCTATCTTTCATCCTGCCCATCTCTAACCTCTCCCTCACGTTTCTCTCTCTTATCTCCATTAACCAACTCTTTCTCCATTTACATCTCTTCCTCTCCCAACAAATTCTCCCTTCCTCAACATATCTCCTCTCTCCCGTGAAAATGTCTTCCTATCTCTAACCCATCTCTCTCTCCCACTCTTCCTCTCTTCCTTCTTTTACTCTTTGTCTCTCTCCTCGCATGCGAGCGCTACTCATGCATGCAGCTTCGGCTGGCGGCGGCGCCCAGCCAGGCGACGGCGGCGGCGGCAGAGGGGGCCGCGGCCGACCGGCGAGTAGCGGCGGCGGCGCGCACGCCCACCCGCGCGTTCACGTGCGCGTTCACGTTCACGTGTATTTCTTGAATTCAAAAATATGGTTGACTTGTCCAGACAATGACCTGCAAGGAAAATAGAACATGAGTAGTTGTCAGCAAAGAAAACAATTTTGGTTTTAAAAAATTTTCGGACCCTTATGAGAAATCCGAAATTCAGAAATTTCGGAACTTTTTGGGAAAAATTCGGTCAAAATATTAAAACATACAATTTGAATTCAAGAAATACAAATATATTCAAAATTTACCTAGCAAAATCCCGGTGGCAGCTGCATTTGTGCTGATGCTGACGGCCACCTCTCGCCCCTCCTTCCCGTGCCGGCGCCGCCTCCTACCCCTTCTCCCGTGCTAGCTATGGGAGTCACAATGGAGTCGTGCAACTGAGAGATGGGAGTCGCAATGGAATTGCGAGAGATGGGGAGCTGTAACATCCCAAAAATTTGCTTTTCAAAAAATTTAAATTCAAATTAATTATTTTAAAGTATTTGAGTTTTATTTGGATTTGCCCTGAATTTCTGTTTTTTAAAAAAAATGGATTTGAAAAGTATTTTAAGTAAAACCTAAAAATATTGTTAAATAAAAAGATATTTTGAATTTCTATAAAAATCCTAATTCAAATTAATTATTTGGAGTTATTTGGCTTTTATTTGGTTTCCTGGATTTTCTGGAGTTTAAAAATGTATTTTTGAAATTAAAAATATTTTAAGTATGAAAATTAAATATCAAAAGTAGTTGGAAATATTTTTATTAAGCCCAAAATATCTCCAGAAGCTTCTGTGAATTTTTCTGAAATTTTTGGAGGTATTTTCATATATTTCTGAGCTTATTTGAATTTTCTGGTAATTTCTGAAAATCAGAAAATAAAATTAAAATTCAAAACCCTCTTCCCTCCCCTCCGGCCGCCATGTGGACGGCCGGATCTCCCGCCCGATCCCACCTTTCCCCCTTCCGCGCTTGCCACGTGGCCAGCCGGATCCTTCCGCCCCATGCGCCCCGGCCCATCCGAGCCGTCCCCGCCTGGCCCCTCTCCCGGCCGCCCGATCCGCCCTCGGCCACGCGGCGCCACCCGCGCCCCCGCTTCTCTCTCTCCTCACCCCGGCCCACCTGTCGGCGCGCCTCCCCTCCGCCTCCGTCTCTCTGCCCGCGGGCCCCGCCCGTCAGCGCCTCCTCTCTCTCGCTGACCGCCCGGGCCCGCGTGTCAGGCCCGTCTTCTCCGGGCGCCTTCCTTCCTCCTCCCGCTCGGCCGCGCGTTCACCGCCGCCATTTCCGCCGCCCCCTCGGTCGCCCGGATTCCCTTCCTTCTCCCCCTCCCCTCTCTCCCCGACCGACCCCCGCCATCCCCGCGCCCGAATCCTCTCTCCCCGCGCCGTGTCTCCCCTAATTCCGCCCGTAATCGCCGCACGCCCGCGCCTCCTCCGGCGACAAATTGCCGCCGGCCTACCCCTCCCCGCCCCCTATAAATACCGCTCCCGTCCCCGCCTCCTTCCGCACCACCTCCCCCTCCTCTCCCCTCTCTCTTCCGGCCAATCCACCGCCGCCGCACCGTGCGCCCCATCTCCGAGCACCGCCACCTCCCTCCGGTGAGCAATTGCCGGCGAAGGAGCGCTGCCCGAGCCCCGCCGCCTCCACCCTTCGCTTCCCCGTGCCACGGCGAACACCGTCCGCCCCTTCTCCGTGTGGGAGCGCCGCCGGAGCTCCGCCGCGGCGTTAAACCCGAGCCGCCGCCACCCCTTCTCGCCGCCGGCCCATCTCCGCCGCCCTCGGTAAGGCCGCGCCTTCCCCCGTGAATCCCCGCGCGCTCCTCTCCCTTCCCCACCTCTCGCCGCCGGCCGCCGGTCACCAGAGCGTCGCCGTCGTCCCTGGTCCCGAGCGCCCCCCTCACCGGCCAGCCACGTCAGCCCGGCCGTGCTTGCGTGGCTGCTGACATGGTGCCGCGTCAGCGCCACCTCGGCCTCCCTCGGCCCAGTCAGCGCCACCCACCTCCCCGTGCCACCTCAGCTCCCTCCGAAGCCCATGGACTCGGTCCATAGACCGGGGCCCACCTGTCGGCCTCTGGTCCGAAAAGCTGAGGTCATGCTGGCGCAGTAATCCGGATTTTTCAGTATGAAAATAATTCGGCCGAAATTAAAATTTCCTGCTGACGCAATAATTCAGATTTTCCTTTAGGAAAATAATTCCAAAAATTCAGTTTTTCCTTTTTCTCTGAAATTAAACTTCCCGGAGCCCGTTCTCCCTCGTTTTAACTCCGATTTAGCCCATTCAAATTTCTAAATTCATCAAAAATTCCAAACTATCCATTTCTTCCATCTTTTCAAATATTTGAAATTTATTTGATATTTCAAAATTTAAATTTCAAATTCCAATACCTAGTTTAATTTCAAAGCCTCAGTTCCATTCCAAATTTTCTGTGCCCTTTCAAACTTCAAATTCAAATCTTGCCAAATCTCCATAAAATCCATTTTTATCTTTCTTGGTCCTAATATTGACTCAGTAATTTCTTTTCCTAACCGATCTTCCAGATATTCGTTCTCCCTCGTGTGAACTCCAAACCCGCTGAATCTTTCTCCTAAATTCGTATGAAATCATAAACCTCCTTCCAGTATATATATATATATATATATATATATATTATAATTTTGTGATTTTATTTGTATTTATTTGTTCGTTTATTTTGTCGTTTCGCGCGTAGAACCCGACGTCATCGAAGAATTTGTCGAGCCGCAGCAAGAAGGACCAAATAGCGCACAAGAAGGCAAGTCTCCTTTGACCATCTTGAACCTATGCTTTTGAAATGTTTTAAATATTTTAAATTATGTGCATTGCTATTTACATAAAACCACTAGTTCAAATCTTTAGGAATTAGTTATTCCATCTTTGTTATGCCCTCATTTGACATTGATTGCCATGTACCTTTGTCACCCTAGAACTTCCTTTGTCTCAATAATGAGATTAATATTAATCTTTGTGAATATTAGAATGGTAGGATAATGCTTAGTCATGCTATCTAATATATTTGGAAAATCTTAAAATGGGAAATTAAGATTTATTGTTGAACCCTTGTGTTTATAAAGTTTGTGGTGATTGGAGTCGCCATTGTTCTTTTAAAATAAAATAAAATTGAAAGTTGGTTTAGATTAGGGTGGATGGTTAGTTTGGGTTGGTGCAGAAAGCACGAGATCTTGTTAAGTGTATGTTCCACCCTAGTCAATTAAGGACCGACGCTTGTGTTTGTCCAGACTGAGCATTAACCGTACAACCACAAGTCTATATGGGTACGACCTAGCTGACTAACTTATGATAGTCTAGTTTAGGTGCCACCAGTGGAAAGTGGGTGCCAGGGATGGACTGGTTATTCACAGTGAGGGACAGGGATTTACTGTACTCATATGGCGCAAGAGGGGGCTTCGGTTCGGGCAATTAGCCTACCTGCGGTGAAACCTCAGCGGGTGGTATCTAGCTAGATTAGAGTAAGGTAAAGGCTTTGTGATATTTTATCTGGGTCTCATGCCAAAGGAAGCGTGTTGACTTTTAGGATAATTTATCTCTTATGGGTAAAGTTGTACAACCTCTGCAGAGTGCAAAACTATTCGAATAGCCATGCCCACGGTCAAGGGCGGGCAAGGAATGCATTCACATAGTAGATTTTTGGTTTTGGTTTTAAAATCAAAGTTTTTGTATTCCGAGAGTGGAGGGAACTCTCGGAAGGGTATCCTGGCAGTTGGAGCCAGAGAGGGTGGATGGAACCCGAAACTTTAAAGTTGGTTATCTAGTGTTGGTGGATGGAACCTTCACTATGAAATGCTTATTAGTTTCAGTTAAAACATTTAATTGGTCAAAATGTTGCTTTAGAAATTATTTAATGGTATTTGAAATAAAATATTGCTTTGTGCAAAAGAACCATATAACCCTTCTTTGTTAAGCCTTGCATCTATTGCATTTTTTCCAAGACTTGCGGAGTACTTTATGTACTCACATGCTGCACTCAAAAATAATATTCAGAGGAATACGAAGCCCAAGAAGGAGACTACGACTACTTCGCGGGTGGATTCGACGAAGGATTTCCGGAGTACTAGGTTGCGCTTCCCCAGTCAATTGCCTGTGGCGTATTGATGGGTCTTCACCGAATTTATCTTCTGTTTCCGCTGTGTTCTGTGTGTGCGAGGTCTTGACACCTCATTTGTAATAATGAGACCTTTCGGTCAGTACTCACTATTATTGAAATAAAGCGTTGTTGGTTATGTAATCATTTCTGTTTAACTGTGTGCACTAGCTTTAATCTGGGACTAGTGCTGTAATACACAGAGGGTCCGGGTTTGGAAATCCGGGGACCCGACAGGAGCCTTCAGGAGAGATGGGGCCTTCCGGAGTCGGGACTCGGGAGTGTCAAATGGAGAGAGGTCGATCATATGGGTTGGAACAAAATAAATACAAAATGGATCAGATTTTTAACCGGATTGGGCTTTTTTGGGGTGAGCTGAAAAAACCGAATTTTGGCTAGAAATTGTAATCCCAAGTTGTCACAGTACTAGTAATAACACTTGCTACAAGGTTTTAGGCATGTAGATTCCTCTCGCATTAGTACAAATGGCATGTTTTATTAGACTATGTGGTTAGGTCTAGAATATTTATGATGATGAATAATTAACAATTTTATATTTATTACATGAGACGTGTGTTATGTGTAGACTCATGTCATCAAGTTAAAAAGAATTTATGCTGGGAAAAGATGTTGCTTTGGTCTTTACATGTGCATGGTAACTCGGAGGCGATCGTGGTCTACAACGAGGATCCAGAGATGGTTTGGTGCAAAGTCATAATCTAGAGGGTCAAGGATGCAGGAGGAGACAGTCGTGCTCGAGTTGGGGAGCGTGGAGATCATAGATAGATGATGCATGTTGGAGCTACGGAGGTGCTGTCCGGAGGCTACGACACGTGATAATTTTGGGGTATCCAAAATTGGGTAGCGAAAAAGTTGAAAGATCTATGTTACAAATGGGTTTCGGGTCCCTTATTTGTTGGAATTAAATAGAAACTCGTGGATTTAGGATAAGTCTAGGTTTTGAGCCCTAAACTATAAATAGATATGGGGTTAGGGGCTAACTCCATAGGAAATAGATGCAATTTTCGTGATAGAGTTTGAGAGATGCTAGAAGGATACTTTGTAGCTAAAAATATGATCCAAGATCTAGACAACCCTTGTCAGTTTTCTATTCTTTTCCCTAGCCACTGGTGCTATTCTGCTGCTGCATCAATCTATCACCATCACTATTTGCGTGCGTGCGAGGCAGCCGCTTGGTGAGTAGGGTGCACTATATCATGCCTTTGCGTGTGGGGAACTCCGCTCCTGTGCGGGTGTGCGCCGTGCGTCGACTGGAAGCTGTCCACTCGCATGGGCGTAGTGTGTGCGTGGTGGAGGCGCGCTTTGTACCTTCATCAATCATTAATCCCCTGCATGAGAAACATAAAGCAAAGGCTGAAGACGATGACCAATGTGCAACTTAATCAGAGGTTTTTCGTGGGTTACCCTGTGGATGTGATTAACCGAGGGCCTTCCGAAGCCCCGAGAACCAAGACACCGTATCGTCTATGTCAGATCTGCTATGCAAAGTAGGCTATAGAGCTCGCACACACACACATATATAAAGGGATCTATAATTTTGTTCTTCTCAAATGAATGAATGAATAAAATGCATATTTTCCCTATCTTTTGTTGTGTTTATTTATTTTTGTGTACTTTAGTACACTGGCACACCCGTATCTTATAACCTCAGGGTCAAAAATTCGTGAGCGATTTCTCACGTCAAACAACAGTATAAACATAAACTAGTTTTAAGCTGAAAAGAATTCAACCATATTGCCTTTCCAGAGGGCCAAGTTTTTTTTGAGCCAGGAAGGTGGAAACCCAAGTGCCACACAGTTTGTCTACATCCTTTATTGTTACAGTTGGCAACGCCGAGTGACTTAGACTCGGCTAAAAGTATACGTATCCCATTAACTTCGATTTGGTTAGACTGAAGGGTCTGTGTAGATTAAGTTCGACCATACGAGGAGGTTTAGAATTTTATTATGATGAATCATTATTATTTTGCATACGCCGAGTGACTTGGACTCGGTTAAAAGTATACGTATCCCATTAACTTCGATTTGGATAGACTGAAGGGTCTGTGTAGATTAAGTTCGGCCATATGAGGAGGTTTAGAATTTTATTATGATGAATTATTATTATTTTGAAGTTGAAATTTAGAATTTACAAATTTGTATATTTTTCTGAATAGCTTGCAGAGGCGACGGTCTGATCAGTCAGTTTGTACTGCTTCGGTCGAAATAGATGATTTTGGGAATTTAAATCATGTAATGATTTGATTTGACTTAGATCAGTGCATTTGTGAGAATGATTTGACTTAAATCATGTAATGATTTGATTTGAGGCTGACTAGGTTGAATTTTGCTGAGAATTCTAGCATATGTCACATCATTTGGGCAAAAGATTGAAGCCGTCCAGGTTCAACAGAAGAATTCAAGCGGGATTCTTGCAAGTGTGAATATTCAGACAACAAGCTATAGTGTTTTGAACTTGGAGCGTTGATGATGGCGATGTCCTTGACTAGGTATCGGTGATTAAATACATCATCACAACTCAAGTCCACAACAAAGAACTAATACAAGCCTCCATTTATACTCCAATCGGGATGTATATCCACCTGAGAATCCAACTTATCCTAGCAAGCACTTTTAATAACTTATACGGATTTAATTTTACAGTCGATCAAATACATCACATATGTACAAGTGAATCTTGTGAGGCTAGCTGCATGCCAAGAAAGCAAGCACTTTGTTAGCGAGATCACAGGATCGCGAGCAAATCAACGGACGGAAACTGAACTCAGCACTTCTGCTGCTTGCCGAACAGGAACAGTGCGTCCGGCAAAACACCTGAACCCGCCGAGCACTTCAATCAGAGAAGAAAACAAGACAATTTTTGGTGGTGCAAATCACACAACACCTTTTCAAATGTTTCTTCCTTATATCAAAATTACATAAGTCCTACTCCTGTTCTTACACGGGATCGGAAACAGAGTCGGGAACTAAAAACACAAAATAGAATTGAAACAGAACTTCGAACCGGTACTACTTCAGCAGTCAGACCGGCTTCGGTGGTCAGACCGGTATTACTTCAGCGGTCAGGCGGCTTCGGCGGTCAGACCGGTAGTACTTCAGCGGTCAGGCGGCTTCGGCGGTCAGACTGGTACTTCTTCAGCGGTCAGACCGGTATTACTTCAGCGGTCAGGCGGCTTCAGCGGTCAAACCGGTACTTCTTCAGCGGTCAGACCGGTACTTCTTCAGTCTTCGACCTGGACTCAAACAGACTTAACCAGTTTAACTCAAACATTCACCTTCCTGAACTGGTTATTCCTTCTCCACAACTGATGGCTTTGTAGTTTGTATGGTGCTACTGCTGCTTGCTGGTCAGCTGGTCCGCCGTCTGCTCTGGACGAACACAAATTGATATGACCGAAGAGGATGCCATTCAGGTCGAAATGGCCGGCCATGAGATGCAAGGACGGTTGCATGCTGGTGGCAGGTTCACATACATTCTTAAAGAAAATGAAGTCTCTCAACTCTATCTTTGTTCTGGTTTCAGATTCAGTTCAGCGGAAGTAGCAGGCAGTTCTTGTTTTCACTTTTCAGTGGTTATTCTGGATCATATTTCTGCAGTTGTTCTGCTTGCTCGTAGGTCCTATTTTTGATTTTTGGGGAATCCTATGTTGTCTTGAGCCTGTGGAAGATTATGTTGGGCTTTTAACAAGAAATAAAGATGGGTCGAAGTGGGCCGGGACCTCTGACCTATAGACATTTGGGCCCAAATGAGGTGCTGGCCCGGCCCTGTGGGATGTAGACGATGTAGTGGGCGGAAATAGGCTGGGATGACTGCTTTAATTGGGCTTCTCGTTTCAGGTAGGAAATAGAAGCTCATGTAAATATGTCAGGATTTACAATAACCCTCAGTAGGATTTACAATCCACAACCTAGTGATTAAATACATCATCACAACTCAAGCCCACAACAAAGAGCTAATTCAAGCCTCCACTTCAATCGGGATATATATCCACCTGAGAATCCAACTTATCCTAGCAAGCACTTTTAATAACTTATACGGATTTAAGTTTACAGTCGATCAAATACATCACATACGTTCAAGTGAATCTTGTGAGGCTAGCTGAGATGTTCATCTTCCAACTGAGATGTTGGGTGTCATCGAGCCCAAGCTGGTCGCCGACCATGGATGCTGCACGGCGTAAGTGTTGTTGGATTATATGTGGGCCAAGCCCATATAAAGGAATAATTCCTAAATAAAATCTCAAAGGTCCACTCATGCAAAGGAGGCATGCATATGACCTTTAGTACCACATTGCTAGTTCTAGGAGAGGAAGACCACCTTAAAAGGGATGGTGCACTCCTAGCCACTTGAGGCATGTGTGGGAGAGAACTAGAGGATCACACGCGCTCTTTCGCCGGGCCGGGCCGGGCGGGGGGCGCGGGCGCACGGCACCTGCGTGAATGGTCCGCCAAAATCGGCTCCAGGTGCTTGCGCAGACGCGGCTTTCTTTTGCAGTTTTATTTTGCTGTTTTGAGTGGCGGTGAATCCGGATCGGATAGGCGTGACTAATCCGTTTCGGTTACGAGTTATGGAGAACGTGCAGGCGTCCTGATCACGCGTCCTGATTCTCCTATAAATACTGAGTCGCCGCCTCCATACAGTACAAGCGAAAAATCAATCTAGGGTTTTGCCTCCTCCATTGTGCTGCGCCGTCCCACGTAGTCTACTCCGTCCCGTTCGCCGGCGTGCACTGTCGTTCGGGAGAGCAGGTCTCCGGAACCGTCGCCTTCGAAGTCCTGCACCGGGAGAGGGCGAATAAGGTTTTTGGGAAGCGCTCTGCGCGACTGCTTGCTGTAGCTCTGGCTCGTCTTCCTCGTCGTTCGGCTTCGGCGAGACGCCATCGACTTCGTGTCAACCGCACCGTGCCTGCAGCGTCAACATCGATAAACCAATCAGAACAGAATCGTCGGTACGTAACAGTCATGTTCTCCGTATTAGATCTATTCATGTATAGTTTCCTGGTTTACATGTCTAGATCTTTTATGCCTGTGATGGTTCTGTTAATTTGCGTGTATGATGTCATGATTTATTTATGGAATAAATTGAACCTACATGTGCTTAAATTCTCAACAAGTGTCAAACCCTACGCTCTGCATCAGCGTCAGCAAGCTGAAGCTCAAGTTCTCCGGCATCAACTCCGGCAGTGGCATGTCGCCGTCGAGGTACTGCATGACATGCGGTGCCGAAGGTGACCAATGCTCACAACCTCAGAGATGAACTCCTTCATCCCCTGGCTCGAACCGTGGGACACCTTCTTCACGGCGACTTCCAGTTTAGACGTCGGAAGCACTCCTTTGTACACCTTCCCAAACCCTCCCGCGCCTAGTATGTGCTTATCCTTGAATCCTTCTGTGGCGTTGAATAGATCCTTGTACGAGAATCGGTGCGGCCCGTACTCGACCTCCCAATCTTCTCTTAGCTCAGCGTATCTCAGACGCCTCCGCACGAGAAGAATGACTGTAATGCATGTGGTCAAGATTAGTGCTGCAGTGGCAATTGGCAGTACAATCTCCAAGACCTGTGTTGCAGTCTTGTGTCCAGAGCAAGGCAGCTTCGGCAACTTGTCGATCTCAATGACCGGAGCAGGAGCGTCCATGCCAAAGCTCCAGCCGAGCACGCAGTGTCTTGAACCGAATGGTCCAGTGGCTGCTGAGAAGCCGATATATGCTTGGGCAGTGATCACAGTTGAGAGATCGTAGTCGTAGGTAGTTGAGAGCAGTGGCCTTACAGGTTTGGGCACTTCGGTGGGAGCCAAGGTTGTTAGATTGATCTCGTCCATATGGCCCAACGGCCATATGGCACCCCTTGCTCGCGCCCTGATCGGGGGCGCCCAGCCCATAATGGTTGGTGGGCCCCTGTCGCCAGCGCCATATAAAGAGGTGGGGGCCGGGGCGGCACAACTCACGAGGTTGACCGTGCCGCCACCATCCCCACCGACAACCCTAGATCCGATCTTTGAGGGGGCGCTCCAGCGACGGGAACGACCACCGGCGCCTCTACCTCTTCTCCAGATCGCCGACGCCAGGGAGACCGCCGGCCACCCGCAGACGCCGCCTCCAGGCCTTTCCCGACGAACCCGCCATGGCCAACCCTTCCTCCTCTACGTCCGACGGTCAGTCTCCTTCTCTCCCTCTCGGTATCACTTGAACCCGTATAAGAACCCTCTAGATCTAAACCCCAGGAGACCCGTAGATAAACAATGGTATCAGAGCGAGGCCTAAGGGTAGATCTAGATGGGGAAAGAACAGATGACCGCCGTCGGTTGGCCGGCGTGCGGAAAAGAAAAGATCGAAAAATCCCGAACCCTAGCTCCCCTCGGATTGGAAAGAAACATCAAAAAAAAAGGGAGGGGAAAGAGGGACTCACGTCGAGCCGCTTCGGGGCCGCCGAATGGCGCCGCCGCGCCGCCCCGCCCGAGTGGCCGCGCCGCGCCGAAGCTCCGAGCGGGCGCCTGCGCGCGTGCGCCATGCGGATCCCACCGCACGCCACCGTCGCGCTCCGCCTCGCGAGGGCGCCGCCGCCGAGCGTGCCAGAGTCGCCGTCGCCCTGCGCGCACGGGAGCCGCCGCTCCGCGTTTTTCGCAAGGGGGCGGGCGAATTTGGCTAGGGTTAGGGTTTTTTCGGGGATATATTCCCTTCGGGTGCACGCTCGGCCGTCAGATTTCATCCGACGGCGCGCATGAGCCGCGGGCATGGAGCTGGGCCGCAGGCGCGTACGCCATTTTGGGCCGCGGGCGTTTGCACTGTTTGGGCCGGTTTCGGCCGGCTAATGGCGGGCGTGGGCGCGTGAGGCCGAGCTCGTGGGCCGGCTGCGTGCTGTTGGGCCGTGGTTGCGCGCGCGCTCGGCCGGCTGAGCGGGCCGCCATGGGCCGCGGCCGCGCTGGAGCAGGCCGAATTGGCATTTTGAACAGTAAACCCGATTTTTGATGTTTATTGTTTTTCAGAAGCTTTTTTGAGTGAATTTCAATGAAATTTGACCCAAAATTTCTGAAAATTTTTGCACCAACGTGTTAAATTTTCAGAGATTAAAAGAGTATAGTTATGATGCTTCTGAATATTGAATTGTTTTTAGAATAATTACAGTTTCCACTGCAAAAAGGTTAATATTGATTGTTTTTCATTATTAAATTCGAACCAACGGGAGAATTTAATTTTGGAAAAATAGATAAAAATTCCCAGAGATTTATGATATTGTTATTTTCTGACCAACGTTGTTAATATCAGTATTATAAATTTTTAATGTTGATTTCATGCACTATTTCTATTTCTGCCCAACGGTGATGTAGATTTAATGTATGATAGAATTGTTTTTTAAATTGTATGTCGTATTTTTGACCAACGTTGGAAATAAGGCATATAATTTTGATGTTACGTTCTCACTGTATTTGAAATATTTTTTCAGGAGGATACAACTTAATGAGTTGTATTAGAGAAATCCCCACTCTCAAAGGTGATAATTATGGAGAGTGGAAGAAAAAGTTAGACTTAGCTTTTATCTTGGCTGAGGTGGACTGGGTCCTCACTACAGCACGTCCCACTGAGCCTCTGGCGCCAGTGAGGGAACAGAATGAGGATGACACTGCATGGCAGAACAGACAGAGGGATCATGCTCCCTTACAGATGTCTTATGATCTTGATCATAAGAAATGGACCACAGCCAACAAGAAATGTATGGCTGTGATAAAGAACACAATTGAGCCTGCAATTCTGGGCTCAATTGCAGAGTGTGACACTGTCACTGAATACCTTGATAAAATAAAGAGTCAGTTCACTGGCTCTTCAAAGACTTATGCTACACAGCTGATTAAGCAGCTGGTAACAGAGAGGTATTCTGGCGGTGGCAATGGCATAAGAGAGCACATTCTTAGAATGAGCAACTTGGCATCTAAACTTAAACCGATGGATTTGGCTCTCAAGGATGAGTTCCTTATTCATTTGGTTTTTGCTTCTTTGCCAAAGGAGTTTGACACATTTGTTGTCAACTATAATATGCAGCCCGAGAAATGGGACATGGAAAAGTGCATAGCTATGTGCGTGCAAGAGGAGGAAAGAATCAAATCCTCACATGGTGGTGCTATCAACTTTGTGAGGGAAAACAAGAAAAAGAATTACAACAGTAACCCCTTCTCAAAGAACAAGGGCAAAACCTCTGTACATCAGCCTCAACAGAATAAATTTGCTGTAGACAAAGACCAGTGCCTTCACTGCAAGAAGACGGGACACTACAAGAAGGATTGTCCTGATTTTCTAAAGATGATAATGGCAAAGAAAGGTGAGAACATTATTACCTTTGTTAATGAATACCTGTATGTGAAATATTCGAAATCCACTTGGTGGATTGACTCAGGAGCAACTGTTCATGTTGCTAATTCATTACAGGGATTCCGTTCGACGAGGAGTACGCAAAGAAACGAAAGATGCATTAAAGTTGCAAATGGAGTCGAAGCTGAAGTTGAAGCCGTTGGCGATCTTTCATTAGAATTAGCTAATGGCTCCACTCTTTTACTTAGAGATGTCCTTTTTGTACCCTCTTTACAGAGGAATTTGATTAGTGTGTCAAATTTGGACAAAGATGGTTATGATTGCAATTTTGGAAATGGCAAGTGCGAAATAATGTTTAATAAAGAATGTGTTGGTCTTGCCATATTACAGAATGAGCTTTATTTGTTATCATTGTGTGATGATGTGAATGTCGTATGCGATAATGAGAACGTTGCGTGCGAGAAAGTGATTGAATCCTCGTCTACGAATGTAAACAGAAAACGAAAGAGAACTCATAATGAATCGTCGAAATTATGGCACTGTCGTTTAGGCCATATTTCGAGGGGGAGAATAGAAAGACTTGTTAAGAATGAAATTCTTCCTCTATTAGAGTTCTCAGACTTAGAACAATGCAGAGAATGCATTAAAGGTAAATATGTGAAGAAAATAAAGAAAGACGCTAAAAGAAGCACAGGAGTTCTACAAATTATTCACACAGATATTTGTGGTCCTTTTCCTGTGAAAAGTGTGGATGGATATGACTCGTTCATAACATTCACAGATGATTACTCCCGTTATGGATATATTTATCCAATCAAAGAAAGAAATGAAGCCTTGGATAAATTCAAGATATTTAAGGCTGAAATTGAAAACCAACACGATTTAAAGATTAAGATAGTCCGATCTGATCGTGGGGGGGAGTACTACGGTCGACATACCCCATATGGACAAGTTCCTGGACCTTTTGCGAGGTTTTTACAGGAAAATGGAATAGTGGCCCAGTATTCTATGCCGGGCGAACCTCAGCAAAATGGAGTAGCTGAAAGACGCAACCGTACCCTGATGGATATGGTGCGAAGTATGATGAGCTACTCCACACTCCCATTGAGTTTATGGATGGAGGCGTTGAAAACCGCCATTCATATTCTCAACAGAGTGCCTAGTAAGTCGGTGCCCAAAACACCGTACGAGTTGTGGACAGGAAGAGTTCCCTCACTAAAGCACTTACGTGTGTGGGGGAGTCCTGCTGAGGCTAAAGTATTTAACCCAAATCTTGGGAAACTTGATCCCAAAACAGTAAGTTGCCATTTCATTGGCTACCCTGAAAAGTCAAAAGGGTTTCGTTTCTACTGTCCAGATAGATATACAAAGTTTGTAGAAACGAGACACGCTGTCTTCTTAGAGGATGTAATGATGAGGGGGAGCATGGTAGCTCGTGAGATTGACCTTGAAGAGAAGCGGGTGTATGCGCCCACTCCGATGATTCAAGAGCCATTCTTCACACTACCTGCTGTCGCTGCACCGACGGTGCAAGACACTGTGGTGCCAGCACCTGTTATTGTTCCTCCTGTGGCAACAATGAATGATAATGAGGAACCTGTTTTTCAGGATCCTATAGAACCTATTGCCACAGATGAGGGGAGCAACAGCAGCCTCAAACAGAAGATGTACCAAATGAGGAGGCCCCGAGGAGGTCTCAAAGAGTAAGAAGATCAGCTATCTCTGATGATTATCAGATTTATCATACAGAGGAATTTCAAATGGAGGATGATCCCACCTCATTTGAAGAAGCCATGAGAAGCGAAAATTCCTCAAAATGGCTTAAGGCCATGGAAGAGGAAATGAGGTCCATGAAGACTAATAAAGTCTGGGACTTAGAAATTATTCCTAAAGGAGCCAAAACAGTAGGCTGTAAATGGGTCTACAAGACAAAGCATGACTCCCAAGGGAATGTAGAAAGATACAAAGCGCGACTTGTGGCAAAAGGATTTACGCAAAGAGAAGGGATTGATTACAATGAGACCTTTTCTCCAGTTTCATGTAAAGATTCTTTCAGAATCATAATGGCATTAGTAGCACATTATGATTTAGAGTTACATCAGATGGATGTAAAGACGGCATTTCTTAATGGGGATTTGGAGGAAAATGTTTACATGGCACAACCGAAAGGTTTTGTCGTGGAAGGAAATGAAAGAATGGGATGCCGCCTAAAGAAATCGATTTATGGGTTAAAGCAAGCTTCAAGACAGTGGTACTTGAAGTTTGACAGTACAATAAGAAGATTTGGGTTTAAAGAGAATGTTGAGGACAACTGTGTTTATGCAAAGTTTAAAGATGGGAAGTTTATCTTTCTAATCCTGTATGTGGATGATATCCTACTAGCTAGTAGTGATGTTAATCTGCTACTGGAAACAAAGAAGTTTTTGTCCTCAAACTTCGATATGAAAGATCTTGGTGAAGCTTCGTTCGTTCTAGGGATCGAAATTCACCGAGATAGAAACAAAGGGGTATTGGGACTGTCACAAAAGGCATACATAGAGAAAGTCTTAAAGAAATTTGGTATGCATAAATGTAGTCCATCACCTGCACCTATACTCAAGGGCGACAGATATGGGGATTTTCAATGCCCCAGGAACCAGTATGAGATCGATCAAATGAAAGCGGTTCCATATGCTTCAGCTGTCGGAAGCTTACAGTATGCTCAAGTGTGCACACGCCCTGACTTAGCATTTGTTACCGGGTTACTTGGCAGATTCCAGAGCAATCCTGGAATAGAACATTGGAAATTGATAAAGAAAGTCTTGCGTTATTTGCAAGGAACAAAAGGCCTCATGATGACATACAGAAGATCAGATTCACTCCATATAGTGGGGTATACAGATTCTGATTTTGCGGGAGATGATAGAAAGTCTACATCCGGATATGTATTCACTCTCGCTAAAGGAGCTATATCGTGGAAAAGCTCAAAACAAACCGTCACTACATCGTCCACAATGTATGCCGAGTTTGTAGCATGTTATGAGGCTACGGGGCAGGTGAACTGGCTAAAGAAGTTCATACCCGGTTTAAAAGTGGTTGACGACATCAATAGACCACTTAAGTTGTACTGCGATAATGAACCCGCAGTAACGTATGCCCACAACAATAAGTCAAGTGGTGCTGCCAAACACATTGACATAAAGTACTATGTTGTGAAAGATAAAGTTCGGCATCAAATTATAAGTCTTGAGCACATAAGTACCGCAAAGATGTTAGCGGATCCGCTTACTAAAGACTTACCACCCAACGTGTTCAGAGAACATGTAGCCGGCATGGGTTTAAGGGAAAGCCTATGATTCCTGGACTAAAAGATGGCCCAAAGATTAAAGTAACTGTTTCAGAACAGAGAGGTGTACTGTAACTGTTGAATCTATCGGCGATTGACCGTGACGATGAGACATGTTCTATGCACTAATCTGTGATGGAATGAGTAAAGTCAAAAGTAATTAAAGATAAAGTATAGATTGAGATCAAGGGGGAGAATGTTAGATTGATCTCGTCCATATGGCCCAACGGCCATATGGCACCCCTTGCTCGCGCCCTGATCGGGGGCGCCCAGCCCATAATGGCTGGTGGGCCCCTGTCGCCAGCGCCATATAAAGAGGTGGGGGCCGGGGCGGCACAACTCACGAGGTTGACCGTGCCGCCACCATCCCCACCGACAACCCTAGATCCGATCTTTGAGGGGGCGCTCCAGCGACGGGAACGACCACCGGCGCCTCTACCTCTTCTCCAGATCGCCGACGCCAGGGAGACCGCCGGCCACCCGCAGACGCCGCCTCCAGGCCTTTCCCGACGAACCCGCCATGGCCAACCCTTCCTCCTCTACGTCCGACGGTCAGTCTCCTTCTCTCCCTCTCGGTATCACTTGAACCCGTATAAGAACTCTCTAGATCTAAACCCCAGGAGACCCGTAGATAAACAAAGGTAACATTGATTTGCTTGGCATCTCCGTCGTAGTTCACCCACACTTGCATCGCCTTGCAGCTACTGAGTGGCAGACCTGTGAAGGCACCAGTGTTGTCGTCGTAGAAACCAGAGTGGCTGGGTTGCCACGAGCAGAGATTGTTGAGCCGTCTAGGGTGAGGTTGGCGACGCCGGCACCGGCGAAGCCAGAGTAGACAAAATGGTCATTGCCGGCACAGAAGGATGCATGGGTAAATATAAGACAGGTCAGGAGGAAGGTTAGAAGGAAGAACGTGGGCAGATGCCCCATCTGAACAATGATGGAGAAACAAGGTGTTTCTTGGGCGGAGAACAAGTGAACAACGAAGCAGAAACAAGGTGTTTCTTCGGCCGTACACAGTGGTTTACCTTGCATTCTGCTATGCAGTTCATATAAGGGTCTGTCTAGGGGGGATCCGAGTGTTTTTTTGTTGTTCAGAGCACTTATATTATTTTTTTTATGTATGTAATATTTTTCAGGGTCACGTCTCAATGTGATGTAGCTACATTCTCTTTTCTGTTTGCGTGTGTGTTCCTAAAAAAACTATTCTAGCTTATATTTTTTAAAAATAACAGTTCGAGATTATCCTATTCTTTCCCCAAATTTTCTTACGAAATCTTAACATTATGTGTCTTATGTTTGGTGAAGCCTACACAAAATATTTGTCTTCAGAGGCCGAACCTGTCTATCAATTGGGTACACATTATTTTGAGTGTAAATAGTATTCGTCTGTCCGATCCAAAATTACAAAAAAAGCATAAAAGTTTGTTCAACTCAACTGTCCACAAGAAAACAGATCGCTTGATTTGGAGTACATTACTCTTTGAAAAAGAACATAGTAAGACTGTAAAGAGGACTATGTCATCATCACTACTAGCAAGTTGAATGGAAGATTCCAAGAACGGATAATTAAGTAGCACGGTAGAGGTACTATCTAGAGATTAGATCTGAGTTCAATCGAAATGCTCTGGAGACTTTCTGCACTTGATGTTATCCTAAGTAGACTCACCAATTCTTGACCTACGCCATGTGACAACTGAAGCAGTTTATAAAAGAGCAAGTTGAACACACATGCGTTGACTTGTCCAGATAATGACCTGCAAGGAAAATAGAACATGAGTAGTTGTCAGCAAAGAAAACAATTTTGGTTTAAAAAAATTTTCAGACCCTTCTGAGAAATCCGAAATTCAGAAAATTTAGAATATTTTGGAAAAATTCGGTCGAAATATTAAAACATACAATTTGAATTCAAGAAATACAAATATATTCAAAAATTACCTAGCAAAATCCCGGTGGCAGCTGCATTTGTGCCCTCTCGCCCCTCCTTCCCGTGCCGGCGCCGCCTCCTACCCCTTCTCCCGTGCTGGCGATGGGAGTCACAATGGAATCGTGCAACTGAGAGATGGGAGTCGCGATGGAATTGCGAGAGACGGGGAGCCTTCAGGAGAGATGGGGCCTTCCGGAGTCGGGACTCAAATGGGCTGGAACAAAAACAAAACAAAACGGGTCAGATTTTGTAACCGGATTGGGCTTTTTTGGGGTGAACTGAAAAAACCGAATTTTGGCCAGAAATTGTAATCCCAAGTTGTCACAATACAAGTAATAACACTTGCTACAAGGTTTTAGGCATGTAGATTCCTCTCGCATTAGTACAAATGGCATGTTTTGTTAGACTATGTGGTTAGATCTAGAATATTTATGATGATGAATAATTGACAATGTTACTTATTGATATTACATGAGACGTGTGTTATGTGTGGGCTCATGTCGTCAAGTTAAAAAGAATTTATGCTGGGAAAAGATGTTGCTTTGGTCTTTACATGTGCAGGGTAACTCAGAGGCGATTGTGGTCTACAACGAGGACCCGGAGATAGTTTGGTGAAAAGTCATAATCTAGAGGGTCAAGGATGTAGGAGGAGACAGTCGTGCTTGAGTTGGGGAGCGTGGAGATCATAGATAGATGATGCATGTTGGAGTTACGGAGGTGCTGTCCGGAGGCTACGACACGTGATAATTTTGGGGTATCCAAAATTGGGTAGTGAAAAAGTTGAAAGATCCGTGTTACGAATGAGTTTCAGGTCCCTTATTTGTTGGAATTAGATAGAAACTCGTGGATTTAGGATAAGTCTAGGTTTTAGACCCTAGACTATAAATAGATACGGGGCTAAGGGCTAACTCCATGGGAAATAGGTGTAATTTTTGTGCTAGAGTTTGGATGATGCAAGGACATTTTGTAGCTAAAAATATGATCCAAGATCTAGACAACCCTTGTCAGTTTTCTATTCTTTTCCCTAGCCGCTGGTGCTATTCTGCCGCTGCATCAATCTATCACCATCACTATTTGCGTGCGTGCGAGGCAGCCGCTCCTGTGCGGGGAACTCCGCTCCTGTGCGGGTGTGTGCCGTGCGTCGACTGGTAGCTGTCCACTCGCATGGGCGTAGTGTGTGCGTGGTGGAGGCACGCTTTGGGAGGCCGGCAGGTGGCTCTGCTGGTTTTGGTTGGGAGTCCATCCGACAGTGAGAAGAAAATCGAGCTGTGACAAAGCTAAGGAATAAGAAGAAAATTCAACAGAGCAACATTGGAAATCGACATGTCTGGTTTTCTTCGGGTTGCTACATTAATGAAACATTGTAGATACAGCAAACAAGCATTGTAGCTATAGTACAATTACTGCAGCTACAGTACCTAGAGAGCGACAATTAATTTTTTTATTTTATTGCTGTCTTTTGTTTTCGTTGTTGTTTTTGCTATGTCGGCAGGTTGGACAATCAAAGATAGTAGATTGAGAAAAAAAACTTTCGCTGCGGATTATAATTATTCACCCTATCTGATTGCCATAGGCGATTCTACATATGGTATCAGAGCAGGTTGCAATGACATCAGATCGAGATCATTTTTCAAGTAAGCCACTATTTTTTATAGATCAGATTATATCTATAGAAAAATACGCATGGAGGTTTTTCTACAAGCACAAGGTAATACTATGTGGCAAAAAATTGAAAATCCACACGAAGTCCCTCCTGTTGTTATTACTGAAAATATTGCTGATGTTGAAGCTAATGCTAAGGGTAGAAATTTTTTGTTGCAAGGTTTAAGTAGAAACATGTTTGTCATAATTGCTCATAGTAAATCTGCTTATAAAATTTGGACTACTCGAGCTGATTATCATGAAGGTTCTAAGTCTGTTAAAATGGCCTGTCAGAACCTATTTGAAAAGAAGTGTTCTAAATTTGAGATGAAACCTAGAGAATCACTAGATACACTTTTTGAGCGCTTCAATAAAATTATTATTGATTTGCAATCTGTTGATGTCATATATTCTGATTCTAACAATGCTCATTAAATTTAAATGCTTTAGATATATCTGTTTGGAATGTGTCAGTCACTACGATTAATCATTCTGTTAATATGAAAATACTCACTTTTAATGATCTTTATTCTAAGATGAAACACATGAGATTGATATTTTGGCTAGGATAAATAAGACTAATTCTTTGTGTTTGGTGACTAATCAAGCTGACAGTTCATCTAATTCTTTATTGTTTTTTGTCTACATTGTGTTCTATTTCAGATGAATAGTTAGAGAAGATTCCAGAAGAGCAACTTGTACTCCTCTCCAATAGAGTGACCAATGCAATTAACAGCATCATATCAAGGCGGAGGGAAGGATGCTATGAATGTGGTTGCCAAATCACATCAAGATAAATTACCCCAATATGAGGAGCAAAGAGGTTAAGGATGATAAGGTACCAACTCATCGCTCTCAATTCAAGATTGATGTAAGCAAGAAGCGCAATTATTGTAGGGTGGTCAACAAAATAATTTCAGCACTTAATGAGATTGATTTAAGTGATAATAATTCTAGAAGCGACGATGAGGACAATGGCAAAAAGATAAAGGAGGTGGACTTCACAGGGATGTGTTTTATGGCAAACAATGAGGAGCTCAACAGCAATGATCTCTATAGTGATCCTGATGAGGTAAAACCTTTTTATACAGATTTTTCTCATGTTGTGCTTAGATTTATAGAGGAGCTTAAGAAGAATAAAAAAATAAAAATCATGATTTTGTTATTGAGAGCTTAAATTCTGAAATATATAAACTTAGAGTTTCTATTCCTGATAATGATTCTTGTGAGTCTTTCCAAATTTTACATTCTGAGTTAGAGAGTGCTATAAAAATTAATATATTAAACTTGGTTTAACTTAGTGATGTAACTACTAAAATTGATGAATTAAGATTGACTCATGACTCTTGTGATAAAAAGTTAAAACTTGCAAATGATGAAATAGAAAAGTTCAAGTTTAATTCTTCTACATGTTTAGAGCCAATTATTTCAAATACTCGGTCTAATTGTGAATTTCTAGAATATAAACTTAATTTATCTCAGGAATCAATTCAATAGATACTTTATCATGGTATATTTTTTTTGCTCTAACTATGTTAAACTTAGCACAAAAATAGAAGCATTGACTAGACAACTTAATGATTTTACTAAAATAGAAAGATTGACTCAGTCTATTGCTTCTAAGAATCTTGTTAATGAACTGTTATTTGCACAACTTGTCCCATTTTAGTTAAAAAATGAGTACCTTAAAGACACTTTAGAGAGATTTTTCTTTTGGCATAAAGAAATTTGAATATGATTCTACATAAGTCAAAACTGAGTGTCAAGAACATTGGTCTAGAGTTTAATACTGCTAATTATGTCAAGAATAATCCACCTACCGTTGTTAAGGTCATTGGAAGTGAGCTAATTAAAACAAAAAGTAAGCCTCATAAAGCTATGTTTAAATTTGTTGTTTTTGCATAAAGTTCATCGAATAATGCTTTAGGTGCTAGCTCATCATCTCAAAAGAATTCTGGTTATGTTAAATTTCATTGCACCTACTATGGAAGAGATGGGCACTTGCATGAATTCTGGTTAAGTTTGGTTCTAGTTTTGTTGGTGTTCCTCCACATCGTGTATCTCAGTATTGAATTCTTAGACCGTATTTCACTAACCCCAGTCAGAGTGAGTGGGAGTATGTCATCCAATGAGATTGTTCTGAGGAGTTCTTTTTGTATATCATTGTAAAGGTTTATTTTTATTTTTATAATTTATGAGAACCTGCATTATTATTTAAGTTAATAATCACGAAACATGTCATGATGTGTATTTTGAGCTTTCTTAATCACAATTTTACATGTGTCGCTTTGTAAGGCCATAATTAGCTTTTGTTAAATTTTGTCAACTTGAACAAACTATATGGCAACGCTGAATTATTTGGCTAAATTTTGATTAGAGTGATTACTTCTTAAGATGTGTCATGTTTAAATACCTAGTTAAATCTTGATTCTACATCAAGCCTAAGTTTGAGCCATTCTAGTTCCTTCTTGAATCACTTTTAGCTTTTCTAGAAATACGTGTAGCAAATTATGGTGAAATTGCTAATTGTATATGCATCTCAACAATTCTTTCTCACAAAACGGCTTGCTATTACACTAGGCATAAATTGGAGGGAGTTTTGTATGACCGAGATCATGAAACCTTAATCTTTTTGGCTTGGCATGATAAAAAAAAGTAAGGCTTGAAATGTTACAATTAATGAAATGTGAATCAAGTGGCTCAAAAAGGTTATTATAAATGTACTGAAATTTATTTAGGTTGAAGCTCAGGATGCCGTTGTAGATGGCTTCCAGTCTAGAACGTGCTTTACGAAGATAAGGCACAATCTAGTGTCAATAATAAAATGTTATGTGTTGAGTTATGTAAATCTATATTAAGCTTTTTGCTTCATTTTGGCACTTGTGGCTCACTTAGTGCTTTATTCTATGATCTAGATTTAAATATGTATTTTTTATGGCTATCTTCTTTAATTAGATCTGTAGCTCAACTAGTCATTTTGAGAATGTTTGCCATGTATATTAATTTGTTTAATCACATTATATGCTTCTTTTGGTCTGCTTTGTTCTATATGCATGGTTATGATCGGGCAAGCTTTATAAGAAAGACTTTGTACACATCAATTCAATTGGTTTAAATAATCTTTTAAGATTTCATGGTGTGTTTTTCAAAAATAAAAAAATAGATTAATAATTCTTGGATGTGAGTTAATGTGCTTTGCGGTATGCTTTGTGAGATTTGAGAGAGATTTGTGGCTTGTGGTTTAAAATATTTTTGCTTCAATTCTTCATTTATACCTATTTGAAGTAAGTTATGTTGAGGTGTTGTTAATGTATTCATCAATGGGAAGATTGTTAGACCATGTGGCTAGGTCTAGAATATTTGTGATGATGAATAATTGACAATGTTACTTATTAATGTTATTTGAGGCGTGTGGTATATGTGGACTCATGTCAGTCAAGTTGAAAAGAACTTGTATCGGAAAAAGATGTTGCTTTGGTCTTTACATGTGCAGGGTAACTCGGAGGCGATCGTAGTCTATGACGAGGACCAGGAGATGGCTTGGTGCAAAGTCACGATCTAGAGGGTCAAGGGTGCAGGAGGAGACAATCGTGCTTGAGTTGGGGAGCGTGGAGATCAAAGATGGATGATGCATGTTGGAGCTACGGAGGTGCGGTCCGAAGGCTACGACACTGGACAATTTGGGGTATCCAAAATTGGGTAGTGGAAAAGTTAAAAAATTCGTCTTACGAATCGATTTTGGGTCCCTTACTTGTTGGAATTAGATAGAAACTCCTGGGTTTAGGATAAGCCCAGGTTTTAGGCCATAGACAATAAATAGATATGGGGTTAAGGGCTAACTCCATGGGGAATGAGTGTAATTTTCGTGCTAGGGTTTGAGGGGTGCTAGGAGGGCACTTTGTAGCCAAAAATATAATCCAGCAATAAAGATTAGATCTAGCCAACCCTAGTCAGTTTTCTATGCTTTTTTCCCTGGTAGCTGTCCACTCGCTTGGGCGCAGTGTGTGCGTGGTGGAGGCGCGCTTCGGGAGGTGGCTCTGTTGGTTTTGGTCTGGGGTCATGATGTGTTTTTTAAAAACAAAAAAATAGATTAATGATTCTTGGATGCATGTTCTCTCTTTGCTGCTTGTTCATTTTGTCCCTTGATGTTTACACTGCCAAAAGGAGTGAGATTTGTGATATTTATGGCTCAAAATGTGCTTTTCGGTATGCTTTGCGAAAGATTTGAGAGAGATTTGTGGCTTATGGCTTAAAATGCTTTTTTTGGCTTCAGTTCTTCACTTAGACCTGTTTAAAATCATGTTATATAGAGGTGTTGTCAACGTATTCATCAATCGGAAGATTGTTTGAATATGTGGCTATGTCTAGAATATTTGTGATGATGAATAATTGATAATGTTACTTATTGATGTTATTTGAGACGTGTGTTGTGTGTGGACTCTTGTTGTTCAAGTTGGAAAGAACTTGTAATGTTACTTATTGATTTTATTTGAGACGTGTGTTTTGTGTGGACTCTTAATGTTACTTATTGATGTTATTTGAGTCATGTGTTGTGTGTGAACTAATGTCAGTCAAGTTGGAAAGAACTTGTATCAGAAAAATATGTTGCTTTGGTCTTTACATGTGCAGAGTAACTCGTAGGCGATTTTGGTCTACGATGAGGACCGAGAGACGGCTTGATGCAAAGTCATGATCTAGAGGGTTAAGGATGTTGGAGGAGACCGTTGTGCTCGAGTTGGGGCGCATGGAGATCAAAGATGGATGATACGTGTTAGAGCTATGGAGGTGCGATCCGGAGGCTACAACATGTGACAATTTTAGGGTGTCCAAAATAGGGTAGTAAAAAGTTGAAAAATCCGTGTTAGGAATGTGTTTCTGGTCGTTTATTTGTTGGAATTAGATAGGAACTCGTGTACTTAGGATAAGTCCAGGTTTTGAACCTTAGACTATAAATAGATATGGGGTTAGGCGCTATCTATACGGGGAAATATGTAATTTTCATGCTTGAGTTTAAAGGGTGTCACAAGGGCATTTTGTAGCCAAAAATATGATCTAGAAATAAAGATTAGATCTAGCGAACCTTGTCACATCAATCTATTGCCATCACAATTTGCGTGCGTGCGAGGCGGTCGCTCGGTGAGTAGGGTGCACTGCATCACACGTTCGCGCACGGGGAACTCCGCTCTGTGAGTGTGCACCACGTGGCTGCGTCGTGTCGCTTTGCCTGTGGCCGTGCACTAGCTGGCAGCTGTCCACTTACCTTTGCGTGCGGGGAACTCCGCTCCTGTGCGGGTGTGCGCCGTGCGTCGACTAGCAGCTGTCCACTCACATGGGCGAGTGTGTGCGTGGTGGAGGCACGCTTTGGGAGGCCGGCAGGTGGCTCTGCTAGTTTTTTGGGAGTCCATCCGACAGTGAGAAGAAAATCGAGTTGTGACAAAGCTAAGGAATAAGAAGAAAATTCAACAGAGCAACATTGGAAAGCGACATGTCTGGTTTTCTTCGGGTTGCTACAGTAATGAAACAATGTAGATACAGCAAACAAGCATTGTAGCTATAGTACAATTACTGTAGCTACAGTACCTAGAGAGCCACAATTAATTTTTTTATTTTATTGCTGTCTTTCGTTTTCGTTGTTGTTTTTGCTATGTCAGCAGGTTGGACAATCAAAAGATAGTAGATTGAGAAAAAAGCTTTCACTGCGGATTACAATTATTCACCCCGTCTGATTTCCATCGGCGATTCTACATATGGTATCAGAGCAGGTTACAATGACATCAAATCGAGATCATTTTTCAAGTAAGCCACCGTTTTTCGATAGATCAGATTATATCTATTTGAGGGAGTTCGTATGACCGAGATCATGAAACCTTAATCTTTTTGGCTTGGGATGACAAAAAAGTAAGGCTTGAGATGCTACAATTAATGAAATGTGAATCAAGTTGGCTCAAAAAGGTTATTATAAATGTACTGAAATTATTTTAGGTTGAAGCTCAGGAGACCGTTGTAGATGGCTTCAGTTCTTCAATTATACCTATTTGAAGTCAAGTTATATTGAGGTGTTGTTAATGTATTCATCAATGGGGAGATTGTTAGACCATGTGGCTAGGTCTAGAATATTTGTGATGATGAATAATTGACAATGTTACTTATTAATGTTATTTGAGGCGTGTGGTATATGTGGACTCATGTCAGTCAAGTTGAAAAGAACTTGTATCGGAAAAAGATGTTGCTTTGGTCTTTACATGTGCAGGGTAACTCGGAGGCGATCGTAGTCTATGACGAGGACTAGGAGATGGCTTGGTGCAAAGTCATGATCTAGAGGGTCAAGGGTGCAGGAGGAGACAATCATGCTTGAGTTGGGGAGTGTGGAGATCAAAGATGGATGATGCATGTTGGAGCTATGGAGGTACGGTCCAAAGGCTATGACATGGGACAATTTTGGGTATCCAAAATTGGGTAGTGGAAAAGTTGAAAAATCTATCTTACGAATGGATTTTGGGTCCCTTATTTGTTGGAATTAGATAGGAACTTGTGGGTTTAAGATAAGCCTAGGTTTTGGGCTCTAGACTATAAATAGATATGGGGTTATGGGCTAACTTCATGGGGAATAAGTGTAATTTTCGTGCTAGGTTTTGAGGGGTGCTAGGAGGGCACTTTGTAGCCAAAAATATATTCCAGCAATAAAGATTAGATCTAGCCAACCCTAGTCAGTTTTCTATTGTTTTTCCCTGGTAGCTGTCCAGTGTCCACTCGCTTAGGCATAGTGTGTGCGTGGTGGAGGCACGCTTCGGGAGGTGGCTCTGCTGGTTTCGGTCGGGAGTCCATCGGACAGTGAAAAGAAAACAAGCTTTGACGGAGCTGAGGATAGAGAAGAAAATTCAATAGAGCAACATTTGAAAGCGGCATGTTTGGTTTTGTTCGGGTTGCCATAGTAAAGAAACTCTGTAGCTACAATAAACTCTGTAGCCTAGTAAGGCCATAATTAGCTTTTATTAAATTTTGTCAATTTGAACAAACAATATGGCAAGGTTGAATTATTTGGCTAAGTTTTAATTAGGGTGATTACTTCTTGAGATGTGTCATGATTAAATACTTAGTTAAATCTTGATTCTACGTCGAGTATAAGTTTGAGCCATTTTAGTTACTTCTTGAATCACTTTTAGCTTTTCTAGAAATACGTGTGGAATATTATGGTGAAATTGCTAATTATATATGCATCTCAATAACTCTTTCTCACGAGATGACTTGCTATTACACTAGGCATGAATTGGATGGAGTTTTGTATAACCAAGATCATGAAACCTTAATCTTTTTGGCTTGGCATGCTTTACTGAGATAAGGCACAATCAAGTGTCAATAATAAAATGTTATGTGTTGAGTTATGTAAATATATGTTAAGCTTTGTGCTTTATTTTGACACTTCTGGCTCACGTAGTGCTTTATTCTATCACTTAGTGCTCATTTTGACACTTGTGGCTCACTACACCGGCGCTTGCTTCACCACACTAGGATCGACAAGAGGCAGAAGAAGTAATGGGACAAGATGATGAAGCAATAGGAGGAGACCCGTGACCTAGCAAGGTTAGCTGCCACCCGCAATGAGAAAGAAAGGGCTGCTATGGTCCGGGCAGAACAAGCCTAGCGTGCTACGAGGTCGGCTCCCCGCAATGATGCTACCCGTAGCAACAACCCTATCCCGAATGTTCTTACTGAGCGTTCGCCACAACACCCATCAGAGTGGGAGATGCCCCCCTTGTTGGTTCCGGGACCCATGCAAGTTCTTCAAGTCTAAGCACCGCCTCAGCCTAGGTATGCATTACTGGGGTTGCGCAAACTACTCCAGTGACTATCCCGACCGCCGTCTAGACACTACCCTTTATCGGCAGCCGGTAAGGACCAGGTGCACTATTTTTTCTCTACTTTTTCTCCTTCAAAGTATGCACTAACAACCTCTCTCGTGTATCCACCATCCCCAGAACCCACCCCTATGTGGCTACCACAAATGGATCGATCTTGAGATCCACCTAGAGGACCAGTGGGCCCTCGACTTTGAGGAGTGGAACGTCATAAGGTCTTGTGAGATTCAGGAGGAGCGTCGCAAGGACGAGCAAACCGAGCGTATACATCGGGAGACCAAATCTCATCTCGAGGCATGCATGCACAGGGAGCGCGAGGCGCTCGCGAGAGGAAACGCAAGAAAAAGAGGGAAATGGTGACCAAGACAAAAGAGACTGCCGAAGAGTTCAACACCAAGCTCGCAATGAAGGGAAAATAGCCTCGGTCCACGCAGTAGACCA
Organism: Dendrocalamus latiflorus; assembly: GCA_017311315.1. Lineage (NCBI taxonomy): Eukaryota > Viridiplantae > Streptophyta > Magnoliopsida > Poales > Poaceae > Dendrocalamus > Dendrocalamus latiflorus. The sequence goes on from CM029644.1 coordinate 2,262,756, forward strand.
TACAAGTAGTTGGGTTGGTTAGTCACATATGATGCTCTTTACTATGCGTGTAATCAAACCCTACACGCCATGTTACTCCCAACTATATTATGAAGTCTATTTTAATTCAGACAAGCTTATTTCCTCGTCTTTTTTGTATTCAATTATTCCTATAGCAAGTCATCTAACAACATTAACAAACCAGTTCTCTTCCATGTATGAATTCCCAGTAACATCACAATATCACTTACTCTCGTACTTACTGACAGTTCTTAAAAAACGTTTCACGAATTTTTTTCACTACAACAACATACAATGATCATAAACTCTTATTATGAATCCAACATATTATCTGCCAGTCATAATCTACGAAAATCACAAATGGATAACTCAAACTGTATTTTGCTTGCAGTGGCTGCACAGCTAAGCGACTACAATTGCAGTCACCTAGCCACTGGGCGACAGGCTCTAGTCACCCAAGCGTCGGGCGACTGGAGCCTGTCGCTCAACAGCTTACGGACAGCTTTCTTTGTCGTGTGACCGTTAGGCGATAGGCTCCAGTCGCCCGACGGTTAGGCGACTGGAGTCTATTTCTATAAAAAAATCTTTGTGCGGGTATATTTCTCTTAATTCAAATAAAAAATAGAATATTCATAAAAAAATTCAAAATAGGCTGGGATGACTACTTTAATTGGGCTTCTCGTTTCAGATAGGAAATGGAAGCTCTGTCAGGATTTACAATCCACAAGCTAGTGATTAAATACATCATCACAACTCAAGTCCACAACAAAGAACTAATTCAAGCCTCCATTTATACTTCAATCGGGATGTATATCCACCTGAGAATCCAACTTATCCTAGCAAGCACTTTTAATAACTTATACGGATTTAATTTTACAGTCAATCAAATACATCACATATGTACAAGTGAATATTGTGAGGCTCACTGCATGCCAAGAAAGCTAGCGCTTGTACACGAGACAGGACAGATTCTGAAAATGTTCATCTTCCAACTGAGATGTCGGGTGTCCTCGGGCCCAAGCTGGTCGCCGACCATGGATGCTGCACGGCGTAAGTGTCGAACCCTACGCTCTACGTTAGTATCAGCAAGCTGAAGCTCAAGTTCTCCGGCATCAACTCCGGCAGTGGCATGTCGCCGTCGAGGTACTGCATGACATGACGCATGATAGGCCTCGCGTCGGGGAATGGGTGCGAGCATAGCAGCCCAAGCCTTAGCACCAGGCATGCCTCATCGACATTGCAGCCATCTTGCAGCCTTGGATCCACCGTCTCGGTAAGCGACCCTCTCTGCCAATGCTGCAGGACCCAATCCACTAGCAATTCCGAGCCATGCTGCACGCTGTTGCTGATTGGCCTTCGCCCGCAGATGACCTCGAGAAGGAATGTGCCGAAGGCGAAGACATCTATGAGAGGGGATGCCTTTCCCGTGCGCGCCAGCTCCGGGGCTAGGTACCCCATGGTGCCAACTAGCTGTGTGCTCTGTGGGTCGCTGCCATGGTCGTACAATCTTGCGAGGCCAAAGTCACCTAAGCGCCCGTTCATCTCGCTGTCGAGGAGCACATTGCTCGCTTTGATATCTCGGTGGATGACAACTTGCTCCCACTTCTCATGGAGGTAGAATAAGCCAGCAGCTACGTCTTTGATGATTTGAAACCTCCGAGGCCAATCTAAAACAGACTTGCCCTCTTCACCATATAGATACTTATCAAGACTATCATTCGACATATAGTCATAGACCAAAAGGAGTTCACCTTTTCGTTGGCAATAACCGAATAACTGCACGAGGTTGCAGTGCCGAAGGTGACCAATGCTCACAATCTCATAGATGAACCCCTTCATCCCCTGGCTTGAACCGTGGGACACCTTCTTCACGGCGACCTCCAGTTTAGACGTCGGAAGCACTCCTTTGTACACCTTCCCAAACCCTCCCACGCCTAGTATGTGCTTATCCTTGAATCCTTCTGTCGCGTTGAATAGATCCTTGTACGAGAATTGGTGCGGCCCGTACTCGATTTCCCAATCTTCTCTTAGCTCAGTGTATCTCAGACGCCTCCGCACGAGAAGAATGACTGTAATGCATGTAGCCAAGATTAGTGCTGCAGTGGCAATTGGCAGTACAATCTCCAAGACCTGTGTTGTAGTCTTGTGTCCAGAGCGAGGCAGCTTGGGCAACTTGTCGATCTCAATGACCGGAGCAGGAGCGTCCATGCCAAAGCTCCAGCCGAGAACGTAGTGTTGCGCACTGGTTGCGCCGCCTGTCGAAGAAGAGAAACCGATGTATGCTTGATCTGTAAGCACTAATGAGAGGTTATATGCGATAGAGAGCAATGGCCTCGCAGGTTTGGCCATGGTAAGGGGAGCCATAGTCACATTGATTTGTGTGGTTTCTTGATCGTAATCGACCCATACATGCATCGCCTTCTGGCTGATGAGGGTCAAATTCTTGAACATGTCGTTCTTATCATCGTACACGGGGCTTCGGGTTAATTCATTCATGCATGCATATCCAGTCACTGGCATATTACCAAGAATTCATATCTAAGTAATGTCTCCTTTGTTCCATTGTTATCTTGTAACATTGTTTCAATCCTATGCTTCCCTGAATTCTGATTCCATTCTTCCGTGTGGGTTGCTCCAGCTGCGCAGGTTGGCTGGCAATGCAACCCAGTTTGTCTTCACCTTCACTGCTGGCAATCAGAATGCGGCTCCAATTCTTGCTCCAATTGCTACCGTACCCAAAGGGTACCGAGGCACGTCTCTACGTTTTGTCGACCCAAGAGTAGTGTAGTTTATCATGTCTTACCTTCCTGTTGTTATACATCCCACCACTTACCTTTTCTCGTTTCTGACCTTTCAGGGTTTTGTTACCTTGAATTTACACCTTGCTCTTGCATTGTTAACTCGGGAGCTAGTTTCTCCTTTTTTTTTGGGCATTTCACTTCTTTCAATAGCACTTTGTACCCATTAGTATCTTGGCGTATCCCGTGGTGGTGACCACTACTAATCGATCTTTGCTAACAATCTTACCATCTCAATGTTGCCCGAGAGTGGAAGGCCACAAGTTTCAGCTTTGACACAGTTGTGGCGCCCATTCAACCCTTGACCTGTTGTGAGCAGGGACTAGCTGTCTCTGGGTTCCTCTTTTGTCCATTGCTTGACTGCAATATTATTTCCTTCAGGATAATAGAGGGATCATTTATCAAGGCAAAAACGATGCCTTAATCTCTTATTCTTGGCCTCCTATTTCGATCATCGCTGGATGATCAAGTCGGGGTGCCTTCCCGCCATATTAGAGAAGTCTGTCATTGGAGGAATTCTTGATATCCTCTCTACAAAGCTATTAGGCCAGTCTTCAGTTAGAGCAGTTGAGTGAGCCATTGATATTATCCCTGGTCCCACGCCTATCGCCAAGGCTCCTTACTATCCTTTCCATGCTGAGTTAGAGAAGTTGAAGCGACCATAAGATGCCCTTCAGAGCAAAGACTTTATCTGATGCAATCCCTTAGAGTGAGCTTCCCAATCACTTATGTGGTTAAGAAAGATAGGAGTCTGCATTTGTGCATCGATTATCGAGCTCTCAAGGTGGTGACTATCAAGAACCATTACTCTTCACCTTGAATTGTTGATCTCTTTGACCAATTCAAGAGGTGCTAAGCTCTTTTCCCAAGATAGACTTGCAGTCCGGCTACCACCTAGTCTGGATCAAGACTTCCAAGATCTTGAAGATAGCTTCACGCTTTGGTTATGTCTCCTTGAGTTCCTAGTGACGGATTTTGGGTTGACCAATGCACCGACAGTATTTGTGGATCTGATGCATCAGGTATACCATAAGTACTTAGATCGGTTATCATCATCTTCATCGATGACATATTGATTTATTCTAGTATCGTGGGGGAGCATGAGCAGCATCTTCAGATTGTACACGATTCCCTACGGAAGCATCAACTTCTTGCTAAATTGAAGAAATGTGCTTTTGGCTTTCGTTTGTCAGTTTCCTTGTCTATGTCATCAGCAGCAAAGGCCTTCTGTGCATCCTTCTAACGTTGCTGCAGTGGTGGACTAGCCGGGATCCAGCATCATGGCAGAGATCCGTAGTTCTCAGGTTCCACCCGAGTGTTACGCCGTCTTGCCCAAGATTTCTCTTTTACTTCCAAGCCATTGACTAAATTGACTCCAAAAGGCGAGCAGTTTCTTTGGACGATGGAATGTGAGTCCAGCTTCCAGACCCTGATGGAGCGCCTTTTTCTGCTTCCATTCTTTCTTTGCCCTTTAGATTTGGCGCCATTATCTCTACGGAGAGTAGTGCGACATCTTCTCTAATCAAAAGAGCTTGACGTACCTTCTCACTCAGAAATAATTCAAATCGAGGCATGCCGTCTGTTAGGGTTAATCCAGAACTACGACTTCACTACCCATTACCATCTGGCAGAGCTATTGTGGTGGCTGACACCCTTAGCATTGAAGCAAAGCGATGGTGTTACAATTTTTCACATCAGTTCAGGAGGAGCTTAAGGATCTCCAAACCACCCTTGTTTTGCCTCCTCAGCATTATCTTGGAGAATCAGAACCTTCCTTCCCATTTGTTGTTACCTTGCTAGAAGCTCAAGCCTCAGGTTTAGAGACCTAATACTCTCGTGGAGAGGTGTTGCGGGCTAAATCTCATGGGCCGAACTTTCCTATCGATGGTAACAGGCTGTTACATTTTGATGACTACATTTAGGTGCCACCCGATTCATGAGTAAAGAGGAATATCCTTTGTGAAGCTCATAAAACTCCTTATTCTATTCATCCTAGAGAGACTAAGTTGTCCAAGGACCTTCAGCGGCAGTTTTGGAGGTCGGGAATGAAGAAGTACATAGCTAAGTTTGTATCTCAGTGTGCAGGGTGCCAGCTAGTGGAAACAGAGCACCGCAGTCCTGTCAAACTTTTGCAGCCATTGGGGGACTTCCAGTGGTAACGAGAAGTTATTGCTATGGACTTCTTTGTTGGATTTCCTGGGTCACCCCAGTGCTTAGACTATACTGGGTCATGATCGACCATCTCACCAAGATGGCTTTCTTTAGTCCAGTTAAAACTACCTACTCAGCCAGTAGTTCAGGGGCTACTCAAGAAGGGGGACAGCAACATCCTGCTCAAGAAGGGGGCAACAATATTGATGAACTTGGCTTTAGAACAATATTGTCGTGCCCAAGCAATACACAGATGGTACAGTGAGATATCCTCTCAATAAGCGTGCTTTCTATGCTAAGTCGACATCCTATGTTCAAGCTCTTGAGCAGCCTGAATGGAAGGAGGCAATGGATTGTGAGTTTGCTGCCTTACTAAAGAGTAAGACATGGCATCTTGTGCCACCTCAGAAAGGAAAGAACATTATAGATTGTAAGTGGGTTTATAAGTTCAAGCAAAAGTCTGATGGCACAGATACAAGGCCTGCCTTATTGCAAAGGGTTTCAAACATTAGTATGGTGTTGACTATGAAGAAACATTCAGCCCTATTGTAAAACCTACTACAATATGACTGATCTTGCCATTAGCAGTATCTCAAGAATGGCAACTTAAGCAAATTAATGTGCAAAATGCTTTTCTGCATGGTGTATTATAGGAAGAGATCTTGCTAATATCTGTGTCAAGGGAATTGTCTATCTCCATGCCATTCCTAAAACCATTATCCTGGATCGCGATACCAAGTTCATTTCACACTTCTGGAAGAGTTGCATCACAATCTGGGCACGAAGCTTAATTTCAGCACTGCATTTATCCTCAACCTGATGGTCAATCCGAGAGGGCGATTCGCATATGGGAGGACATGCGGTGTTCTTGTATCCTTGTATGGAAGGGTAGCTGGGAAAATCACTTACCTCTAGCAGAGTTCTACAATAATAGTTTTCACTCCAGTTTCGGTATGGCTCCTTTTGAGGCGCTCTATGGCCAACCTGGTCGCTCTCCCCTTCATTGGGATGAGATTGGAGAGAAAGAATTATTGGGGTCTCGGCAGGTCAGAGATTGGAGGTCTCAGGGGACCTACCCGTTAGGGCACGGCCAGTTCATATTCCGGACCATGCAGAGTGTCAACTACAATGCCGGACCATTTCTTATGTCAAGGTGTTGTGGTTCCATCAGATGAAACATGAAGCTACCTGGGGGTTGGAAGTCCCAGATGCGCGAGAATTGCCCAATCTCTTTACCTCAGGCTTCCTTATTAGGATTTCTCAATCTAATTAACCTACTCAAATTCCGTTTGTCCTACCTTCTGGAGCTAGTCGATTCGAGGCCGAATCTTCCTTTTAGGGGGGAGAGCTGTAGCACCCGGAAAAAAGAACCTAACCGATTTCCTTCTCTCTCCTATATCTAATATAACTGATATCTCTCCCCGTTGTCATCTCTTTCCTCTATCCATCTCTCCTTATCTTTTAACTCTCCTCAAACCCATCTCTCTCTTTCCTTCTCTCTCTCCTACCCATGCGTTCTGCTTGCGTGGTCGTTGGCAGCGCTCAGCCCGGCGGTGGCGCGGCCGCGTGCAGCCACACGCGCACGCGCAGCCATGGTGGCAGCGTTGGCGTGCGGAGTAACGACGGTGGCGTCCAGCAAGAGGCCGGCGTGGCGGCGGCGGCAGCGCGTGCGCGGCTGTGGTGCAGGCAGTTGTAGTCCCTTCTACTATTCTATCTTCACAATCACTTTATTCACCTCTGTTCATCTCGTAGGTTCACACTTAGTCTTTGAGGGAATGTTCGGATGGTTGCGCACTCCGGATCCTTCGTACATCGAATCCACCAAATGTATTCAAGGCAAGTACCTCGCGGCCGTAACCTTTACGTTTCGCATATCACGTGTTTCCAGAGTACCTGTCACCTTGCCATTGATTACTATTATCATATCACTAAAGTTACCTAATAATTGCCATATCGTTAAGTCACCTGGCTAATTGCTAAAGTTACCTGGCCATTATCATATCTCCAAAGTATATGGCTAGCATCATATCACTAAAGTTACCTGGTCATTAACATATCACTAATGTTTGTCTGGTTATTATCATATCGTTCATACTTGCCTAGTTTTAGACTTTTAATATTGTGTTCTTGCAACGATGTTATAAGCTAACTTGTTCACATGCTTTTAGGTTTATTAGAATGCTCGATTAATAACGTTCTAGAATTCATACCTTAAATGAGTGTTTGAGAATCTATGCTTAAATCGTTAATGGGGGTAGCATATGAATATGTTTAACTTAGGTTTAAATTATTGATGCTCTTTCGATGTTAGGGCTGCTATGTTTTAGTTTCTAATATTATGTTCCAATAATCGTATGATGTTGTATTTGAACCATGAAGGATGTATGTATTAAACCTGTTAATCTGACTAATAATCACTTATCGCATAATAAAACTTAATTGGTTGATAACCATGTGTGAGCTACAGTATAATACGTCTTAGGGTTGATTACTATATCACTATCATTTGATTATTATTCCACATCGCCTCATATCAAAAAATATGTCTTTCCATTTTTAACCCTAGCACATCTTTTCACTTCTCATAACTTTATTATAGCCTTATCCTCGCCATCTCTTAGTTACCTTAATTTTGTTCTATATAATCTGTCCATGATGTATCGGTTACCTTATCACCTAGTATCACCAATCATGTCTCTCTGGTCTCATTGTATTAAATCGTTACTCTCGTAACTTTACCTTAATTCATTCATGACTCCCTAATTATACCATGGATAATTCGCTAAATAAAGAACTAAGGGTTATCACGCCGGGATTACCCACATATAGGGGTCATTTCCACCCAACCCGGTAATGTACGGGGGGCGTACATTCTCGTTACACAGGATATTACACCCTGTTTGCGGTTATACAGTCGAGGACAAGGTTGTGCCTAGCTATTCTCGTATAACCGGGTATGTGGGATGAGCTCGCCGGCACCCTTGCTATAACTTGTTATTACTTGCTATAACTTGTCACATAACAACTATCTTTAATACACAATCTCCACGATATCCATCTTCCATTTATGACAGTATCTCCGATATCAGTTGTTCGTTGCTTTTATCTTGTACCCGTTGTTTACTTGTGATGCTTGTCCTTTATTTCACGTGGTTGCATTACTTGTCTTTACTCTTGTGTTGCGACCGTTGTTGGGTACTTGCTGAGATTTCTAAATCTCACACTTGCTCTTTTCAGTCTCAGGTAAAAGGCCTGTGGAGTGATAGCATCATGCATGGGTGGGAGCACTCGAGTTGTCAGCACCGTGGTTGCCACTGTTTTGTTATTTCATTCGTTCTTTATTTGGTTAGAATTGGACCGGTCCCATGTTTTAAATATTTATTCCAGCTTTCATTGGTTCTCTATTAAAGTGTTAATAAAGTTTAAACTCTTTGTGATTTATTTTGTTGTTCTTGTTTGTTCTTCACTTTGGCGATGACGTTCCATAGTGGTATCCCATATGGTTATGTGGGGTACTACATTAGTTCAACCATGTCAATTATGACCACACAGGTCTCGACCACGTCGATTCAACCATGCTGGTCTTCGATCACACAGATCTCGACCACGTCAGTTCTGGCCATCTTGGCTTGACCACGCTCGTCTTTGATCATATATACCATGACCATGTCGGATCCGACCATCTTGGTTCAATCACGCTGGTCCTTGATCATATAGATCTTAACTACATCAGTTTTGACCACACTGGTTTCGATCACACAGATTTCGACCACATCGGTTCTGACCACGTTGATTTCGACCACTTCGATCTTAGCCCACGTTGATCTTCGACCATATAGGTCATTGACCACGTCAATCTTCGACCTCGTCGATTCGACTATCTCAGCTTCGACCATGCTGGTTCCCAGCCACATTGATCTTTGACCACATTGGTTTGACCACAATAGTTCTCGACCACAAAGGTCTTCCGACCACCAATAGGCGAGGTAGCTCCGTGATTACAACGCCGGTAATTCTGACTAGTGGTAGTACCACAGAATACATTACGCTAGTTTTGATTTCCCTGAGAAGTGTATATACTTCAACAGATTTTGCAAAACACATTTGCAAGCAACAGTATCATGCACGCAAGGATTATCTATGATTCCTAACAAGTTGCAAAACACATTTGCACACTTTTGGAATCATGACACAAGTATTATATATATGAGCTTCAACCATTTGCAAAACACATTTGCAAATGTAACCCTCATACTACAAAGAATAGAAACATGGACTTCAAACACTTGCAAAACATATTTGCGATGTATAGTTTCATGTTATAAGGATTCAACACATGAGCCACAACTATTTACAAAACACATTCGCAAATACAAGTCTCATACCAAGGAGAGCTAGAGCAAGTGAGGTTGAGCTATCAACACATGATGAGACTCAAACAACTAGACATGACCTCTCTAAATAGCACGGCGACCTATACTAGCAATCCGGTCTTCCAACCTATACTAGCAATCCGGTCTTCCAACCAAACATCAAGACCGGTAAAATACTAGGAACACATCCATAGCACTAGCTAGCCATACCTTTACCTTGAGTCATAGTTTTGACAAGTATCAACTCATGATGTATCCTTTACTTGACCTCCATCAACATATGATGGGTCTTCACTTAACTTGATGATCAACACATGATCATCTCCTCTTAGACATGCATCAACTCATGATGCATGATGATCTTCAACATATGAAGTCATCCTAAATTTTTCTCATTTGTGGAACCTAACATATTCATCCAACTCATAAAAAATGTTAGTCTATAAAACAGTTATCATCAATTACCAAATTTCATCATTAACACATAATGGAGAGACTAGATTCTGCAATCTTCCTTTTTTGGTAATTCATGACAATCTCAACAAATAATGAGATGAAAATTGAATTGTGAGTATACAACATGTACACGACAATTGTATACTCTAGAATAACCTTTCAAAGCAAAGCTTACTCATCCGGTTGTCGTTAATCATCCAACCATCAACACATAATGAAGAAACTAGATGACAACCCGATTATGAGTATATATGAACTACACAAGCTATATATACTCAAGAGATATATTTCAAAGTAAAGATCCTTAATATGTGGAAATGGAATATGGATTAATACTAATAAAACCTCAAAATATGGAGTGCCTCCCTAAATATGTGTATACAAGAATATATTATAAAAACATATGTACATATTCAAATTTTACTTATTTGGTGAAGTTCATTCTATATTTTGGATCCGAGGAATGCAATAAGATAAGAATATGATATTGAATACATACCACTTATGTTTTTCACCTTTTCATCCAAACGAGACTAAGCGATATCATAATCAATAAACATATCAGTCTCACAAATGTATTTATCATTATCACCAAAATCATGCGTTGATCATCAAGTTAAGTGAAGACCCATCATGTGTTGATGGAGGTCAAGTAAAGGATGCATCATGAGTTGATACATGTCAAGACTATGACTCAAGACAAAGGTATAGCTAGCTAGGGCTATGGATGTGTTCCAGTCTTTTACAGATCTTGATGTTTGGTTGAAAAACCGGATTGCTAATATAAGTTACCGTACTACTAAGATGGGTCATATCTAGTTGTTTGAGTCTCATCATGTGTTGATAACTCAACCTCACTTACTCTAGCTCTGGTATGAGATTTGTATTTGCGAATGTGTTTTGAAAAATAGTTGTGGCTCATGTGCTAAATCCTTATAACATGGGACTATACATCGCAAATATGTTTTGCAAGTGTTTGAAGTCCATGTTTCTATTCTTTGTAGTATGAGGGTTACATTTGCAAATGTGTTTTGCAAATGGTTTAAGCTCATATATATAATGCGTGTGTCATGATTCCAAAAGTGTGCAAATGTGTTTTGCAACTTGTTAGGAATCATAGATAATCCTTGCGTGCATGACACTGTTGCTTGCAAATGTGTTTTGCAAAATCTGTTGAAGTATATGCACTTCTCAGGGAAATCAAAACTAGCGTAGTGTATTCTGCGGTACTACCGCTAGTCAGAATTACCGGAATTGTAATCACGAAACTACCTCGCTTGTTGGTAGTGGAAGAACTTTGTGGTCGAGAACCATTGTGGTCAAAGATCAATGTGGCTGAGAACCAGCATCGTCGAAGTTGACGTAGTCGAACCGACGAGGTCGAAGATTGACGTGGTCAATGACCTGTGTTGTCGAAGATCGACGTGGGCTAAGATCAAAGTGGTCAAAATCAAAGTGGTCAGAACTGATGTAGTCGAGATCTATGTGATCGAAACCAATGTGGTCGAAATTGACGTGGTTAAGATCTATGTGATCAAGGACCAGCGTGGTCGAACCAAGATGGTCGGATCCGACATGGTCAAGATCTGTGTGATCAAAGATGAGCGTGGTCGAACCAAGATGGTCAGAACTGACGTGGTCGAGATCTGTGTGATCGAAGACCAGCGTGGTTGAATCAACGTGGTCGAGACCTATGTGGTCATAATTGACATGGTTGAACTAACGTGATTGATACAACGTGGTTGAAGATCGACGTGGTGATTGGAGATCTGCGTGATTGAAGATTGCCATGGTCGAAAATCGATATGGTCGACGTGGTCGAGACCTGAGTAGTTGAAACCAATATGGTCGGTACCAGTGTAGTCAAAGACCTGTGTGGTTGATCCGAACAACGTGGTCGAAGACCAGCATGGTCGGAAACCAGCGCAGTCGGAGACCTGTGTGGTCGATCCGGATAACGTGGTCGAAGACCAGCGTGGTTAGAGATCAGCGTAATCGGAAACATGTATGGTCGAATCGAACAACGTGGTCAGAGACCTGAGTGGTCGAACCATCTGACGTGATCAGGGACTAGTGAAGTCGACGATCGGTACTTTCGACCAGCTCTGTGTGAGCGGTCGATCGGCTCTAAACACCACGGTAAAAACAACCGTATCAATTATGGTTTGTTTTGTTATGCTCAATTTACATTTATAAAATTAAATTGATTGATTGTTATCGTAGGATTGCAAACCTTGACATATGTTTAGCTTGTTGGTACACTTAGGTGAACTTGGTTAATTTATGTGATATTTGTACTAAAATTTTTGAGTTAAGTTTCCATATTATTTACTTAGTTTAGCCAAATAAAAATTGATAATTAATTAGAGAAGATTATTTTTGACCGCCTATTCACCCACTCTAGTCGGCCTCCTTGATCCAACAACGTATACCCCTTGTAAGCCGCACGATAAAATATGCACTATAAGTTATCTACATATGTAATACACTAAGAATATTCTATAACTTCTCCTCTATATAGTGACTTTGGTGATTGTGCATCCGTAGTTTTTTCTCACAAAGGTTTTCCACGTTATCAACATCTCCTGCTTCTTTGATTATCTTGCCATACGTTTTATAACATGAGCAGGCACCAATCACGCACACACACGCCGCAATCGAATATCGTAAGGACACAGCGTGAATGATAACTACGAGTCTGAATTGCAGGGACGATCAGGGGAACAAAGTACCATTTGGGTGGAAGACCTCGCAGGTGAAGCGCGCGCGGGGTGGCTTCTCCTGGTAGCTGTTCAGGCATGCCAGCCTCAGCCCGAACGCCCCACCTGCACCCAGGCCAGCAAGCACATCAAGCACATCAAGATCGTCACCTTGTCTCGTCGGGGCCGAACACGGTGGCGCTCCATACGAAGAGGTCGCCGCCGGACACCGGGCTGGCGCTGCAACCCCGGGTTGAGCAAGAATGAAGAATTAATGGTGGGGGAGGATCGGGAAATGGATCGATGAATTAATGGTTCGGGAGGGCCGCGTGCCTCGGGGGGCTCGTTGCGGATGGCCTTGAGGTCGGCCATGAGGCGGAGCACGGCCGTCGACGATGAGGACGAGGAAGCCGCCGCCATGGGATGGGACGCGAAACCCTAGCCTTAGGTTGTCGAGGAAGGAATGGACGTGGACGTGACAGTGTGATTAGTGGCTAATCCGCTGGTTTAAGTGGGGGATTAGGACAGGGCCTCGCTTGCTCGTGTTCGTGGGGATTTACCTCATGGGCCTCGCTCCTGATGGCCCATCTCACTATCTCAGTGACTGAAATGTGGGCCGTTACAACTTGGAAAAGCGTCTAAACGTTTACCTGGGCCGGAAGCTAATGGGCTCAAATGGTGCACGATCTCATTGGCTTATTTACTTGGAACCAAGTAATCACTTTGTGAAGTTCAAGACCAAGTTATTGGTTGATTGGTTCCTCCAATCGATAGGGATGCTTAAATAATATCATAAATACAAATAGAGAATAGAGATTTTTTCCCAAATAAATCACATCCTTACCGATCAATATAAATGATAGTTCATTCAAATGACAAAATAATATATTATTTAAAAGTTCGTAAACGTAGAAATAATACAATCATCTTTATAATTGTCTCTAGAGCATAAGACTGTCGTCTCCTCTAAAAAAAGTTACTAGTTCCATTTAAAAAACTATTTTAGTTCAAACAATTCGAAAAAAGAGCAGAAACAGACCACACGAAGATTTCCGGGGATGCTATTTATGTTGCAAGTAAATATTGTTGTGATAATAAATCATCATGTAATGTCGCATTGGATCAACTCGGCAAGCTTGCACTTACACAAGCTGCAATACATGTATCGGCCGCCACCGTCAATGTCAACTTCCACCTTGGCCGAGATCACCACCAGACGTGGCTCCGGCGCTCGTCACCGACGACAAAGGCAAACACGGCATGACGTACGAGTCGAACCCTTCGCTCTGCATGAGCGCCGCCGTGCTGAAGTACTTCAGCTCCGTGGGTGCCAACTCCGGCAGCGGCACGTCACCGTCGAGGTACTGCATGGCTTGTCGCATGGTAGGCCTTTTGCGGGCAGTCGGGTGTGAGCACAAAAGCCCTAGCTTTAGCACCAAGCATGCCTCGTAGGCATTGTAGTTGCCATGGAGCCTCGTGTCCACCGTCTTAGCTAGTAATCTGTTCTGCAAGTGCTCAATGACCCAATCGACTAGCATTTGCTGGTTATCTTGCGCCTTGTTGTTGATTGGCCTTCGCCCACAGGTGACTTCGAGCAGGAATATGCCGAAGGCAAATATGTCGGTGAGCGGCGATGCCTTGCCCGTGAATACTAGCTCAGGGGCCAGGTATCCCATTGTGCCAACTAGGTGTGTGGTCTGCGGGTCTGTGCCATGGTCGTACAACCTTGATAGGCCAAAGTCACCTAGCCGTCCATTCATTTCACTGTCAAGAAGCACGTTGCTTGCCTTAATGTCTCGATGGATTACAACCTTTTCCCACCTCTCATGGAGGTAGAGTAAGCCAGTAGCGACGCCTTTGATGATATGGAATCTCTGTGCCCAGTCCAACGTAGGCTCACTGTCTCCACAATGCAAGTACTTATCGAGGCTACCGTTCGACATGTAGTCATAGACCAAAAGGAGTTCACCTTTCCTCCTGCAATAACCGAGTAACTGCACAAGGTTGCGATGTCGAAGCCGGCCGATGCTAACAACCTCAGCAATGAACTCCTTCATTCCTTGCCTCGACTCATGGGACACCCTCTTCACAGCGACCTCTAATCTAGACACAGGAAGCACCCCTCTGTACACCTTCCCAAATCCTCCGGCACCTAGCAGGCGCTTATTGCTGAATCCTTCAGTAGAATCAAACAAATCCTTGTACGAGAAACGGTGTGGCCCAAACTCAACCTCCCAGTCTTCCCGGAGCTCAGCATACCTCCATCGCCTCCGCACAAACAGAGCGAGGACGACTGCGACAACAGAGATGAATACCGCAGTTGCCACTGGCAACATGATCTCCAGGACCATGGGATGGCTAGCCTTGGCGCCAAGACGTGGAAGCTTTGGCAGCTTGGCGATGTCGATGTTTGGAGCAGGACCATTCATCCCGAAGCTCCAGCCAAGCACACAGTGCCGTGTGTTGGATGCAGCACCAGTTGCGGCCGAGAAGCCAATGTATGCTGGATCGGCGAGCATTGTTGAGAGGTTGTAGGTGACTGACATCAGTGGCCTCACGGGTTTGTCCACTTTGAGGGGAGCCAAGGTGATGTTGATTTGTGTTGCCTCCCCATCGTAGTCGACCCACACTTGCATCACCTCATGGCTAACAAGGCCCAAGTTCCTGAAGACGCCACTCTTATCTTCGTAGAAGCCAGCGTGTTTGGATTTCGAAGAATGGAGACTGTTGATGCCGACGCCGACATGGTTGTCATCCATGTCCATGAACTCCTTGTTTTGGATGGTGTCGAGCTCGACGGCAAAGACATGGTTGCTTGCGTTGCCATTGTTGTGGTCGTTGAGGAGGCCCAAGTACTGGGCCGGCAACGCATCGGAGAAATTATTGCTTGCCGCTACAAGGAAGGCCATACCGTCGGAACTCCGGTTGGTGTACTCCGAGAGGATGCTGAACACGAATGAGACTGAGAAAGACTGCACCGTGCCATTGGGCGACTTGCGGAAGTGCAGCGGAGTTGGGTAGAATGCATGGCCTTTGGTATTACCAGCGCCGCTGGTGAGCTCGAGGAGCCCGTTCGGTGTGATCGCTGCGGCGCCGTCGAGGGTGAGGTTGGCGGCGTTGAAGCCGGAGAAGACAAATTGGTCGTCACTGGCGGCGGTGAAGGATGCAAGGTTAAGGCAAAGGAAGAGAAGTAGGCGTGTGTTTTTCATGGCACGCAATGGAATGGGCTTCTAACAAAAAGCGACTAACTAGATGCAAGAACGAGGCATTTCACAGGCCATGCATGTACTGTGAACTCTGGTTTGAGCTGCAGAGAAGATAGCTTGGCATATATGGCATATTATGAGCAGTACCTTTATGCTTTGCTCCCTAATAAAAGTAGTACTAACCTCAAAACAAATGAAGAGGTAAATAATATTTATCCATTATTATTAGATTTTTTTTACAATTTTTTGTATTTTGTTCCCTTATTGTTTTGCATTGCTGTGATGATATAACCAGTTTCTTTTTTATTTTTTAAATTAAATTACATAGAAAAAGATACCAGTTGCTACGGGGTCAACTGGCTGCCCTGTTAGCGCAATGGCCTTCCCCTAAAGCGAAAGAGTTGATGGATGGAGTCTAAAAATGATTATAAGAAGAAGACTTACAAATGGAGCATCTTACAAACGTCGTTTGGCTAGAAAGCGTCGTCAAGTTGCTCCTTTTATTTTTGTTCTGTAATGGTGGGCGACGTACTGTGTCTGTGGTTATCTGTTTTCGCACGGAAGGCAAAGCCCGGAGATGCAAAGTCATCTCCTTAGTCCAAAAAAATGTTTATCTTAACTTTCCATATGGAAATAATTAATACATATTTGGACTCAGGCCGGCGTGACGAATCATGACCATGAAGTCTTCTTCAGAGATATGGACACACGCGAACCATTCTAGCCTCCAAGTCTTCTTATTTGAATCATACCAGTCCCAATTTTTCAGACGCTTCATAAATACGATATGTACCTGTCCCAATCTTTCAGATGCTTCATAAATTCGACATGTGTCATGCCAGACTTTGGTTTCAGGTCTCGTCAACTCCTTAATATAATAAATTGGGGGATGACTCGCGTACTCAAAAAAATAGCAATTGCGTTCTAGAAAAAAGGAAAACTTGCAACTGCACACAAAATACATACTAAAAGTGATATAGCGTATTGGTTTCCTTCACAGGAATTTTGGACGTTTATAGCACTATATACCCTAAAAATTCTAAATGTAGTCCCCTACGCACAAAAATTTCATTTCTGGCCACCTTTGCGACCGTGGGACCGTGGGACGCTGACACGTGGCAGTCGTGCGATCCCAGACCGCACGATTGCACTGTAGCACGAGAGACATGTGCTCGGGTCCCGCACAATTGCACTGTAGCTGAGACGTGCGGTACCCGAGCGCACGATTAAGCGGCTGTTTTTTTGTTGCACTGTTTTTTCAGCTACAGTGCAATCGTGCTGTCCCCGAGCGCATGTCTCTCGTGCTACAGTGCAACCGTGCGGTCCGGGACCACACGACTACCACGTGTCAGCATCCCACGGTTCCGCGGTCGCAAAAGGGGCTAGAAATAGAATTTTTGTACTTAGGAAGCTACATTTGGAATTTTTAAGATATACAGTGCTATAAATGTCAAAAACTCCCTTCACACCCAAAAGTGATATAGTAAAACTATCTAGTTGTGTTATCAAGTGAACTTTTTATTTTAAAAAAATAGGGGTAGGAGCTCTGCATTCACTTAAGATTAAGACAGGAGATGTGCATTAGATCGAACCTAAGGTTCGAATTATAGCACCTCACATACCAATATGAGATACTACTATAGAACATTATCGCCAAATTAAGAAATAAATGAGAACAACATTGAAAATCACAAAGAAATTAAAATTTTAAGAGAGAACTAACGGAAACTGAAATAAATATTTGAAATATGGGACCGATCCACTTCTAACCAAATAAAAGCAAAGGAAACAACAAAATAGTGGCAAGCCAGGGTGCTAAAAACTTGAGTGCTCCCACCCTCGCATGATGCTATCACTCCACTGGCCTTTTACCTGAGAATGAAAAGAGCAAGCGTGATATTTGAAAATCTCGGCAAATACCCAACAACGGTCGCAACACGGTGAGTAAAGGATAGGTAATGCAAGTAAGAGGTGTAAAGGGTAAGCAATATAAGCAAGTAATTGACATAGGTTAATTGCAATAAAATCAGGTTATCGGAAACACTGATAAATGTTAGAGATAGAGGTGACAGGATCAATGGAATTAAAGGTAATCGTTATTTAGCATGTTATGATAATAACACTAGCGATTACTCTCACATATTTCAAAACTCACTTGCAAAACTAGAGGACGGCCGGTCTGAATGCTCATGCGGAGCCAGTAAGACCGATCTAGCCACCTGTCTGACTGCTCAGTCGAGCTAGTTAGACTGATTTCACTGGCGGATCTAACCGTTCAGCCAAGTCGGTCAGACCGCCAGAAGTTGAACAACAGATAGAATATTCAATCATTCTGTGGGACCGAAGATGGCAACAGAGGGGTCAATCATACCTTAAAAATTTTTTCTTGAGTATTACCAATCTTTTACTCCAATAACTGCAAAGTTATAAAGATTAGGATAGAAATCCAACACAAAAACTAGTGAAATAAGGAATTAAACTCTCGGGGAAATCAGCAAAAATTGGTACTACTGCTACAATACTCGCGGTACTACCGGTTGTTAAGTAATCACGGTACTACCACTACAGTACTTGCAGTACTACTGCTGCTACAATAAAATTAGGGTGAACAGTAAAATTGGTACTATTTTAAAATAAAGAATACATATAACTTTTGATCCATGGGTCCAAATAACATGAAACTTAGCATGCACCTTCTCTAGGATGTTAGGAATATATTCCAATCAACGATCAAGAGAATCGTTGCCAAAGTTTTAACCTTTTTTGGTTTGAAGGAAAAGTGCACCAAAAAAAAGGTGAATACAATTTGCTCGTGGGTTGATGATGACACCCACATGTCATAGAAAACTAGATCTCCGAAGAAATCACTCTAAAAACTTTTGATCATGAAATCACTCGTTGAGACCACAACCAAGCAAAACCGGGTTTCTTCATGAACTTGCTATCAAAGTGCTTAGATGATTGGAGATTTATTTCAAGAGGTTATCTCCATCTCATTCATGTCGTTGGCACAACAAGATCAAAGTAAGTGAGATTAAGAGATCAAAACTAACCAAATAAAGAACAAATCAATCAAGACAAGATAAATCCATAGAGATGCACAAATATTGATGTATTGCTTACTTGAGGAGATAAGTTTTATAGCTACTTCACCTTGAAGGACAGAGAGCATACACAGCTCTCAACTCTCAAATCCTAACCCTAAATATAAGAATACAAGATAGATAGATTAGATGGTTAATCCAAGTTTCCATACCAATCCCTTTATATAGGTGAGCTAACCAATCACACCTAGCTCTTAGTGGATACTATTCACTTAGCATAATAGAAAAACCCGATAACCCAACACACACGGGTTTTACTCACACATGTTCACTTATGCATGTTTTTCAAAGTGCATACATCTGAACCTGCTATGTCCTTAGACTTGATCCATCTTAATCAAATCAGTTTCTCGTTAACCTAAACCGCTCTTTCAAACGCCATGGTTTTGATCCAAGATAATTTTTGGTATTTTGGCCAAACTACCAAAATACTTTTTCTTGACTCGGTCTTCATCTTTCATTGCAAGCAATCGTCATGCTTGCCACGTGTAGGTTTAGCATTGTCTTACCACAGTCGACAAGTCTCTCTCATTCTGGTTCTACTGGACCACGTCTCACTTGGACCGACCAAGCCACATGGTACAAACCCGTCGTTCGAACTCGCCTTCAACATTTCTTACCTTTCACGTGCCGTATTTGAGCTCACTATCTCACCCGACATACTTGATCGTTCTGAGCCTCCGCTCCTTTTTGAGCGTAGCTCCGATCCTCGCCACTGACTATGGTGACTCTAAACATCTCTACACATCTAAAGATAAATGAATTATTTTTTGGATATAAATTTTTTATAACTTAACTTACATTAACTAAAATATATACCATATAATCTTAATGCAACGACCATGAAGTCCTCTTCAGAGATATGGACACGCGAACCATTCTACCCTCCAATTCTTCTTTTTTGAATCTCAATAGGTCGTACCAGTGCCAATCTTAATACGATATGTACCAGTCCCAACTTTCAGACGTGTCATGCCAGACTTTGGTATCAGTTCCCACCACGATCCCGTCAGCTCCATGGATAATAAATTGGGGGATGACTCGCATACTAAAAAATAGAAATTGCGTTCTAGAAGAAAAACTAGCAATTGCACACAAAATATACCCTAAGAGTTTGTTTATATAGCTTTTTTGTCATTTAAATAGTAATGGCTTATAGATAAACTTATAAAGAGACACTTATATATATAATTTTAGTCGATATAAATTAAGTTGATGTAATATATACTATAATTAACTAGTAGATCCCGTCTTAAAAAGATACTTCATTTGAAAATTAGGTGCTATTGAAAAATATTTTTAGAAGGTAATTTGAATATGGCCTAAATGTATATACTGTACTGGTTTTCCTTCACACCCAATTATATATGTATAGTTGTCCAACGTTATAGTATACTAGTATAATTTGCTCGTTAATTGGGCTAAAGATCACCAGCTAATTATTATTTCAGTTTTACAAACTATAAGGGTACATTTTTAAACATAAGTTAAATTTTCTAGCCGCTAATTATTATTTGGTCGGCAGGAGCGTGAGACCACATCGCTGCCACTCGACTATTGACAGTTCCTCTCGTGGATTATTATTGGATCATGTGGTTTGCATTACGGATTAGAGAGACTTAAAAAAAAAGAGGTAGCTAAGATCGACATTGAGTATTTGTCCAACACAAATGGCAATACCCGCCCACACAAGAAGCAAACTTCGTAAGAAATAAGGGGTATCCATATCTAACTGCACTGATAATTTATTCTCAGGGCACCCAATGGATGGGTGTGTGTGTATATATACAGGGGCACCATGCTACATAACTGAGACTTTTCATATATGATTGAGGCTTTCTATTCATAATTAAGACTTTCCATTTTGATATATTATATATAGCAAGCGCTCAATAACTTGAAAGACCACACTTCATCTTCCACCTGAGAGATCGGACACTGTGCCAAAGCTCCTCGTCTCCAGTGACGGAAACGACATAAATGAGTCGGGAGCTCTATTCTGCATCAAGTTCAACATACCAAAACCTGGGTGTGTTGAAATTGTTTCTGGTAGTGGCATGTCTCCATTGAGATATTTCATCACTTGCCGCATGTTGGGCCTTGAATTGGCAGATGGATGCGAGCATAGTAATCCAAGTTTTAGTACTAAACTTGCTTCGTCAACATCATAGGCACCATGGAGCTTGATATCAACAGTGTCAGTGAGTGATCCTTTGTGCCAATGCTCAAGTACCCAATCAACCAACGTCAGATGGATGCCTTGCGCATTTTGCTTGATAGGAATCTGTCCACATGTGACCTCAAGGGTTAACATGCCAAAAGAATATACATCAGCAAGTGGGGTTGCCTTGCCAGTCAATGCTAGCTCTGGAGCTAGGTATCCTATTGTGCCAACCACATGCGTGGTTTGTGGATCGGCTCCATGATCATATAACTTGGAAAGGCCAAAATCACCTAGTTTTCCATTCATTTTGTTGTCGAGGAGCACATTACTTGGCTTCACATCTCGGTGGACCACAACTTTCTCCCACTCTTCATGGAGGTGAAGCAAACCCGACGCGATGTCTTTGATGATGTGAAATCTTTGAGCCCAATCCAAAGTTGGCTTACCCTCTTTGCAATGCAAATACTTGTCGAGGCTTCCATTTGGCATATAGTCATACACTAAAAGCAATTCACCTTTACGACGGCAGTACCCGAGCAAGCGCACGAGATTGCGGTGTTGGAGGTGGCCTATGCTAACAATCTCCGCGATAAATTGCTTCATGCTTTGCTTCGAGTCATGTGATATCCTCTTCACAGCAATCTCCTGTTTAGACACTGGAAGCATTCCTTTGTATACCCTACCAAACCCTCCTGTACCTAGCAAATTCTTGTTTTGAAATCCTCCTGTGGCACGGAACAAGTCCTTGTATGAGAAGCGTTGTGGCCCGAACTCGATCTCCCAGTCTTCCTTCAGC
The DNA here is from genome assembly GCA_017311315.1 of Dendrocalamus latiflorus. Taxonomy (NCBI): domain Eukaryota; kingdom Viridiplantae; phylum Streptophyta; class Magnoliopsida; order Poales; family Poaceae; genus Dendrocalamus; species Dendrocalamus latiflorus. Next base: position 2,284,503 of record CM029644.1, read on the forward strand.
TCAGCATACCTCATGTGCCTCCGCACAAGTAGAAAAATAGCAATGCCCATAGCCATAAGGAATACAGCAGTTGCTATTGGCAAGATGATTTCCAATACCTTGGATATATCAGGCTTCAGGCGAACTTGAGGCAGCTTTGGCAATTTGTCAATGTCGATGGCTGGAGCAGGGCCATTCATCCTGAAGCTCCACCCAAGCAAGTAGTGTTGCGCACTGATTGAGCCGCCTGTCGAAGAAGAGAAACCGATGTATGCTTGATCTGTAAGCACTAATGAGAGGTTATATGCGACAGAGAGCAATGGCCTCACAGGTTTGGCCATGTTAAGGGGAGCCATGGTCACATTGATTTGTGTGGTTTCTCGGTCGTAATCGACCCATACATGCATCGCCTTCTGGCTGATGAGGGTCAAATTCTTGAACATGTCGTTCCTATCGTCGTAGTAGCCGGCGGCGTAGGCTTTCACAGAGGTGAGGCTATTGATGTCAATTCCGACGTGGTTGTCGTTGATGTCATGGAAATCAATGTTTTGGACGGTGTCGAGCTCGACTGCAAAGATGTGGCTATTTGTGTTGCTGTTTGTCTGGTCATTGAAAAGGCCAAGGTATTGGGTTGAGAACGCTGATGAGAAGTCCTTGGTCGGTGCAACGAAGAAGGAGAGGCCATGGCCACTCAAGTCGGGGTAGGCAAGGACGATGCCGAACACGAAAGAGACGGAGAAGGAATGGACTGTGTCGTTAGGAAACTTGCGGAAGTGCAGCGGTGTCGGGTAGAAGGCGTGGCCTTTCAGCCGGACGGCGTCGTAGGTCAGCTCAACTAGGCCATTTGGAGTGACTCTGGCCGCGCCATCGAGCGTGAGGTTGGCACCAGCGAAGCCGGCGTAGATGAACTGGTGATCATCACCGGTGGCGATGGCTTCCAGGTTAAGGCCAAGGAAGAGGAGCGGCAGCAGCAAGGACATGGACTTCATGGCAGAAGGCAGATATGACTGTAAGCTCAATTTAGCTAGCAGGCAGTGTATTGAGCTGGTGGTTGCACTGCATTTGATCGGCATGTGGTTTATAATTGTATTGCAATGGAGTGATGGAGCTAGGCAAGTTATTGCCTAAGCATGCATCGTCGCCGGAATTGAGTCATCGGCATGTGGCGCACGAGATGCCCGGCGCGATGCAAGTACGAGACGACGCAAAACAAAGCACGCTACGCTGTGCAATGCTGAGTCGCTGACAATGACCTGAACCACACGAAACGAAAGCACCGCCTGATTTTTTGTCAGGACAGATGTAAATTTTATTTCTGATGAATCATAATGGCTATAAAATATTCTCCTGTCATCTCTAAACTTTAGCACCAAATTAACCTCCAATCCTATCTATATTTATAGTTTAGGATCTAAAACCTGAGTTTATCTTAAGCCAACAAGTTTTAATCTAATTCTAATAAATAAGGAACACTGAATTAGTGAAGTATCTCCTTGGGCCTTGGAAATGCCTAGACATTTTATCTACAGTGTATTTGCTAGTTTGATTTGCATGGGGGCGGTTGAACCACGCATAATTGGAATGAGATCCTCTGATTTTGGTGGGCCAAAGTCAAAGTGACTTTGGTGCATTTCAACCGTTGGATCTAGATTTAAATGATTAGGATTGATGTGAAAGAGACATTATGATTATCTCGTGAGAAATTGAAAAACCTCAAAATGTCTCTTCCATATCAATCCTAACCATCCAAATCTAGATCTAACAGTTAAAATATACCAAAATCACTTTAACTTTACTCCACTAAAATCAGAGGATCTCATTCCCGCATGACTTGTCTAGTTGCGCGTTACAGCCAGTCTCCGGTCTGAATTTCCAAACGACCAAACGTGTCGTTGCCTGCACTAGTACTGCTTTCTAGCGGCCAAAGCAGAGAATGGAATTCAGTGTGAATTTACATGAGAGGTGGCTAGTAGCAAGTCAAGTACTTTATGCTACAGGAAAAAATAATGAAAAATCGTCAGTCGAAGTACTCTGTTCATAGTCTAAAAGTTGCGTTTGACTCCGAAGTCTACAAGTCAAGCAAGGAGAAAAACAGCACAGTGAGATTAATATTATATATCATTCATGCGTACGGATAGTTTGGAGAGTGTTTTTCCTAGAATTTGAGAGTTCTTGTCTTTATTGTCCTTACTGATTCACCGGAATTGTTTAGATTGACCTGCCGTGATCACTTGATTCATGTATCTCTTACATGTTGGTTGTTGATTGATCTATTGTGAGGTCTGTGATTTGATTGTTATTATTGTGGTCTTGATGTGTTTCGATATAAAGTTGCTATAATTTTAGATTAGATTGTTATTTTCGATTTATCTTCGTTCAACACAACGTCTGTGACAGGGCACCCAATCAAATTGTCAGTCATGTCGTCACTGTATATTGTCTGCGGTAGAGAGAAAAATGAAAAAAAAAGTCGGTGGAAAAAATGTAACCACGTTAACGAAGCAGGCCTGGTAGTTGGCCGAGAGACGAATCGGACTGCAGCCCAGTCGAACAATTTCGCCGACCACATGCCGGCCATCCGGGCCTGTGTGGATAATAATTGGCTGGTGCAGGCCCGCATGCATGGACTTTACTTGGGCTTCTTCGGGTCAGCCCTCTTTCTGGTTTACTTGGGCACACACAAATGATCTGTTTTTGTTTTAGGAAAAAAAGGACGAGGAAGATGGGTAGATTGGTCATTGGTCGCTGCTTTTAATTTGCACTGTGATGAAAAAAATAACAAAGGAACAGCAATAGACAACAGAGGCCTCTGCTGCAATTTATTCTGTTACTATTGCAGGTCTAGCTAGTGTTGGCCGAGCTCTACTACATATTCTCTCTCTCTCTCTCCAGGGAATCCAATATACTTGTATACATGCACACTGGGAGAACACACACACACATACAAACACCAAATGCCCAAAGCAACTTCCAACCATAAATTAACGTTATCTTCCTCCTGAGAGGCTGGAGATCGTACCAAAGCTCGTCACCAGATCCGGATACGACATGGCAGTCGTGTCAAACCCCCTGTTCTGCATCATCGCCAGCACATCGAAGCTCAAGTCCGTCGGTGTCAGCTCAGGGAGCGGCGTCGCACCGGTGAGAGAGCGCACGACTTGTCCCATGCCGGGCCTTGCACTAGCGAACGGGTGCGAGCACAGTATCCCTAGTTTCAGCACCAACCCGGCCTCGTCGGCGTCGTACTCGCCTCGGAGCCTCGCGTCCACCGCCTCCATGAGCGATCCATTGCGCCAGTGCTGGAGCACCCAGTCGACCAGCGCCATCCGGCCGCCCTGCGCGTCCTCCTTGATGGGTTTCTGCCCACATGCGACCTCGAGGAGGAATATGCCGAAGGCGAACACATCTGTGAGAGGGGACGCCCTGCCCGTGCGTATCAGCTCCGGGGCTAGGTAACCCATGGTGCCGACGACGTGCGTGGTCTGTGAGTCAGTGCCATGGTCGTACAGCCTTGCCAAACCGAAGTCACCTAGCTGCCCGTTCATGTCTCTGTCGAGGAGCACGTTGCTTGCCTTGATGTCTCTGTGCACAACCACTTTCTCCCACCTCTCGTGCAGATAGAGCAAGCCGGACGCGACACCTTTGATGATCAGGAACCTTTGGGTCCAATCCAACACAGGCTTACGCTCTTCACTTGTAGTATGTAGATACTTGTCGAGGCTGCCATTTGGCATGTAGGCATACACCAAGAGAAGTTCGCCTTTTCGCCGGCAATAGCCGAGTAACTGCACGAGATTACGATGTCGAATCCGGCCAATACTGGCTATCTCCGCAACAAACTCCCTCATCCCCTGTCTTGATTCGTGGGACACTCTCTTCACAGCAACCTCCAATTTGTTTGGCTGAAGCACTCCTTTGTATACTCTCCCAAACCCTCCTGCGCCGAGTAGATGCTTGTCCTTGAATCCGTCCGTAGCACGGAACAGATCCTTGTACGAGAATCGGTGTGGCCCGAACTCAACCTCCCAATCTTCTCTTACCTCAGCGTACCTTAATCTCTTCCGCACAAGTAGAACGACGATGCTGCCCAAAGCAAATACAGATGTTGCCGTGACTATTGGTAGGACGATATCCAAGACCTTGGATCGAGGCTTCGGGCCAACACGAGGTAGCTTCGGCAGCTCGGTGATGTCGATGGCCGGAGCTGGTCGGTTCATGCCGAAGCTCCAGCCAAGAACGCAGTGCCGTGAATTTACAAGGCCGGTCGCCGACGAGAAGCCGAGGTACACTTGGTCAGTGAGCACTGTTGAGAGGTCGTAGGTGGTTGAGAGCAGTGGCCTGACAGGTTTGGCCATTTCGACGGGAGCTAGGGTCACATTGATCTGCTTCGTCTCCTCATGGTAGTCCACCCACAGCTGCATGGCCTGACGGCTAATCAGCTTCAAGTTTTGGAAGTTACCACTCTTGTCATCGTAGTAACCGGCGTTGTAGGACCGCACGGATTGCAGGCCGTTGATGTCGATGCCTACGTGGTTGGCGTTGATGTCCTTGAACTCGACGCTTTGGATGGTGTCGAGCTCGACGGCGAAGATGTGGTTGCTGGCGTTGCCATCGTTCTGGACGTTCGTGAGGCCCAGGTACTTGGCCGGCAGAGCGGCCGACAAGTCCTTGCTTGGGCCGATGAAGAAGGCCATGCCGTGGGCGCTGAAGTCGGGGTAGACGGAGACGATGCCGAACACGAAGGCGACCGAGAAGGACTGCACCGTGCCGTTGGTCGAATTGCGGAGGCGCAACGGAGCCGGGTGGAAAGCATGGCCTTTGAGGTAGGCCGTGCCGTTGGTTAGCACGAGGAGCCCGTCCGATGTGACGGTGGCGGTGCCGTCGACCGTGAGGTTAGAACCAGCGAAGCCGGAGTAGACGAACTGATCGTCGTCGGCAGTGGTGAGCAAGGCTGCAAGGTTTAGGCCGAGGGAGATGGCCAGGAGAAGGCGTAGAAGGAAGGACATATTTCTTCTTGAGAAGCTGGTCTGTAACGTCTCGGCAAACATCATGAGATGTCCTTTGATGTATGCTTGGTTGGCCATGCATGGTGGCGCTCTGCTATGTATGGTTCATAGTTCGCTTGCAGGGAGGGCAATTCAGCTACGGAAGACATGCGTGTCCTGGTCTCCGGTCTATTTTTCTTGGGTGTCATCCTAGCTATATAGCCTGGTCAAAGTGTTGACAAAACTCAGTGGTTCAGATGTTTTCCAAACGGAGTATTATATCACTATATCAGCTTCTTAATTAAAGCTCTAATAAATGATATGTGATCCTGAGTTATGTTTGTAATCTATTATATTATTAAAGCAAAAGCAAAAAAAACCACCATATTCGCTCTCCGATAAAAATTACCATATTAATTGAATAAAAAAAAGAAAGATCTACACTATTGATTGTGGTGGATTCAAATTATACTGATTTAGATTAAAAGTAAGAGTCTATGTCTAGTAAAATAAAAAACCAAAATTGGAATAAAAATAAAACAAAATATGTAATTTGATTTTCATATGAATTCCTAAATAAAATCCCTAAAAATAAATAATTCAAAATAAAAATAAATAGAAAATAGCAATTGGATTTGTATATGAATTTCAACCAAAAATAACAAAATTTTGGGAAAATATAAAATTAGCAATTTAATTTTGATATGAATTCCAAAGTAATATCCTAAATAACTATAATTTGGAATAGAAATTAAAGAAAAAACAAGAAATTATATTTGCATATGGATTTCAACTATAAATTTTGCAAACAAACAATTGAAATTCAGGATAAAAGCTGTGAATGGAATTTTTGTTAAATAATCTATTTTTATTTTAAATTATAGTATTATACTCGTATTTTTTTTATTTTATAGAAATGGTCATCTTTCGCCCCACGGTTGGGCGACAAGTGGCCAAGTCGTCCAACGGTAGGACGGCAAGTGTTAAGTCGCTAACCGTTAGGCAACTTGCCTATGTTGCCCAACTGTTAGGTGATTTAAAATAATAATATTTTTATTTTATTACGCTGATGAAAATAATTATGGGGGAGTAAATGACAATTTTTGTAGGTAATATATCTATCAAATCTTATTTGCAGGTTGTTATTTTTTGAAATAAAAGGGCAGACAATATCGATTGATTCGTTTATGATTTTCGTATATTGTGAATGATATGAAATCTGTTAGACTTACAATAACCTTTTGTGATCATTGTATGTTGTTCTATTGCGATAAATTTTTGAAGAATTTTATGAGGACTATTGAGCTAACAATCATTTGTAAGTTGAAAGGCAAGTGATATTATAATGCAACAAGAAATTCATACATAGAGGAGAACTTAAAAAAATGGCATAAGAAACATGACTGTTGATTTGACAAGAAGGTTACATGGCATGCAAGCAATGAACCAAGAATGGTATACGCATGCCTTTAGGGAATTAGAAATACATGGGACATATGATCGAAGAGGGTCGATTTACTGCATGGAACGCGGCCATTTGTCCTTTCTCTTGAGGTCGGTGTTATAGTCCTCGCTGACGACCTTGGCCTAGGCCGCTAGTTCGTGCTTTCTCTTGTGAACCTCCTCACGAGCCTCCCGCTCCCTGCGCCTGCATGCCTCCAGGTGAGCTTGCATCCCCCTGGATACGCTCACTTCATTGTTTGCTGCATCGCCGCTCCTTCGTCGTCTCGCGTGCCGGGGCGTCTCATTCCTCATAGTCTAGAGTCCACTGGTCATGCAGGTGAATCTCCCTGTCGATCCATTTGTGATAGGTGCATAGCAGATTCGAAGACTACAGAAAGAGGGAAGAGCTTGTTAGTGCGTGCCACACAAGAGAACTGGTAGGACAATATACTGTAACCGATTCTTACAGCTGTGGCTAGCCAGCAGTATCCCAACACTGGTTAGGATAGTCACAGGCATAGGTATGGCAACCCCAGTAACACATGTCCAAGCTCAACTTGTCCTTATACTTGAAGAACCTGTATACGTCCCTGCACCAACAGAGGGGGCCATCTCCTCCACGGGCGGGTGTTGCGGTGAACGCTCAGTGCGAACGTTGAGGTATGGATTGGGTTTGGAGATACGGAGGGCTTTACTTCGAAGAGGTGGCCTCCTAACACGCTTATCTTTTTCCTCACAGGCTGCATGGTACTCCCATGGTGATTCATCCTCGTCGTGTACAGAAAGACCCTCAATATCCACAGTATTCCATGCTTGCGACATGGAACCTTCATCCTTATCGGAAGAGTTATTTCCATCCCCTTTTAAAGCTTCCTCCTTGACCCAGGTTGTCCGGCCATCGATCTCCATCTGATGCACAATGTTATTGACATACTCCCCTACGTCCGCCTGTCTAGTCAGCTTAGCTTGCGTAGTGCAATCTTCCTAATCTGCCACAGCAACATTTGCATCTATCTGTCGGGTGGGCTCAACGTGCAGTGTCTGATATTCTGGTTCTGCCTCCACAACATCACCCACCATGTCCTCTTGGTAAAACACGCGCAACTGGACCTCCTGTGACTCCATTCGGTCATGGTTGCACGAGTAGCATGCACTCATAACTATGTCACCGCCAACCTTTCACAAAGCCTGTCCATGCAATCATGCGTATCAATATCCTCAACTCCCATCGAATGTCTGTAGCAGACCGACTCCAAAGCCCTTGTAGGATGATACTGCACACCTTAGGGTCCAAGGAGAAGCCACGTGTGAGCCATTCTAGGACATCTCCGATCCAAGCATTCTCTTCGTCTAGGAGTACCATATTTGGCATGTGAAAAAACTGCTCAGGTCAACATCGTATGGACCTTTACGAATGTTACGAACACCGTAGTACACTTTCAATGTTATGGGTTCGGACATGACTGATTTCTCACTGCAAATATTACCATTTTTCAACATGCATTCACTAAATACATGCTAAATAAATGCATAGCTATACGTTCCCTACATTTGGATGACAATTTGGATGACAACAAGAACGAATGAGGCTATTACCTTCACACGAAGACCTTTTCTTCTCATCAACGAGCTTCTCATCTTCATCTCTAACCTCACGAGCTGCTCTCCTCTCTTCTTCACTCCCTCTTCTGAGCTGCTCTCCTCTCTCCTTCCCTCCCTCTCCCAAGCTCCTCTACTTCTCCCCCTCTTGTTCTCTTCCTCTCCCAAGCTTCTTTGTGATCTTCTCCTCGTCTTCACTTTCCCTCTCATTCTCTTCCTCTTTTTTCTTCTCTCTCGAGCCCCTCTCATTTTCTTGCAAGAGAAATGGTAAGAGATCCATGAGGGGAACGGGTCAAAGAGAAAACGAGGAGCTGGTAGCAAGTAGTTGCCCAACTGGGCGACTTAGCCACTTGTCATCTAACGGTTGGACAACTGGGCGATCATACTATCGGCTTAAGGTCCTGGTTAGGGTTTCCCCTGCCGTTTTTTTTCTCGTGGCGGCGGCCCGAATAGGGTTCGGGTGGTGGGCAGCCGCATGGGTCGGCGAGGCCGGGGTGAGCGGTGGGCGGCATGCGGTCGGCGCTGCCGTGCGGGGCGAGCGGCCGACGGCGGGCGGCGCTGCCATTCGGGGCGAGCGGCTGGCGCGCGCGTTTGGGGCTTCGATGATTACCTCGTTCACCGGAGCGAAGTCGTGCTGATAACGTGTTGAGGAACCGTCGCTGGCGACCAGTCCGATCGATTCCTCTGCCTAGAACAAGAACGAATCAATCACAGAATCACAGAATAATAGATTGAACACAGAGAGGTAGAGAGAAATCCTGATCTTTCTTTATTGCTTTCAATTGCATCAGATGTACATAGTGAGGGGGTATAGGTCCCTATTTATAGTCTACGGTGGGGTGCCCAAATATGTCAGGACTCTGGCCACGGGCCCAATTTCCTAACAATTTTTTGACCTGAATTCTAATAGGAGGATGGTACTGTGCAAACAGAGGGCCGGTAGTTCCGTGTTAGAACTGTTTTCGGATTTGTTATCTTATCCAACTTGGTGTCCTTTTGCGCACTATATACAAACTACTGTAGCCACTCTGTAGCTTGCTCCAATGTGCTGGTAGCAAGTAGTTGCCCAACTGGGCGATTTGGCCACTTGTCGTTTAACGGTGGACAACTTACCTATATCGCTTAACCGTAGGACGATAGATGACTTTTTTTGTAAAATAAAAAAATACAAATATAATACTACAATTTAAAATAGAAGATAGATTATTTAAAAAAAATTCGCCGTGAATGGGTGGTAACTTGCCTAGCCGGCTGTCCTCAATCCTCATCAGTTCAGACTGGCTGGCTGGTCATCTTTTCGGTGGCTAATGCGAAAGAGCGAAAGCGAATTTTCGAACATCCTAAAATATCTTCCACCTCGATCTGTCCCGAGCATTGAGCTTCCTTTTGAACCGAATCAAATATCCATTTTCTAGAGCGGCCTAATTGATCAAGTCAAGGGATTAGCTCCCTTTCAGTTCAGATGTACGTGTGATCTTGCTTTCATGGTTACCTAGAAAACAAGTTTGATATGAGCCAATCTGGATCAGGAAACCCCTCCCTAGTACCATCTTTTTTTCCTTGACATGACATCCTGTAGAAGTGTCAAAGATGCGGTGCTTGACTTTTCATTGGTCTCCAGTGCAGTTCTTATCCTTGGTGGTACGTGCTGACCATCTACGGCGACGTACAACTAACCATGTTTGTCCTTTGTCTGTTCTTTTCAGCTTCAAAAAACTATTTTTTGATTTTTTTATAATAACTAGTTATTAAATAGAATATTTTTTTAAGATAGAACCTACTAGTTAATTATAGTACATACTGTACCGACTTCATTTATATCGATAAAAACCACACGTGAGTTTCTGTTGCTCTGTAATCTCTCACATGAATAGCTCAAAAGTCACAAGCCGCAGCCAAAAGCTATAAGCTTCAGCAAAAAAGAACATGGCCTTTATTTTGTTTGTTTGATCACATCATAGGAGAGTAGCGTCCTAAAATACGTACAGTCAAACACCATTAATTTTGATTAGATATATTGTTTAAAACATATGCTTCTGATATATGAAAATGGGACGGGTGAATTTGTTATTAAAAATATTGGGTTTTGTTAAATATCATCCAGATGTTTTCTTCTAACTATCATTCAGATTTAGGACTGTTAGAGATCCAATGACCATAAATTCTCTGACTTTCCCTTGAATTCTACCCCTCCCTCTTGAAAAAAATCTCTCCCTTCAAAAACAAGGGATTCTTTGATCTCTAATCCAAGGGTCATAAAGTTGGATGATAATTAGAAAGAAAATATCTCGGTGATGGCTAGACACTTCCAAAAACCAAAAATATTTGCATAATATCACACTTCTACAATTTTTTTAATATATAATAAGAGAATCTAATGACCAAAGTTGCATCCTATTAACTTTGAAAAGTATAAAACATCACACTCTTGTGACCCGAGAGAGTAATACGTATGCAGCTAGTATTGTTCTTGCACTTTGTTAGAGGGCCGGTAGTTCCGTGTTAGAACTGTTTTTGGATTTGTTATCTTATCCAACCAGTTAAAATCGCAAGTGAGTATCGATCTCTCCGTATTCTGTACCGTAAACAGCCAAAATTCAAAAATTTCAGCCAAAAGCCATAAGCTTCAGCAAAAAAGAACAGGGCATTTATTTTGTTTGTTTGATCACGTCATAAGAGAGTAGCGTCCTAAAATACGTACAGTCAAACACCAATAATTTTGATGAAATATATTGTTTAAAACATATGCTTCTGATATATGAAAATGGGACGGGTGAATTTGTAATTAAATATTGGGTTTTGTTAAACATCATCTGGATGTTTTTTTCCTAATTATAATCCAGATTTAGGGCTGTTAGATTAGAGATCTAATGGCCATAAATTCTCCCCCTTCCGCTTGAATTCTACCCCATCCCTCTGGAAAAAAATCTCCCCTTTCAAAAATAAGGGGTCTCTCCATCTCTAATTCAAGGGTCATAAATTTGGATGATAGTTAGGAAGAAAATATCCCGGTGATGCCTAAACACTCCCAAAAATATTTGCATAATATCACACTTCTACAAATTTTTTAATGGATTTTGTTAAATATCATCTGGATGTTTTCTTCCTAACGATCATCTACATTTATGACTATTGGATTAGAGATCTAATGGCCATGAATTCTCCCCCTCCCCCTTGAAAAAATCTACCCCTTCAAAATCAAATGTCTCCTTGATCTCTAATCCAAAGATTATAATTTTAGATGATAATTAGGAAGAAAACATTTGTTTGTAATGTATAATAAGAGAATCTAATGACCAAAGTTGCATCCTATTAACTTTGAAAAGTTCAAAACATCACACTCTTGTGACCCGAGAGAGTAATACGTATGCAGCTAGTATTGTTATTACACTTTGTTAGAACACGAAATGAGCGTGATTGATACATGTTAGAGCATGCGCCCGGCTTGACTCTCGACTACCAGTGAAGTCATACATGTGATGTCAGCCTGCCTGTTCATGCATATCAGTTCCTAAGATATGTGAAAAAGTACGTATCTAGCCAGGCCATGCCCGCGACAAGACTCTGAGTTGTCATAGACAAATTAGATTGTTCCTAAGATATCTGTTCATGCATATCAGTGGATTATTGATCGGTAAAATCCTTTTTTCTGTTACCTAATTGGAAAATCTCAGGGCGATTTTTTTTTCCGGTGGGGGGCGAATTTTTTTTTTCGGAAAAAGTTTTCCCTCATCTCAGACTGATGTGTTATTTTTGTTGAGGAACTGTCGCTGGCGACCAGTCCGATCGATTCCTCTGCTTAGAACAAGAACGAATCAATCACAGAATCACAGAATAATAGATTGAATACAGAGAGGTAGAGAGAACTCCTGGTCTTTCTTTATTGCTTTCAATTGCATCAGGTGTACATAATGAGGGGGGTATAGGTCCCTATTTATAGTCTACGGTGGGATGCCCAAATATGTCAGGACTCTGGCCGTGGGCCCAGTTTCCTAACACTCCCCCTTGGGCACTCACCCAACATATTCATGCCTCACTAAAACTCCATAAAACCTAGTGGGAAAATTTTGGAGAAAGAGCACATGATACATGTAATGCTGCGATGCACGAATTGCCTCATTAAAAACCTTGGTCGAGAAACTTCATGGAAAACTCGTCAAGGGAAAAAGAGTACAATTCACCCAAATTCATTTGGTCTGTAGGACTTTATACTTTGGGTACTTAATCTTCATGATCAAGATTTATTAGCAGGCTTGTGAGAATTCTCCCCCTGAATTCTGCACTTCTCTAAGTCTCATCATTCCAATTCCACGCACACACCTTTGAAAGCTAGATGCGGGGAGTGACTTAGTGAATAAATCTGCGAGATTTTCACATGACTTAGTATGCAATACTTTAATCTCGTCCATCTTTTGCAATTCATGTGCATAGAAGAACTTGGGGTTGATATGCTTTGTGAGATGACTCTTCACATAGACCGTTTGCACTTGTGCAACGCAAGCGGCATTATCTTCATAGATAATTGTGGGGGTTTGCACAATGTTCATCCCACATGACTGCTGGATGTGGTGAACCATTCGGCGGAGCCAAGCGCACTCTCGTGCGGCTTCATACAGTGCTATGATTTTTGAGTGGTTCGTCGAAGTAACTACAAGTCTTTGCTTAGACGATTTCCACGAAATTGCAGTTCCACCACACAGAAATACATAACCTGTTTGTGACTTAGCGGTATGCGGGTCTGACAGATACCCAGCATCTGCATAGCCAATCAAGTTCAGATCTTGATTCTTTCTGTAAAACAGTCCAAGGTCCTTACTTCCTTGGAGGTATCGGAATATGTCCTTTATGCCCTGCCAATGCCTTTTGGTGGGCTCTGCACTGTACTTTGCTAACAGATTCACGGCAAATGCAATGTTCGGTCTAGTGCAGTTTGCTAAGTACATGAGTGCTCACACTGCACTCAAGTATGGGAATTCCGGTCCCAAGACTTCCTCCCCCTCTTCCCTAGGTTGGAAAGGGTCTTTTTCTTGCTGTAAAGACCTCCCGATCATCGGTATTTTCGAGGGAAATGCCTTCTCAAAGCCAAACCTTTCAAGCACCTTCTGGGTGTAGGTCGACTGATGTACCAAGACCACTTCAGGGACATGCTCAAGCTGTAGGCCTAAGCAAAACTTGATCTTGCCCAAATCTTTTATTTCAAATTCTGATTCCAAGTAGGAGCTTGCTTCTTTTATGTCTTCGGCTGTCCCGATGATATTCAGATCATCTACATACACAGATATTATACAGAATCCATTCTGGGATCGCCGTATAAATACACAAGGACAATCTTCATTGTTCGTGTAGCCTTTCTTGCAGAGAAAGTCGCTTAAGCGATTATACCATATTCTTCCAGATTGTTTCAGTCCATACAGTGACTTTCTGAGTTTCACACTGTACAGATTTCTATTTGCTCTGTCTTGGATCGGGAGAGGGATTCCTTCAAGGACTTTTATGTAAATCTTCGAATCCAAGTTACCATAAAGGTATGCAGTCACAACATCCATCAATTTCATTTCTAAGTTCAAGTTCACTGCCATTGAGATCAAATATCTAAAGGTGATTCCACTTATGACTGGGGAGTAGGTTTCTTCATAATCAACTCCAGGACGTTGAGTGAAACCTTGGGCTACCAGCCTTGCTTTGTATCTTACCACTTCATTTCTTTCATTTCTTTTTCGAACAAATACCCACTTGTGCCCAACGGGGTGTATGTGGGGAGGCGTGCGGCATACGGGCCCAAACACCTCTCTTTTGTTCAGAGATAGCAATTCAGTTGCTATTGCCTTCTTCCAATCTTCCCAATCTGATCTTTTCTTACATTCAGCGAGCGATGCAGGCTCGGGATCAAGATCGATGATGGTGGTAATTTTCTTTGCGAAATAGATATCGATATTAGCTGTTGTCCTATTCAGGGACTCTCCCGTGTGCACATAATTTATAGCTATTTCTTCATTAGTTGCTTCTTCTGGAGCGATTGCTTCTGCTGGAGCTTTACCTTGCACATCGCTTCTTTCAATTGCGGTGGCAAGCCCCTTTAGTTTTTCGGCTCTGATGTGTGCGCGCACATCCATGTCGATGGGGATATTCAGATCCGGTATGCCCTTTTCGGAAGGTGTCATACTTGTGCCAGGTCTCAAATGGCTCCCCTTCTCATTCTGGGAGACTTCAATGATCGGCTGTGATAAATCCCTCTTATCCTTTTTCACCGGGCGTCCCCAATTACTTTGGACTCGAGGAACTGAAGTTCTCGTCCTTTTATTCTGAGGCCTCTGAACGGGATAAGGGATATCTTCAATTTTCTTTGGTATTTCAACCCTCTCCGGTGCATTGCGTGCAGGCACATGCGACTTATTCACGCTCTTCAAATCACTAAAGTGATCGGGCAGTTGATTTGCTAATGCTTGCAAGTCGATGATCTTCTGGACCTCTTTTTCAGTTTCACTAGTGCGCGGGTCATGTGCATGAATTCCCGTGGCTTCCCACGTAATTTCCCGATATTTGTCATCAACGGGTTGATTTCCTCCCCCTAATGACGGGAAAGTATCCTCATCAAAAATGCAATCAGCGAAGCGGGCAGTATGCAAGTCTCCCGTCATGGGTTCCAAATACCTGATTATGGATGCAGTCTCATAACCAACGTATATCTCAGTCTTGCGGAGTGGGCCCATTGCAGTACGCTGCGGAGGTGGTATCGGTACATAAACCTTGCATCCAAACCTCCTAAGATGAGAAATTTTCGGTGGTGACCCTTGCGCTAGTTGCATAGGTGAATGGATGTTGTAGGCCGAAGGTCTAAGGTTGATGAGATTCGCTGCATGAAGGACTGCGTGTCCCAACATGTAGCTGGCAAATTACTTTTATGCAAGAGGGGTCGGGCAATAAATTTAATTCTTTTAATTAAAGCCTCTGCCAAACCATCCTGGGTATGGACATGCGGTACCGAATGCTCAACTACAATTCTCATCGCCATGCAATAATCATCAAATGCCTTCGAAGTAAATTCTCCGGCGTTGTCCATTCTGATGGACTTCATATGATGATTTGGAAACACATTTCTGATACGAATGATCTGCGAGATCAATTTTGCAAAGGCATGGTTTCTTGTGGACAACAAACCCACATATGACCACTTCGAAGAAGCGTCAATGAGCACCATGAAATATTTAAACGGCCCTGAGACAGGCTGAATGGGACCGTATATATCTCCCTGGATGCGTTCCAGGAATGCAGGGACTTCATCCTTCACTTTCAGAGTAGAGGGTCTAGTTATTAGTTTCCCGGTGGCACATGCAGGGCACACAAAATCTTCATGATTCGGGAAATTTTTCACATTAATATTATGCCCATGCGAGTTATTTATTATGTTTCTCATCATTCTAAGACTTGGGTGACCTAATCTGTCATGCCAGAGACAGAAGAGTTCAGAGCTTCTAAACACTGTTTTCAGAACAGTGTACGCTGCAGGCGCTTTAATGTTGGTATAATATAGCCCAGTTTCAAGTGAAGGAAATTTTTCTAGTACCCTTTTGCCATTCTCTTCGCGCTTCGTGATGAGCAGGTATTCCTTACCGTACTCTTCGTCAGTCTCAACGTGGAAACCATTGGCGCGAATATCCTTAAAACTTAGGAGAGTTCTAGTCGATTCTGAGTACAATAAGGCTTCTTCAATGACCAAAGTTGTGCCGATTGGGAGTATAATGGTGGCTTTTCCGAAACCAATTATACACACATCACTTCCGGCGATTGTCGTAAGGCTGCCAGCGCTCTTACGGATCGACTGAAAATACTTAGTCTCTCTTAAGATGGTATTCGTTGTGCCGCTGTCGGCAATGCATACTTCCTCTATAGGGCGCCACACGTGTTCTAATATAACGTATTTAATTAACATGTATTAGAAGGCATTCAATACATAAATAAAATACGCCAATATCAGAACATATAATGCCAATATAAACTAAATAAATGAATGTTTTATTCCAAAATCATCCAACTATTATGAGAAAGCAAAATCCTAAAGCACCAACCATGCAAGTTCTAAACTTGTCCATTTAACACAAAATAAATGACAATTAACGTCTCATGCATTCTGTGCATCAGACGGAATCAACTAGAAAATCATCGACTTCTTCGGCTATCTTCTCAGGAGTGACATTCTCTTCAAGATAAATCATGGCGGTGGCTGCCTCTAAATCGTAAGGCGGTGTTGCTGTCGGGATGGACTCAACCTCCATCATCTCCAGTAGCTGCTCAAGCTGCTCCCCCTCAACAGCTGCAAAGTGGGCTTCAGGTTGCCCTTTGCCATTCTTCTTTTGAGCTTGGTGGGCATCAATGACATGTTGCGGTTCTTCGCATATCCGCGACCAATGTCCCCACTTTCCACACTTGTAGCAACCCTGGTTCTGCTGGCCATAGGTCTTGCCACTCTTCTTAGCCTTCTTGTCATTTGGAGCATCTGACTTGCCTTTCTAGGCAATGGACTTACCCTTCTTCCCCCTTCTCTTCATCAAGGGCTTTCGCACCTTGAAGCTACTAGCGTTGGCTTCACGGCCAGCGGAGCTGCCTGGTGGCTGCGAGACGTAATTCTTGCGGAGAAGTTCGTCTTGAGCCTCTGCTACCTGCATCATATCAATCAATTTGGCGTACTCCTTGTAGCCGTCTTGACGATAGTTGCGGGCAGTCTGTACAGCATTGGGGCGAAAGGTGGACAGGGTTTTCTCGATCTTTTGGTCATCTGTGATCTCCTTGCCACAAATTTTAAGATTTGTACAAATCATCTGCAAGGCAGAATTGTACTCCCCGACCGTTTTAAAGTCGGCAAATCTCAGTCTGATCCACTCCTGCTCTGCTTGAGGAAGAATGGTGTACTTGAGCCTCTCAAACCGCTTCATGAGTGCGGTCCAGAGTGCTAGCGCGTTTCTTTCCGCCATATACTCATTCTTGAGAGTCGGGCATAGATGATGCCTGAGAAAATGAAGTGCCAGATCATTATCCTCAGGTGTGGGTCGGGCGTCTTTCTGTCCGCTTAACCCAATAGCTACGTCGAGCTTCTGGCCCCCAAGCACAATCTCGACATCGGATGCCCATGTCAGATAGTTTTGGCCATTCTGAGCCAGCTCCTCGAACTCCCGGTTCGAAATTCCAGTCATCTACATGTGTATGAACGAAATAAAATAAGTTTACTGCAGGTAAACATGCATGAAAAATTTACTACAGGTAAATAAAGTGGTACAATAGGTTCCCATAATGTTTCATGATTTTCTGTGCATTTTCTATAATTTTACTGCTAATTTCAGTAATTAAAAGCAATTTTCAGCAATTACAATTAACCAAAAATAGTAAATAAATACAGAAAATACATAAAACAGTAATGGCATAAATAAATAAGCTTCAAATGCTAAAAATAATTCAAGATTCTGATTCCCGAGGCCCTTTTATGCTAAAATATATAATTTCAGCAAATTCTGCAATTCCAAAGGGTTTTTACGCAAATTATTCAATTTAGAGAAAATTTGCGCAATTTTCTAATTTACAGAGGGGTTTTCTGCAAAATTCTGGACCCATACCTAAATCCGAGGACCTATCGGTAATTTTCAGAACTACCGTGGTCCTTGTGCAAAATTTCGGGATTCAAATGTAAAAATTAAGGGCTTATTGGTGAAATTCATGACTTCGGGCCCCTTTTTTTTGCAATTTTACCACAACCCCCCCCCCTCACCGGCCCATCCGGCTCCCCCACCGGCCCGTCCCGTTTTTTTCTCCTCTCTGGCCAGCTTGTGGCCCATCGCGCATTGGCCCATCGGCCAGCCCATGCGCCAGCCGACCCATACTATCGGCTTAAGGTCCCGGTTAGGGTTTCCCCTGCCGTTTTTTTTCTCGTGGCGGCGGCGGCCCGAATCGGGTTCGGGTGGTGGGCAGCCGCATGGGTCGGCGAGGTCGGGGCGAGCGGCGGGCGGCGTGCGGTCGGCGCTGCCGTGCGGGGCGAGCGGCGGGCGGCGGGCGGCGCTGCCATTCGGGGCGAGTGGCGGGCGGCGCTGCCGTGCGGGGCGAGCGGCGGGCGGCGCTGCCATTCGGGGCGAGCGACTAGCGCGCGCGTTTGGGGCTTCGATGATTACCTCGTTCACCGGAGCGAAGTCGTGCTGATAACGTGTTGAGGAACCGTCGCTGGCGACCAGTCCGATCGATTCCTCTGCCTAGAACAAGAACGAATCAATCACAGAATCACAGAATAATAGATTGAACACAGAGAGGTAGAGAGAAATCCTGATCTTTCTTTATTGCTTTCAATTGCATCAGATGTACATAGTGAGGGGGTATAGGTCCCTATTTATAGTCTACGGTGGGGTGCCCAAATATGTCAGGACTCTGGCCACGGGCCCAATTCCCTAACAATTTTTTGACCTGAATTCTAATAGGAGGATGGTACTGTGCAAACAGAGGGCCGGTAGTTCCGTGTTAGAACTGTTTTCGGATTTGTTATCTTATCCAACTTGGTGTCCTTTTGCGCACTATATACAAACTACTGTAGCCACTCTGTAGCTTGCTCCAATGTGCTGGTAGCAAGTAGTTGCCCAACTGGGCGATTTGGCCACTTGTCGTTTAACGGTGGACAACTTACCTATATCGCTTAACCGTAGGACGATAGATGACTTTTTTTGTAAAATAAAAAAATACAAATATAATACTACAATTTAAAATAGAAGATAGATTATTTAAAAAAATTCGCCGTGAATGGGTGGTAACTTGCCTAGCCGGCTGTCCTCAATCCTCATCAGTTCAGACTGGCTGGCTGGTCATCTTTTCGGTGGCTAATGCGAAAGAGCGAAAGCGAATTTTCGAACATCCTAAAATATCTTCCACCTCGATCTGTCCCGAGCATTGAGCTTCCTTTTGAACCGAATCAAATATCCATTTTCTAGAGCGGCCTAATTGATCAAGTCAAGGGATTAGCTCCCTTTCAGTTCAGATATACGTGTGATCTTGCTTTCATGGTTACCTAGAAAACAAGTTTGATATGAGCCAATCTGGATCAGGAAACCCCTCCCTAGTACCATCTTTTTTTCCTTGACATGACATCCTGTAGAAGTGTCAAAGATGCGGTGCTTGACTTTTCATTGGTCTCCAGTGCAGTTCTTATCCTTGGTGGTACGTGCTGACCATCTACGGCGACGTACAACTAACCATGTTTGTCCTTTGTCTGTTCTTTTCAGCTTCAAAAAACTATTTTTTGATTTTTTTATAATAACTAGTTATTAAATAGAATATTTTTTTAAGATAGAACCTACTAGTTAATTATAGTACATACTGTACCGACTTCATTTATATCGATAAAAACCACACGTGAGTTTCTGTTGCTCTGTAATCTCTCACATGAATAGCTCAAAAGTCACAAGCCGCAGCCAAAAGCTATAAGCTTCAGCAAAAAAGAACATGGCCTTTATTTTGTTTGTTTGATCACATCATAGGAGAGTAGCGTCCTAAAATACGTACAGTCAAACACCATTAATTTTGATTAGATATATTGTTTAAAACATATGCTTCTGATATATGAAAATGGGACGGGTGAATTTGTTATTAAAAATATTGGGTTTTGTTAAATATCATCCAGATGTTTTCTTCTAACTATCATTCAGATTTAGGACTGTTAGAGATCCAATGACCATAAATTCTCTGACTTTCCCTTGAATTCTACCCCTCCCTCTTGAAAAAAATCTCTCCCTTCAAAAACAAGGGATTCTTTGATCTCTAATCCAAGGGTCATAAAGTTGGATGATAATTAGAAAGAAAATATCTCGGTGATGGCTAGACACTTCCAAAAACCAAAAATATTTGCATAATATCACACTTCTACAATTTTTTTTAATATATAATAAGAGAATCTAATGACCAAAGTTGCATCCTATTAACTTTGAAAAGTATAAAACATCACACTCTTGTGACCCGAGAGAGTAATACGTATGCAGCTAGTATTGTTCTTGCACTTTGTTAGAGGGCCGGTAGTTCCGTGTTAGAACTGTTTTCGGATTTGTTATCTTATCCAACTTGGTGTCCTTTTATACACAAACTACTATATCCACTCTGTCGCTCGCTCCAATAAGTTTCTGCTCCTGACTTCTACCTTTTTAATTTCATTTTTTATGCTTTTTTGTCTTTTATTTTGTCTTTATTCCTTTTCATTGCCCGTAGTGATATTTTTTTATTTTTTTAAAAAATTTAATTATGCTGAAGAATGTAACATCGTCGACAGTTCATTTTCATCCATTATAGTACAAAAAAACTAGAAGTCTAGACTTATAATCCCAAATGAGCACTACCTAATCTGGACTACAACACATACAGCATACAAGTAGCAATTCTATTGTAACACATACAGAGTAGAAAAAGTTTGAAGGGTAGGAAAGGAAAAGGTTTTATTTTTTTGCCGAGTGCCGCAAGCAAGACACTCGGCAAAGAGATGTTTGCCGAGTGTCAGCTCCAGACACTCGGCAAAGTTCTAACGGCGGCAGCTGACATCTAACGGACGGCGGTTGGTGCCGAGTGTTTTATTTTTGCCGAGTGGTTTCTTGTTAGCACTCGGCAAAGAGCTTCTGTTGCCGAGTGTCTAATCCGCAGCACTCGGCAAAGAAATTTTTGCCGAGTGTTTTATTTTTGCCGAGTGTCCCAGTGAAGGCACTCGGCAAAGAGGTTGTTTACCGAGTGCCCGATAGATTATACTCGGCAAAATTCCAGACACTCGGCATATAACAGCTTTCCGGTAGTGATGAGTCTGAAAGGTCAATTTATTATTTCGATAACTGGTAAACATGACAACAAATGAGAGCTAGTCCCAACAAAATGCAAGTAGCAACTCTATTAGTACGCGGCTTTAGAAAACGAAAACTCTGAATACAGGTTAATTTTGTGGGAGTAGCTAACCATAGGATTCTCAAGTCTAAATTAGACACACAATACATACATATGCAACATATCATGCTCTGAGCAGGATCCAATCTCTCACGTGCATAGGACACAGGTCTTATTTTCCAGTAACAAGCACCATATCAAGACGCTCTATGCAAGCGCGCGTGCATGTTATCTTCATCGTGAGAGGCCGGAAGCTGTGGCAGTGCTTGCCTTGGAAGACGGGTACGATTGAACGTATGAGTCGAATCCATCGTTCTGCATCAACGCAAGCATGTGGAAGCTCATGTTGGTTGGCATTAGCTCCGGCAGTGGCACCTCGCTGTTCAGGTACTGCGTCACCTGCCGCATGTTGGGTCTCGCGTTGATAAACGGATGCGAGCACAGCAGCCCTAGCTTGAGCACCAGGCACACCTCGCCGACATCGTAGTCACCTTGCAGCTTCACATCAACCGCATCAACGAGCGATCCTCTGTGCCAGTGCTCTAGCACCCAATCGACCAGCATAACCTGTTTCCCATGCGTGTCTTGGTAGATAGGCCTTCTCCCACATGCGACCTCGAGAACGAAGGTCCCAAAGGCGAATACATCGGTTAGTGGGGTTGCCTTGCTGTGCGTCCCAGCTCTGGAGCTAGGTATCCTATGGTGCCAACCACATGCGTGCTCTGCGGGTCAGCACCATGGTCATACAACCTTGCGAGACCGAAATCGCCTAGCCGTCCGTTCATCTCGCCGTCGAGGAGCACGTTGCTGGCCTTGATGTCTCGGTGGATGACGACTTTATCCCACTCCTCGTGAAGGTAGAGCAAACCAGACGAGATGTCCCTAATGATCTGAAACCTTCGAGCCCAATCCAGAGTCGGCTTGTTATCTTGGCCATGCAAGTACTTGTCGAGGCTTCCATTTGCCATGTACTCGTACACTAGGAGGAGCTCACCCTTTCGCCGGCAATAGCCGAGAAGCCGCACCAGATTGCGGTGTTGGAGGCGGCCTAGGCTGACAACCTCGGCGACGAATTCCTTCATGCCTTGGTTCGAGTCATGCGACACCCTCTTCGCTGCGATCTCCAGGTTGGAGATCGGAAGCACACCTTTGTATACTCGTCCAAAGCCTCCTACGCCGAGCAGGTGCCTGTTCTTGAATCCTTCCGTGGCGTGGTGCAGATCCTTGTAGGGGAATCGGTGCGGCCCGAACTCGACCTCCCAATCTTCCTGTAGTTCGCTGTACCTCCGTCGCCTAAGCACGAGCAGAATGATGGCCGTGCCCAGAGCGAGGACGACTGCTGCAGATGCTATTGGGAGGGCAATTTGTAAGACGTTGGACCGAGACTTGGGGCCCTCACGGGGCAACTTTGGCAGCTTGGCGATGTCGATAGCCGGAGCAGGACCGCCCATGGCAAAGCTCCAGCCAAGCACGTAGTGTCGCGAGTTGAATGAGCCCGTCGCAGACGAGAAGCCGACGTACGCCGTGTCCGTGAGCACCGACGATAGGTTGTAGATGGCCGAGATCAGAGGCTTGACAGGTTTGGCCACGCCGAGCGGAGCCAAGGTCACGTTGATCCGGTTGCTTCCGGCGTCGTAGTCGACCCACACTTGCATCGCCTCGTGGCTTATCAGCGTCAAGTTTTTGAAGCCTCCGTTCTGGCCGTCGACGTAGTAGCCGGCGCTGCTGGCTTGCAAGGAGATGAGGCCGTTGATGTCGACGCCCACATGGTTGTCGTTGATGTCGCGGAACTCGTCCTGCTGCAAGGTGTCGAGCTCGACGGCGAAGAAGCGGTTGCTCTCGTCGCCGTTGTTCCGGACGTTGACGAGGCCCAGGTACTGGCTCGCCAGTGCGGCCGAGAAGTCCGTGCTCGGGGCCACGACGAAGACGATGCCGTGGGCACTCATGTCGGGGTAGGCGGATAGGATGCCGAACACGAAGGAGGCGGAGAAGGATCGCACCGTGCCGTTAGGAAAATTGCGGAAGCGGAGCGGCGTCGGGTGGAAGGCGTGGCCCTTGAGCTGGAGCGTGCCGTTGGTCAGCTCGAGGAGGCCGCCCGGCGTGACCGTGGCCGCGCCGTCGCGGGTGAGGTTGGCGCCGGCGAAGCCTGGGTAGACGAACTGGTCGTCACTGTCTACGAGCTCAAGGCCGGCTCCGACGAGTCCGAGTAGGAGGAAGCTGACGAGCTTCATGTGAGCCATGGTGGTTTGTTACTACTCGCTTTGCTTCGTACGTGGAGCATGCAGGGTGCAGGGTTTGTAGCGGCGGCAACCCTGTCATGGAGAAGAAATTTTGTTAATCAGTTTGTGTTATGAATCAATCCAGCGCTCTGACATGTAGCATGTGCAACTAATAAAACAATTATTTTTACTGTTTCATACTGTATATGGTACGAAAAAATATTTTTTATCTGTTTGCCATAGTACAAAACAGTAAAAAATAATTTTTATTGATTGCTATGCGCTGGATTGATTTGTGACACAAACCGTTTTGTATCACCCTGATATAACAAAATTTCTCGTCATGTAGGGCGAAGAGAAGGCAAAGGAATTAACTTGTTGCCAGCTAGCTACTACGTACTGGCGTAGTACTACTGTACAGCCTAGGCAAGAAAGAGTCCTGCCTGTCGTTGTCCGAGTGTTTGATCGGTGTACGTCTTCACTGTACATCGTGTACAACAAAAAAATGTTGTCAAAGATGGCGTCGTCGTCTGGAAGAAGCGTGCATCAAGTTAGTCACTGATGCCGTACAACAAAAAAGGTAGTCAAATATCGATCCAATGGATGTATCTGAATTTGTCACAACGAAAATGATTCTGAAGCGAAGTGTGCGTTTGAAAGACCAGAGGAGAAGTGCTACTTTTCCATGTTTAATTTTAGAGGAAGATACTCAGGCAATTGATTTGTGAAGCTAAGTATGCGTTTCAAATATCAGAGCAAAAGTGCTACCCTTACATGTTCATCAGTTTCAGAGGAAGATATCCAAGAAATTGATTGTGAAGCTAAAGTACGTGTTTGGAACTTGGAAGATCAGAGGGAAAGTAGCACCATTCTTGTTGAATTTCAGGAATATATCTAAACGATTTTTGCTTTTGAGCAGATTTACTAGATTGTTCTACTGTCTTCTAGAGAATTTCGAGGTCAGACAATTGAAACCAGCTCTCTGACAGCTCTGAAGACACTGTTCCACGTTGAGAGAACGTTAATCAGCTAGCTTACACCGCTAAAAAGAATACAAATAAGGGCCACGGCTTCTGACTACAATTATATTGTAGCGGTTGAAATTATACTATAGTAACTGATGAGCTATTTAATGTAAAATATAAAAAATAAAATAAAAAATACAGTTATATCATCATAGACAATGTAAAAAATAAAAAAGATGAAAAACTGAAATTAACAAGCCGATATCTTCTGAGTAACTCTTAAAAGCGAGAAACTGAAATTCGAAGGATTTTAGGGCGTTTGGGGGCAGGGCCAAAGAATAACTATTTGGATACATGTTGTCAGCATTCAGCCAGAGAACAGGGTTCTATGTACATACGTTTTGAAATTTATTAACTGTGAGGACCGAAGTGACGAGTTTTTTTAGTGGAACGAGGTGAGGAGTATTGAGGAAAGTACAAGTCGTAGCGGCGCAAGTAATATTAACCACAGTGAGTGATGGGCCTAGTGGTAGCCCAGAGCCCAAACCTATAATTTGGGCTGGTTCTTCAGAGAAGTAATGCGCTTACTACACAGGCCGAATTGTCTGGATGTTAGCCCCTGGAGCCAATGGGCCCTCCAACCCATCATTCCTCTCGTGCAAAGCCATTCTGCGGCCGGCCCACGGCCTAGGCTTTTCTGCGGTGCGGTCTGCTCGCCTCTGTACGGCCGCGGCCCTCCAACCAACAACCCTGCGTCCCTGCCGGCGATGCTCACGGCGGCCACGCCCTCCTCGGCACGGCGGCGAGGAAGCATGTCTGGGTAGTGGCTGCCCTCGGTCCACGGCAGACCTCCTCGGCTCCAAGCCCAGTTGGTATATTCCCATGGCCCTGAAGTTCTTATCTTCCGATTTCGTTTCTACTATGATTTCAAAGCTAGTTTGAGTTTATGTGGGGAGTTGCAGAACTAGGTTGAGATAAATCTGCACCCTAGCTTTCTGGAGAAGATGAGAAGTTCTACAAGTCTAGTTTCTGTAGTTTGTGTTTTCTTTTTCTGTTTGTGTGCCTCTTCGATTTTGCTCGTTTCTGTTTACCCACTGCATCATTTGTTTTCATGGCCTTGAATTTCTCATCAAATACATTTATAAATTCCAATTAAATCAAATTTACAGACATAACACCTCCACAAAAAAATAACTGTTGTGAGACTAAAAAACTGTAGACTTTGCAGTCACAAAGCATCGGTTATGTGCATGCCAAACATATGAGCAGGCACACCTAGAAATACTGAAGGCTATGCGTGTCATCCACTCATCTTCCTCCTGACAAGCTAGACATTGTGCCAAAGCTCGTTGACGATGAAGGACGTTTGAACCCTTCATTCTGCATCAAGGCCAGCATGCAAAAGCTTAACTGTGTTGGCATTTACTCCGGTATTGGCACGTCCTTGTTAAGGTACTGCATGACTTGCCTCATATTTGGCCTTACATTTGTAAATGGGTGAGAGCACAACAATCCTAACTTTAGTGCTAGGCATGCCTCACCAATATCATATTCACCATGAAGTTTGATGCCCACTGTATCAGTGAGCGATCCTTTGTGCCAATGTTCAAGAACCCAGTCAACCAGCATGAACTGGCTGTCTTCTTTGTTGTGCTTGATAGGCTTTTGCCCACAGGTGACTTCAAGAATGAACACGCCAAAGGCAAATACATCCGTTAAGAGGGGTTGCCTTGCCAGTGCGTGCTAGCTCTGGAGCTAGGTATCTCGACCGCTAGTCGATGGTCCAGTCTCCGTCGCCTCGCCCTCGTCTGCTCGCCGTTGGAGGCGAGCAAGGACCTCAGCTCGGCTAGGATCACCGGCCGCCGCCTTGCGCCCTCACTGGACTGCTCACCGCCGCCTCCGCCTGGAGGGAGATTGGGAGACCGAGGAGGGGGCTGGGAAATCGGGAGCATACAGAGGCGAACAGGGACCTCGGCTTGGCTGGGGTCGCCGGCCGCCACCTCACGCCCTCATCGGTCTGCTCGTCGTCGCCGCCTGGAGGGAGAGCGAGAAGGGGAGTTAGGGCGACTAGGCGAGCAGAGACCTCCGCTCGGGCAGTCGGGCCACTGGATAGTCGGTTAATATCCCAGTAACTTCACAAGATTGCGGTGTTGAAGGTGACCAATGCTAATGATCTCTGCGACAAATTCCTTCATTCCTTGGTTGGAGTCGTGTGACACCCTCTTCACATCGATATCTAATATGGATATAGGGAGCACCCCTTTGTATACCCTTCCAAATCCTTCTGTGGCATGAAACAAATCCTTGTATGAGAACCGGTGCGGCCCATACTCAACCTCCCAATCTTCACGTAGCTCAGCATACCTTTGATTCCTCCGCACGATTAGAAAAACGGTAGTGCCCACAGCAAGGAGGAACACCACAATTGCTATTGGCAAAATTATCTGTAATGCCTTAGACTGAGCCTCTTGCCCAGGACGAGGCAGCTCAGGCAGCTTGGTAATGTCAATTGGTGAAGCTGGACTGTTCATGCCAAAGCTCCAGCCAAGCACATAGTGCTGTGCGCTGACTGTGCCTGTTGAGGATGAGTAGCCAATGTATGCTGGGCTAGTCAGCACTGTTGAGAGATTATAAGTAGTAGAAAGCAGTGGCCTCACTGGTTTTGCGACATTGAGGGGAGCCATGGTCACAATGATCCGTGTGGCCTCTCCATCATAGTTCATCCACACTTGCATCACCTTGTGGCTAATGAGTGCCAATTTCTGAAACATACTGTTAGACAGTATGTGTTGACAGTCTTTGGGCTCTTGGTTTTAGGCCCACTTATGTTTAGTGGTTGATTAGCACCTTAGTATAGCCAAGGATCTCTCAGTTTGGCCCATAATTCTATTAGCCAAACCCTAGATATCCTTGCCTATATATACATGCATTGTGTTGCTTTCTTCTAATCAATGAATCAGTTCAACCACCTCTTGCACTTTCCTAACAACCAACACTAACATCCAACATGGTATCAGAGCACTTTTGCTCTTTCCGCTCGCAACTCTAGCTCCTCTGTTCTTCCGCCTCCTCTGTTTTTCTCGGCGCCATGTCGAGTGATCCGCTGCCGCCGGCTCCTTCCTTCCCTGCAGCCGACTCTCTCTCCGCAGAAGCCGTCGCCAGGGCTGAGGAAGTCGCCGCCAGGGCAGAGGTGATGGCTCACGTCGCTCCCGTCGTTTCCAATGCACACCTCGCCGCCGCCGCAAAAACTCGGGCCGCCGCTCTTGCGCGGGCCGAGGCGGCTGAGCGCGAGGCTGCCGCCGCCGCGCACGCACGTGCTGTGGTTGCTGAACGCGAGCGCGCAGCCGCCGCTGGAGATGACGCCGACGACGAGCTCGTCGCTGAACGCGAGCGCGCAGCCCTAGCGCGTGCCGCTCGCGAGGGCGCCGCCACCACTGGAGACGCCGCCGACGAAGAGCTCGTGGACGAAACTCCTCCTCCTCTCCACGACGCTCTTCTTCTCCACGAAGCCGCTGCCATCGCCAACATCCATGCCCAGGCGGTCGGTGTACAAAACATCCGCTCTTTGGTTCCCCTGGTTCTCAATCTCAACTCCGGCCATTACTCCCGATGGCGCGAGCTCTTCCTCCTCGCCCTCGGGAAGTTCTCCCTCGAAGACCACGTGCTCGCCGACGACCACCATCCGACCCTCCCCGACTGGCTCCGCATGGATTGTGTCGTCAAATCCTGGCTCCTCGGCATTCTCTCCTCCGACCTTGTCGAGATCGTGCTGGAACGGCGAGCCACCACGCGCATCACCTGGCTTGCCGTCGAAACTTAGTTTCTCGGCAACAGGGAATCACGCGCCCTCTACCTCGACGCCGAGTTCCGGAACTTCATCCAAGGGGAGCTCTCCATCGCCGACTACTGCCGACGCTTCAAGACCATGGCCGACGCTCTTGCTGATCTCGGGGAGGTCGTCGCCGACCGTACCCTCGTCCTCAACATCATCTGCGGCCTCAACGAAAAGTTCTCCGCCATCGGTCTTCATCTTCAACGAAGCCGGCCGTTCCCTTCCTTTCTTGAGGCACGCGTCGACTTGCTCCTGGAAGAACTCAACATGGCCAATCGCAAGTCCTTCCCTGCCACTGCCCTGCTCACTTCCGGTGGTCAACACACTGCACCATCCGCCGACCGCGCCTCATCTTCTTCGACCCACAGTGGCTTCGGCGGTGGCTCCAGCGGCGGCAACAGAGTCGGCGGCTCCTACCACTCCTACCCCCGCGGACAGCGCGGCAAGCGTGCCGACCGAGCTGGCCAAAGCTCGCATCCTCCCAGGGCTCCGGCACCGGCGGCGCACCTCAGACCGGCGGCTGGCCCAGCTTCTACAACCCATGGACCGGCACCATCCAGATGTGGCCCGGTCCCCGGCCACCCCTCGCTCCTCTGCCGCAGAGACGCTTCGCCGGGTCACCGTCTCCTCCTCAAGCGCCGCCTCAGCCTCAAGCCCTGCTGGCTGCCGCCCAAAATCAGTGGTTTCTTCCCGATTCTCACGGCCAGCCTGCGGGCCTTCCCGGCCAGCCAGCGGCGGGTTTCCATGGCCAGCCCACGGGACTTCACGGTCAGCCTGCAGGACTGACGGGCTTCCACGGCCCTCTTCTCGAGCAGGCCGCCGGCCACTTCGCTGCTCCTGGTGGCCTGCCCGCGTGGGATCAGAACAGCCTTGGCAACACCTTCTCCACCATGACGCTGAATCCTCCCCACCAGCCCGAGTGGTACTTCGACTCCGGGGCTACCTCTCACATGGTCTCCGACCCTGGTATCCTCTCTCACCCCTCCACCTCTCGGTCTCCTGTTCCTTCCTCTATTGTTGTCGGTGACGGCTCCCTCCTTCCCGTCACATCTACTGGGACAGCCGACCTTCATGGTTCTCTTCGCCTCAATAATGTTCTTGTCTCCCCTAAACTTATAAAGAACCTCATTTCTGTTCGCCAGTTTACATCTGACAATGACTGCTCTGTTGAGTTTGACCCTACTGGCTGTTCTGTGAAGGATCTTCGGTCTCGGAACGTGATCGTCAGGTGCGATAGCTCCGGGCCGCTCTACCCACTGCGTCTTCCTGTCGCCAAGTCCTTCCTCGCCGAATCCTCCACCCCTCTTTGGCATCGCCGGCTCGGTCACCCCGGTCATGAAGTTTTGTCTAAGTTAGCGGGCTCTGCAGTTATTCCTCCATGTAATAAAATCATAGGTCCTTCTATTTGCCATGCTTGCCAACTAGGTCAGCATGTTCGTCTTCCTTTCCCTATGTTAGCATCCCGTGCTTCTCACAATTTTGATCTTATATATTGTGACCTCTGGACATCTCCAGTTGAAAGTGTTTCTGGTTATAAATATTATCTGCTCATTCTCGATGATTGCTCGCATCATCTTTGGACGTTTCCCCTTCGACTCAAATCTGACACATTCATGACACTTTCTAACTTTTTCTCCTTTGTTTCCACCCAGTTCGGCGCCAGCATTAAGGCAGTTCAGTGCGACAATGGCCGCGAGTTTGACAACTCCAGCGCCCGCACGTTCTTCCTCACCCATGGCGCCCACCTATGCATGTCCTGCCCCTACACCTCCCAACAGAATGATAAAGCTGAGCGTATCATCCGTTCTATCAACAATGTCATTCGCTCGCTTTTGTTTCAGGCGTCTATGCCACCATCCTATTGGGTTGAGGCCTTGGCCACTGCCACTTACCTCCTCAACATCCTCCCCACCAAGACGCTGCAATTCTCCACACCACATCATGCTCTCTTTGGGTCTTCACCATCTTATGAGCATCTTCGCGTCTTTGGGTGCAAATGCTACCCAAACCTTACTGCCACAGCCTCCCACAAACTCGCTCCTCGTTCCGCCTTGTGTACCTTCCTCGGCTACTCCGCCCATCATAAGGGATATCGATGTCTTGACATGGCCTCCAATCGGGTCTACCTCTCCCGTCATGTCATCTTTGATGAAACCTCGTTTCCCTTTGCCACTCTTCCTTCCACCCCCTCCACGGCTGATTTTGCTTTTCTGGATGACTATGCTAATCCGACGCCGGCGCCTATAGGCCCGTCGCCCACCTCTTTGCCTGCAGGTCTCCCCGCGCGCATGGGTCTTGTGCGTACTGAAGTCCCCGCGCCCATGCCACGCGCGGCCCTGGATAATGCCGCGCCCGTCCCCGTCGAGGACACTGCGCCACCGACCCTGCCACGCATGACAACGGCGGTCAATGCGTCGCGCAGGGCACCTCCTACTCCGGCGCCCGCATAGCCCGGTGCGACCACCGACCCTCCTCCGTCGCCACGTGCGGATCACGCTGACCGCCGGTTTCGCCACGTCTACACTCGGCGTGCGCCACCAGTTTCCACCCCCGAGCTCTCCACCGGCACTTACTTCCTCGGGCGCGCCGGCGTCCTCCCCGGCACTGCTTCCCCCGGGTGTCGTGCCAGTGTCTCCCGTGCGGAATCAGCACCCGATGACAACGCGCGCCAAGTCCGGTTTTCGGCTCCCTGCTCTCTACCACGCCACGCCACTGTCGCCGGTGCCTCGGACGTACCGCACTGCCCTTGCCGACCCCAATTGGTGGGCAGCTATGGAGGACGAGTACACTGCTCTCTTGCAGAACCATACCTGGGACTTGGTTCCCCGTCCTGCCAAGGCGAATGTCATTTCTGGTAAATGGATCTTCAAACACAAACTCCACGCCGATGGTTCTCTCGAGCGGTACAAAGCTCGTTGGGTATTGCGTGGCTTCACACAGCGCCCGGGAGTCGATTATGCCGAGACTTTCAGTCCAGTGGTGAAGCTAGCAACAGTGCAGACAGTGCTGGCTCTTGCTCTCTCCAGGCAATGGCCGATTCATCAGCTTGATGTGAAGAACGCTTTTCTTCATGGGACCTTGTCCGAGACAGTCTATTGTTCACAGCCATCCGGATTCGAGGATTCTACTCATCCGGAGTTTGTCTGCCGGCTAAACAAATCACTCTATGGTCTCAAGCAGGCTCCCCGTGCATGGTACAGCCGGTTTGCCTCCTATCTGCTCTCCCTTGGGTTTCTTGAGGCCAAGTCTGACACATCGCTGTTTGTCTACCACCGCGGCTCTGAGACTGTCTACCTGCTCCTCTATGTTGATGACATTGTCCTCACCGCCTCATCTACCGGTATTCTCCGCCGCATCATCACTGCCTTACAGCATGAGTTCTCTATGAAGGATCTCGGTGAACTTCATCACTTTTTGGGGGTGCATGTGCAGAAGTGTCGTGGTGGTCTTCTCCTCTCACAGCGCCAATATATGCTGGACATCCTGGAGCGCGCAGGCATGGCGGAATGCAAACCATGCACCACCCCTGTCGACACAAATCCGAAGGTGTCAGCCTCAGATGGTATTCCTGTCAGTTATCCCAGCGATTTCCGCAGTTTAGCCGGGGCCCTCCAGTATCTCACCTTCACCAGGCCGGACATCTCTTATGCAGTTCAACAGGTGTGCCTCCACATGCACGACCCTCGCGAGCCCCACCTTGCTGCCCTTAAACGGATTCTTCAGTACATTCGTGGCACTCTCCACTTGAGACTTTTCCTTCAGCCCTCCTCGCACTCTGCTCTCCTGGTTTACTCTGATGCCGACTGGGCCGGCTGCCCGGACACGCGCAAGTCCACCTCGGGCTATGCCGTGTTTCTTGGAGATAACCTGGTCTCCTGGTCCTCCAAGCGTCAGAACACAGTATCCCGTTCCAGCGCAGAGGCTGAGTACCGTGGTGTGACCAATGCTGTTGCCGAGGCCTCCTGGTTACGTCACCTTCTGTTGGAGCTGCACACTCCTCTCCAGCAGACTACCCTGGTGTATTGCGACAACATCAGTTCAGTCTACATGTCCTCCAACCCCGTCCAGCATCAGCGCACCAAGCACATTGAGATTGATCTTCACTTCGTTCGGGAGAAAGTGGCTCTTGGTGATGTTCGTGTATTGCATGTTCCCACCACTTCCCAGTACGCCGACATCTTCACCAAGGGTCTTCCGTCTTCAGTCTTCAATGAGTTTCGGTCCAGTCTAAACGTCCTGGGAGACGACGCTTCGACTGCGCGGGGGGGGGGGGGTGTTAGACAGTATGTGTTGACAGTCTTTGGGCTCTTGGTTTTAGGCCCACTTATGTTTAGTGGTTGATTAGCACCTTAGTATAGCCAAGGATCTCTCAGGTTGGCCCATAATTCTATTAGCCAAACCCTAGATATCCTTGCCTATATATACATGCATTGTGTTGCTTTCTTCTAATCAATGAATCAGTTCAACCACCTCTTGCACTTTCCTAACAACCAACACTAACATCCAACACATACCACTCTTATCGTTGTAATAACCAGCATCATGCGATTTCACAGAGCGAAGACTGTTGATGTCGATGCCAATGTGGTTGTCATTGATGTCTTGTAAGTCATTGTTTTGAACAGTGTCAAGCTCAATTACATAGATGTGGTTGTTCGCATCGCCATTGTTCTGGTTGTTGAGGAGGCCCAAGTACTGGGTTGGGAATGCACCTGAGAAATTCTTGCTTGGTGCAACGAAGAAGGCAAGGCCATGCCCACTCAAGTCAGGGTAGGTAGAGAGGATGGCAGACACAAAGGATGCAGAGAAAGACTGAACCGTGCCATTGGGTGATTTGTGGAAGCGCAGGGGATTGGGTGGAATGCATGGCCTTTCAGCCGAACTGTGCCATTGGTCAGCTCAAGGAGGCCGCTTGACATGACTCTGGCTGCACCATCAAGGGTGAGGTTTCTGCCAGTGAAGCTGGAGTAGACGAATTGGTCGTCCCCACCCACAGTACTGCACTCAGCAAGGCTTAGGCCTACGAGCAGGCTGAAGAACATAATCTTCTTGTGAAGCATGTCTGTAGCTATGTATTTTGTGGATCATACGGTGTGGTTTGCAGTGGCACATCTAAATGCACTTTGTTTTGCTGTTCATAATTTTCAGTGGAGCTAGGCAACTTATAGTTACTTACGCAGCACTTGCTTGTCCAAGTCTTCTGCATACTTTTCCTAATTCCATTCCTGCTTGCTTCCTAGTCTGGAAGCATGCAGCAAATAATATGGAAAATGAGTTTTTTTAATAGAAAGAATACCGCAAATGAGATTTGTTTTTCCAAGTCACCAAGAAACCAATTAAGGCCACAAAGATCAGTACATGTGTGAATATGAATTATCAGAGGATTAGTGCTAGCTTGGTACATAAAATTCAGGTCGAAATGGCCGGCCATGAGATGCAAGGACGGTTGCATGCTGGTGGCAGGTTCACATACATTCTTAAAGAAAATGAAGTCTCTCAACTCTATCTTTGTTCTGGTTTCAGATTCAGTTCAGCGGAATTAGCAGGCAGTTCTTGTTTTCACTTTTTAGTGGTTATTCTGGATCATATTTCTGCAGTTGTTCTGCTTGTTCGTAGGTCCTATTTTTTGATTTTTGGGGAATCCTATGTTGTCTTGAACCTGTGGAAGATTATGTTGGGCTTTTAACAAGAAATAAAGATGGACCGAAGTGGGCCGGGACCCCTGACCTATAAACATTTGGGCCCAAATGGAGGGCCGGGCAGGGCCGGTGGAATGTAGTGGGCGGAAATAGGCTGGGATGACTGCTTTAATTGGGCTTCTCGTTTCAGGTAGGAAATAGAAGCTCATGTAAATATGTCAGGATTTACAATAACCCTCAGTAGGATTTACAATCCACAAGCTAGTGATTAAATACATCATCACAAATCAAGCCCACAACAAGGAACTAATTCAAGCCTCCCCTTATACTTCAATCGGGATATATATCCACCTGAGAATCCAACTTATCCTAGCAAGCACTTTTAATAACTTATACGGATTTAATTTTACAGTCGATCAAATACATCACATATGTATAAGTGAATCTTGCGAGACTAGCTGAGATGGTCATCTTCCAACTGAGATGTCGTGTGTCATCGAGCCCAAGCTGGTCGCCGACCATGGATGCTGCACGGCGTAAGAGTCGAACCCTACGCTCTGCATCAGCGTCAGCAAGCTGAAGCTCAAGTTCTCCGGCATCAACTCCGGCAGTGGCATGTCACCGTCGAGGTACTGCAGGACATGACGCATGATAGGCCTCGCGTCGGGGAATGGGTGCGAGCATAGCAGCCCAAGCCTTAGCACCAGGCATGCCTCATCGACATTGTAGCGATCTTGCAGCCTTGGATCCACCGTCTCGGTGAGCGACCCTCTCTGCCAGTGCTGCAGGACCCAATCCACTAGCAATTCCCGGCCATGCTGCACGCTGTTGCTGATTGGCCTTCGCCCGCAGGTGACCTCGAGAAGGAACGTGCCGAAGGCGAAGACATCTGTGAGAGGGGATGCCTTTCCCGTGCGCGTCAGCTCCGGGGCTAGGTACCCCATGGTGCCAACTAGCCGTGTGCTCTGTGGGTCGCTACCATGGTCGTACAATCTTGCGAGACCGAAGTCACCTAAGCGCCCGTTCATCTCGCTGTCGAGGAGCACATTGCTCGCTTTGATATCTCGGTGGATGACAACCTGCTCCCACCTCTCATGGAGGTAGAATAAGCCAGCAGCTACGTCTTTGATGATTTGAAACCTCCGAGGCCAATCTAAAATAGACTTGCCCTCTTCACCATATAGATACTTATCAAGACTACGATTCGACATATAGTCATAGACCAATAGGAGTTCACCTTTTCGTCGGCAATAACCGAATAACTGCACGAGGTTGCGGTGCCGAAGGTGACCAATGCTCACAACCTCAGAGATGAACTCCTTCATGCCCTGGCTCGAGCCGTGGGACACCTTCTTCACGGCGACCTCCAGTTTAGATGTCGGAAGCACTCCTTTGTACACCTTTCCAAACCCTCCCACGCCTAGTACGTGCTTCTCCTTGAATCCTTCTGTTGCGTTGAATAGATCCTTGTACGAGAATCGGTGCGGCCCGTACTCGACCTCCCAATCTTCTCTTAGCTCAGCGTATCTCAGACGCCTCCGCACGAGAAGAATGACTGTAATGCATGTAGCCAAGACTAGTGCTGCAGTGGCAATTGGCAGTACAATCTCCAAGACCTTTGTTGTAGTCTTGTGTCCAGAGGAAGGCAGCTTCGGCAACTTGTCGATCTCAATGACCGGAGCAGGAGCGTCCATGCCAAAGCTCCAGCCGAGCACGTAGTGTTGCGCACTGGTTATGCTTGTGCCGCCTGTTGAAGAAGAGAAACCGATGTATGCTTGATCTGTAAGCACTAATGAGAGGTTATATGCGACAGAAAGCAATGGCTTCACAGGTTTGGCCATGGTATGGGGAGCCATGGTCACATTGATTTGTGTGGTTTCTCGATCGTAATCGACCCATACATGCATCGCCTTCTGGCTGATGAGGGTCAAATTCTTGAACATGTCGTTCTTATCGTCGTAGTAGCCGGCGGGGTAGGATTTCACAGAGGTGATGCTATTGATGTCAATTCCGACGTGGTTGTCGTTGACGTCATGGAATTCAACGTTTT